>OY978218.1:23560217-24760217 GCA_963854785.1 Vaccinium vitis-idaea
TGTTGATTTCTTTACTGTTTTCATATTCTGTTGTGTGCGTATGGTGATTATTCTAACAGTTGTGGTGTTGGGGTGCAGACAACCTTCAACAGTGCTGGGGGTGTGGGGGCGGGAGCCCCCACTGGACACGAGTGTCCCGCAGTCCGGAGTGCGGCTTTAAGAGCATTCCGGACTGCAGTGAAAACGATATTTGAGGGACCTCAGTGTGTAATTTCGGCTATATTTGAGGGACCTCGATGTGTAATTTCGGCTATAGGCCTGACCTAATTATTTCGCTGTTAGCTTGTAATTAGGGTAACATGTTTTCAGAGAAAAAAGAGACAGAGAGGCGAGAGAAAACTCAGATCTCTGAAAGATTGCGAGAAGTAATTACTAACTATTGATCCATAATCCCTCATTCAATATATTATTTAGTTTCATTAATTATATTAAAGATAAATATGTTTCAAGTGCAAGATAATATAAATTAAGTACAACTAAGAGACATTAAATATAGGGTGCCGATTTTGGGGCTCCCTTTTTTGATGCAAGCACTCTAATATTTAATGAAGTTACAAAACTATCCTTTTTAAGATATAAAAATTACTGGAGGCACTCCACCCCCAAATTATCTCCTCACTTACTAAGACACTCCAAAAGAAAAAAATGAACCAAAGCCAAACATAAACATTATGTTGTAAATATTAAAATTAACATTAAGTTCCAAACATTAAACATCCACAACATAAACATTAGGTTCCAAATATTAAATAGGCATCTATGTCAGATTGCTTCACGCCACTTTGCACAAAAAAAAAAAAAAAACTAAACATTGCTAGAATTCTCCAAAATAAACAGCACACAATTGAAAATGTTGATGCTGCAAAATCTTCATAACGGCTGCGACACAAGATCTTTATATTTTGGTATTCATTATCTACCATTTTCCCTCAAAATCTTCATAACGGCCGCAAATTTACATTTTAAAACTCATAGTGAGACAAACAAAGCACATCACCGGAGTTAGAGAACTCTTGAGAGGAAAAATAACATAACTCTCAATAGACTTTGCATGGACAAAAGGATGGTTCTACAATCATAGGCTAAAGACACACTTGTTTAGGTTGTCCTGGTGCAGAACATGTAGACAATAACATAAAGACTCTACCAAGGAAACATTACATATGGAAGCAGGCAATTCAGTGACGTGCAGTAAAAGAAGTTGAGCAACTATCTGCTTTTTTTTTATATATAAAAAAAAACTATTTGCTTTTTTGGAGTGCCTGAAGTAAAGGAGAAGAGTAAAGGTTTTTTGGAGTGCGCGAAGTAAATCATGGAACTTGCAAAAGAGTAATTTTGGAAAACTACTGTAGCTTGGAGCCCCTGCATCAAAATTGGAGTGCAAATATCAATTCCCTAAATATATTAGTAGTTATGTTCCCAACTACCCTTAATATAGTGCATTTATGTTACATAAATGTATACCTACCTGTCATTAATGCCATACTTACCATAGAATAAAGTTATCAATACCATGCCATCTGATCTTTTTTTATCACCATATTAAGTCGTATGTTGTGTGAACATACTACGGTTTCTACTAGTATTTACCTTTTGGAAAGGAAAGAGTTACTACGTATTCAGACATTTTATAAAAGTGCAACAAGTCTGAATTCTTGCTTACCCTACCACACATTGTGCCATTAATGGAATTAAATTTGTCCTACCTACTTTAAACTACTCAAATTATTCTCAAATCAGATTGTAGCAAGTTTTTGCAACTATTCCATACATCTTCTTTCTTGTCTCACAAGAAAGCTTAGATCTTCATTCAAAAAGCTATTGAACTTTGAAGAACAACAAATTGAAGAGCTTCTCCAAGTAAGTTTTTCCACAATAAGAAAGCTTCGATCTAGATCTTGATCTCAAATGATACATTTGGCATTTTAATGTAGGCATTTTTTAAGTTTGACAAATATGAGATGCATTTTTTTTCAAATGATACGTTACAAGATTCCGAAAGATGGATGATAATGATGTGATAGACATTGGTGACGAACTCTAGCAATGATGATGCATATGATTTTAGTCTGTTAGATGAATCAACAGAAGAAGATGATGATGATGATAGATGCGATGTTAGTCGGTTGGATGCATTAACGGAAGAAGATGTGTATAAAATGAAATTTGATTTACCGGAGGATGGAGAAAGATTTTATAATGCATATGCCAAAGTGAAAGGCTTTAGTGTCTGAAAGGAAAATATTCACACGAACAATGAGGGGAAAGTAACGTCAAGGAAGTGGGTTTGCTCAAAAGTAGGACATAGACAAGATAAACACATGAAGAGAGAAGATCGAAGTAGAGAGCCGATGACACTAACTAGAGTTGGATGTCCTGCTATATTTCATCTCAAACTCGAAAGAAAGTCAAGCAAGTACATGGTGGCTAACTTTGCAAGCTTCCATAACCATCCCTTGATAGGGCCTCGTGGTGTTCCCTTTCTCCGCTCCCACAGGAAGGTTAGAAGTCCTGATAAAGCCTCGGCTAATACTATGCATAAAGTTGGTATTAGAACAATTCACATTATGGATTTTGTCGCACAACAATTAGGTGGATATGACAAAGTCGGATACACGCAAAAAGATTTGTACAATCATTTTACGGCTCAGCGACATACAGAGGTTGTGGATGGTGATGCAGAAGGTGCCTTAGCCTACTTATGTGCGAAAGCCATATCTGACCCTTTGTTCTATTACAAATATGACGTGGATGAGGAAAATTGGTTAAATAATATGTTTTGGAGAGATTCAACATCTCTAATGGACTAAATATGCTTTGGAGATGTGCTACTATTTGATGCCACTTATCGGACGAAGGTATATGGAAAGCCATTGGTGGTACTAGCTGGAGTCAACAGTCACTTTAAAATAGCGATTTTCGGGTGTGCATTGTTGACTGCTGAGATTGTTGAGGCTTATACATGGGTTATGGAAATGTTTCTTGATTCCGTGGGCAATGACAAGAAGCCAGTGTCGGTATTGACAAATGGGGGATAAGGCCATGCAGAGACCTATACAAACCGTGCTACCTAATAAGAGTCATCGCTTATGCAAATGGCATCTTAAAAAAAATGCTGTGAGTAATATCCATGTTCCTGGATTCTTAGATGAGTTTGAGAAATGAATGCATGTCAATGCCAACAGTAGAAGAGTTTGAAGTTGAATGGACAAATCTTGTGGACAATTATAGTCTTCATGAAAACAATTGGGCGATAGAAGTTTACAACAAGCGATTCCAATGGGCAAAGGCGCACTTGCGAGGAGATTTTTTGCTGAGCAAAAAGTATACAACGTGTTGAAGGAATGAACGCATTCTTGAATAGATTCCTGAAACTATGTCTAAGGCTTTTTGAATTTGTACAAGCATATGATAGGGCTCTGGAAAGACTTCGACATAACGAGGCTAAGGAACAAGTCGAAAGTGAGAATAGTACACCGGTTCTTTCAACAACCATGAAAAGCATTGAAAAACATGGAGCTGATACATTTACTCAGACCATATTTTATAAATTTGCAAAGAAATTCAAAAAGAGCAATATTTGTTTCTGGTGGATAAAGTTGTGATGGATGATTTTCGTGTTTACTACTTTTCTCGGTAGCAACAGGCGGATTGCAACAAATTGCATGGGTATTTAGGCCCAATTTCTCGATAGCAACTTTGGAGGATGGTCAACACTTCCCGACAACGGTTAAGAGGCTAATTCATTGAAACCTAGGGAATTTCATAGAAAGTAGAGAATTTCGTAGCAAGTAGGACTTTTGTTTGTATTAAGGCATCATATATGAGCCAAAATTGTGGACCCTTTGTTTGTATTAAGTAAGGCATCATCCTTTATCATGCAAGTAATTCCTATATTGGAACCTTTATCATGCAACCCGTGCAAATTTAACCAATAGCTTTCTCCAGATTTCAGTAAGTAATTCCTATATCAGTGGTAAGTACGTCCGGAATTTTGTAAAAATACCCTATCTTTCTATAATCTCAGTAAAACTACCCTTGTATTATATTTCCTATATACGCGGTAAGTATGTCCAGATTGCAGAAAAAAATATGCTATGTTTATGGTAAGTGTGACCAGATGAGCCATATATCGACATTGAATAAGGCATTATCAATTTGAAGATTTGCTAATTAAACATTTATACTTTGACGATTGCTGGATGTTCCATAAATCCCATGAGCTATATATGAGCATTGAACAAGGCATATCAACTCTCATCAAACAAAAACAGCCATATACTATATCATGAAGAGCTAGCGAGTAAGACATCATATTTTTTAACCATTCCAGAAAAGACTACCAAGCCATGTCAAGTCTACAAAAAGGCTACCAAGCCATGTCAAATCTACAAAAAGGCTACCAAGCCATGTTACAAAAGGCTACCAAGGCTACAATGATCTACCAATACAACCATACACAATAGTCACAATGTCATCAACTCTTCCTTCCATCACGATATTTTTCTTGAGCCTTCTTGATGAGAGAATTCCTTGTCTTGTTATCCTTAGAGATGATCAACTCCAAAGCTAATCTATATCTACCCTCTTCGGAATTGAACATGAGCTACATTTGAGAGATAAAGCATAAAATTAAGATCAAATTTGGTATATGCATTGAAATGTACAAATTCAATATAAATTTAAACTTTGTTACCATAACAGACTCTTCCTCCTTAAAATTCTCCAAATTGTAGAACTTGGCGGTGTGCAAGCCACAATCACCGCTACTCGATTGTTGAGGGTCGATGGAATGGTAGCTTTTGAACATTTTGGCATTTTGCATCATTGTCCAAGATGTCAATTACTTCATCCAAGAATTTAACTACGCACATCACCTACTCATTTCTTGTTTTCTTTTTACTTGGACATGGTAATGAATCAAGTATGTATGCCATTCCATGGGTGAAGTTTACCACACATATACCAATGAATTTAGTCCTCATTAATAGGAATGTACACCTGCAATAATTCAATAACTCTATATCGACCGACTTTGTTAATTACATAAGGAAAAAAAATAAAGGCCATCTTACCCTTTCACATTCTTTGACTATTCATGTGTACTTATTATTTTCACAATATTGTTTCACCCAAGAGATGGCATCATGTCCCCTACCAAGAGCATAATCCTACAATCAAACACAAATGGGCAGTTACAGCTTAATCATAATCATCTCCTTTGCATTGTTCATACTTATAATATCGGACAAGTACATACTGAAAAATAGGTGGGCAGATACCATGATGGCCATATTCCATTCGGATCTCTCTCATTTTGTACTATAGTTTTATTCACAACAACTAGATTTATGATCTAAAAAATATAACACATAATTATTGCATTCATGTACAACTAACTATCATAAGGACTAAAAAATATACTCACTCTACTACCAATCCACTCTCCCTGCCGCAATGACAAAAACTCTGTGCGAGTGGCGTGCTCCATGCCAAGATTACATAGTTGTTCTATACATACCATAAGCCATAATGTTACAAATCTAAGAATATAATATCCGAAATAAGGTCTGGATGCTAATATGTACCTCACAGACAAGCTTTGGCCAAAGACATATCTTATTATCAACTTCTCCAGTTTGGACTTAGGTGGATATGATGTAAAGGGCTTCTACACAAAAAAAAAATAATAATAATAAAATCACCACATATTATAGTCAAACCAAAAATTATAAGAGAATTAAGCTTATGATACTTATTTTATGTTTGTTACCTCGTTGGCATTTGCCTTCACAGGTTGAGATTCCTTAAACCTACTCGTCCTCAATTTCTTTTCCATCTTGTTCCTGTCAACAGTTGGAGGAGGAATCGTTGAAGACAAGGACTCACGAATATGGGCTGCCAAGCTTCTCAATTTCTTTGTTGAAGCCTTCAATGTAGATTCCTTCGGGCCTTTGTCCTCATTTGTCTTCATAGGAGATGGCTTTGTATTGCCATTTTCTTTCTTAGTTTTCAAGGGAGAGGTCACGTCATCTGAAATTGCCTCTTTACTGCCTTTCTTATCCTCATTTGTCTTCATATGAGATTGTTCTTTCATATTGCGATCCTTGTGCTTACTAGCTTTCTTGTCGTTGCGCTTAGTATCTTTCTCATGCATAAGAACCACTGCCTCTTCCACTACACTTGTCAATTCACGAACTCTATGAGTTAGTGCTTCTATTGGCTCATTTTGGCCAATCTCCTTTCCTTGATTTACACCTCTCTCTCTCTCTCTCACCAACTCCACCCTCCACAATGACCTTGAGCTATAATGGAAAAAGTTGTTAGACAAGGTTAAATCAAAACAAAACTATTATATGCTTAAAAGATGAACATAATTACATAATCATAACACATTATTACCTCTGTTCAACTTTTTGATTTAGCCAACAAATCCTGTTCCTAATCTCTTTATCTCCCCAAGCTGAAAGCCGAGGTGAAGGTCGGTCTTCACAACGGGAACTGAAATCTTTAGCCATTGTGCAATGCTCTAAGTAGAATAACTGTAGGAAAAACAAAGAATGCTATAAGTAATCGATTAAACCATTCAATAACTACTTTCACATAATAAAAAAGTGAAGGGATATACCATTAGGAACAATAGTCAACCATGAATCGCAGTCCGTCCTATTTCCTTATAACTTTTTGTGCCATCGGCTAAGAACTCTAGAACGAATTGGCTCCAGTCAAGCTTACTTAAAGTCAACGTATCCTTTAAAGCATGAAGAAATCATTTATAGACCCCAAATTCTGATGTTGGACGTAGAACTGCTCCCACCATGTACAAGACAAACACAATCTTAAAGTCATTGTCATCGTAATTGTTTTTCATTCTATCCGAAGACTTTCAATTTCTTCAAACAAAAAGAACCTTGAACACGTACTTTATGCTTCACACACAAGTCGTGAATTTTAGTCAATGGCCCTTTAACAGTCACCCTCTCTCCCCCACAAGGAAATCATAGTATATGGTTCACATCTAGGGGTGTAATCATCAAACATAAAGACACTGGATCGAATCGTTCTACCAACCACTCACAAAGCTTCCGATCTAACTTCGTACATTGCAATCGCAATAGACCGCCGAATCCAATATCTTTAACACTCTCTACTTGTAGATGTTGAAGGCCTTGCATCACATCATATGCCGACTTTAGTTGAGTTCTTGTAACAAAGGTGATCTAAGTACAAAATCAAAAACTAAAATCAAATCCAATATTCAAGAGAAAATTGAAAACCAAATGCATAAACATAAATACTCAAAAACCAAATATTAATACATTTGGAGCCTTTGGAGGATCATCTTTTTTTCACTTTGTACTCTTTAAGACTTTGCTTAGCCAATTTCGCATACTTTCGTTTAGCTTCCGGAGCTAACCTTTACCACTTTTTACCAACCTCTTGCATTATCTACAAATATTGAAAACATACAAATCCAATTAGATTTATTGTAAATCCACATGCGTAAACATCCATATAAAAAATGTTGTATAGATACCATCTTATCCTCTTTTAAATTCATGTTCTCCTTATGCATATTACACTGTTCTAGGCTGCGAACAAAAAATTACAAGTTAAATTGAGTATCATGTATCTAAGGCCTTTAAAAGATGCACAAATCCAAAAGAAGACATACTAGAAAAATATTTATGCATTAGAAGGGTGGTTCTTCGTAGCAACTTCTTCAACCATTTTTCAACTCTTAAAGTGAACCTGTCAAAAGGAATTATGAGAAAATAGAGGATAGATTCTTTGAAACGTACTTACTAAGAACTGGGGATGTGTTTGCTAAAAACTGAATCTACTTACCGCGACTATATGATATGTTTACTAAAAACTGGACTTACTTACCACAACTACAGACGTTTTTACTAAAAGCTGGACCGACTTATGACAATTAGATTAGTACCTTGAAAAATGAGTTGAAAGAATATAAGATAACCCCTTTCTCACTGCGACTCAACATGAAAGAATATTTCTTCTATTGGTATTTGTAAACAATTTAACTAGAACCTATTTTTATAATGCCCTTGGGATGCTCAATGATTAATTTATTAAGTTGACCACCACCTTGATCTCCTTTTGGAATTAAATATCTAGCTATATACTCTTAAAAAGTTTGGTTGCACGTGTTGCTAATCCATAGCAAATCAACATTCTTATAATAAGAATATGAATTTCCAGTAGATGATGAGGCTTTTTTTTTTTTTTTTGTTGTGGTGAAGCCAGTAGATGATGACACTTAGAAAGGCAACAAATAACTTTCAACAGATTATAGCTAGCAATGGTGGTTCCATTCATAACTTGGTAACTAAAATCCCTAATTTCACTATAAGATGTCAAAATTTGAGTTAAGGAGCATAATATTCTTCTTCAGTATGTCTACAAGTTAAGATTGGAACTAATTTCCTTGCCTAAAAAAACAGTGAAACCCAACCTTTGGCCAGTCTCTCTTGTTTGCCAAAAGCAGATCCCTACTCCATTACTAGGGTCAATGAGCAAGACTTAGGGGTCAAAAGTCTACAAACAATCAACCAAGTTCAGTCAAAGACTAAAAAAACTGCAAGAAACATTGAAAAATAATGACCAATTCTCCTCTCATATAGATTTACAGACACAAAAATCGTTTACATAAATACATACACATCGTCGATATATCACAAATAGCTATCGGAGGCCGTGAGTTCCCCCACATAGATGAAGAATCAATCGACTTCGGAAGCCACGTCAGAGAGAGAATGGTGGGAGTACTTGCTAATGTGCTCGGCGTACGTGAAGGGTAAGGACCTGGTGGAGTGGACGTATTCGGTGGTATTCGGTGAGGGCCTTCTGGGCTTGTTCGATTGCCATGGGTCTGTACTTGATGGGTAATTAGGGACTAAAGGAAGGATTGGGGTTTTTCCTGAGATTTTAGGTTTAGTGAGAGAGTGTGTGTGTGTGTGTGTGTGTGTGTGTGTGAGAGAGAGAGAGAGAGAGAGAGAGAGAGAGAGAGAGAGAGAGAGCTAGAGAGAGAGCTAGAGAGAGAGAGAGCTAGAGAGAGAGTGTACCTCGACTAGGGCTTTTGCAGCAAGAGAGAGAGGCGACCAAACTGATTTGCCATGGAGAAGATGGAAGATCTGTCGTGGAGCAGATGGAGGATCTGTCGTGGAGGAGAGGAGAAAGGGTAGTATCAGAGATGGGGTTGAGGTGTAAAGTACAGTTGAAGTACAAAGGTGCACTGAAGAGAGAGAGGGTTGAGAGAGATGACCGCCAAACTTTTTTTGGGGTTTCAAAATTTTTGACTTGTTTACTCTGTAATAGGAGAGAGAGAGAGAGAGAGAGAGAGAGAGAGAGAGAGAGAGAGAGAGAGAGAGGATGGGCAATGGATGGCTGAGATGAGAGAAAGAGATCCAACGGTTTAAAAAAATTGGGGCACCGGTGCCCCAATACCGCTTTGGGGCACCACAGCTGGATCCCTCTCTCTCTTTCTCTCTATAGCGAACGATACCCATCTCTCTCGCTTTCCATCTCAGCCGACAACACACAGACACCCGTCGACCACCATATCCGGCGCTACTAGCTCCTCGTTCTATCCCCCCTCGATCTCTCTCTTTCTCTCTATAGCGAACGATACCCATCTCTCTCGCTTTCCATCTCAGCCGACAACACACAGACACCCGTCGACCACCATATCCGGCGCTACTAGCTCCTCGTTCTATCCCCCCCTCGATCTACCATCTTCGGCAAACAAAGAGGTGACGACAACGACAAAGAAGAAGAAGAGCCAACAGCGACGGTGACTCCTACCAAATCTGGTTTCTCCTCTTTTTTTTTTCTCTCTCTCTCGAGATCGGTATATGTGTGTGGTGTGTATACATATACATAGAAATATGTATGTATCTACATCAGTCAATTAGTTTTTGTTTATAAATCTGTCTATATACATTATGTGTGTAAATTTGTGAGAGACGAACCTATTTCATTGTTTGGTCTCTCGATCTGTGTATATACTCTTTTTTTCTTTATTTGGTCTCTCAATCTACCCATTTCATTATTGTTTGAAGTTTGATACTTTGATTATTAAGAGAGAGACACGAACCTGGGTAGTGGGTACTGGAACCGAACCGACCATGGAACCGAACCGGAATCGAACCGACCACTCTAAAACCGATTTCGGTTACATGTTCTCTCCGAACCTATTGAACTCGGTTTACTCAAAATCCCTCTTGAACCCGACCGAACCGAACCGATTTCAGCCCTAAGAACGAGCCTTTTGGGACGGAGTACCAATTTTGGGGTAAATTACATATACATCCCGTGAAGTATCTGACAATATCATAGACCTCTATTGCTTTATCTGAAATTACATTGAGATCCCCTATCAGGCTTGTCTGATGGATGCCGTTAATAGATGAAATTTTTTGACAATTTTGCCCTAAATAATAACGCTAGTTTACTCCCAACGTTTTGAACTATTTTCCTCCAATTGCGTTCCAAAGCGAACGCCACCCTTTCTCCTGGTAGCCACTACCGGTCTACCACCACCGTCCCACCCATGGCGAAATCCCCATCTCCCCAATTTATATATATATATATATATATATATATATATATATATAGGGGCCGGTTCCCCTCACATTTAAAAAAACACATAAAAAAACACACAATTTTGTTCCGGACCCTAATGAGATGTTCTAAACCGTTGATCTTGTTTAAATGAGTAAAATAGGAGGTCCTGCAAAAATTCAGTCCATTCGAATATCGGTAAGTGATGATCCAAACAGTTTTGCAAAAACTGTGACAGGAACTAGTGTTTTTAAAGCTGTTTGGATCAAACACTTACCAATATACAATTGAGCTGAAATTTTGCAGGACCTTTTCTTTTACTCATTTAAACAAGATCAACGGTTCAGAAAATCAAAATGGGGCCCAGAAGAGTGATGTGTTTTTTATGTGTTTTTATAAGTGTGAGGGGAACCGGCCCCATATATATATATATATATATACACACACACACACACAAAAATCTTCTAGTCAAGGATCCCTGACTTTGCTTAAAGTCAAGACCTCACCTTTCCTGATTGAATTTTGATGATTCGTACCGTCCAATGTGCAAAGAATGTGTTTTTAAGGGTCCCCGCGAGGAATCGTAAAAAACAATGACCGGAAAGGGCTTCATCCGAGCAGTTTTTCATAAATTATATATCTACGGCTTGTATGAAAAGCTGCTCGGATCAAGCCCTTCTCGGTCATTTTTTTTATGATTCCTCGCGGGGACCCTTAAAAACATGTTCTAAACACATTTGACGGCTCGGATCATCAAAATTCAATCGGGAAAGGTGATGTCTTGACTTAAAGCAAAGTCAAGGATCCCTGACTAGAAGCCCTCCATATATATATATATACACAAAACATTTCTTATAAGGGAGACCTTATATAAGAAAAGTGCAGGAGTTTTAACCACAGCCGTTGGATCTCATCCAATGGCTCAGATTAGAGCACCACTTTAAAAACAACTCACGGGTGTCGGTCGGGTAAAAAACGTGTTCGCGGGTCAGGGTCCGGGTAATAATGCCATCCGGATCCCTTCCCCTCCCTCACAATTCATTCACGTTTGGTGTTCGAAGAGAGAGAGAGAGAGAGAGAGAGAGAGAGAGAGAGAGAGAGAGAGAGAGAGAGAGAGAGAGAGAGAGAGAGAGAGAAACAGGCGATTCCAACGAAGATGACGAAATCGATCGATCTCAAAGGGGTTGAATGAGTCAAAAGGACACATGGCAGCTTGTGAAGACTTCTGAAGAAAGTGAGCAGAAGATGTGCTTAGTGGATCCGAAATCTCCTGAACCATTCATAGGCAAATGATGCCTATAAATACAAGTCATTGTGCAACTTTACAAAGATCCACGCACCAAAAGCTCACAGCAACATGTAGTTTTGTCATTATTATCATCTCCTAACTATCTAGGTAGTTGATTTTCATTTTCTTTCTTTCTCAACCATGTCTATCCCTTCTCATCTCCTATCTTCTTCTATGTAATTTTAGGTTTTCTTTTGTTGTTGAAGTCCTTGGTCAAGGCATTCGAACCGTATTACTTTAGTTCCTCTTTATAAAGTAACACAATTCTTGAAGGAGGTTTTCAGATCAAACGTATTTATCATCTTTCCATTTGGAGATCTCGTATTTCCTGGCACGCCCTCACGCTCACAATACTACTCGGTGCTGGCTCTACAATTTCTCCCGTCCCTGGAGAAATTTGTGCCAACATTTTTTGGCACGCTCGGTGGGACATTTTAAGGCAACAACGGTTAACAAGATGGTAGGATGTGGTGCTAGAAGAGAAACAAAGAATACAGTGACGGTTGAGGCTTTGCTTGAAGAAGACTTCACCTGGAGGAGGAAGCGTTGGAGAGATCAAATTGCTCCAGCCTCTCAAGAAGATTTCAAGGAGGTGGCTGTTGGAATGTGTGATATTATTCTTGAATCCAATTCTAGTTTGTCTTTAGGGCTGCCTAATTCTATTTTCGGCCCATTTCAGGAGATCACATAGCCTCAACAAAGTTTGACGAAGGCCATCAAGGAGATGATGGCCTGATCGGAAAGAATATGATATCTTCTAGCCCTTCATGAGATTTTCAACCGCCGATCCATAAAAAATACTACCCGTTCTAATTTAGCCCTCAAGAGATTTTCATAGATTATTTCTTAGGGGGCAACAACTAGAGTCGGCAAGAATTTTGCTCCAGACTAGGCCAAGCGAGAAAAGGAGAGAAATGGTCCTCACCAATGATTTCCTATCCCTTATAACGGTCATTTTCCAGGAGCATGAAGAGATCCAATTCATTTTTCAACAATACCTTCTTTAGGAGGTCAAAGAATATCAGGAGAATATGATGAAGGCCATCAAGGAGATGTTGGCCATGCTTAGACAACATCTCCTGGACCTCTATGAAGTGTGGGTTCTATTGTTGAGTCTCTTAGGTTCAAACCATAGGAGATTTTGGATGCATCTTGACTGAAGAATATCTCCTAAGGGGCAATAGCCTAAGCCAGTAGGAGTTTTTGCTTTGGAATACAATGAAAAAGGTGAAGAACAGTGCTGGTCCTAACCAAAGACCTTCTCCTCCTTGCAACGGTCAACCTCATGGAGCATGGAGGAATTCGGATCTCTCTTTTTTACAATCTCCTTTAGGAGATAAAGGAGTCAACAAATAGCTTGGTAAAGGTCATTAAGGAGATAATGGCTTTCTTTAGTTTGATGCAGAAGATAATTCGGTCTTTGTGGCCGAATTAGTTTTTAAGGGGGACAACATATCTCCTGCGGATGTCATCCAGCCAGAAGACTTGGAGGCCCCACCAGCAAAGCTAGAAGATCTGACAGCAGATGTTCAAGATCCTTTGGAGGAGGATTGCTTTGCTTGGGAATTTGGAGAAATACCAAACTCCTGTTCAATTCTCCTTAAGGAGAAATAGGGGGGGGGGGGGGGTATAAAGGAGATTTTTTGTCCCAATGTTGTCGCTCAAACAGCCTATGGGCCACAATTTTCGGCAACCACCAAGCTTTCTTCTCAACAAGGTGATCAGGAGGTATCAAAGTTTTGTATAACCTGATTCTCAAGAGGACAAAGAAGAGCTGAATGAGTTTCTTCAAATGCCAAAACCGTTGAGCTTTAATCCAAGGCTATTTCCAAGAGATACTTGCTTACTGCTAGAGAAAAATCAGAAGGAACAGTTTGTAACACCATTATAAGCTTTCCAGGGGAGTTCTTCATGTTTTCTCCTGTCAACAACACAACTTTGAGAGGCATGGGAATGTGCAAATTGAAATTCCTCTTCACCTTGGGCCGAATAAGGTCAGAGCCAACAAAAATGTCAGGAGATCTTGTAACGGCCATGTCTAAGGTTTCAGGAGATAACAGAGCCCTTTATTTGCTTCACTTTCTGTTTAGCAAGGGGGCAGGGGTAATTCGTTTATCCTACATATTTACATCTTCTAAAAGAATGCAGGAGTAGAAAACCTCTTGTAACATAAGGAGATGGCAGATCTCCTAGATGTGCGTAGAAAATATTAACTGGTGACCCAAGGGCCATTCTCTCAGAAGCAACAATCTCCTATCCTTACATTCAAAGAACTGGTCATGAAGTTTGTTCAAGACTAGTTTAGATCTATTCTTATCTTAGGATGTACGGAATTCCAGCCTCCTGGAGCCCTTATCCGAATGCTACTGACATGAGGTATGAGCTCCCTAGGAGATAAAAGGCTTTTCTTTCAGGCGATATTCAACAGAGCTCTACGTATGCAAAGAATTTGTGAAGGCGCAGCGTACTAAGGCTCAAGGATCCTTGGTTTCTCCTAGGTTGTTCAAAGCTTATACATTTAGTGTTGCTAAAGCGGAGGAGATTTTTTTTTTCTTTATTTCATGGCCACAAGATGTCTTGTCTACTTGGCTTATAAGATATCTACTTCAGAAGAAGATATTGAAGATTCTGACACCAATTCCTTAGGACATAAGGAGATTTGGTGGAATCTGGAAGCTATTTACAGCTAGAGAGGTTTTCCTTATAAGAAGACTCAAAGTTGCATCGAAAGGCAAGGAGTGCCCAAGAAGAATGCTAGGCTTAAAGAATTGTGGTCAAGAAACAAAGAGAAGATTTTCTCCAGCCAACATACATGGCAGGAGAAAAAAGTTCTTCAGTCTTTATACGCATTCGGCTTGCCATGGCCGAAGTGTAGAGAGAATTGGAGAACCAGATGGTTAAAACACCCCCTACTTCTTACCAATGATTCAAAGTCAAGCATTCAAAACTCCTATAGCCAAAGAATGCTTCGTCGAATCCCAAGAAAAGGAGCTTCAAAGGACTAGACAAGCCACAAAATTGGCTAAGGAGGGATAGAGTCAAGGGAAATAAGAAAGTTCTTCGACTACTTAAGGAGAAATTATGGCTGAAGTACCAGCATGTCCAGAGGAAATCCGAACCTCTACCCCCTAAGGTGTCATGCAAAGACCTCCTTAAGCCCAAAGTTTGTTTTGGGTAATTTAATTTTTTTTTGGGTAATTTGCCCAAAGTTATTCAAGTATAAACTTCAAACAATTGGGGGCAAAGAGGTCAAGGGGGGCAAGGCCGAGAAGGAGATAACTCTCTACAGTGGGAGTTGTTCCTCTTCGGCCGAATTTCCTTGAGTCCATTCTTAGATAAGGAGGGACAACCTTCTTATATGTAAGGAGATGTTGGAATAGTAGGTGATACTCTTATCATCCTTCAGGAGTCTACTAAACTAGAAGACATTCATTCAATTACTATTGTCTTGAAGGAGAAATCACTAAGCGGTGGAGGTCTCTCCTATTTTGCAATGGTGAGATTTGCTATCAAGATAGGAGGAATGGACAAGCATGGATGGCTTATGGCTGTGACTCTTTCCAACAAAACCTCTTTGGAAGAGTTAAGGAAGATTACAACAAGATGATCAAATACCTACCATGGATCAAGTCATGTACCTCCTATTACGCCCCTTGACGGAAAGTTCTTCTAGTTTGGCAACATTATCGTATCTCCTTCATATTCAAGCTCTCGTTTTTTGTTCGAAAAGAGAGCTTGAGGGGGGCAATGTTTGTACCATATTTGGACCGTTCCTATCAAGGAGATCCGTCCAAATAGTAAAGAGATCTGGTCCAAATAGTAAGGAGACATCATCGATATCTTCTGACATATCAGCACAATATCTTATGGGAGATATACAGATAAATATCTTTTAACATGTGGCGATGATATCTCCTGACATGTGGCAACGATGTCTCCTAGTACGGATATCTCCTGACACGTGGCGATATGTGAGTGCATCTGTAATTATTTCAAATACATGAAGCTTAAATCAACAAAAGTGGGTGGTCGTTGCCACGTGGGATAAATCCCTCCAAGGAATTAGTTACCACTTTTTATGGGAAGTGGCTAGTAAACTGATTCCTATTTTTAAGGAGATATGGCTGAGGCTATGGCAAGTGGTCCCACTTTTGGCACATGTTGTGGTAGTTATGAAAGTGGCGGGACACTTGGCGGTCTAGAATTTAATTTGAGGAGCAATTTTTTTTTTTTCATTCGATATATATCAGTAAAGTTAGATGTCAGTAAACCACAAGGGTGATCTCCTCTCCATAGGAGTCGAACCCAGAACCTCACTCCTATAGAAGGGGCTACACGACCAACTGAGCTAACTGCCCTGGTCATTTGAGGAGCAATTGAAAGGGGTTGAATGAGTCAAAGGGACACATGGCAACTTGTGAAGACTTCTAAAGAAAGTGGGCAAAAGATGTGCTTAGTCGATCCGAAATCTCCTAAACCATTCATAGCCAAATGATGCCTATAAATACAAGTCATTGTGCAACATTACAAAGGTCCACGCACCAAAAGCTCACAGCAGCATGTATTTTGTTATTAGTATCATCTCCTAACTATCTAGTTAGTCGACTTCCCTTTTCTTTCTTTCTCAACCATGTCTATCCCTTCTCATCTCCTATTTTCTTCTATGTAATTTTAGGTTTTCTTTTGTTGTTGAAGTCCTTGCATCCGAACCATATTACTTTAGTTCCTCTTTATAAACTATCACAACGCTTGAAGGAGGTTTTCAGATCAGGCGTATTTATCATCTTTACATTTGGAGATCTCGTATCTCTTGGCACGCCCTCGCGCTCACTCAACACTACTTAGTGTTGGCTCTACAATTTCTCATGTCCCTTGAGAAATTCGTGCCAACAAGGACCCAATCCACTGTTCACTTGTGGGGATCCCAATTAGCCAAAGAAGTTGATAGCACCCAAGAGATTTAGAATGGATGGAATCACGATACTATAATTTTGTTTGGAATACGACATGTAGAGATTTGTCAACCGATAGTACAAGGTGCTTTGCCTTAATATTAATTTTTTTCGTTATTAAAATTTAATTCATCTTTGCTAATTTTGCATCATTTTTGTTGGATTATTGATTTGTCTCGACAAATAAAATAAAATATTAAAAAATATGATCAAAATCTTATAAAATTTTTCTAAAGACAAAAAAAAAAAGTTAAAAAATTAAAGCTAGGGTCTAGGTTTTTGAGAATTCATCCCCTTTTTTTTTAATAGAACACAGTTTTAACTACTCGTTATTCAAATAAACGGCTATCATTATTCAAATAAACGGCTATCAGCTAAGAAAAGAGATATTTATGTCTTCAAGTTTTTTTTGGTCTTGCATGCTTTACTTGTTGAGAAATTAAGAGACATAAAAAATTATCAGTGTGAATGAAGACCATTTTCATTTCTTTTTGTCATGGTCATGGTATTTTAGGTGAGAGGAGAATGAAATCAAGAAATGTGTGGTGCTATACTGTATTTTAGTGTTTTCCTTAAAGTGCAAATTATTATTTTTTGGGTAAGAAAGCCTTAAAATCAGGAGTAGAATGAGAATTGATATATATATATATATATATATGGACTGTGAGCTACGGATGTGGAGATTAATTTCATCAACCGTAGAGGATGAGGGCAAAATGGGGAATTGATTAAAGTAGATTGCTGAAATACTCTATTTCCGTTAGTCGATGGGTTGGTCAACTACAGAAGGGGTACTTTGTTCTTAGCAAATGAACTATGAGGGAGCACAATGTA
Organism: Vaccinium vitis-idaea; assembly: GCA_963854785.1. NCBI lineage: Eukaryota > Viridiplantae > Streptophyta > Magnoliopsida > Ericales > Ericaceae > Vaccinium > Vaccinium vitis-idaea. Next base: position 23,577,876 of record OY978218.1, read on the forward strand.
ATTTCAGAAAAAGTAGGGGAAGTCCTTGGAGTTGTTATAAACCTCAGGGGAGGCACGTGTAATTTACCATTTTTTTTCCTAATCTTGATTAGGAGGTGCATAAACAATCGTTAAAGTATATAAAATATCACTTGGGAATTGAAAAGTTAGTTAAAATTTGGTAGTTGGAAGCAGTGGTGGAGCTAGGATTCTAGACCGAGGGAGGCCGACCTAAAAATACTATTTTCAACCCAAAATGTACTTAGCGTATCGTGTAGATTGTGTAGTACATTACTATATGACATTATTTTATTTTTGATCGACAAATGCAATGCCCATGTATATTTAATTGCGTCTATGAACGAAATTGAGAAAATTTCACATGACAATGTAGAATTATTCTAATTTTTAACTATATCAAATCAAAACTATTTAGATTTTTGGAGATTTATTGTACTAATTATTATTCTAAATAATAATTATACTATAGATATTATTAGTAAATTTTTAAAATTTCGCTACATACTTCCGCCCTTGGTTGGAAGGTGGTTGAGGAAGGGGTGTCAAAATTTGGCACCCACACCATTGGAGCAGTTTGGCAAAAAAAAAAAAAAAAACACTATTGGAGTGTCAAATTTGGGTTTGGCTCCAAAAATGGCACCCACCATTGAAGATGCTCGCAGGACCTACCACTGCTCTCCTCATTTTTACAACTTAAGTATACAACCAAAATTCCAAACACAAAAGACACCAACATTTCAACACCAACGAGCACGTGAAGCACGTAGTACGTACAATAAATCTAGGACTTTTATGAAGGCAGAGGAATATGAAGGGAGAGGAATAATAGGATTTTTCAAGGTGTGGCCCTAGATGCTCTGATGGTGGTTGGTGACCTTTTCTATTTTGAGTGGAATATTTCCTCTAAGGTGTTTTCTTCAGGGTAATGGTACGTGGTGAGTGCAGGTTTGGATGGCTGGGCTGGAAAAGCCTTCCGTTTTGTTGCGTTTTGGCTTGGTTATGTCCATTTCTAGGTGGTGTTGGTTTTTCCTTTAGTGTTGCCCATGTCTGTTCCTATTCTGCAGTTTGCTGTTGTTTTTTTTTGGGTAAATTAGTTTGCTGTTGTTTTGTGGTTTCCTGGTAGTATTTGCTTGCTAGTAAGTTTTGGTTGTTGGTATATTTTGGGTATGCCGTATGCCCCATATATATATATAGCTGTGTAAGTTGACGCATGGTTTCGCAAACAAGGGTTAAAGCTTCTTCATTTTGACTTTTTAGAGCAGGTTCACCCCATTGTGGGCACGTACCTGTTATTCAAATGAAATATGGTGGGATGATGAATATTAAAATGAAAATCAATGAAATAGATTATCTTTGAATTGCCATTGCCATAATTTGGCACATTCTTTGGCAAAATGCAAGAGCAAAATTGCAACAAAAGGATTTGGAAAAATGTCAGGTGGTGAATTGATTTGGGACAATGGCAATGCCAAAACATAAATGCAACACCTTGTCATTTTTTTTACAAAATGACACTATTCATTGTCAATAAATATCAAGACGATTGGTAAATTTGACTTTATGGGTGTGGATGCTTTAAAAGTCCACCCATTGTCATATATGACGCCAAAAAATGGCAATGCCATAATTTGGCACTAAAGATGACATTGCCATTTCTTTTACTACATCCAAGCTATTTGATTGGCTTCGAGCAATGGGATGAGTTTAATTCAATCCACTAAAAATAATAGCAAACCGTTTCAACACATTGCTAATTCTTTGTTTTTTGACATTGTAGCGAACAAAAAGATGGCTTTTGCAATTTCATTTTGACACCAATAGATCGACTTGCTTTTAGACCATCTTTATTGTCACATTTTAGCTACCAAACTCTTACTTTGAAAAATCTTCCATTTGACTATTGAAATGCACTTTCGTGTAGCTAAAGGTGGTATAGCATTTTGCAGTGTTGTATTGATTGATGAGAGAGAGGTCCAATTTTAATACTCTTACATTTTTTTTTTTTTAACTTTTTCCAAGACAAACACCTTAAAATATCAAACTTATTGTTTTTTTCATTGCTTGCCTAAAATATATGTACCACACATTGTTGGGTCTCAACGTTAACACTTTTTGTCATACAACACATCCTTAACAAATATTTTTTGAGTCAATGGTGATGCTGAAAGGGACTCAGGGGCCCATTGGGACATAGAGCACAAGATCGCTCTTGTGCCCTTGGTCCTGGTCTTGTCGTGAACTCGAAAAGATATGATTTGCTGTTATATTCCTTTGTATTTTAAAATACGATTTGCTGTTATGCTCCTCAGTAAAAACAAGATTTGTTTATAGAGTCAACGATGTCAGATAATTTAATTGTATACTGAGTTGTGGTCACGTCTTGCTATTCAGATCATATTTTTTAATTTTTAACACGAGACGAGGCCTAAGCTCAAGCCACGGAGTCCCTTAGGAGGTGAGAGTCGTGGGATACAGACCGTTTTTCCAGGAAGTTGACTTAATAATGGGAAACAGTTCATCATCAGTATGAAGGTAAAAAAAATGAGATCATCTTCATTACCGATGTGGCACAAATTATGGGGTTTGCGCCACCTATTGTGGGTCCTACCGTGCTATTATCACAATAATCTGATCTATTCATTTTGTAGGTGCCCGCAAAATAATGTATCATCGCAAAAAATTAGCTTGATCGGATATCGATAGGTATGTCGAAAGTTGAATTTTTGTTTAAAAAATGGACGGTCATGGGTATTTTAACTTAAAAATTATTGACAAAATCCAGACCGTCCGTTTTTTAAACCAAAATTCAACTTTTGACATATCTATCGATGACCAATCAAGCTGATTTTTTGCGAGGATACATTATTTTACGAGCCCTACAAGATGAATGGTTCAGATTATTGCAACGATTGCTCAGTGGGGCCCACAAAAACTGGTGACGGAAACCCCATGGTTTGCGCCATATCCGTAAAGTAGACAATCTCAAAAAAATTATGTTACTCCATCCACTTGTGAGTGGTTGAATTTTACCTTGAGATAAACTTTTGACAACTTGTAAGAAGACAATCTCAAAAAATTATGGTAATCCATCCACTTGTGAGTGGTTGAATTTTACCTTGAGATAAGCTTTTGACAACTCGTACCCATTGCCTATAAATACCAGATCTCACCAACGGCCAAGAGCATTCCTCGTTTCTCTCACATAAACACTCATCTTCATATTTTCTTCTAGTGTGATTGATCATGCCTTCTTCTCCCTCCTCCGCTAGGTACTCTCTCTCTCTCTCTCTCTCTCTCTCTCTCTCTCTCTCTCTCTGTGTATTGCAATAACCACTCCTATAGTCCTATTTGGAGGCTACGCACCTCCTTAAATCTCATGAAATTTATAGCAATTTGTATAAAATTCCTAATACTCGTATAATTGAAGATTGATAACATTTACATCGAGATTCATACCGTCTGTTTAAATCAAATTCCGTAGCATAAAGATAAAAATTTCACTAAATTTAAATTAATACTCTGAATCCATGTCCAAATGTATGCTTGTAATAGTAAACAAAAGGTCATGAATTCAAGACAGATGCTATGAATTGTTATGCAAAATGTGAGGAATTCAAGTGTTTGTAATTTGTATTGTTGCATTTCCCTTTAATTATACCCCTCAAACCCACATATGTATAGGATAATAATCTAATTTTATATACTCCCTCAGTCCCAAAATAAAAGCACTAGTCCTGAAAAAAGATTTCATTATTTAATTTTTTTAAAATTTTCTCCCTTCCTATGTATTGTGAATATAGGTTGGAGGGAAAGATAGCAATTGTGACCGGTGGTGCTAGAGGGATTGGTGAAGCAACAGTGAGACTCTTTGCAAGGCACGGTGCTAAGGTGGTCATAGCCGATGTTGAGGACACTCTTGGAATTGATCTTGTGACCTCACTGTCTCCGTCGGTAACCTACACACATTGTGATGTTAGCTCAGAAGAAGACATCGAAAACTTGATTAACTCAACGATTTCTTGCTATGGACGCCTCGACATCCTCTTCAACAATGCAGGTGTGCTCGGAAATCAATCCAAGCACAAGAGCATAGTTGACTTTGATGCGGAAGAATTTGACTGCGTGATGAGGGTAAACGTTAGAGGGGTTGCCCTGGGAATGAAGCACGCGGCGCGCGTGATGATTCCAAGAGGGGGTGGAATTATCATTTCCACGGCTAGTGTGGCTGGAGTCATGGGAGGGATGGGTCCGCACGCTTACACGGCTTCCAAGCACGCGATTGTGGGGTTAACCAAGAACTCGGCCTGTGAGTTAGGGAGGTATGGAATCCGGGTTAATTGCATTTCGCCTTTTGGGGTGGCGACGGAGATGCTGGTTAGGGCATGGCGAAGAGGGGATGAAGAAGAAGAAGAAGATGAGTGCATGAATTTTGGGGGACCTCGTGAGAAGGCAGTGGAGAAAATGGAAGATTTTGTGAGGGGGTTGGCTAACTTGAAAGGTCAAACTCTTAGGGCTAGAGATATAGCTGAGGCTGCCCTTTACCTTGCGAGTGATGAATCCAAGTATGTAAGTGGTCATAACCTTGTTGTGGATGGTGGGGTTACCACATCAAGAAATTGTGTTGGCTTGTAGCTTAGTAGTTTTCGATATTGGAAAATTGATCAGGGTAGATTTGGTCCATCGTGTTGTGCATGGTAACATGTATTCATATAAGTATATGTCGGTTTGCGAGAACTCATGTACGCTGCCGCTAACATAGGCATATATGAGTTGCTTCATCATTCAAAATACAAATAGTCATCCACTTATATATATTTCATCGTAATTTTTTGATCAATTTACCTTATTATAATTGCACTCTAAAAATTTATCTTATAGGAGTAATTTCTCTGAATATTATGTTATGTGTGTAAATTTAAATACTAAAAGATGTAGCACATTTTATAATGAATACATGAAAAAGAGTAGTGTATCAAATGCGAAAGGGGAGAGGCTCTTTAGATTTTAAAGCCAGCATGAAATATTTTTTTTGTAGTACTGTCCACACCTAACCTTGTTGAATATGAGAGATCTGAATTTCAATACAAGTTCACGTGGGGATGACCAAATCTTTTACTTGATCTCATGGAATATGTAGAGGTTTGCTTGTCAAATTGTATAAGGTTGATTCCCTTCAAATAGTGGTTTCCTAACTGGACCTTTCCCATTTGTTTTGAAATGTGTTGTGCAAAGTCAAATACTGGTAGGAACAATGATAGGTACACACCCTCTCAACCACTCCCTACCACACCCTCTCTCACATGTGTGGTGGGACCCACTAGGACCCATCGGGTGAGCCCCACCACACATGTGAGAGAGGGTGTGGTGGGGAGTGGTTGAGAGGGTGTGTACTTATCATTTTTGTACTGGTAGCTAGCCAGGTTGTCATTTTGGAGTGTCCCCAGACAAATACTACTATTATAAGAATCAAGGTAAGGAGACTAACGAAATCACGTTTGATTCAAAAGGAGTCATGCTCCGCACCCCCCCTGACAACCTTGTCCCCCGGCCCCACCCCACCGTCTCCCCAAAGGAGTGATGCTCCACCCGCACCCCCCCCTGACGGTCATGGGTATTTTTTTTTTCTTTTTTTTTTCTTTTTCTTCTTTTTTTTCTTTTTTGGTTTATTCAAATTTATTTATTTAATTACTCATTTAATTGGGTTTATTCAAAGTACATTTGCAAGTAAATTATTTTCTTAAATTTGCATTTAAATTTCACTTTATATTTAGAAACTTTATATTATTTTAATTAGCTAATTAAGTTGTCTTAACAATGAATAATAAATAAAAAACTTCTAAAATTGAATAATAATATTACAATCATACAATCACGTTTTAAAGTGAATAAATATTACAATCACGTTGACAAGTGGTCAGCCCTAATCAATATTGCCTCCAAATTGTGGTGGTCCCGGCACGACACCCAGTACCTGGAACCACGAATCAAGACGTGTGTCATAACTTAAAGCCCATCCTTTAGCTTCAATCGATGCATTATTCCACCACCACATTGGGATGGGTGGTACAGGGTGATTGGGGCGCAAAAAAAGTTGTACAAAGTGACTGTTAATACGGGCAATAGCTATTTCATTGCGCTGTCGGACTGGAACTGGACGGGATCTCAAGGGCAAGTGAGTAAAACAACCTCCAACATTCGCGTCAAATGTGTGTAGTACAATGTTGTACCGTGATGCGATGATTACCCCCAAACTCATACAGTCCAAACTCATACAGTCCATCCAAATGTGTGTAGTATAAGTTTCACATTAATAAATTAATATTAATAATAGAAAAAATATATAAATAAATATTTAAATAAAAGAAATGAATTAAATAAAAAAAACTAAATAAAACAAAATAAATGAATTAAATAATTAAATGAATTAATATAAAGAAATTAGTTAACCAAATAAAAGAAATAAATTAATATTAATAATAGAAAAAATATATTAATAAAAGATATAAATAAATATTTAAATAAAAGAAAAAAACTAAATAAAAGAAATAAATAATAAAAAAAATAAATAAATTAATTAATATAGGAAGAGAGAGGGGGGTAAAAGGGTAAATATGGGTGGGGCCGGGGGGGCGCGCGTGTCAGGGGGGGTGGGGGGGGGGACGCAGAGCAAACAATAAAGCTACGAACACAACCAATTTACACTACCAATGCACAACCACTACTAAAACGACGTCGTTTTTCCTTTAAAAAAAAAAAAAAAAAAAAAAAAACTCTCAAAAACTCAAAACCTGCGTTGGCTCCCTCAAAACTCTCAAAAACTCAAAACACGCGGGCTTTCTGCAAAACTTCACCGTAGATCGATACAGAGACGAAAGCGACCACCACCTTAATTTCCTCCTCCACCAACGCCAACCGGAGCCAACCCCAGCGGCTTTCCACCTCCGGCGACTGCCACCATTTTTGGGCTTTGTTTACAGAACGCTTCGAACAGAGACACCGCCAAGGTCGGTCTCTCTCTCCCTCCCTTTCTCTATCTCTCTCTCTCTCTCTCTCTCTCTCTCTGTTGTATGAGGCCTAAATGGAGTTCCTGTGTTACAAAAAAAAAAATCCTAATTCGAAACTAACCCGTAATTGAAAAATCCCTAATTTTTTAAACCCTAAATTGGAGTGCTTGACTGTTGTTGTTTGATTTCTGTCTTGTGCTTTAGACTGTGTTCTTGACTTTTGCCTTGTGTTTTGGGCTCTATTGTCACTTGATTTCTTACATACATACAATTTTAGGGTTATTTTTAATGTTGGGTAGGACTTGTTGTCTGGGTCTGTTGTTCATTCTGAGAATTGAGGCATGTTTACTAGGTTTAATTTGACGTTTCTAGCACAATGTTGTTCATGCCACGTACACATTACGTTGATTATTTTTTGGCCTCAACTAATTAATTTCCTTTGTTTTCTGAACCAGTAGATGATGTCGCCGGAAAACAGCTTCCAAAATGCATTAGAATGAAACGTCTCCGTTGGCTATTCCTTTACGGTTTACATTTAATCTATACAGAATCACTCTCATAAAACAGGTACTGCAGAGAAAACCATACCAATGATGGCCTTGCAAAAACATAAGGACAATTGATCTATCAAAGGCCCCAATCTGCCTGTGGTCACTAGCAAACGCATAGCATAGCAGAAAGTAGCAACATCTACCAACTTGGTACTATATAGTGCTAAGCTCTACGGTTGCTTCCACAACTAGAAAAAAAAAAAGATTTCAAACATACCCAGAGCCAAAATTTGACACATAAGCTCGGATCTCAGAAAAGTTAGTTTTCCATTGGCAAAATTACAGTACCCCAAACCGTTGCTATGGAATATGAGAATTTCCATCCAAAACAAACGAGTATCCTAAAGAAAAAGAACTATGATCACTAAAATGACTATCCATCACTTCCACGTACAACTATGAACAACTCTGCAAACTTGGCATTCTTTGTTTGTCCAAAGAAACAAGCACAAGATGGACATCTAAATCAGAGACTTGAGGCCACATAAAGAAACAACAAATTCAGCAAAATTTGGGTGGCTAATTGAGCACAATTATGGCAGAATCCTGAAATTGCAATAACAATGATCAGTAAATAATCAAAGGAAAAAGTAACAACACAAAAATACATGTTCCCCGTCTACACATACAGATGCACAACTAAGCATGACTGCCTAGTTAGAAAGTAGCATGAGCACTTGAACACCCAGAAGCCACATACTCTCCATTGACATCGGCAAAAAGAAAGAAAAAACAACTGTGATAACCAACACAAAAATGCTACTTTTCGCCATTTTTAGGGTTTCCCAAATTGGGGATTTTTTTATTACGGGGTTATTTTAATTTTCAAAATTAGGGTTTTTTTCCCTCCAAAACGGCAATGTGTTCGATCAATCAGTGAGAGAGAGAGAGAGAGAGAGAGAGCAGTGATCGATCAAGAGAAGTTCGATCGATTGAGAGATAGAGAGAGAGAGAGACCTTCGTGGTGGGATACGGCGTCACCGAGGAGGTTCTCGCTGATGGTGGTGGTGGTCGCCGGTGGCGGTGACGTCTAGTGGTGGTGGGCTTTGCTGGTCGCTGCCCTCTTTCCCTTTCCCCCTCTCTCTCTATCGAGTAATGAAAGGAAGGGCGTTTTTAGTTTTTATTTTTCCTAAATGCAAAACGACGCCGTTTTGCACTTGGTTGTGCATTGGTAGTGTAAATTGGTTGTGTCCGTAGCTTTATTCCAGAGCAAATTGCATTCAAGAGTTAAGAACAAGTTGTTCATCCTCGGGAATCCAGCATCGGTGGTTTTATAAGTACAGTTAGTATGATTTTTTAAAGAAAAATAAAGTGGTGCAACAACAAACTACAAACCACGTCTTTTAGGCCATCCGATCAGAGAAAGCTTGCACCAAGTGTGGTGGCCAGCCGCCCACATAAAAACTATATTGGTGAAACATATATATATATATATATAGGAACCCCTTCCTATCCAAACCCCTTTTTACGGACCTAACGTCCGGACCTCCACCTTCCTGATTTTTTTTTGAAAATCCGAACCGTTAGATGTGTTTAAAACGTGATTTTAAGGTCCAACGCGAAGATTTGGCAAAAAAAAATACCCGGAAGGGCTTGATCGGAGCAGTTTTTCATAAAAACGCAATATTGGAGGTCCGGACTTTATAAAATCCGGGAGTTTGATAGGAAGTTTTTTGTATATATATATACATATACAGTGAGCTTCCTATCCAAACCACTAAATCCGGACGTTCACTTTCCGGACCAAATTTCGACGATCCGAACCGTTAGATGTGTTTAAAACGTGTTTTTAAGGTCAAACGCGAGGATTTGGCAAAAAAAAAAAAAACTGGAAGGGCTTGATCGGAGCAGTTTTTCATAAAAACGCTATACGTGTATTTTTATGAAAAACTGCTCCGATCAAGCCCTTCCGGGTAATTTGTTTTGCCAAATCTTCGCGTTGGACCTTAAAAACACGTTTTAAACACATCTAACGGTTCGGATCGTCAAAATTTGGTCCGAGAAATGGAGGTCCGGACGTTAACAACTTGCGGGATTCTTGATAGGAAGCTCACTGTATATATATATATACAGAAATCTTCTAGTCAGGGATCCCTGACTTTGCCTAAAGTCAGAACCTCACCTTTCCCGATTGAATTTTGATAATCTGAACCGTCCAATGAGTTTAGAATGTGTTGTTAAGGGTCCTCGTGAGGAATCATAAAAAAAAATGATTGGGAAAGGCTTGTGTGGACAGTGCCACGCGGCTCGGCTTTATATTTTCGGAAAACAAAAAATGATGAGTCGCCACCCGGGATTTATTTAAAAAAATGATTTTGGGTACCCGAGAAACCGTTTCGAAAAATAAATGATGACTCTTGTGCCATTTTTAGAAAATGATTTGATCTGCGAAAAGATTCTTGGATTTGGAAGCCGGTTACAAACGGGGAAGATTTTATTGAAAAGCACCCCATTCGCCTGGGAAATTCCCGGTCTCTACTAAATTTTTGTGGGATTTTGGAAAACATTTTATTTAAAACTCTAACCAATAAACAACTAAATAACGAGATTAAATAGAACCATAACGGGAATAAAATTAAATGGAAGGATTTAATAGCAGTAATGGAAGAATATATGGGTGAAAGTGTAATAAAGAAGTTGCAGAAAAATCATAAAACAGAGCACGAACAGAGGAAAATAGGGGGAAATTTTTATTCTGGAAAAGTCAGCCGCACGGCTATCCTATGTTGGCCGCACGGTTTATATAAGTTAGCCGCACAACTAACTTTTTTGAAGATTTTTCAAAAATTTGTCTTTTGAGCAGGAACTTGTTCTTGTTTGCGAAACCTGATTTTTATGAAAGGTCCGATCACCTGAGCCTAGAGATGTCTATGGGAGTCACCCTCGACCCGGGAGGATCCCCTCAAAAGGCCAAGGTTAGGAACCCGGCAAAAGAAACACGATTTGTACCTTACTGGAAACTTTAAATAGTTTGAGAACTTCAGATTTTGAACTTAAACTCCTTGAGAATGGATTTGATGTATACTGGTGGGTTACTGGGACTTTTGAAGAAAACGGAATAGATTTGAAGTTTTTATGGATGTTTGGACCAGATTTTGAACGGGGAAAGTGATCGGAGAATTTTCCGGCGTGTCGTCGGAGTGGTGGTGTTACTGTTGTCGTAAAATGGAGGGGATGGAGAGCTATTTATAGGCGTAAAAAGGAATAAAATCTTGTGAAAGATTTCGACGGAATGATGAGATGCTTCAGCTGCCAGATTTCGGGGACTGCCAGACACATAGCCATACGGCTAAAATGGTGAACCGTGCGGCTAACATAATTAACCGTACGGCCAAGGTGGAGAAAGAGAAACGGCGCGGCTAGTCAAGTAAGCCATACGGCTAGAGTATTCTTGTCCAGAAAATTTGAATTCTAAAACAGCCGTTTCAAGGTACTTTGGAGTATTTCTTTCATCATCGGGGATACACAGGGATTAAAATTGGGGTGTCTACAGTTGCCTCTCTTTGACGAGACTTAATCATCATTCTGTGAGAAAACAGATAAACAAAATATAGTCGAGCACGGAGCTTCCTACGTATCCTGTTTGTATGGATCAGACCAATCGTAGTTCGGGGCTAGAAAAATATCAAATGCTTTAATGCCTCGGAGGGACTTACATAACAAATGTCACGAAAAATATTTTAATGTTGCAGAGGGACTCATATGGGAAATATTTTCTGAAAAATTATTGATATTGAGGAGAAAACATGATTGTTACCTTTTGAAAAATAGATCGATGCCATTGAGGGCTTAAAATTTTTTGAAAATTTAAATTGGTGCCATGAAGGACTTTAAAAATGATTTTTGAAAATTTGTGCCATTGAGGGCTTTAAAAATGATTTTTTGAAAATCGGTGCCATTGAGGGCTTAAAAAAGATTTTTGAAAATTGGTGCCATTGAGGACTTAAAAAATAATTTGCCATTGAGGGATTAAAAGTGATTTTCCATTGAGGGCTTAAAAATGATTTTTGAAAATTGGTGCCATTGAGGGCTTAAAAAATAATTTGCCATTGAGGGCTTAAAAATGATTTGCCATTGAGGGCTTAAAAATGATTTTTGAAAATTGGTGCCATTGAGGGCTTAAAAATGATTTTTGAAAATTGGTGCCATTGAGGACTTAAAAAATAATTTGCCATTGAGGGATTAAAAGTGATTTGCCATTGAGGGCTTAAAAATGATTTTTGAAAATTGGTGCCATTGAGGACTTAAAAAATAATTTGCCATTGAGGGATTAAAAGTGATTTGCCATTGAGGGCTTAAAAATGATTTTTGAAAATTGGTGCCATTGAGGACTTAAAAAATAATTTGCCATTGAGGGATTAAAAGTGATTTGCCATTGAGGGCTTAAAAATGATTTTTGAAAATTGGTGCCATTGAGGGCTTAAAAAATAATTTGCCATTGAGGGCTTAAAAATGATTTACCATTGAGGGCTTAAAAATGATTTTTGAAAATTGGTGTCATTGAGGGCTTAAAAATGATTTTTGAAATTGGTGTCATTGAGGGCTTAAAAATGATTTTTGAAAATTGGTGCCATTGAGGACTTAAAAAATAATTTGGCATTGAGGGCTTAAAAATGATTTTTGAAAATCGGTGCCATTGAGGGCTTAAAAAAAATAATTTTCCATTGAGGGCTTAAAAATGATTTGCCATTGAGGGCTTAAAAATTATTTTTGAAAATCGGTGCCATTGAGGGCTTAAAAATGATTTTTGAAAATCGGTGCCATTGAGGGCTTAAAAATGATTTTTTGAAAATTGGTGCTATTGAGGGCTTAAAAAAATAACGAAACTCAAGGGGTATTGAAATTTTGACTTTATTAGATCTGAAAGGGATTAGCCGTGCGGCTTGTGGAGAGATCTGGGAGGAGCCGTGCGATGGAGAGAACATTGGAAAGGAAAGCCGTACGGCTTAATCAGTTGAACCGTGCGGTTGAGGAGTGAGCCGTACGGCTATCTTGAGCGGTTTTAACACGACTCGAAAACCGTCGGGGTCGTCTAGTTTTTCTTCACTTGTTCAAAATTTCCGAGAGGCGGTTACTGAGAGCGGCTCGAGAGAGTAGTGTCCTTCCCTTTTTCGTCCGATTATCCTCCTCTTTGTGAATCCCGTTTGGGAACTTGTTGAGAGCAAAAACTTCCAGTCGGCCATGGCCGATTCCGGCGATAGTCAAGACCCACCTTCTATTCCCGGGGTTGGTTAGCCGCCCACGGTTCTTACGGAGGAAGAGGCGGCGGCCCAAGCCGTCGTGGTCGGTTCGTCCTTGTCGGAGTCAAGAGGGGTTGGTTCGAGAGAGACTGAAATGGGTGATCAAGGGCACCGTGCGGCTGGATCTGGAGTGGGGGTGTCCCGTGCGGCTCAAATGGGCAGAGAGGAGTCCCGTACGGTTGATTGTGGGGGTACTACTCCACCGGAGCATGGTGGGTCAGTGCCAGTTGGTGGCGGTGCTGGGTCGACAGAGGCAGTGGAGGGCGTTTCGACGGTAATTGAGGCCACAGAGGGTGGCGGTGACACTTTTGAAGCGGTGGCAAAGTTGCATGGTGCAGTGGGTGATGTCTGGGCGACCATGGGAAGTACCAATATTTCGGTAAGTGCCATTACTACTTCCAGTAGTTCAATGCATGTTGGTTTTGATATGAATATTCCTGTGCCTGAGATTGAAATGAATGTTGGTGGTGTGGATGTTCTGATTGACCCGAGGGCCACTGAGGAGGGTGTAGGTGGTGATGTTGTGATTCTTCCTGACGTTGCAAATGCTGTTTTAGTGAGGGAGTATCATGTTAGTGGTGGTGGGACCTCCACTAATATTCCAATTACCATTAGGCAGCCTGGGGGTGGAGATGTTATCATGGAGGATCTCGGGGAGATGGGGAACAATAGTGATGAGGAAATGGGTGACGAGATGATCCATAGCGGAGGTGTTAGTGGAGAGGGAGGATAGGTCGAAGAGGTACATGCTGAGAGAGCACATGCTGAGGGGGTAGTTCCTGTCGTACCTGTTGCTCGCGTGTTCAATAGTTTGACTCGAGCACTCGGCACGGGTAGGGCTGCAGAGGAGAGTGCTGACACTGGCAGAGGTGAGGAGCCTTCTGACCCGGTTTTGTTTCCTTCACGGGCTCCGGGAGCCACTTTAGGAGACACTTTGGAGGGGGCTACTGACGAGACTTTGGCCCGGAACTTGCAGCAGTTCCCTCAGTTGGGAGAGGTCCTGGTGGGTGAGAATCCACCGGCAGTCGAGCCCGAGTAGGCAGAGGTACAAACAGAGGAGGTGGTCCGGGTGACCATAGTTGAGGAGGTTCAGTTGACTTTGAGGAGCAGACCGCCCTTTGTCTCGGAGACTTATGATCCTCCAGTTCACTTCTTTATACCGTTAGGGTGCGAGGTGTACGAGCCACAGTTGCCATTTTACCCTGAGTCACTGATCTTGCGCGACCCAGCAACACTTATGTCAAACAGACCTTTGGTATGTTTCCTCTATTCACACTTTTCCCTTGAGTTGCTTTCTTTATTGCATTTCCTTTGCTGCTTTACTAAATGAATTCATGCAATGTTCTTGAAAACAGGTGAATGGTTCTCTTCTTGGTTATGGCAGGTCGTCTGATTGCTTGGCACAGTATAGGGGGTTGCCCTAGAGAGTGAGGGAGTTGGTGGATGCAACTGGCTTTACCATCTTTATCAGGACTCTGCTGCCTACTCGGATGGATCGGAAGCTGGTGAGGGCTTTGGTGGAGCATTGGTGGGACACCACCAATAGCTTCCATTTTCGGTTTGGAGAGATGATTATTACCCCTTTGGACTTTGTAGTGACAATCGGGTTGAGAGTTGCTGGTGAGCCGATACCTCTCGACTCTGGTTTGTACTTGGACCGGGCGGCGGTGCGCCACTTCCTGGGGAGAGAAGTTGGAGATGAGGCGATGGTGAGATGTGATCACTTGCCGGCGATATGGGATCATGAGCCGAGGTCTCCAGTTGAGGTTGCACAGATGGCGAGAGCCTACTTGCTGTTCTTGTTTGGCACTGCACTATTTCCGAATAGGCAGAATTTGGTGCACCTGAGTTGGTTACCCGCTTTGGCAGACTTGAGGACAGCTGACCAGTTTGACTGGGGTGGCGCTGCTTTGGGCACCCTTCATTGTTTTCTGGGCTCCGTGGTTCGCGGAACGGCGACCACTCTTGGAGGTTACTGGAGGATCTTGGAGGTATGTCATGTCATTCCTTTTGCTTTAGATACTCCATATACCATTGCTTTTATTCCTGTTACTGATGGGTTTTCTTGGAAAATGCATGTATGGGCTTACGAGGTGTTTGGAGTGCCGAACCCAGAGAACTTTCATGAGAACAAACGGGTGCTTCCGCGGGCGGTGTAGTGGGTCAAGGAGTATGTCGGGAAAGGTGGGAAAAAGGGGCAGTTGAGGCTCTTTTGTGTTTTCTTTGATCAGTCCAGGGGTGAGACGGTATGATACCAAACTCTCTGAATTTCGTTCCGGACATTTCAATTCCAATGTTGATTTCTTGAAAGCAACTCCTAACTCCTTGTAGGTGAACTGAAATGTGTGGGACAGGCTGAATGCTCCCTACTTGGCTCAGAGTAGGGTGCTGACGCGAGGGCGTGTGCTGCTGGAGTCTCCATATGGCTGGCAGTGGTACTTGGGTGAGAGGGTGGCACGCCAGTCCATGGGCATAGACCATTTCAGAGTGCCGGGTCCTCTTCCGCCGCTTGTCCAGAGGACGCAGGAGTATACCTTGGCTGAGGTGGAGGCGTTCACGGTACTCGACACAGAGTTAGTTTTCAGCCCTTCCGTGGACTGTGACGGTTATGTGGTGGGTAATCTGGCTTACAATCTGAATATGGAGAACCATCTGGCTGCCCCTGCACCTGTGGAGGGTCCAGTTTTGCCTATGCTGAGGAGAGAGATTGATGTGATGCTACCGAATGGGAGTATGGGGTATGTGGTGGTTTCTGAGGTCACTCCACTAGTTACTCTTACAGCGACAGAGGTAACCTGAAATTTGAAAACAAGAAATGATCAAACTTCATGTTTTACTCAAGCATTTATTCTTGTTACCTGCTAATGCTTTTGATTCTGTTTGCAGATCCCAGTTAACTGGGTTGCATCCGCTGTTCAGTTGGTGCGAGACTTGGACGCTTTGATTCGCAGTCTCACGATTGGCGGGACCCCTAAGGTGCACCCGAGAGTAGAGCCGGGCATTGTGCCCCATGCTGGTGGAGATGAAGATGACGGGGATGACGAAGCTGGTGGTAGACGTGGCGGTAGAGCTGGCCGAGGTGCCGGAGGTGGTCGCAGTGCCGGAGGTGGCCGCAGTGCCGGAGGTGGCCGCAAAGGTAGTGAGGCAGGAGGTGGCCGCAAAGGCAGGAGTGCTGGAGGTAGCAGTGGGGCTAGTAGCGGTAGCTGTACAGGCAATGACCGCGGGACTGGAGGCAGTGAGTCAGGTGGACGTCGTAGGTCCCGGCGTACCCGTAGAGTTTTTTCCGACAGTGAGATGGATCTGGTATCCATCGTACTTTGCTCTTGAAATTGAATGCTTTGACTATTTTATTAATGAATTTCCTTTCTCCGTGCAGGATATACTTCCCTCCGTACCACCTCGCAGCAGACCTTTGATGAAGAATGTCGGTGGAGGTCCGTCTACAGTCCCGCTGGTGATTCCAGCATCTGACAGAGTGCTGCGTTCTTTTGTTGAGAGAGAGTGTGTTCTTGGGAGTTCAGCTCATGGGCAGCAGTGGCTACCCCGGGAGGGAGATGCAGAGAGTAGCGGTGGTGATGGTAGCAGCAGTGAGGACACACCCGAGGAGGATCCACTTCTAACACCGGGTCGTCGCCAGCGTGCGAAGAGGCGACGTAGTGATTTTTAGGACAACCTGCGTGCTCAGTTTTGATTTGGGCGCCTGTTTGCCCCTATTCTCTTTTTTCATGGATACAGCCTGCGAGCCGCGGTAGTCTTTGATGTTGGGCCAGTTTGCCCAAGATAGATGTACGTTTATACTCATGACATAGATGCCGTTTAGTTTTTATATAGATTGCACGTATTCATTATGCTTTGAATGATTCACAGTGGCGCATTTAAAAAATAAAACCAAGTTTTGCACATGATTGCCCTGTGAATGACTAAATATTGACAATATGCAATATATGTCCATGGGGGAAACGAAAATATGTAACTTTGGATTGAAATGGGAAGGATGACACGTGTATATGCAAACTGACTCAGCAAACTCGAAACTTTACAAGAAAACTTGAGCGCTGATTGCGCCCTGAAACTTTGAATTTACATGATATTTGCCAAACGACACTTCCAACAGGTCACAAATGCATGTCGTGACTTGTCGGAATGAATGGAACAAAGAAATTGACAATCGGACACGTTTTGACCCGTCGATGCCCCTCATTCGGGCGATATCGGGCTTGGGTATCCCGGGACCTCAAAATTTTCCCTAAAATCCACCAAATAACTCTATAATACCCTTGTGAATGTTCGGTATGGCTTGCTGGAGCCGTTGATGCCAGAAAAGTGATGACACATTTCAGCTTGTCGGTTTCGGCGTATCTGAGCTTTCGGAGTATCCGCCTATGCAAACGTGGTCCAAAATACAAACCAATTTTCCCACAGCTTTAAAATGCCCATTACAACTTGTATGAACAGGAAAAGTGCCAAAAATATACCCGAAACAACTTCTGGAGGCTTGAGCCAAAATTTGTTCATGAAAATCACAAAGTTAGCCGCACGGCTAACCTAGATGAGCCGTACGGTTAAACTAAGTGAGCCGTATGGCTTACTTCTGAAAATTCCAAAACTTTGAGTTTTGTTGCAGACTTCTAGACTTCTGCTTGTTTTCCAGTTGTCATTTGAGGGTTCTGTGGTCTCAAAATCACCCGGCCTTGCTCCTCCTGATGTCCTTTCAAACTTTTGAGATGATTTTCACACTCTTTAATGTTGGCACGTTTTACAAGACGACCAATCCCAAAATCCTCCTATCCACGTACACCATAAATGACCTCCTTTAGCTCCTTTGTGTTCTAAGAAACCAAAAGTCTCTCATTCCTTTACATCCCTCACTCAACCATGAGTTTCTCGGCTTTGGTTTGGCCTTGGCTAGATGAACTTGACGGTAATGGATGGCTCAACTTTCAGGGTCATCGGATGACTTCGCTGCGCCGTATCCTGGACGTAACAATCCTTCCCGAGCTCTTGCATGCTGCGGTTTGATCCTGGGACCCGAAGGTACACGTGTTCCATTTCGTCTTTCACGAGTTATGCCCACCGTGGAGGAATTTCATGCATACCTTGGCGGGTTTAACCTGAAGGTGCCAGTCATACTTCCGCATGGAGTAAACTTTGCAGATGTGCTATCCACCAAGCTTGGGATAAGTAATAAAGCAGCGAAATCCATGCTCCAAGGAGCCACTATCAACATTCCGCGCATCATAGCACGATTTCGACCGGAAGGTTTTGCGATGTGTCTTTGCTTGCTTGCTGCTTTCTTGTTCGTCCAGTCTGACGGGCGGGCAAGTTCATCACTGGTCAGTGTTGCATTACAAATTGAAGAACACAAAGACATGACTCCGATGGTTTTGGCAGAAACTTTGATGTGTTTGCATAGAGTTCATGCCGGGGATACCAATGTCTTCAAAGGTAGTGCTTTGCTCCTATAGGTAGGTTTCTCACTCAGCTCTCCTTTTTTTTTGGCTTTTCTAATGTTCTCGTTTTACCTCAACGCTCAGGTTTGGGTTGTCTACAGTTTCTTACTTGTTTTCTCTCTGATACAGACATGGCTATGTGACAAGGCCAATTAGTTGGAACCTGTGCCATGGAGGCGGATTCATGAAACACATGGATTCATTCAAAGGGACTTTCTGGAAGTCTTTGATGATGTGCATGGCTGGTTCAGAGTACTTTCCCGACTTTCAGAAGAGGTAATTGCTTGGCGTTTGGCTTGGCTTGATGATCCTGCTATGGTTGTGAGCAACATGGGGTGTCAGCGGGTATTTTGGCCGGTCTATCTCGCTGGACTTTCTACATTCCAAACCGCATTCTCCGTCAGCTTGGCGTTCGTCAGACATTACCGCCGCCAGAGAACTTTGTCATACTGAACCACAACTTTGCTACCTTCAGAGCTTATCAAAACACTTGGAGGGAGTGTGTGACCATTCCAAGAGAGCAGTATCCGAGTGTCAATCTTTCAGAGCGTTATGTGAGATGGTTGATAAGAGGCATGGAAACAAGAGAACATGGAAGTTAAGGTTGACTTTTGAATTCGATCTTAATGTGCCCGAAATAAATTGCTTAGACCCACGAGATGCTTTGTTGTTTGCTTTGTGTTTTGAAAGTTTTATGCTCAGCCATGTAATCCAAGAAGTTCATTTGAATAAAGATGAATTATGAGAGTTGCATTTCGATTCGCGCGTGATGGCTAAAAATTAACTCAAAGAGACATTTTGAAAGATGGCGACCGGTCCTCAAGGCGAGGATGCCTACGTATCCCTTTTACAGGAATCAGGTCGTGACGTAGTTCAAAAGTACAAATTTGGCTAGGGTTCACTCGAGTATTGACACTCTCCTTTTGCGCTCTAAATTTTGCCTAGTACCGCCCTTTCGGGTTTTCGGTCTAGCGAGCTCATTCAATCGATTTGCCTAAACTTTTGCCTAAATCGCCCGATGTGGGTTTTCGATTTACTAGGCCTGCTCTAAATTTTGCCTGACACTGTCCGCCCTTGCGGTTTTTAGTCCAGTGAGCTCCTCTCAAGGGTAATATCTCTTGAGTTGATCCATGTTAACCAAAGTAGAGAATTCGTTGCCGTCGAGATCAATGAGTTGTGCGGCGCCCCCGGACAAGATTTTCTTGATGATGTATAGACCTGCCCATTTTGGTCGAAATTTCCCGCGAGGATAAAAAACTTGAGCTCGGATCTCCTTCAAAACCAAGTCTTCTTCTTGAAAGTTCCTGGATTTCACTTTTTTGTTAAATGCTCGTGCGATCCTGCGTTGATAACCCTGAACATGATACAAGGCTCTGAGCCGCCTTTCGTCAAACAACATAAGTTCCTCGAATCTCGAGCTGTGTCATTCCGCTTTGCTGATCTCCGATTCAACCATAGGGAGAACGACTGCAGACACCCCAACTTGATTATCCGTGAATCCTAAGCAAGAGTCCGGGTGTATCCCCAATGATGAAAAATTACTGACGACGTTGTGCAATTTATTTTATTTAAATCAATGCTTCGATAAACTTGGATTTACCATCCACCAAGAAAAAGACCACCAAACTCACCCTAATCAATTCATTTGGCCCATTATAAAGCCCAACAAATAAGCCCAAGTTCTAGCTCAATAAAAAGCCCAATTTTTGATCCAAAATGTCATTTTACGGACGAAATACCACAAGAGCAACCGACATACGCACGCAGGAGAATGGGTCTCCATGCTTGTAGACACCCCAATTTTGAACCCGAGATACGCTCGTGCATTTCCGATGATGAAATGGATCAATCATAATTACCTGGAACTTGTGAGAATGACTTGAGTTTGATCAAAATCAACCAAACACCACCCCAAACAACCAAAATAGCCCAAACCAACCCAAGCATTGTTGAACCAAAGTCAAACCATCAATCTGCCACCAAGAACCTTGAGCGCTCAAGCTTGAGGCCTTGAGCGCTCAAACCCCTGAGAAGCACCTTGAGCGCTCAAGCCCATGGCTTTGAGCGCTCAACTCTGATCCAGTCAGCAACTTGCAGAGTATCTCATCATGAGATTTCCTGCATGGGAGCGTCTGGGGATGATTTTGTACGATCCTTATACGTACATTATACTCCATTAAGTCCTAAAATACGCCTAAAACTACCCCTAAACTACAAACCCACTTCCTCTCTCTCCTCTCTTCCCTCCCACTCATCCTATAAAACTATCTAACACCCCTGGTTTTGAAGAGAGAACTCTCACACTCCTCCCCTCCTGAATCCACCCAGAGAATCGATCTCCTCTCTCTCTCTCTACAAAACCACCCTTTCACCATGAAAACCACTTACAAAACCACTCATCAAACCCAGAAATTCAGTCCTTGATCATCAAACAACCATACACATTGTCTAATTCACCCAGAAAACAAGCCAAAACATCCACAATCCTCCATCCTCAAGCCCAAAAATCAAGTCCAAGTCACAATCACTCTAAAAGGTAGTTAAACATGTGAAGTGCTCACTGTTTTGATCCTTCTGAGGAAGGCTAGTGAGTTCAAGCAAGTTCAATATACTTGCATTGAACCCACAAAGGCCTAAAAGTTGTTTAAAATCCTTTTTAAAATCTGCAGTTTCAACAGGGGTTGAGCGCTCAAGCCTTAGACCTTGAGCGCTCAAGCCCAATTCTGAGCAGTTTCTGTTTTGTTGAGTTTTGTGCTTTCCTTTGGTTTTGATCATTATTTAATGGTTAATTATGCTCATGTAATCCATAAAACAGTTTATTTTACCTCAAAATCACATGCATGAGTGTAGATTAACATTTTATGAGGATTAAACATCAAAAACTTTTGAAAATCTTATGTTTGAGGGCAAAACAGAGACTGTTCAACCTCATAAATCTTCATTTCATGTATTCATGATCATTATTGAAGTATCAAAAGCTTGTTTAAAGGTCAAAAATCAAAGAGCCAGATTATGGCTTGAGCGCTCAATGTCATTGACTTGAGCGCTCAAGCTGTTCTTGGGCAGTTTCCTGATTGTTTGTTGTTCTGATGATAGACTGTGATTTAGTATATTAATTATGTGCGTGAGTTATTGTTGTTGTGTTCAGGACCTGGATTCCTCCCTTATTCCTCCATTTTCAAACATTTCTTTATTAATTCATTGAAATTACATTCTTTTTTCATCTTTCTTTAAGAGATCGAACAGATTACTCTTATCTGTTTCTCCTGGAAAACCTTTGATGAATGTTTGATCTCAAAAAGAAGTTGTTAAAAGTGTAATTTCACAGAGGCCAAGGATTGGTTTGAGCGCTCAATTCAGGAGCCTTGAGCGCTCAAACTGGTTGAGGAGGTTGAGCGCTCAACTTCACTGGTTTGAGCGCTCAATCCCTATTCTGGGATCCAGTTTGTGAAGCAGTTTAATTAGGTCTTATGTTCATAAAAATTCCTGAAATTGTTATATAGTTTCTGTAATTTATTATTCCTTGTAAATATTTGTATCATTTCACTTTACTATCATCATCATTTCTCATATAAATCATGTACACAAGCATCCACTTTAGATTTACATTTTGTACTTTCTTACTGTTTATGTGATTCCCGTCCCCGATCCCCCTGTTTATGTGAATAAATTGAATTTCAAATGTTTCTAAAATCCCACAAAATGTCGAGTAGAGACCGGTTCACGGACCGGGCGAGAGGGGTGCCGTAAAACCCTTCCCCTCTCGTAACCAAACCCCCGAATCCGAGAAATCTTTGGTTCTGCCATGATCAGTTAAATCTTTTTCGAATGGGCAAATGAGTCATATTTTTGATCGGTTTCTCGGGTTCGGACCTCAAATCCGGGTGGCGACTCTAACAATCACAATCTTTTTCGCACGATCCAGGTGGGCCGTCCACAATGCTGTAAAATTATGGAAGTCAAACCTTGCGTATGTAAGGTCAAACCTTGCGGAGGCAATATCACACCTTGCGGACGCAAGGTCAAAAGCCAGACAGATGTTGTAGCTTGGCATGGCTGCCCATGCTCCATTCACTCACCTCCCATCCGATTTCTGGCGGAAAATAACTCTAAGAAGCTTCTTTTGTGCCTATAAAAGGAAGCCTAGGTCTTGGTTTTCAACACACAACAAAAAAATCCTCAAGAAATCCTTGCTAGAAAAACATTTGTTCTCATTGTTTTTCCTTTGTAAACCCCTTTCCCGAACCCAAAAATTCCTTTCCGAAAATCAACCACGAAAATCCCAAAAATATTAGTCTTAAACTTATCTTCCAAAATTACCCAAAGCCTTGCCTTTAATCCAAGTTTTTCAAAGCATTAGTTAAATAAAGTGCTTTTCGCGGCGAATGGAGTTATACTCGCCGAATTCGTGATTTTGAGGGGAGCATCCGGACGTTGATCAAAAGAAGTTCAGTCTTTGCCTATTTTATCTTTTTCGGTAATATTTCTTTCTATAAATCTAGCCTCATGCATCGTTAATTTTATTATTTTTCCTTGTTCCCTTTCCCGTAATTGTCTAAATCACTCTAAATCTTCTTTTAAAACCTCATAATTATGAGTAGAGACTAGTCATTTTGATTAGGTGAGATGGGTGCATTTTTCAAATAAAACCTTCCCATCCCGTAACTTAGCTCCCGAACCAAGATCACTCTGGTTATGACGGACTGGTTGTCTCGAATTTTGTACGTTGAATTCGGTTGCGTGGTTAACCTTAAAATCAAGTGGCGACTCTAACAAACGCGTGTTCTAGTACTTTCAAGGTTTGTCGCGGAGGTCTCGGGTGGCCACAGTGGCGACTCCGCTGGGGAGAAACGAGAGCTAGACTCGAAATTTTTTTATGGGATTTTAAATTTAGTTTTTAAAGTGAATTTCTTGCATTGCACGTTGTGGACGGTCGATCCACACGGCTCGTATGCCTTTTGTGTTTTAAGAAAGTGAAAAGAAAAAATGTGAGTCGCCACCCGGGATTTATGTAGAAAGTAATCTTGGGTACCCGAGAAACCGCTTTGAAGAATAAAAATGACTCTCGTGCCCCCTTTTTTTTTTTGGAAAAGGATTTAATCTTCGAAAAAGATTCTTGGATTCGGAAGCCAGGTTACGAACGGGGAAGGTTTTATCGAAAAGCACCCCGCTTGCCCGGGAAATTCCCTGTCTCTACTAAATTTTTGTGGGATTTCGGAGAACGTTTTATTGAAAACTCTGATCAGATAAGCAAGTAAATAATAAAATTAAATAAAACAATAACGGAAATAAAATTAAACAAAAAGGACTTGATAATAATAATAAGGAAGTAGAAGGGTGAAAACGTAATTAGACAAACTGCAGAAAAACCAGAAAACAGAGTACGAACAGAGGAAAACAGAGGAAATTTTTTGTGGTGCTTAGGCTAACCGTACGGCTAACCTAAGTCAACCGTACGGTTCACTTAAGTTGGCCATGCGGTTCACTGTTTGAAAGATTTTTCAAAATTTTATTTTTCGAACAGAAACTTATTTTTGTTTACAAAATCTGATTTTTATGAAAGTTTCAACCACCCGAGCCTAGGGATGACTATTAGAGTCACCCTCGACTCGGGAGGATCCCCTCAAAGAACCAAGGTTTGGACCCTGGTTTAAGAAACGCGATTTATACCTTTGCGGAGCGCTTCGGACAACTTGAGAACTTCGAATCCTTTGGACACAAATCTTCGAATGGGGAATTCTGGTATGGGTTATGAGTTGCTGGAGGTGAAAACAGAGAAGCGAAGGTTGGATTATGGTTTTAACGCGAATTTCGGACGGGATCTTTGAACAGGAAAATGACCGAAGAATTTTGATGGCGTATCGGAGTGGTACGGGAGTGGCTATGTTGTTAAAAAAATGGGAATGGAGGAATGTATTTATAGCTGAAAAAAGAATCAAATCTCGTCCGAAATCTTTCCCAAAATGATGAGATGCTTCTGCTGCTGTCAGAAATTTGAATATTTTCTGATATGTAGTCGTACGGCTTAAGGAGTTCACCGTGCGGCTAACATAAGCTAACCGTACGGGTGAGTTATGGGAGGGTGAGCCGTGCGGCTATGACAGTAAGCCGTACGGTTATGGTTTTTGTGTCCAAAAATTCTGAAGTCCAGACTTGTTGTTCCAAAGCACTGACAAGTGTCTCTTTCATCATTGGGGATGCACATGGGCTAAAATTGGGGTGTCTACACACGTGCATCGATGTATGGATAAACCCTGTTCGGCATTATTCGATATCCTGGGCGGGCAACCGTACTTGGGCTATGTCGAAGAAGCCAACAAGCCTTTGGTTGTGATAAGTCATAAGTACTGTTTGACCATTGCCTTGCACGATACTTGGCAATGGGAGGTACTCCTGTGACTTTGAGCCGAGGTACCCTTTGAGACTACCAGCCTTTTGCATATAGTGCTCCCTAAAACTATCCAAAATTAGGACAGGAACCTTGTTAGGATTATGTGTCACTACATACCCCATAAACGGTACAGGTTGCCAGTTGAAAATCAGAAGGGATTATGCCGAAATGATGGAAAAAGAGGAGGAGATTGCCGTTTCTTAATGAGGAGGAGGATCTTTTTTTTTTTTTTTAAATGCGGGATTTCAAAAGTTGTCAAAAAAAAAAAAAGCATTTTTCATTTCTTTTTTAGTCTCTTTTGAGTCACTTTATAGTTCCCCAATATAATAAAAGAATTTCGGAAATTTAATGCAATCCTTATTTTTAATCCCACAACCAAAAAAAAAAAAGGAAAAATTGTTTTAAAAAAAAGACAGTCACTTTTCATTTCACCATTTCTTTTTACCTCTTTTTTTTTTCTTTTCACCTCCCTTTCTTTTTATTTTTGTATAATAAGAATAACACTTTACAAAAATACAAAATAAAAAAAGAGAAATAAAAAATTAGGATTTCTTAAGATCTCTGAAAATTCCTAGAATATATTGGGGATTTATCAAGTACTCAATGGTCATTTTCCTGTTAACCCGTTAATCTTTTTCATCCAATTTAACCTTTTTCATCCTTTTTGAGGAGGAGTTCTTTTTTTTTCAATAAAAACCGATCATCGAAGGCGTTTCTAGTATAAAAAAAAAATGGCCTTAATATTTACTTTTGACACTTGGCACATTTTTTTGTCAGTTTGCTTGTCACTTTTCGCTGGAAAGAAGGAATACACTCATTTGTGACCCTTCTGGTGAGACCAGCAACACTCCGATTCCAAATCCTTTCTGATTGGCGGCTCCATCAAAATACAACATCCAGACATCGTTGGTTGCTGTCATTACATTCTCGTCAGGGAATTCGAACTCTACATCCTCTGGCCCTTCCACAGGATGATCCGCTAGGAACTCTGCAACTGTTTTTCCCTTTGCTGACTTCCGAGTGACGTACTTGATGTCAAATTCTGCCAGCATAAGCAACCATCGTGCCAGTTTGCCTGTTAGTGCTGGCTTTTCGAACAGACATTTGAGTGGATCCGTTCGAGAGATCAGCTTCACGGAATAAGCTAACGTGTAGTGTCTCAATTTCTTGGAAGCCCAAACTAATGCCCAACAAACTTTTTCCAATGACGTATATCGCTCTTCACACCCATCATTTTCTTGCTGATGTAGTAAAACAGCTTTTTTGCTCCTTCCTTCTCCTTCTTGTGCCAGCATACATCCCATTGCCGAAGAAGTGACAAACAAGTACAAAATGAGAGGTTGCCCTGGTACAGGTGGCATCAATACCGGAGGGTTCTGGAGATACCTCTTGACGGTCTCGAAAGCTTGCTGACAGTTATCGTCCCACTTGAATGGCACAGCTTTTTTGAGTAAACGAAACATAGGCTCGCAAGTGGAGGTTAACTTGGCGATGAATCTGCTGATAAACTGGATCTTTCCGAGGAAACTCCGTATTTCCTTCTCTATTCGAGGCGGCTCCATTTCCAGGATGGCTTTGATTTTTTATGGATCCACCTCGATTCCTCGTGCAGTGATCATAAACCCTAGCACTTTTCCAGTCGTGACTTCGAATGTACATTTCTTAGGATTGAGGCGCAGCCTGTATTTGCGGATTCTCTCGAAGAATTTCCTGAGAGCGGGCATATGCCCTTCCCTTTCCTTGGCCTTGACAATCATGTCATCCACATACACTTCTACTTCCTTGTGGATCATGTCATGCAATAATGTTGTGGCCGCTCTCTGGTAAGTAGATCCTGCATTCTTCAACCCAAACGGCATAACCCTGTAACAGTAGATTCCCCATTCCGTGGTGAAAGTAGTTTTCTCACGATCTTCAGGAGCCATGAGAATTCGATTATAACCTGAAAATCCATCCATGAATGATAGCAGCGCGTGCCCTACGGTGTTGTCTACCAATACATCTATGTGTGGCTGAGGAAAATCATCTTTCGGGCTTGCTTTGTTCAAATCCCTGAAGTCTACACAGATTCTGATTTTTCCATTCTTTTTAGGATATCCTGCATCTATCTGCCTTTGAACTTCCTTTTTAATCTCCAACACTCAATCAGGCCTCATCTTTCTCAGTTTCTGCTTGACAGGCTTTGCGTCAGGGTACAATGGGATTCGATGCTCCACTATCTCAGGATCTATGCCGGGCATATCTGCATGTGACCATGCAAAAACATCCTTGAATTCTTTCAGGAGATCCGAGTGGGCTGTAAATTCTTCTGGAGACAGTCCAGAACCGATTTGAACCATGCGCGGATTAATTTCATCGTTCAAATTTATAGAAACAACTTCTTCTTTTATAGGATGAGCATGCCTTTCATCTTCCCTTTCGATTAGAGATCGGAGTTCTTTTGGAATTTCCTCCTCAAACTCGATTCCCCCATCATTGGGGTTTACACAATTTATTTCGGACACAGCAAGATAAGCAAAGTCGATTTCATTTATTTCAAAGGAGGGGGGCCCAGGGGCATGATACATGAGAGTGGACTCAAACTCAAAGGAAAAGTGGTGACGTGGAGTGATAACAGACTCATGTTCCGACTCAAATTCAGACTCAGCACTAGATGCAGTGCTAAACTCAGACTCAGATTCAAATTTAGTGCTAGTGTAAATGATCCTAGGTACAAAAGTGCAATTTTTATAAGTTCCATCGGCATCCATAATGAGTGCGGCAGGCTCATCCCCTTTCATACATAGTGGACTCTATTCCCCTAAAAGCGATAAAAGATTCTCTGAGTCAAGAACCCCAATCCAGTCAACATGGAGCATTTTGGCCGGCTCTTCCCATTTTTTTGCTTCATCATCACTGTGTGGGTATTTTCCAAGGGCCACAGAAGACGAACAGAATAGCTCGTCCAGAGCTACCACGTGACATGCACGAGGAAAGTGACACGGAATAGTATGCCGATGACCACCACGCTCATAATCCAGTAATAAACCAAATCAGCCCGCTCGTCGGATGGCACAAGTGGAATGGCCCAATGTGGGATAAACCCTAGCAACAGACTTACCTTACAAAGATAAGGAAAGGAGGGAATATTCGAAGATATTCCCAGAATCAGTTGAACTTGCGAAGATAAGTACGATCTTGCCCAGAGATGGAAAGCTAGCCAAAAAATACTGAACAAGGAGCGAACTCCCATGTAGGGTAAAGCTCCAAGCGAGCAATAGGCGGCCATCTTGGCAAGTATCCTTATCGAATAAGGATACAGAATCATGCAGGCTATGTTGCCCAATAAGGAAGAATCCTAAGCTTGGAAGGATTCCATACAGAGAAGAATTCCACGGGGAATGTAAGTGCAAAATTAATCGCCTATTTAAGCATATGACTCCTAAACACTAGAGGTATGCTAAAACCCATTCTCATACTTACACACTGGTTTCGCTTATCCTCCAGTTCGTCAGTACTAACTTGGGCATCAGAGGGCCCTTGCCACCTAGAGGCAGGGGTGCTCTGACAGTTTGCTCATGTTGCAGGATCGAGGTCGCTCCATTAGAAGAGGATTTGATCTCATAAGGGCAGGGAAATAACTTCGTGAGTTTTTCCCCTCTTACAATCACTATCCCAGGTGTTGTCAGCAAAGATTTCAAATCCTGGCAGCTTGGTTCTCGTTTCCATGTCCCAGAATGGCTCTGGCTCCCCCTGATAAACAGCCTCTGGAGCTTTTATGAAATGGATAGGTCCTTTCTTGGCATGGGCCTGTTCTTTCCACCTGTGACCAAATTCGTTATCCGTTGATTCATAACCAAGACCGAAACGGTAATTATTTGTCAGAAACTTAGGGAACTCCGCTATCCCTTGATTGTTGTGACCAAGCCCTAGGCCGGGCAAATACTCCATTTTTAGCATCATGTCCAGGGCTGTTGATCTTATCAAAAAATCTTCGTCCATCTTAATAGTAAGTATCCCATCAGAAGTATCAAAGGAAAACCCTCCAACAGTGACGTCTTCCTCTTCGTGAGCAATCTCAAGTAGGGGACCATTGTCAGGGACATGCAGGTGAATTCCAGAATCCCCATAGATGGTCAAGGTTCCTGTGGCTAGTCCGAGTTGAACTTTCTGATGCAGAGATGAAGGTACAACCATAATGTCTGATCGGTGGAACCATGGCCTGCCCAGCAACAAGTTGAATGATGAGGGAATGTCGAGCACATGAAACTCGACACTAGTCTTGAAATCTTCGACCATTATTTCCATCTGAATTGGCCCAACCACATCTCGTCGAGTATTGTCGTAGGCGAGCACTCCAAGATTCGACGGCTGAAAATCCTTGTTCTTGAAACCCAAACAAAGTTGTACGTAAGGGACAGACATTCAAGGCATATCTATTATCCAATAATACAACCGGGACCCACTTTCCCATGCATTTAAGAGTAATGTACAATGGCTTGTTGTGGCCAGCTCCTTCTAGCGACAAATCCTTTTCAGTGAAAACTACAACGTGCTTCGCGCGGGTTGGTGTAAGCAGCGCTACCATCATTTCAGGAGGAGTGTCCGGTGGCACCTCCATGTTTGACAGCGCTTTAATTAGTTTTTGACGGTGCTCTCGAGATGAAGAGAGTAACCCTCAGATAGACACTGAGGCTGGGGTTCGTTCGAGCTGTTTCTGAATCTGATCATTTGTTACTGGGGAATTCTTCGGAGGTGGCATAGCAGCTGAATTCTACTGAATGATAACTTCTGGATGGTTAGGAATTGTATCCTCGAGAATGGGGTCATCCCAAGCGAAATCTCTTGTCGTGGCATGGTTGGAGGGATTCCCACCTTGGAGATGGGCCGGCTGGTAGACTCGACCACTTCTGGTAATTCTGTTGACCACTTCTGGTAATTCTGTTGACCGTTTCTTTCCATAACTCCTGATTTTCACCCCAGAAATTCGTGTATTCTTCATTGACCTTCCGTTTGTCGACCCTGATGGCTTCCCTCTTCTACATTATTTCTTGATCCTCGGTCCAGAAATTTGTCAGATCACTTCTGACCTTTTGTTCCCCGATTTTCACTGCTTCCATTTTTGTCTTGAGGTTGTTTACTTCGGAGTCTTTCCAAAAGGATGGATCCAGCATGGCCCTGTTGATAGTCCACACCTCGTCATTGCTTACTCGGATATCGACTACTGCTTCTTCATGCCAGATGGTAGCCATAGGGTCAGTGACTAGCACTGATACGCTGGATGACGGTGGGAATGGCACTGACGGCTGTGGTAAAGATCCGTCACTGATGTATGCCTGTGGGAGCCAATCCTGATTTCCGAAGGCGGCTTCTATGACAGAACGGCCCTCTTCTCAAAAACGTGCGAGCGGTGAAACACTATCCATAGGATGTTTGTCAGGAATCAACACTTCTTCGAGGGGATTTGTATTCCTTTCTTCTTTGTCTTGCTCGGAAATGCTTTCTGTTTCATCGATCTGACAGACATGGGAACTTTCTGGCATGTGAACAATAGGCTTATCAAGGAATTCAGGGACGATGAACTGGCTCGAGTCCCACGAGATTAGCAAAGAACCGAACAATGCTTGTCGGGATTCCTCCCAATCTTGATTGCTCATGGACCATTCTTCTTCCTCCACAATGTCACTCCATCTTGGATTTTGCATCGTACTAGCATATGAAAGGAAATGGACCCCAAGATCTTTTGGCAGGAGGACAACAGGTTTTGGTTCGGTAGTTGTGATGATATAGAGGCTAGGGTCAAATTTAGTGGAGGTAAGGTCTTTTGTAGTGGAGGTGAAGGATATTTTACCAACTTGGGGGTTTTGCTTGTGATTAGGTAAAGGGTTGGAAATGGTGTTGGGCTTTTGGTCAGGAAGTGGAAGGGTTTCGTCGTCCACAAGATCTTGGATTTTATGCTTAAGACGGATGCAGCTATTGGTATGATGGTCGGGCATCTGGTGGTAGGCACAATAGGTGTTTGGGTTATGGTTAGGAGGAAGCTCTTTGGATGGCTCTCGAGTTTCGAGCGGCTGGATGAGGTTTTTGTCGAGGAGTTTTTTGTACACTGTGACAAGGGGAAAGGGGAGTGGGTGAAATTCTCTTCTTGGTGGGGGAGCTGTTTGCTGGAATTGGGACTGGGTTGCAATCTGGTTAATAGGTTCGGCTTTGGCTGGTTTGGGATTGGAAGAGCTGGCTTGGTTTTGATTGTAGTTCTTGGTTTAGGGGTAGATTCACCTTTCTCAAATATGCCACTTCAGAGAGTATCTTCAACTGCCAGGCCGGCTTCATAGAAGGTCTTGAAATCAGCGGTGGTCTGAAAGACCACCAAGTGCTTGGCAAAATCCGGTTCTAGATTCCTTGTTGTAATTCTCATACGTTCCTTTTCTGAAGGTCGTTCCATCATTTGAGAGGTTTCCCTCTCCATCTCTTAATAGAGTCAGCAAATGACTCATTTTTACCCATCTTGGTTGATTCCAACTCCCGGATAGTCATCTCAAGTTGAATGTTGTAATTGTATTGGGTGACAAAGGCTGCCCCAATATCCTCCCATGTCCTCTTCTTGGAGATATCTAAATTCAGAAACCAACGGAGTGCAGGCCCAGTTAGGGTTTGCTGAAACATCTGGCCCATTACATCTTTTCCAACGTCATACATGGATAAAATACCCACATATGTTTGCAGATGAGCTTTCGGGTCACCACTGCCGTCAAACTTGTCCCAATATATCGGTTTGAACTTGTGAGGGAGCTTTGCATCCGGGAAAAGGCACAACTTCTCCATATCAATTCCTGTAGCTACTATTTTCTCCTGTTTCTGAACAGACTCCTCGAGTTTAGCTAGCTTGGTCAATACCGACTCCATGTTTTGACTACTTGGTCCCCCTGTTGGTGGCGGGAGTTGAGAAGTTAATTTCTGAATCATGAGCATCATCTGGGCCATCTGTTTGGCGCTGTTGGTTTTCTACTCCGCTAAAGC
Organism: Vaccinium vitis-idaea; assembly: GCA_963854785.1. Classification (NCBI taxonomy): domain Eukaryota; kingdom Viridiplantae; phylum Streptophyta; class Magnoliopsida; order Ericales; family Ericaceae; genus Vaccinium; species Vaccinium vitis-idaea. Next base: position 23,609,508 of record OY978218.1, read on the forward strand.
ATCCTTAAGAAGCTGGATTTCATCTGTTTCTACCGACATAGCTGAGCTCCTGGTTGACTGTTCTGTTCTTGACTCAGTTCAAACTAATCGTTGTTCGGGGATTCGAGTCCAACCCGTATGAGGTTTTTCTTCTTTTTGCCAATGGTTAGTACTGATGATATGCACAAACGGAACTCAGGGATGCAATGTATAGTGTATGTGTAAAATGGAAAAGAACCTATGTACAAGAAAATGATGCATGACGCATGAAAGGATTGCCTCAATTTCCTTCTTATTTTGTTGGATATATTCAAGTTCCCATGATTTATGAAAACAACGGTCGGACCGGAGGTTGCCTACGTATCCCTGTAGAGAGGAATCAGGCCGTGACGTAGTTCAGGACTACAAATTTGGCTCTTTTTCTCAAAAGGTCTTTTTTTTTTTAAATTATAAGTGCATCATTTTTACAAACTGACTCGATTGATGCAACAGACTCGATAATTAAACAACTGACAACAGACTCGATAATAAAAAGTACTAAGAATCACAAGTTGGCTTGATTCTTCAAAAGAAGCCCTGCTGGCTAGATTAGGTCAGTGGATAATCACATCTGGCAACAAACTCAATAATTAAACATCAACAGACTCGATAATAGATAAGAATCACAGGTTGACTTGATTCTTCAAAAGAAACCCTTGTTGGCTTGATTTGATCATTGCATGATCACTTCTGGCTTTGAAAGTTGTTCTTAAGAGGAGGGCCGATTTGGAGATGTTGACCCTACGGATGATCCTGTTTCATCAGCTTTAACTTTCCCCTTAGGGTCTTCCTTCTTTTCCCATTCGCACTGATCCTTAAGCTGCTGCGGGGTCATGCCATCATTATCGAGAAGGCAATCCGCAAAGCACACATCACATTCACACTCGTCCCAGTATTTGTGGCCCGTGACTGGGTCTTCGAGTAGACGGGCTGGCCATTGGCATCAAAGTATTTTACGGGTGGCATGATCGTGAGCACCCCATCGTCCTGTTCCATCATCAAGGTGATCTTTTCAGACATTGGCTCTGGCTCTTCTGGAAAGCAAAATTTCCATCCTTCATTTTCATCCCATTGGAGAGACACACCTGGCAAGTTGGCTTCGGCCAGTAGACTGAGTTTCTGATCCAACTCTTCTCCCATATGATCCTCTACCTTAAGCTTTCCTGGTTGAGGCTCCTTTGACTTGCATGGAGGCTGCTCGGGCTGAACCTCCTCGATTACCCTTACGGGTGCCCCTTGGTGGGTGGTGAGTGTAGACTTGAATCGCTTGTATGGCCCTCCAGACATGATAACTCTACCATAAAGGAAATGCATATTTTATTTTGGGAAAGGGAGCCAATTGTAGCAATTTTTGATTTTTTTTTTTTGATTTTTTGATTTTTTTGAAAAGAGGAATTATCTGTATATCCAACACAATGCGTGATTGTTAGGACAATCCTTATGGATATGAACATGATGTAATGACCTAAGGCCAAGCTACGCTGTGTATGCATGCAAAATGGAGACAGTATGCACATGGAGTGATATATTCAAGGATGGATGAACAATTAATAGACAAACAAGACGTACGTAGAACAGTTAACAGATAAACAGATAACAAATAACAGGTAAATAGGACATAACAGATAGTCCTACCCTGCGGATCCCTGTATTAGGTTGGAAGGTACTACGATTTACTATATACAAAGGCCGAGTTTTGGTATAAGGGGGTTCCCTAGACTAGAGCCAATATTTACCTCCCAATGTACTCATGGCAAAGGTAAAACGGCAGGCTGACTCATCAACGTCCGGGGTTGCCGAGAATCTTGGGATGTCCTAACACCGGCAAGCCGGGTAGGGTAACCAAGACGCAACGGCGAGGCTTATCCAACATCGATGCACGTGCAATGCAAAAGTTTAACAATAAACTATTTGTAAAAACCCCACAAATATTTTTCAAATTTGGCTCACCTATAAATTAATTTTTATTTTGAAATTTTACCCAAGCAAACAACCGGGAAAGCTCCAGTCCAGATTGGTCGGGCGTAGCCCTGTTATTGCACCATTCCTTTCTCGGTCACGCGGGGCGTGTTCGTTTTTGTCAAGCTTTCGGGGGTCTTTTTACATGTGTAAAATACCAAAATAAGAATTAATTTAAAAATCCCCAGCAGAGTCGCCATTCTGTGGACAGCGCCACGCGGCTCGGCTTTATATTTTTGGAAAACGAAAAATGATGAGTCGCCACCCGAGATTTACTTAAAAAAATGATTTTGGGTACCCGAAAAACCGTTTCGAAAAATAAATGATGACTCTTGTGCCGTTTTTAGAAAAGGATTTGATCTGCGAAAAGATTCTCGGATTTGGAAGCCAGGTTACGAACGGGGAAGGTTTTATTGAAAAGCACCCCGTTCGCCCGGGAAATTCCCGGTCTCTACTAAATTTTTGTGGGATATTGGAAAACATTTTATTGAAAACTCTAACATATAAACAAGTAAATAACGAGATTAAATAGAACCATAACGGGAATAAAATTAAATGGAAGGATTTAATAGCAGTAATGGAAGAATAGAAGGGTGAAAGTGTAATAAAGAAGTTGCAGAAAAATTAGAAAACAGAGCACGAACAGAGGAAACAGGGGGAAATTTTTATTCTGGAAAAGTCAGCCGCACGGTTTATATAAGTTAGCCGCACAACTAACTTTTTTGAAGATTTTTCAAAAATTTGTCTTTCGAGCAGGAACTTGTTCCTCTTTGCGAAACCTGATTTTTATGAAAGATCCGATCACCCGAGCCTAGAGATGACTATTGGAGTCACCCTCGACCCGGGAGGATCCCCTCAAAAGGCCAAGGTTAGGAACCCGGCTAAAGAAACACGATTTGGACCTTACTGGAAACTTTAAATAGCTTGAGAACTTCAGATTTTGAACTTAAACTCCTTGAGAATGGATTTGATGTATATAGGTGGGTTACTGGGACTTTTGAAGAAAACGAAATAGATTTGAAGTTTTTATGGATGTTTGGACGAGATTTTGAACGTGGAAAGTGATCAGAGAATTTTCCGGTGTGTCGTCGGAGTGGTGGTGTTACTATTGTCGTAAAATGGAGGGGATGGAGAGCTATTTATAGGCGTAGAAAAGAATAAAATCTTGCGAAAGATTTCGACGGAATGATGAGATGCTTCTGCTGCCAGATTTTCGGGGATTGCCTAACACATAGTCGTACGCCTAATATGGTGAACCGTGCGGCCAACATAGTTAACCGTACGACCAAGGTGGAGAGAGATAAACCGCGCGGCTAGTCAAGTAAGCCGTACGGCTAGAGTAATCTTGTCCAGAAAATCATAATTGTAAAATAGCCGTTCCAAGGTACTTTTGAGTATTTTTTTCATCATCAGGGATGCACAGGGATTAAAATTGGGGTGTCTACAGCTTAATCAGAGCAGTTTTTGATAAAATTGTACATATATAGTTTTATCAAAAACTGCTCGGATCAAGCCATTCCTGATCATTTTTTTTATGATTCCTCGCGGGACTCTTAAAAACACATTCTAAAAACATTGAACGGTTCGGATCATCAAAATTCAATCGGGAAAGATGAGGTCCGCACTTTAAGCAGTTTAAGGGATCCCTGACTAGAAGATATATATACAGTCCCCAATTATCTAGGGGTTCTGAGAGGCCGGCCCTTTTTTGTCCCCTCTCTCCCATCCAAACCCTCCCCTCGTCAAACTCATTCCATAGAAACCGAGTTTTAAGTATACTACCCAAAATACCCCGCCGTTCAGTCTCACTCTCCTGTGGAGCATTCATTTCTTTTTCTGTTGCAGAAAAGGGGAGAAGTTCCTCTCTCATCTTCTCAATTGCAGTGCACATCCTCTCTCTCTCTCTCCCTCCCTCTCTATCACAGATGTTCACAAAACTAGGTCGTGATTTCAGATTTTCAGATGAGAGACGACGACGACATGATTTCAGTTCTTCGTCCTTCGATCAGAGACAACGATAACGTGATTTCAGCCAGAGCTGCTGCCGCCGATGTGATTTCAGGAATCATGAACGCACACCGAAGCTCGACAGTCGACAGACCATTGATTCTGGGCTTTCCCTGCCACTCATCAAAGTGAGCAAACATATGACGTCCATCGTGAAATTCAAGATACCTTGAACAGATTCAATAGCGTAATTTAGTTCGAAAGGAACCATATTAACACCCTTGGACCGAAGCACGCGAACAACCTGGAATTTCACCACAATAAGATTTCACTTTCTGGAGTTCAAACTAAATTTGCAATCCCTTGAAATATTTTTTTCTTTTTTCAAATCCATAACATTAGTTATCTCCATCTCAGCATGATCTACATATCCAACGGTTAGTTGTGTGATGTCGACCAAAAATGGATCATCAAGGGATGTATTTCTCGATGAAAGATCGTCTGGATCCCGGCCTCAAATGGCATTGATGCTTAATCTATTACTCCTTCTATTGTATAGTGAGTGAATAGTATAGATTGGGTGTCAATTACAAAAAATTGTGTAATTTGGAGGCTTGAATTGTGCATATTTGGTTATTGATTCACAATTCACGGCAACCAATATGCATATGGTTCATATGTGCCTCTCTTGTTGGTGAGAATGATTGAAACCAGAATCCTCACTTTTTTTAAATAAAAAAAAAAGAGGTCTGAATTGTGTAATTTGGGGTGGGTGATTTTGTGGGTGTGAATTGTGTAGATTGGGTGTGAATTCTTCATTTAGGTGTGTGAATTGTACAATTTGGGGATGTGAATTCTTCGGGTATGAATTGTTGGGGTGTGTGAATTGTTCAGGTGTGAATTGTTGGGGGTGTGAATTCAGCAACAACGTATGCGGGGGTGTAAATTATACATTTGAGGGTAATATAGTAAAATTGTCTTTACAAAGGGTTTGGATGGGATACTATGACAAAACAGGGTTTGGATGGAAGCCCCCTCAAAAAATAGGACCGGCTTGTAATTTGCCGCAGCTAAAACCATCAGATTCTTCCTAGCTCCACGATCCGGTGTGTGCCAAACTTTTGTGGTTCAGGTGGTGAAGGAATTCTGATGGACGTCGTTGGCAGAGGGTAAACAGAGGAACAATGGAGAAGAATTTCCACCTTCTTTTTTTTGGTGATTTTGTAGATTTGGAAGTTTTAGGTTTAATTTTTTTAGAGTTTACTTTTTTTTTTTTAACTTCATCCCAAGCACAAACTCATGATTGGGTATAATTAAGTATTGAATGTTCAGAAGAATAAAAATTACCCAAAAAATGAAATAGTACACAGAAAGATGGAGGTGTGAATTATGGATTTAAGGGTGTGAATTGTTGGGGTGTTGTAGACATCCCAATTTTGAACCCGAGATACGTTCGAGCATCCCTGATGATGAAGCAGACCGATTACCTGGAATTTGTAAGAATGACTTGAATTTGATCAAAACCAACCAAACACCACCCAAACAATCAAAATGTGCCAAACCAACCCAAGCACTGTTGAACCAAACCAAGCCAGCAAATTGCCATCCATAGCCTTGAGCGCTCAAGCCCATGGCTTTGAGCGCTCAAACCCCTGAGAAGCACCTTGAGCGCTCAAGCCCACGGCTTTGAGCGCTCAACTCTGGTCCAGTCAGCAACTTGCAGAGTATCTCATCATGAGATTTCCTGCATGGGAGCGTCTGGGGATGATCTTATACGATCTCTATACGTACATTATACTCCACTAAGTCCTAAAATACACCTAAAACTACCCCTAAACTACAAACCCACTTCCTCTCTCTCCTCTCTTCCCTCCCACTCACTCTATAAACCAACCAAACACCCCTGGTTTTAGAAGGAGGGGATTCTCACACTTCAGCATTCCGAATTCTTCCAGAAAAGAGCCCATTTCCCTCTCTCTCTACAAAACCACTCATCCATCATCAAAACCGTGGATAAAAACCACTCTCCAAATCCTAAATTCGATCCTTATTCTTCAATCAATCACATACATTGCCTTACCCATCCACAATACCAATCAAAGTATCCACAATCTTCCATCACCAAGCTCGAAATCAAGTTCAAGTTACAATCATTTCCGAAAGGTAGTTAAACAAGTGATAAACTCACTGTTTTGATCCTTCTGAGGAAGGCTAGTGAGTTCAAGCAAGTTCAATATACTTGCATTGAACCCACAAAGGCCTAAAAGTTGTTCAAAACATTTTCCAAATCTGCAGTTACAACAGGGTTTGAGCGCTCAAGCCTCTGGCCTTGAGCGCTCAAGCCTAATTCTGAACAAGCTTCTGTTTTGCTAATTTCTGAGCTTTATTTTGGTTTTGATCATTATTTAAGAGTTAATTGCGTTCATGTAGCTCTCAAAACAGTTCATTTCTACACCAAAACTACATGCATGAATGTAAATTAACCATTTTATGATGATCAAAGATCAAAATCTTCAAATTTCTTATATTTTGACTGCAAAACAGTGGCTGTCTGACCTTTTGAAACTTTATTTTATGCCTTTGGTGATCCTGAGGAGGTATTGAAATCTGTTTAAAGGTCAAAAATTAGAAAGCCATGTTATGGCTTGAGCGCTCAAGGTCAGATCTTTGAGCGCTCAAACTGTTCTTGGCTTATTTACAATTTTCCAGTAGTTCTGATGATGGATTATGGTTTAATTCCTTGTTGGTATGTATAAGTTATCAGTACAACGTTTGTGATCTGAATCCCTCTCTCTCTTTCAAAATTGGTTTGAGCGCTCAATCCAAGAGCCTTGAGCGCTCAAACTGGTTCGAAAACAAGTATGTTTTTAACATCTTTTGATGATTTTTCAAGCAAGGTGATACTTGTGTGATGTTTCTGTAATGGTTCAAAGTCTTAAAGCACCATCAAACATGAAAAACCAGCCAGGAAGATGTGTGGGAGAAATGAGGGTTGAGCGCTCAAGTCATCACCCTTGAGCGCTCAATCCCCATTCTGGGATCCAGATTGCAAGCAGTGTGATAAATCTCATGTTCATAATTCCTTGGAATTGATTGTATAGTTTCTGTTGTAGTTTATTTTTGTGGATATTGGTAGTAATTGCTGCTATTATTATCATTATTCATGTAGACCAAATGCACAAGCATTCACCGTAAATTCGTATCCCTTGTATATTTTGTTGTTATGTGATTCCCGTCCCCGATTCCCCACTTACGTGAATAAATTAAATTTCAAACATTTTTAAAATCCCACAAAATATCGAGTAGAGACCGGTTCACGGACCGGGCGAGAGGGGTGCCGTAAAACCCTTCCCCTCTCGTAACCAAGCCCCCGAATCCGAGAAATCTTTGGTTCCGCCAGGACTAGTAAAATCTTTTTCAATGGGCAACGAGTCATATTTTTATCGGTTTCTCGGGTTCGGACCTCAAATCCGGGTGGCGACTCAAACAATCACAATCTTTTTCGCACAATCCAGGTGGGCCGTCCACAGGTGTGAATTTATACCTCTTAGCAGAATTTATATCTGAACAATTCACACCCCCAACAATTCACACTCCTGTAACAATTCACACCCCCAACAATTCACACCCCCAAATTCTTAGGATTTGAATTCTGAATTTTTAAATTTTTTTAGGGTGTGAATTCTGAATTCTAAAATTTTTAGGGTGTGAATTCTGATTCAAAATTCACACCCAATTTGCACAATTCACGCTCTCCAAATTACACAATGCATACAATTCACACCCCCAAACGCCAACCCCTATATATATAAAATAATGTCATGAAAATGCAGTACAAGTGGCTAAAAAGCCACGTGGAAGATTTTGCAGAAAGTAGAATTTTTCTTTACTCAATGGTTTTTGGCTCTTTGCATCATACTGGAGTAATAGAAATAATGACACGAATCCTCTGTAATCTGAGCCACCGTCTTTGATCGTCACCATCGATGAAGTTAACACATCCACCGTCAAAAGCCATTTCACTCTTGGTCCGTCCGTCCTTTATATATCTCTGTCATTGGTCCCCATTTACAAACACTGCCGTTTACATATATACATATTCCCCCAAGATCTCTAATTTGCAGAATCAATTGAGAATCTCCAGCAATACTTGCCGTCGATCAATACTGCTCCGCTCGCCGCCGTCGGAATCACAAGTCCAGGAGGTCGCACCTGAAATTCTGGAACTTTGGCGGTCGTTGGTAGGGGTCACCGTATGGCGATGGAGGATCGACGCAACGGAGGCAAAGCAGGAGTGCTTAAAACGGGGGTATTTTTGGGAGATCACTTGAAACGGGGCTTATGCGGGATGGGCTCGACGCGGCGTGGGTTTGAACGGGAACCTCTCCAAAAAACAGGACCGGCCTGTAATTTCCCCAATTATCTATTTTATTGGCCAAAAACCAATTATCTATTTTATCGGCCAAAAACGTATTAATTTAGAAAATTATAAATTTACGGGTTAAGTTTACTTATTAATTTATGTGGCCTTGCCACTAATACAAATTCTTTTACCCGTTCCAACTTTACGCACATCTCGGATGCACCATTGGCTCAACGGGTGGGATGAGTCATGAGTGAACTAATGAGTTTCTTGTTTGATAATTGATAAAATCAAGATTTGATAAAATCACCCTTGATTTTATCAAATAAGGGTGAGGGTTGATAAAATCTCAGCTTTTTTACATTCAAATATTTCCTTGATGAAATTGATTTTACTTTTACTTTGACCCAAAAATAAAAATTATTGACCCAAATATATTTCCTTGATTGTAAAATCTCAAAAATAATTATTTACCCAAAAATATTTCCTTGAGTAAATTGATTTTAAATTCAAATTATTATTGACCCAAAAATAATTTAAGTAAAAGTAAAATGAATTTAATTGAATCACCATTTCCTGGCTTAAAATATTTCCTTGATTAAGAATGTTTGTGAGAGGGGAAAGGTGGATCACGGCTGTCACAATCCAGATCATGGGTCCGATTGGATGCGGGATAATTGGTGGGATTAAATAGTAAGGGGGTATAAGATAGTAAGGCCACGTTTGGATGGGGGATATCTCCCCCCTATAAGTTTTCACCTCCTCTTAAGAGGGGGGCCCACCCATATCCTTCGTTTGGCAACCTTAATGGCCTCCCCTGATATAGTTTCACCCCCTCTACACTTTCCCTCTCCAAGGTTACACTCCATGATAACTTTTGGGCTACCCTCACCCTCCCTAAAAGTTATCCGGGAGTAGAAGGGACCAATTTTGACATAAAGACCCCTCGTTATCCCCTTACATGCAATCAATTGACACCATGTTTCTATTTCCTTCATCTGCGTTCGAACAGAGGTGTCTGAGTTGCGATTTTGTGGCAATATCGTGGCATGCCCAGCATAAGCTCGCCGGAATCTGGACCTATTCTGGCCGGAAATTGCAGAGCAACCACCAAATGGGTTTGGGTTTGAACAGAAAGAAAGAAAGAAAACAAGATTTCCATGGGCTGGGACTGGGTTTGATCAGGAAACAAAAATTGATTTCCTTCGTTTGATCGCATAGCAACTCAGTAATGTTCATGGTCGGCAGAATAAATTGATTTCCTCTTTTGAGAGAGAGAGAGAGAGAGAGAGAGAGATTGAGAGAGGAGAACGACGTTGTGGATCGAAAAGAAGAAGAGGACATAGTGAAGTTAGGTTTGGAACTTGGGACAAGGCTGTCTAACACTTGGGACAAGGTTGTACAAATTACAATTTAGCATTAGTATACAATATTATGCGATTACATTACATACATTCAAATAACTTTTAAAAATTACACTATTAAACTTGATCTAGCATAAAATAAGAATGTGGGGAAAATTGGTCAGTTATCCCCTTTGTTTTATGATAAATTGGACGGCATGGAAAAAAAATTCTAATTGCAATAATTTTTTTTTAAAAATATTTGGATAACAACCAACCATTCAAATGTACATATTTTATATAAAAAGAATGTTTTTTAAAATAAAATTATTACAAAAAATTAATTTTCAATGAAATAAATTAACACATCTTGAAATAGTCCAAAATTAATTAAATAGATTAAATTTTGCAATTATATAATTAATTAAATGCATAATCAAGTTTGGGACAGCACAGGGGCAAAAAAGACATTTAACAGATTTTTCAATCATCCACCCCCCCAAGTCAAGTCAAACGTTATCCCCTTGTTTAATCCTTTATCCAAACCATCTACTTTTTTATCCCCCTTCCATAAACATCACATCAATGTGGGCCAACCCTCTAAAAATTATACCCCCTCTAAAACTTATCCCCCTGAAAATAATACCCCATCCAACGGGGCCTAAGGAGTATTAGTTAGTAACGGTGGACCCACATTTGATGTGACATTTATGGCGGAGGGATTAAATAGTACGTGATTTGGATGAATTTGTGATAAAGGAGGATAAAGTTGAGTGGATGATGTAAAAACATGGCAAATGACTTATTTGCCCTTGTGCATGGGTCATAATAGATTTTATGATAAACTAAATACATAAATACAAGACTAATTAAATTAATTATATTTGTGAATAAATATGATATAATAATTCCTTTTATTAATTATATCCAAATAATTATTTTTAATTATTCATTTTAGTAATGTTCCATACCACCTAAATTTTTGTTTTTTTTTAGTTATTCGTCTTTTTGCCTGTACACGTGTACCACCATTCAGTTTTGGTATGTGGAACATGCATAAGTATATTTAGTGCAATAACATGCTATTTTTTATTTTACAATACATCTGCTGGGTTGGACCCTTTTTTTCTAATACATGTTAAAACAAAAATTAATACATGTTAAAGCAATGTCAATTTTTAAAGTATAAAAAATTTCTAATTTTTTTTATATCAAATTAAAGATCTCGATTAGTATTTTACTTTGGCGCAAAAAAATATAAAAAATTAATGTCGAAGTATTTTATTTTTTGATCCGAAGGATATTGCAAAGCAAGCCAACAATGTCAAATTCTAAAGTATAAAAAAAAAAAAATTGTATCGAATTAAAGATCTCGATTAGTAGTTTAATTTGGTGTAAAAAAGTAAAAATTTATGCGCGAAAGTACTTTATTTTTTTATCTGAAGGAAATCGCAAGGGCTCGTAAAACATTTAAATGAAGTTCGGTTTTCTTTTTAAACAGAGTCAATGGAGAGAGGGACAAGGGACAAAGGGGATAAGGGAGGGTAGTGGAGTAATTTTATTGGGGGTATTGAGGTGCACTAAATAATAACACCCCCTCCCCCTGTTATTAATTAGTACCCCTTCAGGGCCCGTTTGGATGGGGTGTTATAAGGGGCCATAAATATGGAGGGTGTTATTTATGCCCGGACCCACGCAAATGGAATGGTTTGCCAACAAAAAGTGCAGGGGTGTTATTTATCATCCGGATTAAATAACACCCCTGCAGGGGTGTTATTTAGGAACACCCAAGGGGCTGTCCATATATATGATCCCCTAATACCCCACTAAAATTACCATCCTACCCCAATTAATACCCCCACCTTACCCCAATTTTGCTATTGTTTGATGCTAGTATAATTTGGGTATTTTTTTTTTGCTTTGCAATATTCTTCGGATAAAAAAATAAAGTAATTCCGCACATAGTTTTTTATATTTTTTTCCACCAAATTAAACTACTAGCTAGAGATCTTTAATTAGATACAAAAAAATATAAAAAAAATTATATACTTTAGTATTTGAAAAATTATGGTCCGAAAAATGCACATTTGTTTAGATCTTTACGCTTTACACCACTAGAGTTGTAAAGATCTTAAAAAATAGTAAACATCTAAATTAATTTTTATAATAGAACAATTAATATAAAAATTAATTACAATTAGATCTTATAGCTTAATTAGTTATTGAGTTTCAATAATAAATTAATTAATTATTAGATTTATCTAATTAAAAAAACACATAACTAATACGAATATGCACACAAAGGCAAAAAAGTCTTTTGAGAGACCCAGAATACTGTAGCTACCTTGGACTATAGTGTGTGTTATCATTGACGAGCTGTAGATCCTATGGTACTATGTCTCTACTACTACCATTTTGTAATTGTAATTGCTTCCCTTTTCTACTTTCCATTATATTTTACGCCCAGCATGTTGGGTTGTTCATTCTAAGATAGGGTTTGGCATACCTTGTGCCCTTTTACCCCAGTTTGTGTGTTTCTCTTTCATCTTGTAGATGAGAGAGAAACACTCTATCTTCTCCCCTATGTAGCCGCTTGGCCTTCCCCTCTTTCATTTTCTTTCTTTTCTTTGCTTTGTCCTCCTGGGGTATGCCCCTTGTAGGCTGTATATTCGGTTAGCCCCTTTTATTTTCACGCTTATTTACCCAAAAAAAAAAAGTCTTTTGACAGCTTTTTACATCATCCACCCAAACTTAATCCCCCTTCTTACAAAATCATCCAAACCAAGTACTACTTAATCCCCCCTCCATAAATGTCACATCACTGTGGGGCCACCCTCCATATATATTACTCCCTACTATCTTATACCCCCTCCATATATAATCCCCTTAAAAATAATCCTGCATCCAATCGGGCCAGGCATAGAGGGGATAAAACTTGGGGGTATAAGTTATACCCCCTTCTTAACCCTTAGCCAATTGGATGGGGTATTATTTTCAGGGAGATAAGTATTAGAGGGGGGATAAGATAAAAAGGGGGTATTATTTTTGGAGAGTTGACCACATTGATGTGATGTTTATGGAAAGCGATAAAAAAGTAGTTGGTTTGGATAAGGGATTAAACAGAGGGATAACTTTTGACTTGGTTTGGATGCACGGGGAATAAGAAGGGGTGGATGATGTCAAAAACTGTTGAACGACTCTTTTGCCCTTTATAAAAATATATATATATATTTTTTAAATTAAGTACAATAAAATACGTTAATTGGTAAAAGAATTGGTAAATTGTTGGAGGGGGCTAGTGCAATTTCCACATATATGTTGCATTTCCACTTTCCAGAGAATACACCCACTGATTGTTTCTCTCTCTCTCTCTCTCTCTCTCTCTCTCTCTCTCTCTCTCTCTCTCTCTCTCTCTTAAGATCCAGGAGAGAAGATTGTTCTACTCGGCGAGAGTTTCAAATCTATCCGAACAAAACTATCAACGGAGCATCTTGGATTTTCGTCCTTCCAAGAAAGGGGTATGTGATTTTCGTCCTCCAACAAAACCACCATGGGAGCTTCAACGAAGATGATCACGAAGACACACTGACCAAGATCGACGGTCTGTGATTTTTTTTATTTTCTGTTTCGACAGTTACTGAATATTTTCATTTGTTTTTAGAAATTGTAATATCCAGAAACTCCAGAAACTTGTGGGTGGGGGTTGGGGGAGGGGAATAAGGAGGGGTGAAATGGACAAAAAGCCACCCCTCTAGAGCCGGATAATTTTTGGGGAGGTCAAGGGGAGCCCAAAAATTATCCGGGAGAAGGTCCTTGCAGGGGTATAACGGAAGAGGGGTGAAAATTTATCCGGTTACTTTGTGGTGTTGCGAAACGGTGGATTAGGAGTGGGACCCATGGTTTTGGGTGGGTGAAAAGTTATCAGGGGGCATATCCCCCATCCAAACGGGGCCTTAAGGTAAAGTCTGTAAAGCTGACTTTAAATGAAGAGGTTTGATACTGTAAAGATCGTAATTTTAGTAGTTACATTATTTAATTAAATATACTACATATATGTTTTATTGGCATACTATATGTGTAAACTAGTTTCCATATGTATTAATTCCCTAGCATTTCCATTTATACGTTTATACAATTAATTGCTTCCATAAAATTAGATTTTCCTAGCTTGTATATTGCCTAATCAAGTTTGTTTTTTTTTTAGAATTAGCTTCCTAGGGTAAGAAAGAAACCTTGCCTTTTGTCCTTATATTATAATTCTCCGGAAAAATCCTACCAACCTCATTTCCATATACTATTTCCTTCCTATATGGTTTTTCCATCTTCCAATTACTCCCTCATTTCCTTTCTTATTTTTTCCTACTTCTCTTCACCTCCCTCATTCCCTTCTTCCCCAATACTTCAAAATCTCGGCAGTAGAAAATTTCCCACATCAATTGTCCTTCCACATAACCTCTCTCTCTCTCGGGCCCTCGTTCTCGGTTTGTCTTTTTTCGTGCGGTAAACATTTTCTTTCTCTACCGTTTAATTTTCATAATTCTCTCTCGTAAATAATATCGTTTCTTTCACAGATTTAAATTTCGAGAACGTAACCGTTCAACAACATTAAATCTTATCATGTTCGTAACGCGCTATAACTTCAGAGGAAAGGTAGGATATCGAAACTTACTTTCTACTTAAGTATATTATTTTTTTGTGTGTTTCCGTGTATCCGCATATATCTAAATGTAGTGGTGATTTTAATGTGATGTGAAATCAGTTTCTGCAATTGTGTTTTCAACCGTTAAGGTTTTGTAAGTCTAAAACGGATCCAAAGAGACGAAAACCATTTCCTTGTGCGCTGTTCTGTTCTGCTGATTTTCGGGTATTTCTGTTTGGATTTAGAGAAAATGTAAATCTTAGAAATTGTAGATCTCAAAATGTTAAGCAACTTCCATATAGAACTCGTTACAATCCGAGGTTTGTAGAATTAACTGTGATTTTTCGAAGTTGGCTGAACTAAACAGTTTCGGGACAGATTCACTGTCTAGCTTAAAACGCTATTTCGCTTCGTTTAGGAATGGATTTAGGCTTCGATCAAAACAGTGAACTTGTGTAAAATTTGATGAAATATCTTACTGTAAAATTTCGTAATTTTTGGAAATTGTTTTCTATTTTTAGTGGCTGGATTTATAACTGACACGTATGGCTCGAGATGGCCGATCTTCATTAAATTTTCATTTCATGTTATAATTGGATGCATGTGTTTGCTTACTGGTGTTTTGTTAAACCATTAAATTTGGGTAAAAAAATATTGTGGTTAAATTAATAAACTAAAAGATCAGTGTTCACTTATCGGAGTTGGGGAATGGGATGTGTCCGGTATGGGTCTTGAGCCATGCATAGTTATACTTTTAGGTAGCTTTGTTGTGTGATCGGGCGCCGGAAGTATACTGTGGGTGGGAATCGATGCCGGATAGAGATTGATCAATGGGTGATCAATCGTGAGCCGCGCACAGTATACCCTGAGGTGACTTTGTTGTGTGATTGAGCACCTGAGTTTACTGTGGGCGGAAGCCGTTGATGAAAATTATTTTATTCGAAATGGGAACGAAATTTGTGAAACCTTGAGTTGATGACGGAGTATTAAATCTACTTAATTTATTATGTTGAGAAATGTTGTTCTATGTCGTAAATTAATGTCCCATGTGTTTTAACTGCTACATGAGTATATTTTTGTAAAGGGGTAGTTTTGGTGTCCTATTGAGTGTAATTTTACCACTCACGGTGCTACTTTTGTGGCCTCTGGCGTCCCCAACGCCAGGTACAGAAGGAGAAGAGGAACCGCTTGCTGAGTTCGAGGGAATGTAGCAGAAAGAAGGTTATGAAGTGTCGGAGCCGTGGTTGTACCAGTAGATCTCTAGCTAGATGGCTCTGTTCTTTCCTTTCTGTTGAATTTTTAAATAAATGTTTAAGTTTTTCAGACAATGTTCGGATTCAATTTATTTCAGTTGTAATAAGTTAGTTTACTTTTAATTTTAAATTTCGCCAAAAAAAATTATTAAGTATTCTTTGGAATTTTAATGAAGTTGGTATTTTATTTAAATAATTTTTTTGTAATTTATTTATTAACGTACCCAATTTTCGGGGCGTTACAGATACAAAACATAAAAAGTTTTCCCGAAATTTTGTCTGAAAACAAAATGTGTGGTTGTGATTCACACAGTGTACTACTACACAGTACGTTTTCGAGAAAGATTTTGGGGAAACTTTTCATGGTCCATACCCATTCTATTTACCACAAACAAAATTTATTTTTATTTTTTTATATAACTCAGGTGTCCGCTCAACTTACGCGTACCTCGAATAATCCTGAGAGCTCAAGTGTACTGTCCACTTGCAGGGTTTAACTGTTTGAGGGAATGGAACCGCTTGCTGAGTTCGAGGGAATGGAGCAGCAAGAAGGTTATGTGTACTGTCCACACGCATCTACCTGCTAAAGTTGCACTAAAGTACGGTAAGGTTATGGGTTTAACTGTTTATAAAAGGTAAATGTTACTCTTGTTAAAAAGCAATTTACAAATGAAGGCTAAAGCCGAGATAGAACCCAAGTGTGAGTTTTACATAGTAATTTTTAAATTTGGTGGAGCTGAAAATAGTAATTAGGATTATTTTTTTGTCTAAAAATTGCATGTATTTTCGCTGAGGACTATCAAAATGGGACGGAGGGAGTACATTAGAATAATAAACCAAAAGAGTTTTATTCAATTCGTAAAAACAAAATGTGGTATATCACGTTACTTGGGGCAAAAAGAGAGAGAGAGAAAGAGGGGATTTAAAAACTCCTTAATGTGGCTATGCTCCACTTTTTTGCCTGTGTGAGGGAGTGTGTTAAAATGGTGGGATAAAAAAAAAAGAAAAAAATCAGGGGAGATTAAGTGAATCATTTGGGTAATGTTGTAAATATTTCCAGCACATTTGGGACAAGTGCATTATTTGTGGGGCAAGGATCATAGAGTAAGACAACAAAATATACTCCCTATGGGGGAAAGTTACAAAAATAACCAAAAAGATATGCATATCCTAGAGAGGGTTTCCAACTCAGGGGGGTCAGCTGCTCCCCCTTGCGCATACATGGGACCGCCCTTGCACTTTTCAATTTCAACTTTTCATCTCAAATATTACAACAATTCCACTACACTGGCAAAATGAGATGTCTAATGCAAAAAATAGTAACCACTAACTATTTGAAACTCTCCAATGCATAATATCTAAATTTATAAGTGGCTTAACCATGGATTATATGCATTGTACTTTATTAATAATTTAGAATTTTAACAATAGTCTTGTTTCTTGTCTTTGTGGATAGAACCCACAACATAAGACAAATTTGATGGTTTAGGGATAAAATTTAAAAGAAAAGTAGGTCTAATTGGATCAATAATGCTGAATATTCACATTTTAGTTATTGTGTATCTTGCTCTTAAACTTGACCGCAGGGACAATTCAAAATTTTATTTTTTATTCATAGTATATGGAATTAATTAATACCTTAGTAAATATGTTAGCTTTTTTTTGATAGTTTTAGCACATTCTTTTATTATTTTGACATTGCTAAGTACTATTTTTTTTTTTTTTTTTTTGTTGAATTGCATTTAAAAGGTGTCCCACTAGAGTTAATTCCTAACTACTCGACTAGTATCAAGTAGAAAAAGTTGTAAAGAGTCAGGTTATCCATCACTCGCAAAGAAATACAGAATATGAAAAATAAATCCCCAAAAGAAGAAAGTCCAGTGAAACTCAAAAGGTCCGGAAATAAACACCATAATGGTACCCAAAGGAACCCTCCACATGCAATCGTATCCAAAGGAAGCCTCTCGATCCTAGTAGTTCTAAATTAGTTGGTTTGAGATTATTTCAGGTCTCATACGAATGATCGGAGCCGATTATATTCTTTAAAATACTACTCCCTCCGTCCCAATTTTATAGTTCATTTTGGGAGTTCATGTCACTTTTCAAAGTGTTATATCTTATAATCTACAATGTTTTAGGTGATTTTGAACACTTTGTTTATTAGATTAAATCAAGATCTATCAAACAAGATCCATATTGCATATAAAATGTATTACCGATTGAAAGATATAATCGTTTTTTTATCCGGTTAGGATACAACGAGGGACTATAAAATTGGGACGGATGGAGTATTAACTTGTATCCCGTAAAAAATCAGCTGAATCGGATGTTGGTAAATGTTCCATCGGTTTATCTAGTTTTTTATTCCGAACCAAAAATTAGATAAACGGATGGAGCATTTACTGATATCTGATTGAGCTGATTTTTAACTGGGTACAATTAAACTTTATTTTGAAAAACATAAACAGCTCTGACCATCCGTGTGGGACCCAGATTGGGCCCAAATAAAAAAATTTATACCTTTTCTGTACAAAAATTAAATCTGTACCCATATGTTTTACCCATTTAGGCAAACACAAAATAACAAGTAAAACTCGACGTGCACGTGTCGGTTCTGTGTCCAACTGTCCGGTCAGGAAAAACAATTTCTTCGACTGGTAAATGATAAGTCATCCATTATTAATCTCTCTGTCCTAAATTTTTTGTCCACTTTCACTATTCACGACATCTCAAAAAATTATTTATATTTTCAAATCTATAATGTTGTATATACGCAATATGGATCTCGTTTAGTAGTTCTCGACGAGTTCTCTTTAAATAAAGTTTTTAAAATTGAAAAAAAAAAAAATTATAGATTGAAAAGATATAAGTAATTGAAAAATGACAAACATGCACGTAAATAGACAAGGAATTCGGAACGAAGGAAATTGTGAGGGGGTTTGGCACAGAAAGGCTGCTTTTGCCCCAAACCTCTGTTGATGGATGTTGAATTCGCTTCTCGCTTAGTGCAGTTGGATGTTTGTAAGGTAGATGCAGCTTTCATGATCCTTTCAATTGATTTGATCTTCTTTACGTACGTATTGCAACTTCTACTACATCTGTAATGTTGACTTTAAAAGTCATCTAGGGTCGTCAATGAACCGGAAGAATTAAACTGAATATTGAGATGGGATGGCTTAATATCGGACTCTTATCCGAACACATTGTAAAAGGGAGAAAAGATGGAAGAAATGATGTTGGGAGTTAGGCACACGAAAAAATAAAGATCTATATAATTGAACTAAAAATAAATATTTTATTTTTAATTTTATACATTAGACATTAGTTTGAAAAACTGTCAAGTTAAAAAAATAAAATTTTTGCTAAAAGTAGAATTTTATGACATGACATGACAACAAGAACCCGATCCGACCCGAAACATGACACGAAAATTTTGTGAGTTGAAAAATATTGTGGGAATTCATAAATAAGATTCTGATACTGATAAAACAATTTCCGGCACTGCTCGATGAAAGGCCTGCAAAACAAAGAAAGACTAGAAACACTGGTGTGATGTTAGCCAACCAACCTTTGATACCTAAGTTAGTCAATTTATCATGTGAAGTAGGGTATTTGTTTACATATAAAATTAACAAATCCAATAATTAATTGACACGTAATCAATTATGTCAAACATTGGCAAGTATGTGTCAATGAAGATACACTGGATTACTGATATAAAAGGGATTAATACGATGTCGTCGTATTAGTTCACATGTTTGAAAAACAATTATTGGCAGTTAGAAGTCAGACTGATTGACTTCGAAGCCCTGATGTCAACTGCTTAATGCATGAACTCCAGGTGTAAATATATGAAACAAGATAATTGACGGTTAAGACACATGGAGCATATTGTGCAAGACAGTTATTTCCTTAACACTTAATCATTTGAGTTGGTTAAGAAATCATGCAAGGTCAAATTAAAGCTTCTGAAAGAAGTCTAGAAGAGTTCAAATTGAGACGTGGAGGAGGGAAGAAACTGCCAATTCGAAGTGAAAGATAGAGAGTTCGAAGCAAGCCAAATCAAATTCTTTGAGTGGGAAGTTCAAGTCACAAGCAGTGCCTATAAATAGAAGAAATTGAAGAGTGAAAAAGAAATTGAAGAAATTGAAGAAATTGAATAGTTCGAACATGTGGCTCTCGTGTGGCCGCCCTCGCATGACCACCCAGTGGAGTTCACATGGCACCCTCGTGGCGCTTGTGTGGCGCCTACAAGGCACTTGTGTGGTTAATTGATATTTGCTTGCCCCAGGACTCGAACTCAAGACCTTGAGTACTTCATCGCGCGCACGCATGTTACCAACTGAGCTAGCATGCTTGTTGTTGACAAAAGACCAACAAAAATATTTATACCATATTTTCGAAAAATTTTAAGCTGAGTACTTGTTATGTCAGTTTTAGATTTAATATAAGATGAAAGTTTTAAACTGTCATCTTATACGTTTAATGACACTTTTTGACAGTCATATTTTATGATGACCTTTAATTAAAACTAACATTAAAATGGCTTAGTTTCAATGTCACTTTTAAGGAAAACTGACATTCAAAGGTTATCCATATGGGCTTCTGGAAGCGCCTTGTTTTAATGTCAGTTCTAAGCAAAAACTGACATTAAAGAAATAGATAATAATATCACTTTTATTATAAACTGTCATCTTATATCGCAAAGATGACAGTTTTTAGGATAGACTGACATCAAAACTCTACCCTCATATTTTCGATGACAGTTTTACAAATACTATCATTGTTTCAATTTTTGGTGTGTCATCTTTAACCATTATTGTAGTAGTGAAACTTGAGCTTGTGTCCCCTCTTGAGGCAGAAACTTGGGCTCATGTCCCCTTAAAGAGAAAGACTTCATATCCTTCTAAGCCACGACATTAGAGAGGTGGAAATTTAGATGGATTCCTCACAAATTGTATGCATCAAGATGCCAGAAATAATATTCATCGCCTTAATCCATGTTACAAAGTCCTCAAGAGGACAGCATTATCAACTAGAGTCAGAGTTACAGTTCGATGTTGGGCGCGTTCAATTTAATTAATCCATGTTATAAATGCTTGTTGGTCTCTCTATGCACATCTATCGGGAGAGTAGAGGTGGCAAATGGGCGGGTTTGGGTGGGTCGTGGGCCAAGGGTCAATATTAGGCGTGTCAGAGATGGGTGAGTCAAATACGGGTCAAGTCATACCCAAACCCGCCCATTTGCCAAGATACTATGTTAAACAAGGGTAACATCTTTAGGCCATGTTTGGATGGGAGATATGTCCCCCAGATAACTTTTCAACACACCCCCCAAAAAAAAAAAAAAAAACCCAAAAGTCCGACAAACCGCTACTCACCCTCCTTATCCCCTCTTTTTGTCCATCTCTTTGATTCTCTCACCCTTTTCCCTTTTCTGTTGATTGACTCTGCAATCGTCCGACAAACCGCTGCTGCCGACTTTCCCCGTGGAAACCCAGTAGACGAAATTTCCCTCGAAATTTATCGGATTTGATCTTTGGTACAATCTGCATCTTTGATAACACAGAGATTGGGTGAGAGATCTCTGTGTGTGTGTGTGTGTGAGAGAGAGAGAGAGAGAGGATGGATAGTTGTGGGTCGGCACTTGGCAAGCCCTAATTTCAGAAACAGAGAGAGAGAGAAGAAGAAGAAGAAGAAGAAGAAGAAGAAGAATAGGAGTAAATGAAATGGTTTTTGTAATTTCATGAAATGCTTTTGGCAAAGTTATTTGTTTCAGACAATTGGATTTTATCCAATACATCTCCATCTTTGACAATGTTGGGATCACACCCATGTGATTTTTTTTTCCCTGTCAGAAATGAACATTTCGTGATATTATTATATTTGGTGATGAAAAGGCCTACACATGTAATAATTTTAGAAAATAGAATATGAACAAATATATGAAATAAAAAGAGTAAGTTAATTATTTTATATCAACAATTAATAAAAAGAGTAAGTTAATTACAATTCATTTCATTATTTTCGTAATTTATATAAAAAATATAAGAAATAAAAAAAACGAAACAAATATAGGATATAGGATAATGGATAATGGATAATGAAAATAAAAATTAGTTGGATACTAACAATTATAAAAATAAAATTGGATAACAACCAACCATTCAAATATACTTAATTTTTTAAAAATGGTTTAAAAAATATTTAAATTAATTAATTTTTCAATGAAATAAATTATTATAGCTTCAAATTGTCTAAAATTAATTAAATAGATTAGATTTTGAAATTATATAATTAATTTAATGCTTAATCAAGTTTGAGACATCACAAGGGCAAAATAGTCATTTGACAGCTTTTTCCATCATCCACCCCCTTTTATTCACCCCATTTTATAAAACAACCAAACCAAGTCAAAAGTTATACCCCTGTTTAATTCATAATCCAAATCATCTACTTTTTTTATCTCTCTCCATAAACATCACATCAATGTGGTACAACCCTAAAAAAATAATACCCTCTCTTATCCTATCCCCCTCTATAACTTATCCCCTGAAATTAATCCTCCATCCAATCGGGGCCTTACGGGTCGATTGGATGCAGGATTAATTTTGGGTGAATTAAATATGGAGGGTGGATAAAATAGTAACGGGCCGTTTGGATGCCATATTAGATTGAGAGGGATTAAATAGTCAGGGAGGATAAAATAGTAGGGGTGATTAAATAAGAAGGGTGAACCCACATTGATGTGATAGTTAAGAATATGGGATTAAACAGTCGATGGTTTGGATGAGGGATAAAAAGGAGGGATAAGGAGGGTGGATGATGTAAAAATCAGTCACATGACTATTTTGTCCTTATGAATGCCAATATTAAATTATACATTTAAATAATTATATAAATCCAAAAAATAATTATATAATACTTAATTTAATTATTTTATATAAATGCAGAATATTAAATATTACAAGTATATATATTTTTTGTTTCTAATAAATAAAAAATTAATTTTATTATAGGTACTAGTTTGTTTTTGTTTTTTTTAATCACATGGGGTCATAATTTAGGGCTTGGAGGGAATTACACAATTAAGTAGAGGGGGTAAAGTGTAATTTGTACACCTAAAATAAATATCCAATAGAGGAGAGAGAGACAATCTCTCATATCGTCTTCTTCCTCTCCTGAACCCAGATGCAGTCGACTGGTCCGACGGCAGAGCTCCGACGACAACGATGGCGATGGTCCTGCAAATCCATACCCCAGATACGTTTTTTTTTTTTTTTTCCGATCGTTTTTATTTGTTGTGAAATTCCCAGATCTGCAAAATTTTGGAAATTTTTGCTTGAAACAATGGTTGTTTGTGCTTGCTGATTCAATATTTTTTTCTTGAAACGGAGGGGTATGCTCGTCATTTGGTCCCGGATAAGGAGTTGGACTAAATACAAGCCCCCCCCCCCCCGCTTGTATTTAGTCCGGCCTCCCCCTGGTTAATTAGCCGGCGGCTATTTAGTCGGGGGGCGAAATTGGTTGCCAAAACACGAGCTAAACTCCTCATCCCCCCGGATTGAATAGTCAGGGTCCCATAAACGGCATCCAAACGACGCCTAAAGGGTGTTGGTCCGGCCTCTCAAATTTGTTCCAAACTAAGGCAAGGCAGTGGGCCCAGGATTCCTAATCCGGGCCCAAACTTTAATCCGGGCATTAAGACCCATCCAAATGGGCTCCTAGAGTTTAAAACAACCCATCAGAGGACTGGACTCCAATACTGATGGGAGAAGTCCATGAAATGTTGAAGGAGAACCCACCTGAAATTACTGATGCTGACATGAGAGAGAGAGAGAGAGAGAGAGAGAGAGAGAGAGAGAATGAGTTGAGAGATTTTGTATTTGTATATGGGTATTTTCCATGTTCACCTTCACAACCCAATTTGGCGTTTTTACAATCCAGACATATCCCTCTATGTGAACTAAGCCAGGTTACCGACAGACTGCGGTATCTTCCAACATTCCAAATACATCGGACAGCTAAATACTTCTCCACGATCATCCATAACTGGAAAAGGAATATTAGTACACCTTATGGAATAGCCTAATACCCACAAAATGGAAAAGATAAAAGTGCAATGAGAGCAAGAAGATTGCTGAGTGATTACTGCAAGATATGTTCACTCTATTTATGTAAGTTTCTAAGGTTAAATTAGAGTATATAGCTCTACTGGACCTTAGCAGTATTGTAGGAGAGAAAAAAAAGACTTCATCTCAAGTTAATGGGGAATGAAGTTTAAAAACAAGAAAGGTAACGAAGCAGCCAAGCAGGTAACCGAGAAAAAGGAATTCAAAAGCATATAGATGCATAAAATTTGTTTTAAAAAGTACATTTGTCACACATGATACAATTTTCTAACTGGCAATATCTTCCCTCTGAATTAATGGAGGAATAGGTGGCTTTAAACTGCAAGACATTCTACTAAATAAATCATCCACCACCTCAGGAACCTCACCATCTGTTTTCTTACCGTTTCTGGAAAATCTGCTTTCACCATGGGAATCCTCTGTTTTAAGCTTGGACAGTAGCATTGGGCTGTTCCGAGGTTGAGGACTAGGGGCAGATGATAACACAAACAACCCATTTTCACGAGGCAAAGGGGTCAGTGGGGGCTTGTTCTCATCCATCTGCTTTCTGCAAAATTTATCTTCCGAAATATCATAGAAATCCGCAGTCCTAACTTCTTGAGCAAGTGAGCACCAACAACAACACAGCCACAGTGCACAATCTGCGATTGCCGGTCTTCCACAACAGGAGTTGTATGCAGGCAAATTGAATTTCTTTCTCATTTGGATCCTCCAAAAGCCTCCATAAAGTAAACCAAAGATACAAAGCACAATTCCAGTTAATCCCAAGGCCTCTCTGACAATCTCATTGTCAATGTTTACGGCAGCCAGGGTAAATATCCAGAAAGGAGCCGTGCAAAAGAGGAGGAAAGTCGCCAAGTGAACATATGTGTTTCCAAATCCAAGTCTCTCCATGTTCCATCCGAAAACACAAAAACAACAGAAAAGAGATAGATACGCTAGTTTAATATCTTCCCATAAGTTGAGTACCCCACCTCTCCAAATCGGATTGTTCTCAGCAGTTCTTTGGCCCTTGGTTGATGCAAATGAGAATCTCTTCTCCAAGGACTTGGCATTTACATGGCTTGAACAATTGCTGCCAACAGTGAGGATTTGATCCTGTGCTTCCTCGTCCACTTCCAAATCATACTCTCTCCCAAGGGGACTAAGTATCGAGTATAAACCAGCAATTGCAGGAGTGGCAATCGCAACAAAGAGGCATACACCAACTCCTATGGCGGGCCGTTCAGATCGTTTATAACCCAAATTAAGGCCGCACAAGGCGTACTGAGCAAAGCAATTCACATGGAGAAGAAGAATGATAACCATCATATGCGTCCACTCATGGGGTTTGTAAGTGCCATTCTTGCAGTATATTATTCTGAGTTGGGCAATATCCTTGGGGTTCCATCTGCACAGGAGGAAAAGGTGGTGGAAACGCTTTGGGTGTTGGTACAAACACATAAGAGTGAAGAGAGCGTTGATGATTTGATTATTGACCTCAAACCACTCATTTCTTTGCGCTTTGTTTGGCAAAACACCGTTTAACATTCCTGTCATTACCAGAAAGAGGATTGCCCCTGAGACAACAACACAACTTATCCACAAAAGAAGCGACATGTTCAAAGGCTTCCTCATCCATTCTTTGCTTCTATTCCATAGAGAAGCCCAATCAATTTTCCACGAAAAAACCCTATTGAGATGTTTGTGACAGCTTTTACCAATACTAAAAGGTACAGATTGGGAGATTTTGTCTCTATCTACTCCTATCTGACAAAATTTACCTGAGGGGGAAACAAACCCACCACCAGAACTTAAATTCAGGATACTAAATCTACTAGGAAAATTTGTTTTGATGGATCCAATATGAGGATCAATGTCTCCCAATAGCCCCCTCCTAGATGTTGAGGCGGAAAGAGGGATTTGAATATTTTTTCTAGGACCATTCTGTCTCCCATTACTGGAACATAACTCCCCAAGAAGCTCCTCCGATCTACCCTCGTTACCGGCTGAAACCATCTTACCATTAAAGGTATGATTTCCTAAAATTCCCAGATACAGACAATCCAAAAATCTGACACCCATAAATCATTATCTCAAATAGTTGAATGCATTTCCTAGAATTCCCACTGCGGCCGTGACAGAAAACATGGACACCGCTGAAACTCCCTGAATACATATCAAAATATCAAATAATATAGTAAAAGAAGAAGATGCTGAATACATCTGAAACACTTTACAGAAGACCTAAACCTGACAATGAAATACAATAATCTCAACTTCATAAAAAGTTGATGACTACAATTTTCCATAAGCTACAGGAGCTGGAGATAGCCATTAACAAATTTCCATTGTAAGTAGGACGATAGCCACAATGGTTATAATATCTGCTCATTAACTACTTCTAAAAGTAAGTTTGTAGCTACCATCTCAAAAGTTGGGACAAATGACCATAACTGCGGTTACCTTCACCAAAATGAAATTAAACCTTAACAAAGTAACCAATTCATGCAGTTCTGGTACTACTGTGACTATAGAAGAAAATCTATTAGCACGCATGGCTAGCAACGTACTCCCTCCGTCCCAAATTGCTTGCCCTTTTTGGGGTTTCGTGCATTTTGCACGCAAAATCTAATGTATTAGCATTCATTTTTTAAAAAAAATTTATACACCAATTTAAATCTCTCATTGAGTAGAAAAAAATGGTGCAAATTTTAAAATAAAAAAATAATTCTCATAAACACATCATTTTTTGCGTGCAAAATGCGTGCTTCCCCAAAAGGGGCAAGCAATATGGGACGGAGGGAGTAACAAGTTGCCTCTGGGTGGTCAGTTGCTCTCCTGTTCGAATGTTTGGTCGTCATTTAGGCCGGTTGAGAGACATACCTCACGGAGAAGAAGAATAAACTTCAAATCGGGAACAAAATCAAACTATACATTGCTGATAAGAAATATGAGAAATATATTGCTGATAATCACCCCTAAAACCCAACCAAGGTACCAAATTCATGAACAACTTCTACCACTTTTCTAGTTTTTAACAGAGCCCACAACATCAGCCACTAATTATGTTACCTAAGCAACAGATGCAAATTGAATTCAATTTCAAACAGACAAAGATATGAGACAGGAAAAAATTACTACAATAAAGCCTGACAAGTGGGGAGAAACAAAACCCAAAATTCGGATACAGATAACCGAACTAAAGAAAGACCAAATCTTAGTCTATGATGTCATAAGGTTCATAGAAGGCAATAAAGGTATTCAAGAAATTACATAGTTTCAATTCCCACTTTTCTTTGTGGGATTCTCGCCAACCAAACAAGGAGCAATTAACAAACAGATGGTTTTTCTACCGTAAATCAGAAGAACGAAACATCGTAAAAGCAATTAAAATACCTGTAGCATTTTCAAGTAGCAGAAACAATTTTTATCGATGTTTGAACAAGGGCATTGGATCCACCGCCATTGTTCATTACCTTACCCGACATAGAAAGTAGAAACACCAGGGAATTTTTGAATTGTGGAAGGATGCCTTTGACGATTTCGACTTTAACTTTTTCTATCGGTATTCGGCATGGCGCTTCACTCGAGACTCTTGCTGGCTACTGCTTTCTACTTTTGCTTTTCACTTGTTTCACGGTTAATTTCACTAGCCTCCCTGAGGTTTTCAAGAAATGCATGTATCTACCTTAAATTTCGATTTCTTTTAGTTGGACCTTAAATTTCTCTTTGGAATGAAACTTTCCTGTCCTTATCTTTGAAACTATCGCTATCTCTTCATATTTTTTTTCCTCATATTGAAAAGACTATTATCAAGATCAATTTTTCCGGTCTTAAGTTTAAGAAGTAAACGATATAAATTCGGGCCCCGCCGCTAGCAGAAGCTAAGCGCTTGAAAAGCACGCTAAGAAAGGTTGCTTCTGTCGGCCTTTATGTGCAACAGTCCACCAGTAGCGACATCCTATCCTAACCTAAAGAGAAAGTCAAAGCTCATCTATTCTTATCCGTAGTCTCATGGATTAACAGAAAGTATCATATGACATTGTAACACTTTGCTTTTGGAGCCTTGGAGAAGAAAGATATAAATTTGAGAAGTAAACGATATAAATTTGATGTTTGAACTACAATAACCATGGTGAAAGTCATGATGGAGCCTTGGAGAACCATATGACATTGTAACACTTTGCTTTTGGCCTATAAAATGTGTTGACTCACGTATTAAAAGCAATTTATCAATAATAGCACATGGCGATAGCTCAAGCTACTTTGAAAATATTGAAAAATTGCGTGCCCTGAGCTTGTCCACCTGCGACTACAAAACCAAGTCCAGCTACTACGAATTCACCACACCATATCTCCTGAATACTAAAAGTTTTGGGGTCTTCTTCTTTTTTTTTTAATCAGTTTTGTTCTAGACAAGTCAAATATATAATTGACCAAAGGCAGTTTAGATAATCCCAATGAATAACAGTTTGTTATTAATCTATAAACTCCTTCCCCACTCCCACCTTCCTGATGCCTAAACAAAATGTTGCAAGATCTGGCCATGGCTTAAGACTCTTAAGACTCGGCCCTTTGAAGCCCAATCTAGATTTATCATGGTCAATTTTCTTCTTTAAATTGAAATGGAAAGGGAGAAGGAAATGAAAAGAACACTTCCTGGTGGACATGTTTGGATGCAAACTGTTAGGAAAAGGGTCTTAAAAACCTTTTTAATATAATTTAATATGTTACTAATATCTTTACTAATAAATTTGTCGGCTATTTCGGTTATTTGAGTTCCTATCATGTGCAATGTTTTAATTGCATTTGTGGTTGATTTTACTATAAAGGACACACCCTGAGGTTTTTTTTTAGACGGATGAAGCATTTTATTTTCTTCAATCATACATTTCCATGAACGTTAGTTACAATGAAAGTTGATTAACACACGCGTACACTCTCAAACAAAGTCCTGTAGAAATTTATGAGCATTCAATATTCAATCTTAAGATACAATTTCATCAAAAAAAAAAAATCTTAAGATACAATATTCGTATAACATGAACGGCATAAAAACAGATCAAGGGACATGAATTTCGGATGACACACAGCTGGTATTCTAAAGATAAAGAATTACTGCTTCTTTGACAATGAAATAGTCATACTGTGCACCATAATTTTCCCATGACGGCGTAGATGGTCAGCGATATGCTTTGCTAATTTATCAAATAGATCTCCAAAATGACTGGCTAATAGGGGTTCATTAGCAGCTCTTATAATACTAGCGATGTTTTTCCCACTCTTATGCTCATCTTCTTCGTCTTTGGGGTCCCAATTTCTCGCAGAAACTTCTAGGGTTTCAAGAGTAAAGTATCCCTTCTTTTGAATTATTGCCTTCACTTCATCCTCATAAGGTGCATAAGAAGGTATGTGGAATGAATTCACAACTTCCTCTCAAATCAGTCCCTAGTGTCGATTGTAACGCCCCATGTAGACCACTAGCCCAGTACCTTGATTTGATCTACAAGCCACACAACATGGCCCAAAATGCTTAAGCCCAAGGTACTAGTAGTAGCCCACATGGTTTGTTACATACCCAAGACCACTCATGTAAACAACCAATGTGAGACTAAACACCATCTACCTCCAAACATGGGGTATTACAATCTTCCCCTCTTAGGGATGCAACCTCCTCGTTGCATAGTCCCAGCAACCTCCCCTAGTGTCCATGGTGGCAGAGCACATCCTACCCACCACTTGGACCAGGGCGCGCGGGGCTCTGATACTATTTGTAACGCCCCATGTAGACCACTAGTCAGTACCATGATTTGATCCACAAGCCACACTACATGGCCCAAAATGCTTAAGCCCAAGGTACTAGTAATAGCTCACATGGTTTGTTATATACCTAAGACCACTCATGTAAACAACCAATGTGAGACTAAACACTATCTACCTCCAAACCTGGGGTATTACAATCTTTCTAGTACCTTGGGCTTAAGTATTTTGGGCCATGTGGTGTGGCTTGTGGATCAAATCAAGGTACTGGCTAGCGGTCTACATGGGGCGTTATAAATGGTATTAGAGCCAGGTTTGATCTCGCGACCTTGCGCGTGTAGAGACAAGACCTTACCACTGGGCTGACCAACTGTTTTAAATGAAAAAAAATATTGCTTATTGTGTACTACATTTATTTTGGAAATTTTTCTAAACTGGAATAACTTACTTTTTATTTTTACCCATGTAATGTTGAGCTACTTGAATGTGTAGATGTACATGTGAGAATATGTTGTACTTATTGGGCCGGTTAGTTTTAATATGGGACGGGCTAATTTCTTAAATTTCATAACGGGCCGATGAGTAAAAGGCAAATGCACATAGACAATATATAGCTACCTTAGCTAAAACACTCGTGGCCTCAATTAAAATGACAATGAGTAACGCCTAGTAAATTGAGTTAATTACAAGTAAGTCTTAATTTGTAGGAGTTTGATCAACGTTCAGATCCTCTGTACTTTTAGTATTAATTGTTTACAATCAAGTAACTTTTATACGTAGATGCATAGGCTTACCCATAATAATGTAGGAATGCGATCCTTTTCGGTCTCGAAGGTCCTGACCAAGCTGTTTTCAGGCCCTCCCAGGACCCGGGTTTTTCTTTTTATAAGGACAATTGATATTTAGACCTCGTCGAGAACATTAAACACGTCAAAATTCATGTTAATAAGATATCTTTTAATGTGTGCACGAATCGCATTTATCTCGAGAATAAAGGATGTAAAAAAAATTGCAACATTGGACAAAATCCCATTTTCTAGAAGCAAATGTGTTCGAGAACACATTGAACAATATCTAATTAATATGAATTTTGACGAGCCTAATTTTTTATTTTTTTGAACATCATCATAATAAAGATTATAATGATTAAAGGGAACCAAGGAAAAGGCATCACAATGAGCATTCCAACCATGTTAGCATGCCTAAACATGGGACAATCATATGCCACCTGGTCCCGAAACGATACATGTAAGGACTCGTATAATTTTGCATTATTCAGGAAATTTTATTGAGGAAATGATATTAAAGTGACTTGGGGTTAATGTGGAGTTAGAGAATACACTTGGGTGTCTTTAGGATGCACATGAAACATGAGGGGTGTATGTGTAATATAGGGGCTGTGGTTTTATTAGTCAGGAGAAGAGTTTTTGGACCAAAAACACACTTCTCTCCCTCTCCCTCTACACCGACACTTTCTCTCTCTCCTTCTCCTCTCAAAACCCCTTCACTTCCCACTACAAATCCACCCTCTACACTCAAACCCATCAAGATCCAACCTCATATTTGTAATCTACGCGAAGTTTGGAGTCCGGTTTGCTTTGGAATCACTTGGGAGAGCTTTCTTTCGGTTGGGTTTAGAAGCAAAAGCTTGGGTTTTCATCTTCTTCACATTTGAAGCTTATCCATTGAGGTAGGGATCTTATTTCTACTCTTTCTAATGGTATATTGTTGATTTGTTGCATGGTTCTTAGCTTGATTCATCCATTTTTCAATCACATTTGAAAATCTCCATGGAAATGGGTTTGGTTTTGCTTGAGTTGGATTCTCTCTTATTTGGTGGTTGAACCATTGAATTGGTGGTTGATGTACTCTTATTCTATGTTTAGTTGATGATTGAAGCCCCAAAATTTACTTGGACTGGAACCCCCATTCATTTGGGAAAGGCTGTCAAATTTTCATTTTCGTAGCCTTTGGTATCCATACCAATTTCGTGAGGTATGGATACCAATCTGTCTGTTCGCTGGATGTGCATTTGTATCCATACTAATTTCGGGGGTATCCATATCTTCCTCAAAAGCTGTTCGTAGCCTTTGGTATCCATACCAATTTCGTGAGGTATGGATACCAAACATTCTGTTCGCTGGTTGTGCATTGGTATCCATACATTTCTGGGGGTATCCATACATTTCTCAAAACTTGCAAAAATTTTCCTTTGGTTTCCATTGACTTGTTTGGTTCCATACTTGACATATCCATGTCATACACTTCATAAATGACCGAAATACCCCTCCTTAGCATATCCTTGTATATTTAGTCATTTATCTTGATTTTTCCACTTACGTGTGACATGTGTAAACCGTGTGATACATGTCAAAGCACGTGTTTTTGAACGAAATGGGTTACATTGACACTTTGGACACATGAGAGTTACAGTGATGGTTTATATGAATAAAGAGAACTTGAATGAAATGTAAATTTGTACACTAGGACCATCACTTGGTAAGTCGCTAGGAAGGGTTCCACGAGGCCCGTAAGACTCGGACAAGGGTTCCACGAGGCCCATAAGACTCGGACATGGGTTCCACGAGGCCCAAAAGACTCAGAAGAGAATTTAAATACTCATAAGCTTAAAGTCAATGAACTAATGAGTTTGATGGGGACATGGTTGATTGTGGACACTTGTGAGGTACTTGGGTACTTGGTTGGACACTTAGATATAACTTGGGCACTTGACACTTGGTATAGTCGTAAATAGCATTCCTTTAACTTCACATTCCTAATCATTGGTTCCGCATGTACATTTCATTCTCTATACCCTTAGCATTAGTAGATAAGATTCCTACTGGGCTAGTGAGCTCAACCTATCATTTTCAGGTACTCGGCGAGCTACATGATTGGGATGCTTGACGTGTGGATGCATAGCATGAAGTTTACTTTGCATGGAGTTATTTTATCCTCTCCATAGTTTACTATATTTTTGGGAGATGATCTTGTAACTTCTAATTCTTCAATTTTTGTCAAAACTTGATATATGTAATAACTATAAACCTTTGTTATCTGTGTACGGGTACCCTTGATTAGAAACTCATGGTACTTTGACTTTGACTTTTCAAAGGAAGCGTGACTTAGATCTATCCTACGTGGATAATATTTATATTTTGGTTATAAAAATTGAGGGCGTGACAATACAAATGGTTGACAAGACATCAACTAAGAGCATAAGAGAACAAAGCGATACTATGTTGGTGAGCCTAATTTGTTCTCGGCATGATCTAAAATATCAATGGTTCTTGGTCATCAAAATAGACCTGGAAAAAGCCCGGACAAGACTGTCCGTTCCATTTAAGCAACTAGAGAGGTTCTCATTCCTATATTTAATACTATAACATTAAAAGATTGTTTTAGATTTACTATTGAGTATATGAGTACGATTTTGTTCACCCACCTAAAAAGTGAATGAGCACTATCCACCTTACTGGTGGATACTAACAAGGAATAGGATCTTCTCCTGCCCCTTTAAGGAATTGAATGGTCCTGTTGGGGCTATTTTCGGGCCTTCCCTGGGTCTAATTTGATGATTGAGACTGTAGTGGGCCAGAACATAAAGGTTATAAAGGCCCAATCATCTAATAAGATAAGCCCATTTTTCAACAGATGGGCTGAATCGTTGTCCGAGCCCAATGGGGCTGTACCGAGATGGTACGAATTAATAAGAATCGACATTTCGGTTGAGACAAGATTAATCCGGACGAGTCACCCGAGTCGGGTAAACCCGAAGTGACTCGCGAGGAATGCGAAAAGAAGTTCAACCGACACGTCAAGGATGACGCCATCCGAGACGGTTACCATGCGTGACTAGCTCATGATGGGCCATGTGCATGTAATCGTGTCCTTCATATGTCATCATGACGATGGCCGAGCGGTTATGACACGTGTGATGTCATTTGAGCCGCGCGTAAGATCTACATCTGAGGTTGGAGCAAGTGAAGCGAAGGTAACCCTAGAAGGTACACAATATGCTCCGCTACTCTCTACTTCTTTGGTACTTCTCTCTAAGTCTCTCACTAGACCATCGGAGTGCCTTCTCCAGCCACATTCCGGCCGGGTTTGGTACTATCGCCGGATGTTACTTGTGCAGAGGTATCAAGAGAGTCAGATCCCGTTGTCACGGTGGAAAAGAGTCGACTCAGAAGGTTCATTTGAATGAGGACACCACAGACATCGTTGATGTTGTAGACACCGTCGAGAAAATTAGGCACGCCGAACGAATTTCATGTTAATCGGATGTCATTTATTATGTTTTTGAAGCACATTTATCTCTAGAATAATTAGTTTTTATCCTGTATTCCAATATGTTCTAAACTAATTTTCTTGAGATAAATGTGTTTTGCAAACACAATAAACAAAATATGATTAACATGAATTTTCTCGTGTTTAATGTTCTCGACAAAGTCTGCAACATTAACGGTTCTGATTAACAAAACAGACCCGGGAAAAGCCAAAAAATAGCACTAACCAAACCGTCAAGTCTCTTTAAGGGACTAGAGAAGATCCTGTTCTTACTCATGCATGTTACCTTTATGTTTACTTGCCTCTTATCTTTAACCGATGTTACTGAACTATTGTTCTTAAATAGAAACAAAACACATTAATACTAATATGCTGATTTATTAGTAGGAGTTTCCAGCCGTCTCTTACAGATTTAAAGAAGAAGACAGGCACTGCATTTTTATTTGTAGCCAATGTGATTCAAATTTGAATTTAATATTAATCTTGTTCTAAATATCTTATGATTATTTCACAGCGCGCAGTATGTGTTTTTCATTTGTATAGAAAAAAGTGAGATTGACCAAGTTCATGCATCGTTTGTAATTATTTTTTTCAAGAATGTGTGTTCTTGGCATACTTTAAATTGTGTTAGAATATAACAATTATTTTACGGTTCATTTCATCAGTGGAACTAAAAGTAAAATATTATGGACCCATAATTAGAAAACACTAAGGTGAGACTTATTTGTGCGTGTTGTATTTCTTTCAAAATTGCTCTATTCTTGTTTACTAGCTTTGTTGGTTTTAAGTAGTGCCAAACATCAATAAATAAAAAACAGAAAATTGGTCTAAAGGCCAAGTTTGAGGCTTTAAATGGTGTTTAGTCCAGCTTAATTTATTTTAATGCTTCCAATACATTGATAGGAATTTTTTGAGGGCTCAAGGACAATACTAGACAAAAATACCCTTAATGAACCCCACCACACGCGCATTATGTGGAGTAGTCTTTGTGGACAAAAGCGAAAGGTCAGACAGTGTTTACTGTTTACTATTTATTGAAAGCCACCCCATCACTTTTCCGTTGCTAATGATGGACTTACCCGTGAAAGTGATGGGTCACTGCCCACGCGTCACTTTCACCCATCACTCTCTCTCTCTCTCTCTCTCTCTCTCTAGACCCATGCCCACCCGTCACTCACACTCTCTCTCTCTCTCTCTCTCTCTCTCTCTCTCTCTCTCTCTAGACCCATGCCCACCCGTCACTCACTCACTCTCTCTCTCTCTCTCTCTCTCTCTCTCTCTCTCTCTAGACCCATGCCCACCCGTCACTCACTCTCTCTCTCTCTCTCTCTCTCATGCATGAGTGGGACAAAATTCATTTTATCTCACTTCAATTTTGGAGTTGGGTTCAATTTTAGAGGGTTTAGGCTCATTAGGGTAGGGTATAATGGGTTTAGGCATTTAGGGTGCACTCTCCAATTATAGGTTTTTAGTGGTTTAGGCACTTTCATAGGGTACCCTATGCTTTTAGACACTTTATAGGGTACCCTAACGTTTAGTTTTAGGCACTTTCACAGGGTGCCCTAGTGTTTAGATTTAGGGTGCACTTTTCAATTAGAGAGTTTTAGTGGTTTAAGCACTTTCATAGGGTACCCTAGGGTCTTAGGCACTTTCATAGGGTACCCTGGGGTTTAGGTTTAAGCACTTTCATTAGGTTTGGGGATATAGGTACTTTCATTGGCTAGTGGGGGTATTTTTGGAATGTGTAGGTGATTTGTCCTTTTGGCATTAAGAAAAAAGTTGATGTCCTTATTGCAGTAAAAACCCCTTTACTATGTCCTCCTAAAAAACAGACCCAATAAAAAATTTGTAACGTAGTAAAAAAAATGGGTATTTGAGATTGATTTTTTTTAAGGGACTCTTTGACTTTTGAGGCACTCCAAAAGTGTGACTATTATTTTGTTGACATTTAAGTAATGTAATGGTCAACTTAAAAAAAAGTTGTTCGGTTGGAGTCTTAAAAATTTCAACGCTACTACATACACAACAAAATGGACAACATCCCCAAAACGACGTCGTTTTGGGGACTGTTGTTTAAAAAAAATGAAATTGTGAAAAATTGAAATCTGATCCCTGCCCCCATCAGTCGACAAAGAAGAGGGAGAGAGACAGAGAGAACACTCCGCCGACGTTGACTCACCATCTCTGGCGACCACCGTAACTGTCGACACTCCCCCACCTCCGGCGACCTCAGGATTGGAAATCGTCTATCTCAACCACCACTACGAAGATCTATCTCTCTCCCTCTCTCCAATGCGCCGCTTTGTTGCATTTCCTTCTACACCATCTGAATGTCCGTTGTCGCTTAGATGCCCAAGATCGTATATCCTCCGCCATCACTGCAATTTCGCAAGGGCATTCTGCAGATTCATCAATTATCGAATTCACCAAGCTAATGTAGTCAGATTCGAAAATTGCCCCATTGATGTTTCTCTCCTCCGCCATGGCACAAGCTATTGGAAGAGCCCACGCTTCAATTGCTAGAGCTGAAGACACCCTCACCCTACCATAGTGCCACCATTGAGCCGATCCACCACTGTCTCTAGCTATAACGCCAAAGGCGACCAAGCCGCGGGAGGAATTATGTAATAACCCGAAATTTCGTAAGTAAAAATTTCGATTTATTAATTCGAATATTTATTTTTGATATCGCGAATTTCAATAATTTATTATTTCATTTAAATAACTCAAATAAAAATTCATTTATTTCTTTTTATTTATTTTTTTCCGCGCCGTAAATCAATGCGTGCACACCGGGTACTACACTGTTTCCCGTCCAGAAGCCGAAGTTTTCTCCGAGACTTAGTCACTAAGCTAGACAACCCCATTTATTGCACTTACACACTACATCATCCTACCTAACCCTATTTTTGGAAACCTAATTAGACATGTGTTTAATTTTGACTTTTACTTTTCAAAGTTGACTTTGGGTACACTTTTACTACATGCTATTTTGGCATTTTGTGAAATTATGAGAGGGAGAGAGAGTGGTCGGTTGGGAGGTAGAAAAGGGGAGAAAAATTACTTCCCTCGTTGCGTAATTTTACGGGCGTGTATCCGTAGGTGCGTTCGCGCGCATTTCGGCGCCGTTTTTCTTCTAAATTCCTAAGCGTTATATTTTTCGCATTCTCCTAATTATTAGGAAGACTATCTAGGGATTTTCGAACACCCTTATTAATTTCCTTTAAGTTAGTAGCTATTTATTTATTTTTGTAGTACACTAGTTTGTATTTTTAGCGCACAAAATCAACTTTACGAGGTATTTTTCATCCCGAAGAAGGGGAACTTATCCCCTAATAAATGAGAGACACTTTTTATCCTATTAGTAATAGCTACATAAGGCTATAGATAGTTGACTAGTCGTTACACCGTCGGAATCCAACTAGCTTATCGGCTTCCGACTAAACATCGGAATTAAGGTAGATACTTTATCTTAACCCTAGATTAGTATTTTCTAGTTCATTTTAAATATGTCGTTATTATGCTAAAACGTGCTTAAATATGACTAGACGAGATTATGTTGGATGATTACGATTTTATGAAAAATTAGACTTTGAAAATCACATGTAGTCGTTACTATGCATGATTTGAAATTGACTTATCAAAATACACAGTTATAATGCCCAATAAACTTTTGGAAAACAAAACGCAGCCGTTATAATGCCTGAATGAAAATCGACTTTTCAAAAATATGCAGTTATAATGCCCGACTGACTTTTTGGAAAGTAACCGACTGATCTTTTCTTAAAGCGACTTCAAAAATGTTTTGACTGTATCTGGACCTTGAGATAACCCAAGGCTAACACCCATGAGGGTCTGTCAAAAAAGATAAGCTTCGCGCTGTCTAAGAAAGGAATGGTGACAGTAACTGGATCCGTCCGACCATCCGGCTTGGGACTCTCCTGGTTTCTCATTTGTCTAAAGAAAGTCACCAAAGAAAGTTAAAAGTTTTGAAATGACTCATGAACAATCAATAACGATTTTTCTGAGGAACCCAGACTGTTTTGGAAAAGTTAGCGCGTAGAAAAGCCGTTATTTTATGTGACACTTTACGCGTAGGGAAGCTATTATTCAATGTGACACGTTTATCGAGAAAAGATGCGTTGACACGAAACAAGTTTTATAAATCATACTGTATATAAGGAAAACGGTAGTGCCACTGTAGCGCCGCCCTTCATGATGTTACGTCAGTGATGAGGTCAGGACTAAGCGTGTTCAACAACATAGCAGATAAAGCTTTGTATCATGATGGTGTGTCTGTGATACAAGGTGGTCGGATAGTATCATGATGTTGTGTCCGTGATACCATACGATCGAAGCTATGTTCGTGTGAGTCACGGGGTGAACGGACTTTGTATCATGATGTTGTGTCTGTGATACAAGACAGCCGGGATCTCGAGCGGAAAGGTTGGTGGCCGTTAGAAAGGGTAAGTAGAACGGGCCAATAACTTTTGAGTGATGGGAGATGGATGAAATTTGAAGAAGAATGCTGATATGAAAAACTAATACGAGATACTGACACTGCACTCTGATTTTGGAAATGATACGAGACACTGATTTAATTAAGTTGCACTCTATTCTATTTGACCCTGATATTTGGACATGCATGATTTTACTGTAATATTCTGCTACCTACTGTATTGTTCTAGAATTGCTAGTTTAAGGTTCGGGGTAGAACTATCTATTGAGCGTCCTCGCTCACGGTGTTGCACTTGTGTAACCCTGGCATAATACCACGATGTTGCTTTGCGACTCTGACGTATTATGCTAGACTATAGAGATGAACAAGGGGAGTACTATGGCTTGAAAGCCTACAGAGCAGAGCAGAATACCACCGGGATGGACGACCAAGCAGTGGAGTAGAGAATTCCTAGTCAACCCTGTAGAGATTAAATGTATTAGCAGGGAGATCTATGTAATTTTCTTTTGAGATACTGTTGTAAACCCTATTTATCATTTATGTATTATTTATTAACGTACCTAAAAATTCTGGGTGTTACAAATTAAATGCTCCATCAGAATTGATCTTTAAACAAGAGTGGGATGTGGTTTCCCACCTTGAACACCCAATTCGTCTAGCGGGAACTCTACCAATTCCCATACAAGTTGCAGCCAAATAATCCCTATTAGCCCGAGATGCTAGTTCAATCACCTCTTCCGGACTAACATCCTTGTTATTGAACACAAAATCGTTTCTGGCCTTCCCAATGGCCTAGCAAATCTGAAGAATCTCCCCTAAATCTTCTTTCCTTGTTTCCTTGGCTAAGTTACATCAGAATTGGGCTTACAAATTGGGCTTACTAATTTAATTGGGCTAGGACTAATTTAACTAGGCTAAGACAAATTCTATTGGGTTAACACTAATTAATGTTAAAGCCCCAAAATATTCATTGGAGCGCTACTGTCCAAGGTGAAGTCGGTGGAAAGGGCATTTCAACTCCTTCAAAATTACCGGCTCCGACTCTGGCACATCAATGGCAGCAGGTATTGTCTCTCTCCCCCTCTCAATCTCAGACACATGGATTTTGCCAGGAAGAATTTGGTAGTTATTTTAGTGAGTTGACATAAATGGATGAGGCCATTTTTGGTGCCATTTTTAGGTGGAAATGGGCAGAGAAATGGGTGTGGACATTTTAGGGTGGGGAAATTAGATGGGCTGGCTTACATTAGTCTTATATGATTCTTAAAATTATGAATGCCATCCAAAATTACTATCACAACTACAAATGCCACCCAAAAATGGCCCTATTCTTCTTTACGCTAGCTAGACCCGGATTATCCATAAACGCCTCTTTCGCTTTGAGAATTTTGGACATACCATGATAGTTGTAGATCTGTAGTCCAAGCTGCTTTGCAGCTTTGCAGGAAGATATTCAAGGGTCTCCGCTGTTTGTGGTTGCAAATAAATTTAAACATGTTAGGCATAAATTGCTATGTTGGTCTCGAGAAGGCATAAATTGCTATGTTGGTCTCCGCTGTTTGCGCTATGCATGATTACCAATGCCTTCTCGAGACCACAAACCGAGTTGAATATCATCCTCTTGGTCTCCGCTGTTTGTGGTAATCATGCACAGCGCATTTTATCAACTCGGTCTCTGCTCAATGATATCCAGACAGGCCTTGTCCAACATAGAGATTTTTCCCAGGAAGCAGCGGTGCGCAATCAGCTAGGGAACTTGTTGGAACAAGAAGAAATCTACTGGCCCCAGCGAGCAAAGACTAAATTTTTAGCTTTGGGAGACAAGAACACCTCTTTTTTCCATCAAACCTCAAAAATGAGAAGACAAGGGGCTTGTATTAAGGGTGTTTACAATACTCAAGGGACATGGGTTGACAAAGAGGATGATATTCACCGGATTTTCACTGATCATTTCTCCTCAGCCTATAATGAGCCAAATCCCTCTGTCAATATGGAAGATTGGGATGGTTGGGAGACTTTTGATAAGCACCTAACTAACTCTCACCTAGACTGGTTGAATCGACCATTCAAAGCGCATGAAGTGCGAAAAGCTGCCTTTCAAATTGGTGATTCTAAAGCTCCAGGGCCGGATGGATTTTCAGGATGTTTCTTTCTGGAATATTGGGATATTGTGGGACCCTCCATCACCTATGTTGTCCTTTCTTTCTTGAATTCTGGTCATTTACTAAAGCAGATTAATTTCACCCACATTGCCCTTATTTCGAAAGTACCCTCTCCCACAACCCCGGCTGACTTCAGACTTATCAGTCTCTATAATGTCCTCTATAAAATTATCTCCAAGACCTTGGCAAATCGTATCAAGTTTATCCTTCCATCCTACATCTCTCAGTCACAGAATGCTTTTGTCCCAGGCTGGCTGATTACTGATAGCTCTCTTTTGGCGTGTGAGTTTTCCAACTTGATTGCTCATTCTAAATCAGGTAACAAATTCAAAGCGGCTCTCAAATTAGATACAAGAAAGGCTTTTGATTGAGTTAACTGGAACTTTTTGGTTTGCACCCCAAGGAAAATGGGCTTTCCAGAGAAATGGATTAACTTACTTCATCAGTGCTTTTCCACGGTCTCATTCTCTCTTCTCATCAATGGGACACCAACTGAGAAGTTCCACCCACAAAGAGGCTTACGTCAAGGAGACCCTTTATCTCCTTACGTATTTATCATTTATATGGAGACCCTCTCTTGTGTTCTTAATCGTCTGGATGCCTCTGGTCAGTGCAAAGGGCTTAAATTATCAAGAAACGATATCTCCCTCTTGCACTTGTTCTTTGCAGATGATTGTCTCATCTTCTTTGAACCAACTTTGGATAGCTGTGGAAACCTTAAAAGAGCCCTGGAAAACTTTAGCTACTTCTTTGGTCAATGCATCAACCGGCAAAAATCGCATCTCACTCTCAGTCCGAATACTCCATCAACCTTTTCCAGAAGGTTTAGAGATTTCTTCCATATTCCTATTAGTAATGATTTGGTCCCTTATTTAGGACTTCCTTTGGAGATCACTGCAAATAAGCGAGAATGTTTCAGGTTCATCATTAACCATGCAGAGAGAGCGCTTGCTAGTTATAAAGCTGAAATTTCTCAGGTTGGAAAACTTTCTTTAATAAAATTAGTTCTGTCAGGGCAAACTTTGTATCTCTGTTTGTCCTATAAACTTCCAGTGTCAATTTGCTATAAGCTTAATAGAGTAGCTGCGAACTATTGGTGGAAGACCAAGGACACGAAACCTATCCATTGGCTAGCTTGGAAGAAAATTGCAGCCTACAAATGTGAGGGTGGCTTAGGGATCCGTGATGTTAATCTTTATAATCAAGCTTTACTAGCCAAACAGAGCTGGCGTCTCCTTACCAATCCTGATTAACGTCAAAGCCCATTTGATATTGCTCTAAGGATAGCTTGATTAACGTCAAAGCTCACTCCAATTCTTCATGGGCTTGGAAAAGCATTCTTTATGGCCGTGATTTAATAGCCAAACATATCTCTTGGCGAGTGGGTGATGGGTCATCAATCAACCTTTCCATGATAGGTGGATACCCAATTTGGATAAACCTCTTATTCATTTTATCCTTTCAATGGCTCGGACGATCTGAAAGGTTTCATATCTCTTGGATGAGGGAAATAATGGGAAAGTGTGGAATGTGGACAGGGTTATAGAGACAATCCCTTTGTTTCTTGTACCAGAAGTTCTGGCGATACCTCTCCCTAACAGCAGCAGCCCTGATCAGCTTATTTGGCCTTTTTCCAATTCAAGCACCTATTCTACTAAATCAGGATACAAATCTTTGTATGTTGTACTAGAAGTTCTGGCGATACCTCTCCCTAACAGCAGCAGCCCTGATCAGCTTATTTGGCCTTTTTCCAATTCAAGCACCTATTCTACTAAATCAGGATACAAATCTTTGTATGATGCGAAAAGGCCGCTATCTCAGACTTCCTCTAATAATTCAATTTGGCTTCACAATGGTATTAATATATGGAAAATGCTTTGGAATCTGGACGTCCCTGAACGGATCAAGATCTTTTTATGGAAATGCCTCAAAGGAATTCTGCCAGTTAAGGAAAATGTAGGGTTGTGCCTTCACCATGTGTCCACCATTTGCCCTCTGTGTGATGCAGAAAATGAATCAATTGGTCACTTATTCTGCCTTTGTCCAATTTCTAAGTCAGTTTGGGAGACAACTGAATTCCATAGTCCTAACTTGGAAATTTCTCAAGTAGACTCTTTTAATAATTGGCTTCTAAATGAGGTTATTCATCTTCAAAAGGACAAGCAGAAGTTCTGCACTTTTATCTCTATTCTTTGGGCTATTTGGAAAGGTAGAAACCGCTTGATATTCTCAGGGGTTCCTTTCAGTGTAGAGTCTACTCTTGCTATGGCTAGGGACTGTACTCAGTGGTTCTTAAGGGCTTCCACTTGGCTAAATAAATTAAAGACTCTAGGTTTGAACCAACCTTCAACATCTCCATCTATGCAAAAATTATCCTTTTCCATCAAGCATTGTGATCCTTTGGGAACTGATCAGCGTGTGTTGTTCATCTTCATGTGGATGGTGCTTGGAACAAGGGAATAATTGGAGTGGAATTGGATTCATGGCTAGCTTTCCCAATGGGGTTCTTATCGCAAAACATGCTTTATCTACTTATGCCTCGACACCCATCCAAACAGAAACATATGGCTTGCTATGACGCTATCAAATGGGCTTTAAATCAAAACTATAATGTAGTTTATATCTTTTCTGACTGTGTTAATGCAATCATGCAGATCGCAAGGAAGGCTGAGTGTCATTACCATGACACTTTTTTGCTGCGCAACATGGCAGCTGAGGTCTCAAAGCTATCTTTTTGCCAAATCTCTAAAGTTGTGCGTCAATCTGTCTAGCGAACTCATATCCTTGCAAAGCATGCTCTGGACCTTTTTGTTCCTCACCCGGACAGCGATGATGGATTTGCTCATCAGGCTTCATGATGGATTTGCTCATCAGCCTTCAAATGGCATTAGTGTTGCTTACCTTTTATTTATGCTTATACGTTGTGTTGTGTTGTTGTGTATCTTTACTTTATGCTCCTCTTTATGTACCTCGTATGCTTGTACTTGGTTTTTATCTAATGCATTTCTTCCTACTTCTCAAAAAAAAAAAAAAAATGCCACCCAAAATTACTAGCTACATTAAAATTTGCTAATACAACCCTAAAATTACTATTATCAGCCAAAACTTTACTAACACTATTCTTTGATTGGGTTAATCCTTTGATTGGGTTAATGGGCGAGTTGTGTTTTACTATTTAGGGCAAGCACAACAGTGGCTAAGTTAAAATGTTTGTGAACAGTGCACATTTTTTATTTTTACATACTCATATTTCTTTCAACACCCAATAATACTATCTACTTAACTATCCCCTTTTTATTTTTATTTTTTAAAGAGCATATTCATTGAACAAACTAACGATCTTTACAAAGAACATCAGAAAGACCGGGCTAAATACAACCCGCTTGATTCAAAAGAGATCTACGAAAACAATTAGAAGTTACCCAATGAGCCGCTCTATTACATTCTCTACTACACCAAACAAAACTCCAATCTCTGTCAGAAGCCCAAGATTTAATATCCTCAACCAGTGCTCTTATCTTCTAGTACGTACATTGTGAAATATCTAGAAATCAAGAGGATTTTTTCCCCTTTCTTTTTTGTTTTTTGGGCATTGCAGGAGGTTATTTGGCAAAAATAAACTCTT
This sequence comes from Vaccinium vitis-idaea, assembly GCA_963854785.1. NCBI lineage: Eukaryota > Viridiplantae > Streptophyta > Magnoliopsida > Ericales > Ericaceae > Vaccinium > Vaccinium vitis-idaea. The sequence goes on from OY978218.1 coordinate 23,653,440, forward strand.
CTTGTTGTGTATTTTGAAATTTTTAACTGTTTTTTTCAATTATATCAGGAGATGCGCTATTGTTGTAAGATATGAATGGAGTCCTGAGGGGCTCCTTTGGCAAAAAAGGAAAAAACAGTTTTTTGGTTTTTTCGTTGTCTTTATTCAAAAAAAAATTCCATTTGTTAGTTTTGCGTCAAGTTTTTGTGGTTTATGTCGAGACGAATCCAAAGAGTATAAAATTATGGTTGAAACTAATTTTTTTTAATAAAGCCAAAATTAAACCAATAAACTGATTTATTTTGGTTTATTTTCGGCTTTATTCAAAAATATATTACTTTTGGCCATAATTTTATACTCTTTGGATTCGTCTCGTCGAGACGAATCCATAACCACAAAAACTTGATGCAAAACTAACAAATGCAAAAACAAATTGAATAAAGACAACGAAAAAACCAGTTGAGAACGTTTTTGCGAAAGGAGCGAGTTCCTTTGAAGCAATGTACATATATGTATTTCATTATCTTAATCAGTGTTCCAAAGTCTATGGTTATGGATTAAACTTGTATAGGAACATGCTTGTGTTAGAGGAAAATTTAATGGGTGTTCTTTATCACCGTAACGTGATTTCTCAAGTAACTCCGCAACTACATTTTGACATGGGACCTAAACTAAGTGTATGGAATATGAAGTATTTTGAGATGGAGAGTGTAAGGTAATACGCGGCAATATTCAAAACCAGTGAACAATTACTCGTGTTGGATGTCGAGTTGAAAACATTGAACTAATATTTTTTGAAATACACTAGCAACCAAAAACAATCATTCTTTCTGCTTCATGTACCTCTCAGTATGGACATTCTTAGGAGTTAGGTCCATCTGACAAATACTAATGTGGGACTCAATTGTGTGAAGCCTGAGATATTATCTTTTCTTTTCCCTTTTTTTTTCTTCTTCCCATTCCAGATCTCTCTCTCTCTCTCTCTCTCTATCTCTCTCTCTCTCTCTCTCTCTCTATATATATATATATATATATATGCAGGACAATATTGGGAAATTCCTTTATTTTTATTTTTATTGCTTTAGAATAAGATTTTGATTAGGAATATTTTCGTTTAGGTTAGAATTATTATCTTTCCATATTCGGTTTTATTTTGATTTCCAATTTTATTAGGATTCTTGGTCCCATTGAATTAGGATTTGTTTCTTCTTTAAATAGTTTGAGTCCTAGTTGAATTAGGATTTGCTTCTTCTTTAAGCAGCTTGAGTCCTAGTCGAATTAGGATTTGCTTATTATAAATAGGGATGTAACCTTTCAAAACAATTCAATCAACTATCAGTAATATTTCTAGAGTTCTCTCTATTTTCCTTGTGCGCAAGGTTGCTTATCTTTTTCTTGTGGATTCAAGAACCCGTCTGTTAGAACGAGATCTAACCAATTCGTCTGCTAGAACGATATCTAATCACCCATTCGTCTGCTAGAACGATATCTAATCACCCATTCGTCTGCTAAACCGATATCTAGTCTTCTTCCGCTACAACGCTGCGTCAAAGTGGTATCAGAGCAAGGTCCTCCCTTGTTTCAATAGCCAAAAACGGAGAAAAACCCTCAGGAGATCATGGGAATGATACGGTATGGGGCGTGATCGATGGGCAACAACAACAACTAGAAGAGATACGCACTATGTTGAGAGAGTTGACTGTTACAATCAACACGAGGCTACCAGCAGGTCCTGATCCTAACGATCCGCCACGTGATCAACAAGTATAAGATCAATAGGCTTATGATCAACAGGCACATGAACCAAGGGTGGGCAACTATCCTGGACGCCTATAAATTAGGCGTGCTTATAATAATCCAGTTCATGGTGGAGATTCGATAGATGACGACCTTGAGGATTTTGCAATTTATCAAGGGCCCAAAGAACCTGTCCAGAATAATAACAACTACCTGTAGACACCCCAATTTTGACCCGAGAAACTTATCAAGCATCCCCAAGGATGAAATGCCCGATACGAGCACGCGAGGCTTGATTGTGAACTTGGAAACCCCTCCAAAACCCCTTCAAAATAAACCCAAGCTTACACCACCTCTTAGTACATTCAAAACCCTCTTTATCGATATATAATACGTCACAAACCGTTTTGAAATGAGCGAGATGTGCAAGTTTTACCAAAATGACTCGCTTTTTCAACCTTCTGAGGGTAAAACGGTCATATATTTTTATGTACAAATCATCTTGGGTTCAAACCACTTGGGTTAGAAAGTAGACTTGATAAGCTTTCCAACGCTTCAAACCGTGAGCAAAATGGAGTTCGGTAGCACCCGTAATGGCCCCGCAAATTTTAAAATTTTGTGCAGTCTCCAAATCCAGGCGCCTGGATTCCCCAATTCCAGGCGCCCAGACTCAATCCAGGCGCCTGGATTACCAATTCCAGGCACCCATACTCAATCCAGGCGCCTGGACTCCCCAATTCCAGGCGCCCAGACTCACTACAAATACTTGATCCCCAGGGTGAAATAGAAGGGAAGGAGCGTCTTGAAGGATTTTGAATGAGATTTTTTGAGGATTTTCTGCAGAAGTTTGTTAGAGAGAGTGGAGGGAAAATAGCTTGACCCCTAGTTGACCCCTAAGCCATCCTAGGGGTTCATTTGAACCTTTGGTGCCTATAAATACCCACTCCCCTCTCCATTTGAAAGAGGACCAGCTCTCCCTCTCTTCCTTACTGTTACTCTGCTGAAATTCCATCAGAAGCTCTGCTGAAATTCCATCAGAAGCTCCATCCCCAACTGACCCCTCTCAATTCCATCCATTTTCAACCATCAAAACCCAATTTCCCCCCATCTTAGCTCCACATACTCACTTGATTCTACCCATTTTTCATCATCCACAATCAAACCCCCAATCAAACCACCTACAATCAGTTTGATACACTTCCAGTAACCAAAATCCAGTCCATTCAACTACCAAACATTGTCCAAAAATCAAACCCAAGTTCATCAATCAAGCTTGTCAAGGTAGATTGTCTACCAATTGTGCTCTAAAGGCCCTGAGGGGACACCATCCAAGCTCTTACTAGTTCTTCATACTAGTTAAGAGTTTGGAAAGGTTTCAAATTTCACAAAAATGGAAGTTCTTCACTAGCATTTGTCGTGTATATTTCCATAAATCATCCATAAGTTCATCATATACTCTTTCCCATTTCTTTAAAAGTGATAACTCTTTCCAGCTTTCTTAAGTGAAACAGTGGGGTTTGAAGAGCATAAGTCACAAAGGAGATTAGTTTGGTTCATTTCCCATTGTCCTAAAGCAAATTAGAGTCATGGTGTTTTAAGTAGCAAATCATCATTTTGTTTGGCTCTTGAGGTTTCATTTAGTCTTAGGCATCTTAAAGCATCATTGTGTACATGAGGAAACAAGCATCAAAGTTCATATTTGTCATTTCCTTGGTGGCCTGGATTGATAGAATTTATGCCTGATCAATGTTCCAGGCGCCTGTATTGGGGGATTCCAGGCGCCCATAGTCATTCCAGGCGCCTGGAGTGTCCTATTCCAGGCGCCCACATCTACTCCAGGTGCCTGGATTTGCTTAGTCTAGGAGCCCAGATTGCCATCCGGGTGTGGCAAATGTGATATTTGTGATCAGTTTCTAGAGCATCTCAGGGCAATTTGAAGATGATTTGGTCAAGTTCCAGTGTCTTATGCATTTAGAACATCCTCTCATGATATAAGCACAAGCATCGACATACATTTCATTAATTTTCTTGATGCATTTATGTGTTCTCTCATGAGCTTATGATTAAAGTCCACTCAAACGATATTTTCAAAATCCCTTGAGCATTGAGTAAGACCGGTGATTGCACCGGGCGAGAGGGGTGCTTTAAATTCCTTCCCCTCTCGTAACCTAGCTCCCGGACCCGAGGAATCTCAACAAAAACAGATCGGTGAACATTTTTCATACCAAGGCAAAAGAGTCATTTTTCAAATGGTTTCTCGGGTACGGTCCTCAAACCCGGGTGGCTAATCAATCAAACCGTTTCCAAAAAACCGCAATCGTTTTCGTGGACATTTCCCGCAGGGTGTTCACACTACCATATGAAGATGGACCTTCCTTCTTTTAATAGTCAGTTACACATCGAAGATTTTCTGGATTGGATACATGAAGTTGAGTGCTTCTTCGATTATATGGATATCGAGGAGGACAAGGTTAAACTGGTTGCATTCAAGCTAAAAGGCGGCGCTTCTGCATGGTGGGAGCAGTTGCAGATGGCTCGCACACGCCAAGGCAAATCAAAAATTCGTTCTTGGCATCGGATGAAGCAGTTGATGAGGGCTCGTTTTCTGCCTCCACATTATGACCTGACTTTATTCCAGCAGTATCAAAGTTGTTCGCAAGGTAATACAACTGTTCATGACTATGATGGTGATTCAACGAACAATAATTTTTTGCAACAAAACGTTGCGAGCCAATCCAATGAAAGGTTCATAAACATGAAGCAGTTGAAACTGTCTTTACAAAATCTTCACACCCATTCAGACTTCAGGTATTACGAAAGTTTACCTAAATTTAGTGGTTGCGAATATTTTGAGGATGTTCTAGATTGGATAGTTAACCTTGAGGATATTTTTGAGTATCTGAAAATCTCGGATGGAGAAACATGGAGGTATGTGTTATTAAAGCTTACAGGTCTAGCAATCGATTGGTGGCTAGACTTGCAATCTTTGAGAGATCAACAGAATAAGCGTCATATTCGTTCTTGGTCGAGAATTAAAAACGATTAATGGAGAGATTTTTGCCGTGGAATTATGAGCAATTATTGAAGGAAAAATACGGATCAAAGCAACAAAATACAACTACTCTTGCCAACAATGTCGTTGGAGAAGTTGTCAAAGAGGTCATATACAAAGTTGATAACAAGAAAATTAATAGGGGTGATGGTGAGAAGCCGAAAATTAATATCAGTAATGGCGATCAAGTTGCTGAGGTCCAGAATGATTTTCTATTGGAGGTGGTCAATACCAACAATAGTGCTGAGGAGGAAAAGCAAGTTAGCAACACAAGCGAAGGTACATCGGTTTTGAAAGAATTGGCTTCAGGACAACCGATCAACAATCTATTAGACGCACACAACCAGAGAATGGATTTACACCATGATTGTACTCTGAAGGGTGCTGATGTTGCTTTTGTGGATTTTCTTGGTGTGGAGCAATTTGATTGGATTCCAAATATTCGTCTAGTGAAACTTGTTAACAAGTTAAAGCATGAAGAGAAGAGATCGTCGCAAGTATTGAATTATTTTTGGAAGAGAAGAGTTGAAGCATTCATAGTTTTTTGGGTATGATTACTTCCGTATTCGGCTTTGTAAATATTGGAAGGAAATACCACAATCTTTTGAAGTTGAACCCAGATGGAGTTCATTGTTCGAGAAGATTAATTTGAAGTATAAAGTTGATGCGGACAAGAGCAGACGTATCAAGTTTCTTCAAGCACTTGAAACTCAAGGACGAGTTTTTTTTTTTAAGAGAGAGGGAATGATGCTGGACAATATTAGAAAATTCCTTTATTTTTATTTTTATTGCTTTAGAATAAGATTTTGATTAGGAATATTTTCGTTTAGGTTAGAATTATTATCTTTCCATATTCGGTTCGATTTTGATTTCCAATTTTATTAGGATTCTTGGTCCCGTTGAATTAGGATTTGTTTTTTCTTTAAATAGTTTGAGTCTTAGTTGAATTAGGATTTGCTTCTTCTTTAAGCAGCTTGAGTCCTAGTCGAATTAGGATTTGCTTATTATAAATAGAGATGTAACCTTTCAAAACAATTCAATCAACTATCAATAATATTTCTAGAGTTCTCTTTATTTTCCATATTCAGTTTTATTTTGATTTCCAATTTTATTAGGAATCTTGGTCCAATTGAATTAGGATTTGTTTCTTCTTTAAATAGTTTGAGTCCTAGTTGAATTAGGATTTGCTTATTCTTTAAGCAGCTTGAGTCCTAGACGAATTAGGATCTGCTTAATTATTATAAATAGGGATGTAACCTTTCAAAACAATTCAATCAACTATCAATAATATTTCTAAAGTTCTCTCTATTTTCCTTGTGCGCAAGGTTGCTTATCTTTTTCTTGTGGATTCAAGAACTCGTTAGAACGAGATCTAACCAATTCGTCTCCTAGAACGATATCTAGTCACCCATTCGTCTGCTAAACTGATATCTAGTCTTCTTCCGCTACAACGCTGCGGCAATATATATAATATCTACACACAACCTGTCGATTTTATAACTTTGAGTTTCAAACTCCATAGACAACCTAGGGCTTGCAATTTATAATGAAATTAGAGCTTTCCATGGAGGGTGAAGGGGCAGATTTGATTTGGGACTTGAGAAGATTTGAAATCTGTGAAGGAGGGGAGACTGAAGAAGAGGAATGGCGTTTTGGTAGGACGATCAACTAGCAGCAGTATAGGAGAGGAAGACTCGACTGGTTTTTTTATTAGTATCAGCGATTTCAGTGGTGTTGAAGACGAAGCTCATGGGTTGGTGGAGAGAGATTGGTTGAACAAAAGGAAAAAAATTGACTAACCTCTGCCTTTAACCGGATGTCAATTCTTGTAGGAGTACATATCTCGTAAAATGGCTAAGAGTTGACATTTTAAACAAGTTAAAGTAAACTGCCCAGTGCATAAATGGCAATTCAATCTTCTTTTGTTACTCTTAAATTGGATTATGGGTCGAGTAGTTGGACAATGACGTTCAAGCAGTAGAAGGGGTCAAAAGATTCTATGGAAAAAAATGATGTTACGAAAACATAATTTCATCAGCTCAGGTGGGGTTTACTTCTCAGAGGAATGCTGCTCCGCTTCCTTATTTGGATGTGTGCGATCTAAAAAACTCATGACGCATGTTAAATTCACAACATTTTGCATACAAAACTAAGAGTCAGTTGTGAATTCATAAGCTTAATTATTTGCGTAGCAACTCATATTTTTTGGACATAAATTTCATAAAATTAATTTTGAAATCATAACATTTTTTTTTAAATGCACATGCACTTCCAATGAAATATTACTTTCTTTGTTTGTTTAAAAAAAAAAAACATACGTACTTCATTAAAAAGCAAAGGTACCAAATTACCGACATTTCTCCCACAATATGTAAGATTTGTATGACATTACATTTTGTCTTGATGTGATGAATGAACAAACAAATGTTATGATGTGCAATTATTACGAATCATTATACCTAAGTAATGAATCTTACAAAAAAAATTAGGAATTTCTATACAAATACAATGCAATTGAAAAAAGTACATACCTTACACTGCCATAGAAGTAGGGATGGAAATTTCACCCAAAACCAATGGATTCCTGAACCAAATCGACCCATCAGAGCGATTTTTTATATTTTTTCCTACCCATGGGGTGGGTTTGGTTTTCAAAACATGATACCCAGCGGGTTTGGATTTGGGTTTGGTCTTAGCAAGTATTCGGCCAAACCTAAACCCAAACCCAAACCCAAACCGATCCATATAATATTACTCATATTATATTTTATATACATGTAATTATTTTTCAATTCATAACTTTCAGTGATTTTTCGTTTCATCTCCATCCTTATTCCTCTCAAATCCCTTAAAAATCTCAAGAGTCTCTATAGGAATTTCTTAAGAAAAGTTTATTATTTAGTTATTTCCTTTGATTATGTTAGAATTTAGATGTTTAATGATAAAATCATATGGTATGTTACTTTTTTTATTTTAATGTATAATCTTTTTCCTTCATATGTTCATTAATGAAATGAAAATTAATGCGGATTTGGTGCGGTTTGGATAAAATCCAAATCCATATGGTTTGGTTATGGTGTACTAAAATTCATACCCGTTGGATATCGGTTTGAATTTGGGTATAGATAAATGCTTTGTGTTTGGGTATGGTAATCGTAAAACCCGGACCAAACCGATCCATTGCCATCCCTACATAGAAGAGTGTGTATTATGTGCAATGATTATTTTTTAGGACGCATACACAGAAAAGACTGTGGAAAAGGCCAGAGAGATTAATCCGGCACTCTTCATTATCAAATAAGTTGAAATATTCAAGATGTGCAATTGTCACCTGAGAGGTCGAATTCATTGCCTACCCCGGTTTGTGATACCCTTAGTAGATGGAACTGTTTGAATGAGTCCTTTCCATTTTCTTTTGTATATATATAGCAGTTATCAGTTTACGTATTTTCCTTGCTTTGACCACATTATAACGGACTCAGTCTTCCAAAGACTTACACCATATAACTACTACCTCGTATATATGAAGCATCGGAGAAGTCGAAAAATAAAATTAAACTACGACCTTGCAGGACATAAAATAAATATTTCTTCAGTTGTGTTGTGATCTCTAGCTAGCAATATGTGTTATTAGAAGACTAATTCAATTAGACAATATTAAGAAATACTTTGCCAGTCAGCAGTTCAATGGTTGACTTTTACCAACAAAAAATAAAAATAGGATTGTAAGCATATAAAAGCTCATCAACCATTTTAACTCCGAAGGTGTCTCAAAATCACTTGAACTTAAGAGCTCAATTTTTTTCTCTTCTCAATTTCACAATGTACATGGCACAACCAAGCTATGCGCCCTTAGCCAATTATCCGATCCCGATTGTCGGGCTCCAATTTTGCGCTCCGTACCCTATTGATCTTTCTATTATGAGACGGGTTTGGACCCTATCCATTGGTAATTTTGTTGTTTCGGATGTCAATGGCAACTTGGTGTTCAAAGTAAAAGGATCCCTTGTATCTCTGCACGACCATCGGGTGTTACTTGATAGTTTTGGAAATCCACTCGTCACTCTGCGACGTCAGGTTTTGTTTCTTCTATTTAATTTTTATTGTTGTATAATTTACCTTTACCCGCATATATCCTTTTCCTCGTCTTATGTAGGAATATGGTAGTCTGTACTTTTGATTAAAAACAATATTGAAGCAAAATCATTTGTTAATTCGGCATACGTAGATTAAACTGTCACATAAATTTTGCAGATATTAAGTGCACATAATAGGTGGCAAGTGTTTAGGGGGGAGAGCTCAGACCTTAAAGATCTGCTATTTACTGCTAAAACATCTTCAGTGATCCAGCTTAAAACCACATTGAACGTGTTCTTGGCTCACAACACAAGGGAGGAGGTTTGTGATTTCAAGGTCAAAGGAAGTTGGACTGATAGGTCCTGTGTCATTTACGCTGGGGAGTCTTCCAATGTTGTTGCTCAAGTAAGATTGCGATCTTGCCTCAAATAAAATCTCAATGTCTGTTGTTCTCTTGGTTTAACATCTCGTTCGGTTCACCATCTTATTTGCATCTTTAAAAACCAGGGAATAAGCAACTTGATAATATAATAAAATCTTAGGGGGGAAATTGATTAAATTGGCTGTTCAGGGACCAAATTGACACAAGAAGTATAGCTTAACGACCAGTTACCTATTTTACCCTTTTCAAAAACAAAACTTGTTTGGTTTCTTTTTTATTTTTCGTTTGAACATCTAAAATATTGTTTAATTGGTTCACTATTTACTTTTTTTCATTTTAATCGTGGTTGGTGGATAAATAAAATTATCTAATTTGACCTAGTAGCTCTATCAAACCATCTTATTTGCTTATTTTCTTCCCCTTACCTATGAATCAACCAAACGTATGTGATAATTAACGACAATGTACAATATACAATTAAACTAGAGCTCGTTTGGTTCATCAAATATGCCCAAAGTATAAACTATAGCTTGTGGGTAATTTTATGGACATTTTACGTCAGAAGAGAGGGGGTAGAGGGGTATGAATGTTTTTATAAAATTAATAACAAGTGTATTTTCATCCAAACGACAATATTTTCCCTAGATGTATAGGGGGGGTGTATGTGAGAGACGTGAATAAATGAGGGGGTGTCCATAGAGTTTAACCTTAAGGAAATTGTGTTTGAATTGAAGAGGAATTAAGTCCTGAGTACTGGTCTGGCAGCAAATTTTATTTATTTAACGATCGTGGGATGTGTATTGATCAATGCAGATGCATATGAAGGACCTTACTTTTAAAAGCGTGTTCACTGGGAAGGACAAATTCACGGTGACAGTTTACCCCCACGTTGATCACGCTTTCATTGTTGCACTCATTGTGATCCTCGATGAAATTGCTGAAGAAAAGTAAGCCTCCAAAACAGTTGGGGGCAGATCAAGGCATAAACAAAATTAGCGGGGGATTAAAGCCTATAACTCACCTCCTGTTTTAGTTGGAAAATTTGTCTATACTATATATTTGAGTGCATGTGAGTTTGTTTTTATTTGTATGAGAAGTATTGAGAGAGAGAAATAAGAAATCAAAGTGAGAGATTGACAGTTTGTAATATTGAGTTCAATTGAAATACAAGTGTTGGCTGGCTCTTTCAGATTCGATCAAGTTTATGAGTTTGTTTGTTTATTTACTTAATTATTCAGCAGTCCGTGTTAGATATTTTCAAAATAAAAAAATGGGTTTTAGTTTGGATTTTTTTGGAAATATGTTGAGAGAGGTTTATGTGAAAGGTTGCAAAACCTTTTATGTGAATAGTTATAACACCCATTAAGTTGGGATGTGTTTATTTGGAAGGGATCGATGCGATTGTTAGGAAGGGATGTCAAACATGGGGTGCCTCCAAGAGCCATGACCCTTCGTAATTAAATTTATGCCTACTAAAGACATTATTTTTCATGAAATGGCGCCTAATAAGAGGCATGACTTTTCATAAAATGGTGCCTAGTCAGAGGCATGAATTTTTCTAATTAATTGTTTTTAAAATACATGACTCTTTCTCATTAGTGTCTTCAAAAAACATGATTATTCCTAATGTGTGTCTATTAAAGACACAACCTTTCATAAGAGGGTGTCTATAAGTCTATAAATAGGCCCTTTGTAAAGTCATTCTGGACATCGAAAATTCCATAACGAAATACTCTCTCTATAGACACTCTATAGAATTTTAGCCATACTGATATTCTGTTATTCTGTCGAAATAAAATATCAGTTCTTGCTTCTCTTATTCTCATTTAGCAGATATTCTATATGTCTTCGTTTGTGCAAATGCAGTCAAAAAGAATCTAGAGTTCGGTTTCATTGTATCTTGAAGACGGATTTGTTGATAAGCCGATGCACACCATTTGGTGAGGGCAAATACTGTATTTAGAAAAGCGTTGTTACAACGTGCCTCGAATGTGATTTATTGTTCCAAATTTTTCTGCAGATACGACGCCATCAACACATTTAGAAGACCGAATTTCCAACAATCTAAAGATAGTATTTAATCAGCAATGGCGATGTCTCTGAAGAAAAAGACGCAAGACAGGAAACTTCAGGCGTTAGGGAGAAATGCGATGGAGATTTTATAAGAGAAAATGATTATCTTTTAAATTGCATTGGTGTGGCTTTTCAGTAAGTTGCCTATTATCATAAACTCTCTTTTGACATGCCCATGGTATTTAATATGAAAATTCAAGTTTGCTTGGTTATGATTTCTTTAGTAATTAGTTGCATAGTTACTGAGGCTGCGTTTTAAGTTGTTAATATTGACTGATATAATTATGCCTGGAAAATTGATTTGTGGTTTACTGATCCTTTGGACTTGTACTACCCCTATATTCTAAAGTTGGAATTTCCTAATGGTTTTGGTTGATTTACGTACTTTGAATTTTTGTCGCTATTCCACACATTTTTCTAATTAATTTGTAGCAAAACGTATTTACTTGTGGGAATGGAATGGATCTTACACTTTATATAATCCAAATAGATCTGATTGGTTTGCATGAACGTGTAAGTATAGAGTCCAAGTGATTTGTAATTTATAAGTCATGCAATTCTAATACTCTTTTTTCCTAACACTGAGAAGTGTAATTGCCTTCATGTCTGAATGTCTTTGTTGACATAATCAATTATTTGTATTAAAGAATTTACTCTTTAAAGTTAAGGACATTGGATTGTTTTTCTATGCCAGTGGTTGTTACTTGAACAATTGGCTTTAACATGTAACCGCTTGAATTTGTAATATTCTATCAGGTGTTCCATGGATTAACTTAATTGACGTTGATATATGTCCAACTTGCACGTTCCAATGTAGTGAAACGGTGAGTTCTTCATTGACGCGAAACAATGGTGTCGTTATGTTTCCTACATGCCCACTAGGTGCTAGTAACTATTCACACTTGGTCGTTAGGTGCTGTTGCACCATTTGAAATTAAAAGGTGTGTTGGTACCATTTGCTCTTTGGACCTTAAGTGGGTAATTGCTTTGGTGACTCTTGAGATTTTTGTGTCTTGAAGGAAGAGACACCGGTAAACTCATAAATATGAGTCCAACACAAAAGGGATATGAATGGGTTATTAGCGGTTTGCCTCTTTTTATATATGTAGAGCATCTACCTGTTTCTAGTGGGGTTTTCTTGGCACTTAACTCATATTTTATTCCATATGCAATTGTCATGGTATTATATGATTATAAAATGTTTTTGTATTTGAGCATGGAAATTAGGTTTTGTTGGTAGATACTTTCTTGCCCATATTCTCGTGGATGGTTTCGAATATATTTTTATAGCAAAGGTTTATGTGGTTAGTCATTGTTAACACATGGCAGGGACTTGTGTCATTGTCCTGTTTGTAGGACACCGTTGTGTGTTATATGGCTCATAATGAGCAATGTTTGATGGCCTTGACCACTTGCCATGTTATCGTATTGGGTAAGTGCAAGTTTAGAGTACCATGACACATGGTTGGTTGTTGACCGCACTTGTGGCTATTTAAATTAGTATATGATGCTTTGCTAGTTAATATTCTTGATTTGGAAATTTTATTTTCAAAGTAGTCGTACCGTTATATGAAATTTTTATATTCAAGTTATTTGATAAGGAAAACATAATGGTAAATGTTGGGGAATCGTTTGAATAAATGAGATTATCATGGAAGGAGACTTTAGCATAAGACACCCTTGTATATGCATGTTGAGTTATACATTTGAAGGTTAAGGATTTAACCAATAGATGTAATCCAAAAGGTGTGGCTCTTGGATTTAAACTAAATTGTGGCACCATTGTAGGTTAAACCAAGTAGTGTGGAGTTTGGAGTAAAATAACAATTCCAAGAAGTGTAAAATAAATGAAACATAATTTCATTGGAGGAAATTTTTGTAAGCTAAGCTTTCATTTGAAATCTCATTAGTGTGGCTTTTAAGTCACATGCTCTCCTGTGAAAATTAGGAGTAACAAAAATATAGAATGGTAAATTCTCACAATCTTGTTTATATAGTCGGTCTCAACAATTATGTCCCACAAATTATTTTTCTAAATTATTTTATTTAGTGGATTGGATTTATATGCTTGAAACGCGTTTCGGTTAGTTATAAAACATTAAACATAGAATGCATGACAAAGAATAAGGCAACTCTCGGTGGGGTTCTCTCTCTCGATTTAAAGTGAAGATTTTACAATGAGATGGGATAACATGGTATTTTGTCACGGATATTTCTCGAGAAGTCACTTATGAGAGAGTGCTAGTAGTTATAATTGTGATGTTAGTCCAGGCATAAAAATCACATCATGAACTATGTTGATATATAGATATATATAGAAAACATTAATTACCCAAGGAGTAATTGCTTACAAGGATATAATGTGGAAAACATTGAATAAGAATGTGACTGGCCCATTTAGTTTGATCACTCTTGGTGAAAACTTGACTCAACCGGTTGATGCTCTCAATCTCTTGAGTTCAATGAGAAACTACACCATATGTCGTGATTGTAATCACTTTAAAGGTTATTTTATACATCCCGAGGTAAAGTGCTTGGCGCCTGTAATGTTTTTAAAAAAAAAGAAAAGGTGAGCTACTGAGCTCTTAATAGACTTTTGTCCTTTCGCTACAGGGCACTGGTAAAAATTTACTTATGTGAGTGTGGAGGTGGTGCCGCTTCTTATAGGTCACCGGGGCTAGACCTTAGAGCCCTCATGAAAGCAAAATACCAACCCAGCGCTCGTGCACGAGTCACTCGATTGGAATATTTGCGATATTTTGAGGATTATATTTGAAACATGTCCGGTTAGTCACTAGAGGACAACTAGTTCAAAGATACGTCTATTATGCTGCCGTGATTAGCTTTGATGTATTTCACTAAGTTAGTGGTTGAAGTAGCGAGACACTATTTATGTGTGCATAAGCCTTGTAAAAAGAATCAAGAATACTTCTTCCATATTTCGAAAATGGTGAGAGATTGTTAGATATTTTCAAAATAAAAAATGGGTTTTAGTTTGGTTTTTTTTTTAAAAAAAGATGTTGAGAGAGGTTTATGTGAAAGGTTGCAAAATCTTTTCACATAAGTTGTGACTCTATGTGAGTAGTTATAATACCATTAAGTTGGGATGTGTTTATTTGGAAGGAAGGGATGTGAAACATGCAGTGCGTCCAAGAGGCATGACCCTTCCTAATTAAATTAATGTCTACTAGAGACGTGACTTTTCATGAAATGGTGTAGTAAGAGGCATGAATTTTTCCAATTAATTGTTTTTAAAAGACATGTCTCTTCCTTATTAGTGTCTTCAAAAGACATGACTATTCGTAATATGTGATTATTAAAGACACAACCTTTCATACTCGAGAATTTTTTTTTTTTTCTGTTTCACTATCACACTTTGAGGTTCATTAATGAAGTATTTAACGTGTGATGACCTGAAATGTTGTGAAACAAAACATGATAACACCGTTTCTATAAATAATGGTTATTATTAACTCTTGTGGATTGAAGTAGATTATACATATTGTAATGCATGACTTTGGTTCGGGTGTTTGACTTTGGAAGTTGGGTACATGCGGATAGAATTATTCGGGAGATTTTGGTTTCATCCGTGAATTGTCTTGCTCCTTCGACATGTCCACGAATTTCTTGTTCTTTGTATTTGCATATTACCATTTTCAATTTGAAGGGAGGCCGAATCTTTGCCCGAAATGGAGAAGATAAACTTACGTGGTCATTCAAAAAGAATTGAATGGATGTGACTCTCTATAATATCACCGTTTTTTTTTTTTTTTTTGTGAAGATGTGACCCTTACTTTTGAACTAAGGGATGTGACTATTGAGATTACACCAAAAGTGTGAATGGGTGTAGCTTTTTAAAGTGTCACGATGTTTTGCATGTGATAGGTGCTGAAAAGCACCCATTAATCCTTCCAAATTATGCTTCGTTAGTTCGGTTATGTAGTTCACTAATTAGTGTTAGTTGGTTTGTGGTGTTTCAAGCCTTAGAAGCTCAAGAATTTGGAAAACGTGTTTTGGAGTATTTAAAAGCGCCGAGGATGGGAAGAGGTGTACAAAAAGGAGCGGAAATTTAAGTTGCAGCATCTCTGGACCGGACCAACACTTTCCTGGACCGGAACAGCACTTAACACGGCAAACCCTACCTTGCAGAACCCTTCGTCCGGACGGGGGAAATTCTTTGTCCAGACGAAGCATACCAGCGGGTTCGTACAGCTCCCAGCTTCTCAGGTCCAGATCACCCATATCTTGGTCCGGTCGTACGAACACGGAAATCAGCATTTTGGACGCGTTTTATGTAACTTTTAGGTCTCCGAGTATCAGTAGAACTTCCTAACATTGTTTTAGGGTTCTAAATTATTTTGAGAGACAGCTTTAGAGAGAGAAACTCATTGTTCTTCATGTTCTTCGCGAGTTCTTCGATTTCAAGCGTTTCAACTCTCTCCATGGCCGGCTAAACCCCCTATCTAGGGGGAGGATGAAACTCTACACCAAGTAACCATTCTATTTTGTGTAGGTTAGGGTGTTGATCGAATCGAATTATATGTTCAGAAATTGGTTTCATAGATCAATGGAATCATATTTTTATTCGTCCAAATCTATTGCGTATGTGTATGGTGGCTTTCAAATACCATTTCATATAATTGTTTTAAACGTTGTGTTTGGAGTTCTGAGATAGATTATGCTCGTAAGACGGATCGTGCCGCACTGTGAGACGGTCCGTGCTATGGGATAGTCTATGCCTTTTAACAAACACATATTTTCATGACGATTATCGATGGGGATTGCAAGCCCTAACGATAATCTTTGTGATTCGAATATCAACCTAATCTATGCAAAAGTCGTGGTTACGAGAGTGGGGTGGATTCTAAACCCTAGATCCTCTCTCCATCAATTTAAATCACTTTTAATTATTGCGCTCTTCAGTTCAATAATTTCACAACCAATCAAACATCTTTTTTTACCGAATTAAATAAGAAGTTAATTGGAATTAACACAACTTAGCCAGTTTGTCTCCGTGGATCGACACTCGAACTTAACCGCTATTCTCCGGAATAAAAGTTAATTCCTGGTTATTAAGTATTTACTTTTGACTCGGTAAGACACGATCAGTATGTGAAGGTGTGTGACCTTTGGATGAAAAAAAAATGTGTGACCATTGAATCACGTCAAGGGATGTGCTCGCTCGGTGTAGACACCCCGATTTTGAACCCGGGATGCGCTCGAGCATTCCCGATGATGAAACGAACCAATCACGACTACCCGAAACTGGTGAAAATGGCTTGAACTTGATCAAAATCAACCAAACATCGCCAAACAGTCCAAAATCACCTAAAAATAACCAAACCAAGCAAAACCATCAACCTGCCACCAGTAACCTTGAGCGCTCAAGCTCTGGACCTTGAGGGCTCAAACCTAAAAATTCCACCTAGAGCGCTCAATCCCATGGCTTTGAACTTTGAGCGCTCAACTCTGATCCCAGTCAAGAATCTGCAGAGTATCTCATCATGAGATTTCATGCAGGGAGGAGTGTCTAACTGATTGTATACGTCTTGTACATGTATAATACATCCTACATTGCCCTAATCTACTCCTAAAGCTACTCCTAACCCATTTCAAATACAAAACCCACTCTCTCTCTCTCTCTCCTCTCTTCCCTCCCACTCACTCCCTATAAAAACCAGCCATTGCCCACTGGTTTGGGGGGACCAGGACACACACTCCAGCCCTCTTACAGCCCTTAAAATCGTTCACCACTTTCTCTCTCTACAAAACCACTCACTCACAATCTAAACCACTTACAAAAACCCTCTTTCAAGCTCTAAATTCGATCTTTGATCATCAATCAATCACATACACTGTCTCACTCATCTAGAATACCAACCAAAACGTCCAAAATCAACCACTACCAAGCCAAGAATCAAGCTCAAGTTACAATCATTTTCAAAAGGTAGTCAAACATGTGAAAACCACACTGTTTTGGTCTTTCTGAGGAAGACAAGTAGGTCCAAGCAAGCTTTCTGTACTTGCATTGGGCTTACAGGGTCTAAAATAACTGAACAAAATGCTTTTTAAAATTACAGTTGCAATAGGGGTTGAGCGCTCAAGCCCAGACCTGAACAGTCTTTGTTCTGCTAACTTTTGTGCTTTCTCTTGGTTTTGATCGTCATTAAATAGTTAATTATGTTCATGTCACTCATAAAACAGCCTATTTCTACCTCAAAATCACATGCATGAGTGTAAGTTAACTATTTTATGATGATCAAATATCAAAATCTTTGCAAATCTTATAGTTAAGAATAAAACAGTGATTGTTCAACTTCAAACATCTTTAATCTGTATATTTATGGTCCTGAGAATCACCCGAAATCTATTTTCAAGTCAGAAACCAGAAAGCAACTTTATGGTTTGAGCGCTCAAGGTCATGCCTTTGAGCGCTCAATATGTTCTAAGGCCATTTGCTGATCGCTAGTAGTTTCGATGACGGATCATGTTTAAACTTCTTTCTGGTGTGTGTGAGTTGTTGTACTCATGTTTATGATCTGAATCCCTCTCTCACATCCTATTTCAAGCATTTCCCTTATTAATTTGTGGTGATTCTCCTCTTTTCATCATTCTTTAAGAGATCAAGCCATCTGTTTTCACCTGATTCTCCATGAAAAATGTTTTATTAATGTTTGATCTTGTAAAGAATGAGAAAAGAAGCTGTAAAAAGGGTCAAACTCACAGAAATCAGAAACTGGTTTGAGCGCTCAAGCCATCACCCTTGAGCGCTCAATCCCTATACTGGGATCCAAGTTGTAAATCAGTATCTTATGTTCTATAATCTCTTGTGTCGAAGTACAGTTTCTGTTGTTATTTACTTCTGTGAATATTTGTTGTAATTTTCTTTATTGTTATCATCATCACCCATGTAGATCACGTGCACAAGCATCCATCGTAGATTCGTATCTTTTGTATATATATTGTTGTTCTGTGATTCCTATACCCGATTCCCCGTCTACGTGGATAAATCGAATTTCAAATATTTTCAAAATCCCACAAAATGTTGAATAGAGACCGGTTCACGGACCGAGCGAGAGGGGTGCCGTAAAATCCTTCCCCTCTCGTAACCAAACCCCCGAATCCGAGAAATCTTTGGTTCCGCCATGACCAGTAAAATCTTTTTTTTTAATGGGCAAATAAGTCATTTTTTTAATCGGTTTCTCGGGTTCGGGCCTCAAATCCGGGTAGCGACTCTAACAATCACAATCTTTTCGAATGCAAAACCAAACCATCCGCGGGCCGTCCACAAGCTGGCGACTCCGCTGGGGAGTATTGGTTAATATATATTTTATTTAATTACACTTGTGCAATTTTTATTACACTTGTGTAATTTTATTGAAATACGTGTTAATCAAAGTGGGTTTAATTCGAAAGATGTTTTGTGGGATTTTTCAAATGTTTGAAATTTGATTTTGCATTGCACTTGCATAGTTCTTAGCCCCGCTGGCGTATTTTGGCAATCCTGCCCGGCTTGCCGGTGACAGGGAATCCCGAAATACCCAGCAACCCTCGACCGTGATAAATCACATCGTCACTATCGTTTTTAACGGTAGGAGGCGGTTTTGATTTTGAGTCCGGGGTACCCTTTGTGACCAAAACCAGCCTTTTGCATGTAATTAGCCATAGAACCCCACGTTTAGCAACCCACCCGTGCGTTAAGTTTACATGCTCCATCTTATTACGTGCTATGTGTTACCACTTTCCTCGCCATGCCATGTTGCATTCATGCATTTGCATTGTATATAGTCGTCGCGAGCGTCGTTTGTATAGATATTCCGTGTAGATATCCCATTTAGTTTTAATGCCTCTACAGTTAGTAGAAGGTTGCCTTGGCCCGATGATGAGTCGTGCATCCCATATGCGCGTTGTTCTTACGAGTTAGCCCTTAGGACGACCGGACATGGGAAAATTTGGATCATCAAATTCCTAACACTGATCTAAACGGGTTTAAGGGACATTGGCCCGAGGAGGGTCAATCGCCCTTAGGCATCTGATCTTAGATCATTGTCGGAATTTGTGTGGATCAGAATTTCCCAAATCCGACCATCCGATATCAAGGACTTATCACTTAAAAGAAAGCTTGAGGATTGGGGCAATCTTCCAAAGCTGTCGAATTTAGTCTAGGAGACTTTAAATCCATGGAGTTTGAGATACCTCCGGCGTTTGCCGTGCCCGAACGGCTGCCCGTGTTTCGAACTAGCCTTGGGGCCATTTGTAACTGGATGGCAACACCTCATTGCTTTGTCTCGGATGGTCAAGAAAGGATAACAGTTGCGGCTTTAACATTTAGGCTATAGGTTGAAAAACCGTAACTGCCGAGTAAATGACTTACCCGTGGTGTTGATTCAATCATCTGTGCAATGGCTCTAAATGAGATTTGAAACCGGTAGACTAACCATAGGTTAACCTTGGCATAATCTATAGGAATAGATGTCAGTCTAGGAGACTTTAAATCCATGGAGTTTGAGATACCTCCGGTGTCTGCCGTGCCCGAACGGCTCCCCGTGTCTCGGGCTAGCCTTAAGTGCATCTGTATCCGGATTTCAACAATCTTATTGCTCTGTCTCGGATAGTCTATAAGGAGATTGGCTCTGATTCCACGACGATTGGAATTTAACCTGCCTGTCACGACTTACCCGTGGTTGTTGTTTCAAACATCCGTACAATGTTTTAAGTGAGATCGAGACCGGTAGTCTAGATTTTAGGACGACACGATGGCAACGATGCATGCGCGACATTTCCTTCAATAAAACCAGGGGCACAATCTGAATTTGACCTTTTTGCTTTACTGTCAGTCCCGAGCCATTGATCTAAGAAAGAAGCCTTACAACTCCCCGAGCAGAAGTTGACTCAACCCAAACTCAAAACATGAATGTTCCGGCTGAAATCAAAGGACTCAAGATGGCTGTGAACAACTTGGGCAATCAAATCACCCAGCTCATGATCATGGTGCAAGACATCCGTGACCATTTCCCAGAGGTCCAAGAGAATCTTCAACGACCCGGAAAAAGCCCAGAAATGGCCGCAGCTTTGGCCAAGATCTCTGAACTGGAGGAATCTATCATGGAAGGATTCCAACCCATATGCTTTGGAAATTCCATTGGCACGAGAGATGTGGAGATGCACCACTGGGACGTCGAAAAGGACCACCTCACTCCAGAAGGCGAAAAGGTCTACTCCGAGAAGGCCAATACACCATTTACCAACAACAATGCAAAAGCCACCCCCAGCTCTACAAATATCAACCCCAACTTCGCAACCAGCACCATCAGCAAAGCCAAACCAACCACGACCATAATCCAAATCAACCGGCCTAAAGACAAATCAAGAAAATTGTCCCAATTCCCCACACCCCTGTCCTCGGTCTATGAGGAGCTTCTCATGGTCGGTCTTCTTAAACCACTCTCTCCAACTCATTTACCTCAAAAGCTCCCAGCTTACCACAATCCAAATGCCTTTTGTGCCTTCCATCAAGTGCCCGGTCATGCTACCGACGATTGTCAACGCCTCCGTCACAAGATCCAGGATCTCATTGACGATAAAACCATCTCTCTTTTGCCATTAGAATCCAACACACCTCAACAAAAATAAGATCTCAGTGTCAATCAAATCAGCCTCACTTCCATTAAAAATGCCCCTTCGAGCTCCACCAACAATGATCCCAACCAAACTGAACCAGTCAACGAAGTCACAACCCAAATCAACCGCCCTCAAAGCCAACGAAGAAAATTTTCCCAACTCTCTGCACCTTTGCCCTCGGTCTATAAAGAGCTTCTCATGGCTGGTTTTCTCAAACCACTTCAACCAACCCCACCTCCACAAAGTCCTCCACGTTCCTACAACCCAAATACCTTCTGCATCTACCACCAAACACCCGGTCACCCTATCGAGAGATGCCAACGCCTTCGTCACGAAATACAAGATCTCATTGACAACGGATCCATCTCTACTCCACTGGTGAAGCCGAACACCTCGTCGAACCAATAAACCATCGATGGCCATGCAATAATTCAATCTTCCACGAGTCTTTGGAAGTCTTCAAGTGTCGGGTCAAGTTTTCACTTCTGATCGAGTCAGTTTGTATTCCGAGTCTTTTTATGTTTTCGCTTTCCTCGTCCATGTGTTTTCATGTTCAAGTCTATAATATCTTGTTGTTGTTGTTGTCAAAAAAAAAAAAAAAAAGTCAACTTTGTAGTCCCGAACTACGCACGACCTGATTCCTTGCAAAGGGATACGTAGGCAACCCATCGCGGTTCAGTCGCAGCCATCAAAATAAATGTCATCCCCCGTTGTATTGAAATTGTCATTCATAAACTTGGATTTTTGTAATAATCTGTCAACTTGAAATTGTTTTTCACCATCGTTTGAGAAGCATGATAATCATTTCAAAACACGAGATGAATTTTGAATGAACCCTCGCCCCACACAAGGAGGATTTCCAAGGGACTATTCCTCGGCGCCATCAAGAAGCAATGCTTGGACACAGAAAAAGCTTGCTAGGTCGAAAACCCGTAAGGGCGGCCTAGGCAAAAGTTAAGGCAAAAAACTCGCTAGATCAAACTTCAAAATGAGATCTAGGCAAAAGTTAGAGCATGCATAAGTTCTCCCCATCAAGTTGCACAATTCAAAATGAAGAAAGGCATTCTTTGTTTGATTCCCCACATAAATATCCATTGCAAGCCCCTTTGAGCCTAAATCAATTTCTTTGAAAAGGAACCCAGCTAGGCAGCTATCCCCCACACTGGGGTGAAAGGAAAGAATAAAAGGTGCCCAAGATGTAGGTGCATGAGAATTCAAACCATCACAAGAATAGAAGTTCTAAACTCATTGGCGGATGAAAATGCCAAACGCGCAGGCGCAACAAGATGAGGAGCACCGAAGAAATGGAACAGAAAAGTCAAATGGAAAGAAAGTGCCAATAAAAAAATAAAAAATAAAAAAACAGGCGCAAAGGAAAAGAAAAATAAAAGAAGAAAGTGCCCATCAAAAACCAAAAAGGGCATGAATGGAGTCCAAGATAGCTGCTAGCTCAAACAACTCCAAAGAAAAATGAGATTTTTTTAAGCCTATTATCCTTCCTTTGTCAAGCCCATAACCTTGGCCCCGTCATAACCTAGATAAAGTCCTTTCAGATTGGAAAGTGCAACTTGATAGTGAGAATTCAAGTCCAAAAGGGAACAGTCTAATCTCCCTTAAAAGTCAAAGCATTGTATAAATAGTGGCATCAACCAAAGCAAAAATCCAAACTGGGGCATATCAAGGGATCTTCGTCAGCAGCCCTCCAAACTGGGGTATTTTAACGGAAAATCAGTGGGGCATCATCAGCAATCTGGGGCATGGGTTCATCTTGTGTTTTGACAAAATAATTGGTTTAAATGAACATCACTTGATGGAGAGAAACAATTTCAGTCATCGAAAATCTAATTTTGTCATGACAATTTTGACAATCAATCGTGAGGCATGTCTACCATCTTTCAGAACTTCAAGTCAACGTGATCTTCTGTATCTTTCAAGTCAATGCGGTCTTCCCTAGCTTCAAGTAGTCAATCTCTGCCCAATCAGGGGCACTCTTGAGAGAAGTCACTCAATTGATAAGAGACATTTCCTATCCTTCAACTCAATCCAGTCGAAGTCCACCTCTCTGTCAAAAGGTCAATCAAATTGCTCAATTTTATCCAAGTCCATCCCTTTGTCGAAAAGGCCGATCAAATTTCTTAGCCTTGTCAGTCTTAATACAGTCCACTCCTTTGTCTAAAAGACCAATCAAATTCCTTGGTCTTGTCTAAGTCCACCCTTTTGTCAAGGAAGTCAATCAAATTCCTTAATCTTGTCCAAGTTCACCCCTTTGTCGAAAGGTCGATCAAGTTTCTCGGCTTTGTCAATCCTGTCAAAATCCACCTCAGCGTCAAAGAGTCAAATCGTCTTAGTCTTAGTCTTAGTCTTGTTTGTCCTCGTCTCGTGGAAACGATTCAATGCATGAAAGGACCTGTGTTTGGGAACATGGTCAATTGGTCGCCAAAGCCATCAGCAAAGCCAAGAAAAGGAATCAGAACTGAGGTTTGTCATCAGCCCAACATCGGGGCACGTTAGCCCATTGCCATCCACTGGAGGAAGCATACACCCAAAATGAAGGACTGGGGCATAGGAGCCTAAAAGTCTGAAACCAATCCAAAACCCAAGTCTTGCCAAGCTCAAACTCAAACTCTGGCCAAAAGGAAAGACAGTAAAGCAAAAAAGCCACCCCATCGAGCCTCCTACTTTTTAGAGAAGGAATGCTATCCTTGTTGTCGTCAAGTGTCGATGCACGAGTCACATGCAATCGTCCTGCGGGACAGTTTAAATCAATCGTCCTGAGAGACAAACTTTTAAATCAATCGTCCTGAGGGACAAACTTTTAAATCAATCGTCCTGAGGGACAAACTTTTTAATCAATCGTCCTGAAGGACAACTTTTAAATCAATCGTCATGTGGGACCAAACCTTTTAAATCAATGGTCCTGAGGGACAACTTTTGAATCAATCGTCCTGAGGGACAAACAACAATTAATTTCAAGACCAGAAAGGGTCATCCTCAAAATTAATTTCAAGACCAGAAATGGTCATCTTCAAAATTAATTTCAAGACCAGAAATGGTCACATTTTCAATAATGTCATTTAGGATAATCTTTACATTCAATTTAAAATAGATTCATTACATGACGTAGCCACCAAGCTGGTGCATTCAATCATTCAAAAGCCGCCTAGCTGGTGCATCCAATCATTCAATCATCATTCAAAAGCCGCCTAGCTGGCGCATCCAATCAATCATCACTCATTCTTTCAATCAATAATCAATCATTTCTCATCAATCATTCAATCAATCACCCATCAATCATCAATCATCTATTGTGTGCATCAATCATATCAAGTTGTCTGAGTATTTGTTCACCCAGTTAGTGCATTTAATCAGTTGTTCTGAGTATTTGTTGTTGACGAATCATTGTGTCGCTAAGACCATCATATTATTATGATTGGATCGATAGCGTATCGATTACCTCGTTGTTCAGTAGGTGATCACATTTCCTCGATTGTCTTGCTGCTCAAGGGATAATCACCTTATCATTTAGGCCATCTTGTTGTTCAAGGGATAGCCCCATCGGATTTAGCCTCCCCATTGTCCAGAGGGTAGCTACGCTTAATCTCTTTAGCCACCAAGCTGGTGCATATGGATGAATTGATGATATCGTTTGCATGGATTCGTGTTTGATCATGACTTGGAATGTTTGTTTGCTTTAGCATTTCACGACCCGGGAAGGCTCGTCGATTTGCATGATTCGATTGTTTGGCGTTTCACGACCCGGGAAGGCTCGTTGATTCGCATAATCTCGTTTCGATTGTTTGGCGTTTCACGACCCGGGAAGGCTCGTTGATTCGCATAATCTCGTTTGGATTGTTTGGCATTTCACGACCCGGGAAGGCTCGTCGATTTGCATGATTCGATTGTTTGGCGTTTCACGACCCGGGAAGGCTTGTTGATTCGCATAATCATGTTTGTTCACTTTCGCGTTTCACGACCCCGGAAGGCTCGTCGATTCGCATAATCATGTTTGTTTGCTTTCGCGTTTCACGACCCGGGAAGGCTCGTCGATTCGCATAATCATGTTTGTTCGCTTTCGCGTTTCACGACCCGGGAAGGCTCGTCGATTCGCATAATCATGTTTATTTCGCGGGCCAGGAAAACCTGTTGAGTTTGTTTGCACATGCCCCGATGAACTACGCCGGTCTGATCCTTACAATGGGGTACGTAGGTAGCTCGTAGAGCACGACCGATTGATCTTTAAAGTTTTCCTTTGTGGCTTGAGATGTATCACGGGGAATGAGTCGGGTTGTCTATGTCTTGGACGTCACTCATACCAAATCAATGGCATCGAGTCCCGTCCAAGAGGGGCAACTATAGACACCCCGATTTTGAACCCGGGATGCGCTCGAGCATTCCCGATGATGAAACGGACCAATCACGACTACCCGAAACTGGTGAAAATGGCTTGAACTTGATCAAAATCAACCAAACATCGCCAAACAGTCCAAAATCGCCTAAAATAACCAAACCAAGCAAAACCATCAACCTGCCACCAGTAACCTTGAGCGCTCAAGCTCTGGACCTTGAGCGCTCAAACCCAAAAATTCCACCTTGAGCGCTCAATCCCATGGCTTTGAGCGCTCAACTCTGATCCCAGTCAGGAATCTGCAGAGTATCTCATCATGAGATTTCATGCAGGGAGGAGCATCTAACTGATTGTATACGTCTTGTACATGTATAATACATCCTACATTGCCCTAATCTACTCCTAAAGCTACTCCTAACCCATTTCAAATACAAAACCCACTCTCTCTCTCTCTCTCCTCTCTTCCCTCCCACTCACTCCCTATAAAAACCAGCCATTGCCCACTGGTTTGGGGGGACCAGGACACACACTCCAGCCCTCTTACAGCCCTTAAAATCGTTCACCACTTTCTCTCTCTACAAAACCACTCACTCACAATCTAAACCACTTACAAAAACCCTCTTTCAAGCTCTAAATTCGATCTTTGATCATCAATCAATCACATACACTGTCTCACTCATCTAGAATACCAACCAAAACGTCCAAAATCAACCACTACCAAGCCAAGAATCAAGCTCAAGTTACAATCATTTTCAAAAGGTAGTCAAACATGTGAAAACCACACTGTTTTGGTCTTTCTGAGGAAGACAAGTAGGTCCAAGCAAGCTTTCTGTACTTGCATTGGGCTTACAGGGTCTAAAATAACTGAACAAAATGCTTTTTAAATTTACAGTTGCAATAGGGGTTGAGCGCTCAAGCCCAGGCCTGAACAGTCTCTGTTCTGCTAACTTTTGTGCTTTCTCTTGGTTTTGATCATCATTAAATAGTTAATTATGTTCATGTCACTCATAAAACAGCCTATTTCTACCTCAAAATCACATGCATGAGTGTAAGTTAACTATTTTATGATGATCAAATATCAAAATCTTTGCAAATCTTATAGTTAAGAGTAAAACAGTGACTGTTCAACTTCAAACATCTTTAATCTGTATATTTATGGTCCTGAGAATCACCCGAAATCTATTTTCAAGTCAGAAACCAGAAAGCCACTTTATGGCTTGAGCGCTCAAGGTCATGCCTTTGAGCGCTCAATATGTTCTAAGGCCATTTGCTGATCGCTAGTAGTTTCGATGACGGATCATGTTTAAACTTCTTTCTGGCGTGTGTGAGTTGTTGTACTCATGTTTATGATCTGAATCTCTCTCTCACATCCTATTTCAAGCATTTCCCTTATTAATTTGTGGTGATTCTCCTCTTTTCATCATTCTTTAAGAGATCAAGCCATCTGTTTTCACCTGATTCTCCATGAAAAATGTTTTATTAATGTTTGATCTTGTAAAGAATGAGAAAAGAAGCTGTAAAAAGGGTCAAACTCACAGAAATCAGAAACTGGTTTGAGCGCTCAAGCCATCACCCTTGAGCGCTCAATCCCTATACTGGGATCCTGGTTGTAAATCAGTATCTTATGTTCTATAATCTCTTGTGTCGAAGTACAGTTTCTGTTGTTATTTACTTCTGTGAATATTTGTTGTAATTTTCTTTATTGTTATCATCATCACCCATGTAGATCACGTGCACGAGCATCCACCGTAGATTCGTATCTTTTGTATATATATTGTTGTTATGTGATTCCTATCCCCGATTCCCCGTCTACGTGGATAAATCGAATTTCAAATATTTTCAAAATCCCACAAAATGTTGAATAGAGACCGGTTCACGGACCGAGCGAGAGGGGTGCCGTAAAACCCTTCCCCTCTCGTAACCAAACACCCGAATCCGAGAAATCTTTGGTTCCGCCATGACCAGTAAAATCTTTTTTTTTAATGGTCAAATGAGTCATTTTTTTAATCGGTTTATCGGGTTCGGACCTCAAATCCGGGTGGCGACTCTAACAATCACAATCTTTTCGAATGCAAAACCGAACCATCCGCGGGCCGTCCACACTCGGTTCAATCTAAGGGATGGACGTTACTTTTGACGAATTAAGCCAAATATTCTTTGACCATTGAATACTTTCAAACAAGGTCTAAGGGAATATTTCAAATGTTTGCGCATGTGAAGGAAAAAATGGATTGTCCTTATGCACTTGTTTAAATTGCTGGATAAAATTGAACTGATTTTTTCCCTTAAGATTGCTCTCATGAAATGTGTCAATTTGTTGCGATTTATTTTGATCAATGTCCTAGTTGCATTAGTTCCTTATGCATGAATATTAGTACAATTGAAGCGTGGGACATGGATACTGAAAGACCTTAATGATTTTCAATTTGACATATTAGGACTAACATTTATGGCCATATGAATACTTATTATATTGTGTATTGAATATGAATATTCAGATTGTGGTTAATTTGAGTCTGCAAATTGGTTTATGAAAACAAAGACAAAAATTAAAAATTTGAAAATG
The DNA here is from genome assembly GCA_963854785.1 of Vaccinium vitis-idaea. Classification (NCBI taxonomy): domain Eukaryota; kingdom Viridiplantae; phylum Streptophyta; class Magnoliopsida; order Ericales; family Ericaceae; genus Vaccinium; species Vaccinium vitis-idaea. The sequence continues at coordinate 23,681,272 of OY978218.1, forward strand.
CTAGTTCCTCATATCTCGAGTATTTAGTTTTGTTTTTTATTGGCAAAAGAAGAATGTGTGTGTGTGTGTGTGTGTGTGTGTTGGTTTCAAAAAAACCATTGCGGAAAAATACGGTTTCAAAAATTATTTCGGATCTACTTCTTACATACGCTTAAAGTTTCATAAAGAAGGATTAGGGTTCTACCTTTATAGTTCAAAGAACTGGAGTCTCCTGCACACCAAAGATCTTCAACCCTATGACCCAAAAGAACAATAGCCAAAGGGTTTGTGGGAACCCTAGATTTTTCCTCCCTATTTCTTCTCTCAACTTTTTTAGAGAAAAGTTGTCTACACTTTTTGTTGTGTCTTTTCCGAGAGAGAAAGAGATTATTTATAGAGGAGAATAACTTGGCCAATAATTCAATTTAAAATAAATTGAATAATATCTCTAATATTAGGGCTAGGGTTGGGACCCATGGGCTTCTTGAGCACTAGCTAAAATTGGGCTACTCTCTCTCATCTCTATGAGTGGTGGCCCAATTAAACCACAATTAATTCCACTATATAATTATGGATGAACTCTAGGCCTCAAGAATTAATATATTATAACTCGTTAAATGCTAATACCATAATATCAAACCCCTTCACTACGCAATGTCCACAAGCAGCAATTGGTCATAAAATACTGTCAAACCAAAGCTTACTTATATTTTAATTCCGTTGAATACTAGTTCACTCACTTTTAGTCTAGAAAAACATTCTAATGAACTTTTCATTAAAATGACTAGTACTAGATTCCAAAGACTAATCCAGTGAACTAACTTAAGGGGACATTATACTCTATGATAAAATAGAGAGTGAATTCCATCCTGAAAATAATGTTCTCACAGTCCTAACATAAATCACCCAACTCACCGAGGTGTTGATCAAGTAAGACCTCACTCATTGGTGAATCAAAGTGACATACGATAGAAACTTGAGTTCATTAACTTTCTTAGGATTAAGGGCGAATTACAATTAGCAAATAAAATTCACACTAATATTGACAGTTGTTAAAATAGTGTGACTCTTATAGTGGTCCTTCAATGTATATCGATTACACCAACATATTAACTTGAAGTCTTTCACTTCAATGATTGAGATGAATCATTCTATCTTATAGAAGTTAATCATGTTGCAGTTGACCTAATAGATAGTCCTTTCTATTAGCAACTGTGAATAATTTAAATTACAAGCAACTATGATTTATATCTCCCGTATAGAAATCACATTTACATACATAAATCATATTCAATATAATTTCGGACTTTTATATTCATCTCATGAACCAATTATTCATCTCATGAATTGTATCCAAACGTATGAAATAAAACATTTATAACAATAAAGTGAAGCTCTAATTAATAACCAAAAATAACAAATTAATTGGTTCTGAGGGCATTAATCCCAACCGTGTGTGTGTGTGAGTGCGTGTGTGTGTGTGTATTATGAGGGAAAAAGAAAACAAATAATAGGGAAGAAAAGGGAATGGATGATAACTCATCATTTAACCCCACAAGAAACAAAAAGAACAGAGGTCAACATGAGCAAGAAATTAACATAAACAACATAAAAAATCAGCTACTAATCTATGATGCTTGAGTAAGTGATAGGCGCGCAAAATGTTCACATAAGCGCCCCTAATTTAGTCTTGTTAAGTCCATTTTTATTATTACTTAGAATACAATGTTTTGTTTCCGTGTTTTTGTAGATATTTGGAGACCTTGATGAAATAAAAAGCGAAGCCCAATTTTACTCAACGTCGAAGCAAAGCCCGTGGTCAAATAAAATCAAGTGATGGATCATAGCATGGCATGGGATTGGATCGGACCTTATCACTAAAATACCTTACTGTGCACGTGGTTGAAGAATTGAGTTGGACCAAGAAAGGAAAACAGTGGGCTTTTTAATCCTAATAATGTAATTGTCGGCAAGCCTAATTAATTAGGCTAGGGCTCTACTGGAAAAATGGACTCTGGAGACTTGGGAAACAAGACGAAGGGGGCGGCACATGGTATTATATTTAAAGAAGGCAGTGGCCTTGAGAAAAGGACCACAAGTCAGTCACACATATACATTACGCATATCAGAGAGCATCACGAACAGGAAACGGAGGCGGCGGCTCCGCAGCTTGGTTTTGGCAATCGACGATGTCCGGCTAAATCTCCCTTTTAGGGTGTAGATGAAACTCTAACCAAGTAATTCTGTTTTTATATTAATTTTGGATTTTGATTATCGAAACGACGGTTGTATGACTTTGAGACTTATTTTTATGATTCGATCTTATTTTTCCTATCTAGTGTTATGTGTTTGTTTTCTATGATTGCAAATACATAGTTATGCAACGATTTTCTTGGCGCGTGAAATTGCGAATTAGGATAGTCTATGCCTAGGGAAGACGAGTCGTGCCTAGATTAATTAGTTATTGAATCGAAGACGATTCGTGCCAACCGAAGATAGGTTATGCCCGGTTTTCAATTGCATGCTAATTTTCTTGTCGATATCGCTAGGGCTTATAACTTCTAGCAAGTGATTGTCGTTTCGGTAATTGATTTTCCTAAATTAATATAATTACTTGGTTGCGAAGTTAGGGTGGATTCGAAACCCTAAGACCCTTTTCTCTCACCCTCTTCATCTTATTTAATTTATGTTTTCTTTAGTTAATTAGCTTTTCAAAATCAAAGTCTCAATCAATTGTTTTCTTAGAATTAATTTAGAGATTAATCGAAACCATTGTAACTTACCCAATCTGTCCCTGCGGATCGACACTCGGACATAACCACTGTTCTTCTGAATATGGGATTAATTCCTTGCTTTTATAAATATATTTTTGGTGTGAAAAACGACCTACCAGTAAGAATCTCCCATACTTCATTCTTGTGCTGCTTATCCTCCCACCTTCTACTATCTTGAGTATTTAGTTATTACTTGAACAATAATAGCCCCATGAGTTAATTATTGAAGTAATTATTGAATTATCTTTACTTGGTATAGTGTGGTATCCAAATATTTGAAAGAATACATGAGTGTAAGTTGCACTGACCATGACATCAGGGAGTAAAAGTATAATTGCTCAACGTGGGGGTTGTTTCTTGCAGTTGCGTCTTGAAACATGAGAGATGAAGAAAGAGTTTGACATAATCTATGACATGTCATAAACTACGAAAAATATTTTAATAAATTCTAAATTAATTAGAATCGTGGGGGAAGCAATATGTATAATTTTCACAAAGTTAAATTGTTTGTTTCAGTTTTGGAGATGTCCAACTATATTTGAAGAATAAAGTATTGTGATATCAGTTTCCAATGTAAAGTTTTAGTGTCCAAGGGTGGATTTAATTTTATAATTGGAGTGCAACAATAATTTGGAAATCCTCATTTGTGTATAGTAATGTATACAATGAAGCCTGATCAACCTATTGCAATAGACAAAAGCTATAGTAAGTAGAGTGATGACACCATCTCTTAAAGGATGTTCCAATATGGTCCAATTTTGTGCTAGAGTTATAATGTGATGGCCATCAATAGTTAAAAAGGCATAGAGGACTACATAACGTTAAGTCTTGACATTATAGACAGGGTACCTTTAAACATTTGTTTTCACTGAAGATGAAATGTCAAAAGAATTTTGTACCGATACGTTAACTTGAGACTTAGGAGTATCACTGAGGAGACATCACTCAAATTCATTCCTATGGTGAAACAGTGATGGCTACTGTGGTTTACGTTAAGTTTAACTTTTAATGATTCTTATATCTTGATAAATCCAAGTGGGATATAGCAGAATATTCTTAATAAGAGATCACCTATGTGAGTGTGAAGTGGGACCGCTTCTTTGAGAATTTTAAGACTGAATTCTTAAAAAAAAACACTCTAAAACGAGCCAGTGTTTCAGGGCCAAAATGGGCACAACCGTAAGAACCAACTGTGTTCGGAAAGATTTTGTGTGAATTTTATTGTCTTGCTTTATACAAAACGCTGAACAATTCAAGGTATCGCGTCCACTAATTAGCAAGTAAATCCCATAAGAAGGTTCAAAGCCAAAAGCTACCTATCCTATGCAGGAAATTTTATTGTCACTAGTGACTATTCATGGAGTCACCAGTGACATCCTCCATTTATTTTCATAAGTTGATTTTTCTAAGCTTTTATTGACTCAGAGTCCATACATATGAGAGAGTACAAAATACAAAAGAGGTTCAACATATCCATCGATTGTAATGCTACTTCTATGGGGATTTCGATCAAGTAGTGCTAGGAGATAGATGTCCATGCAAACTGTAAGCACCGTACGTAGCGGGGACAAATCTGTCTTAATGATATAAATATTGAACTAAGTTCAAACTATCATCTTGAAGTTAATGCTGGTTCATTAATTTTTTTTCCTTTTAAAAAAAACATAGGGCCCTGTTTTACATTCTCGTCTAGAGCCATGAAAATCTCAGGGCCGGGCTTGGCTCCAATCCACCACTATTTGCAAGGTCAGTTCAGCACCAACAATACCATATTGGATACATCGTATCGTAAGTTTTTGCGTAGTTTATTAATACTCATATCATATTCGTTGTCTACTTGTACTTACCTAGTTATAATGATATGTAAGAATATTACGTCATTATGATTGTTGAACTGATTTGACATTTTTATACTCATTTTAGTCCATTATATTAAGGATAAATCAAATATTAGTCCTAATATAGCATCTATTTAAATTTTCATCCAAGACATCATTATTTTAGTATACTCGTTGAGTTGCTCAAGGATTTCATATTAATTTAATTGGATTTTATGGGTTTGTACTTGCTAAAATATGGAAATGGTTGGGAGATTGAGAATGATTTAAAAAATATAACCCTACTTTGATCGATCTCAATTCCATCCATAGTTGTAATCATAGAGAAGTTCAGAGATTTCAAAGGTGGAATGTTCATAGAAGATAAGTAGTAGTAATGATGAAAAAAAAATCCAGCAAATCTAGACTATTTGATTGCTAGATGCATGCTAATTGAGTCTTGATCGATGACGCTTCCGATTAGGTTGGAGCAATGGAAATACATAGTGAAGGAATAGAGTTGTAGGGAGTGGTGGTTAATCTATGAGAAATTTATCATAGACGTCGTAATTTATGATAAAAAAATTCAACTTTTTATTATTTGATTGTTGGAAACAATTGATAGAACTTCTCATGCATTATGTTTATGAATAAATTTTGAACAATCTCGTCCTTAATTTCAAAACAATTGATGATTTATCATAGATGAATCACATTTTGCCAAAAGTCAAAGTAGCGCAATGGTAAATATATTACGGTAGGTTCAATTATTAAGTAAGTTCATTAGAGGGAGAGTTAATTAGACATCCTGTACAAAAAAGATCATTATGATTCCATCCTATGACATTTGAATACTTATGATTCCATCCTAAAATTCAAATAAACCCCAAAACATACTTTCTTTCTCCTAATTTTTCTAATATTTCTCTCCTGATTTTTCTAATAATTCTCTCTCCTAATTTCCTAACATTTCTATCTCCTAATCTTTTCTAATTTCCTAATCTCTCTCTCTCTCTCTCTCTCTCTCTCTCTCTCTCTCTCTCTCTCTCTCTCTCTCTCTCTCTCTATTAAAAAACTCTCTTTCCTAATCTTATAATTCTCTTTCCTAATAATCTCCCCACACCTAAAATCTCAAAACAAAATTGAAATAAATAATAAAGACATTTTGACCTAAAAACACGAGTCATGAGAAATTGATTTTATGCACTTTTGTAGTAATCCACCATATTTTTTACCATGATAGATTTTTGTACCTAAAAACCATTTCACAATTTCAGTTACCAAATTAGCTATGGAAAAGTCGGATTGCATATACAAAAAAAAAACCAAAAAAACATGGTAGATTAATACACCACAAGAAAACCTATTAAAAAAAACATGAAACATATGGTAAATTAATGCACAATAAAATCACAACCCAATCCAAAACCATAAAATTAAAACATGGTTGATTAATGCACCATAAAACCACAAGAAAAATATGGTTAAATCATGTGTTGATTTATCATGTTTACTTTTCCGAATAACCAAAGTGCCGAAGTGGTAAACTAGTAAACCATCTTTTATTGTATCAAATCACCCAATGGAAAATCAATAAACCATGTTCATGAATCTTTTATTTCATACAGTGACTGTGATTTGTTGGTTGACCACTTTTACTATATTAAATCACCAAAATGGTAAATCAATAAATCATATTCTCTGTATGAATTATTGGTCTACAATATTTATTAGATAAAAAAAAAAGAACACCAACCTTGAATCGGAAAAAGAATCACCATTGATTCAGAAAAAATAAACAAATAGATTTTGGAATAAAATATGTTCGCTCTATGAAGATTAAACCATTACAAAAAAATGGAAATCGAAATAAACCCTAAGCCTAATTCATACTTTGCTTGCCTCATTCTTTGTTTATCCATTCTGTAAGCCATCATTTCTTGCTATATGATGCCATTAATCCTTCTTGAATAGGCTGGCTGATTGGATTCATATTTTGGTTTGGTTGGAGGAGGCTTAATAATGGATTTGGAGTTGTGGTCTTCTAGCCCTTTGGCCATAGATCATTGACGCTGCCGCCGCCATTCTTGATCCATGGTCATGACGCCATCCTCAATCATGGACCGCCACCGTTCTCAACATGTTCGCCGCCATCTCTGGGTAACAGATCTTGAGAGAAGGAGAGAGATAAAGATTGATTTTAGGGTTTCTGTAAATATGGTAATTAGTTAGTATAAAAAGGAAATAGCTATATATGTACATTTATTGGATAGAGATTGATGGCAATACCAGATTTAGTGGAGAACTAATGGGCCAATAAATGTTTTCAACCACATGACGTGAAAAAAGAATGCCGAGATTTTTGGGATAATAATTACTATTAGAATATATTATTAGTATAGATTATATATTTCTAAAATACTTAATAGGGGCACAATGGTCCAATTTTCTTTACAGGATAGAATCATAAAGATTCAAATCCCATAGGTTGGCATCCTAAGGATAATATTGTAATAGGATGTCTAATTAAAATTTCCTTTATCGGAATTCATGTATAACAAAATTTTCCATATTTTTTGCAAGGTTTTTCGAGAAGTTCATGAGTTCTTCATAATTTATTGTCGCATGGATGTGAATTTATCCATAAGTTTTATATATTGACAAAATTGGGTAAATTTGTTCAGTGTGACAAATATAACGTTAAATGACTTTTACTCATTTAGAATTTATCCATGAGTTTTATATATTGATAAGATAGGGTAAATTAAAACTAAGGTTTGTTTGTTATCATCAAAATCTAAAACCTTGGGGCTAACAATGACGTTAAATGACTTTTACTCATTCATGGTAGACATATCGGAACTTTATTATATTTACGATAAATTTATTATGTGTAATTAAAAAATTAATTTTTGTATTTTGAATTTTGATTGTTGTAGGATTTTGTAGTTTATTCTAGATTTTTTTTTAAGATTTTAAGGGAGATAAGTCAGAGAGAGAAGATTGGGAGTCTGGGGGAGAGATTTTTAGAATATTAGGAGAGAGAAATTGCAACGACCCGGAAATTCTAAAACCTCAAAAGTAAATAATGTCTCAAATATTACAATTGATGGGCCCTAAAACCACAACAGTGTATACAATTATATTAAAATTCACTTAAATAAATAATGCTCCAAAAATCTCTAGACAACAATATAGTCCTTAAAATGCTCCAAATCCGGTCTCCACAATTCTTCTTCGTACCTACCACATAAACTACGTGGGAAGTATACAATACGACAACAATGAAAGGACAATAAGGAATCAATAAATGATATTTAGAACTTCAACCAAACCAAACTTTCACAAAAATAACTTAAGCCTCATACCCGGCTCATCTCGGTAACATGCCAAGCACCACAAGGGTCGAAATAATTTCCAAATGCTCGCAGGTCACATAACCAATAATACTCTGATTCACTGCAGAGCAATCAATCATAACTCATTTAATTTTTCGAACCCGGTAGGCTTGCACAGGTACCGATCTGCTCCATGATAATTAGCCGCACAAATTTGATATACTATGGTATTACTAGAGTCAATAATGAGATCACAGTAACAAAAGAGTACAAATAGGGACAATTAATGAAAATTACGCTGGAGATTTAGAATGTATTGTATACTGTTGGAATTGTGCCTTGAATTTTTCTTTTTTTGGAGAATTCCAATTGTGTTTAAAATTTCCTATTGTGTTTATGATTTCCTATTGTGTTTATGATTTCCTATTGCATTTAGGATTTCCAATTGTGTTCAGGATTACCTATGATGTTTAGGATTTCTTATTGATTGTTTTTCTTATAAATAGAGGCTTTGGGGATCCTTTAGCTATCTCTCATATTGTGGCCTCTCTAGAGTTACGGATCATAGCCAGCTCTTTGTATCTCTTCTTCACCATTGATAGTGAACTCTCTCTCTCCTCGCATGTGGACGTACCTCAATCTTGGGGGAACCACGTAAATCTTTTGTCTCGTATGATTGCTTGTTTTGTTTGCATTCTCCTAACTTAGCCGCATTCATAACGTGCATTTTACAACAAACTGGTATCAGAGCTTCTGGTTAAAAACTAGGGTTTCGTTTTCGATTGTGGTTATGGCAGCTAAGTTCGAGATCACGAAGTTTGATGGGCAGAGCAGCAGTTTCAGTCTTTGGAGAGTAAAGATGAAGGCTCTGTTAACCCAACAGGGATTGCACAAGGCTTTGTTAGGATTGGCAAAGTCCGGGGTTAGTTCGGAGAATTGGGAAGACATGGATGCAAAAGCTCTGAGTTCTATTCAATTGAGTCTAGAAGACGATGTTCTTAGCGAGGTGGAAGAAGAAACTTCAGCAACAGGTATTTGGCTGAAGTTGGAAGGCATATATATGACGAAGTCGCTCATGAACAGGTTGTATCTTAAACAACGTCTTTATACGTTTCGAATGCGTGAAGGTACACCTGTTAAGGATCACTTAGACGAGTTTAACCGTATTATTTGGATCTGAAAAACATTGATAGTAAAATTGAGGATGAGGACCAAGCCCTAATTTTGTTATGTTCTTTACCACCTTCATATGAGCATTTTGTTACCACCTATTGTATGGAAAAGACAAAATTTCTATGGAAGATGTTCAGTCCAGCCTCTATTCAAAAGAATTGAGGAAAAAGGTGTCGGGTGAGGATGATGCGCATGCAAAGGGTTTGATTGCTAGAGGAAGAACAACAGAAAGGGAGGAGTCGAGTAACAGGGGTAGATTCAAGTCAGTGAAAAAGAAGAAGGGGGAGTGCAATTTTTGCAAGAAACCCGGGCACTGAAAAGTTGACTGTTTAAAACTCAATGAGAAGGAAAAGGAGAACCAGAAAGGGGGTAAAGATATTGATGGAGTTGCTGAAAGCTTAGATGAGTCGGATACAATGTTATCAGTTACAGCGGGTATTTCCCGTTCTGACAACGAGTGAATTCTGGATTCTAGATGTTCATACCACATGTGCCCGCATAAAAAGTGGTTTACTACTTATGAGGCGGCCAATGGTGGTACAGTTTTGATGGGCAACAAGATGGCCTGTAAGACTGTTGGTGTTGGAACGATTCAGCTTAGGATGCATGATGGTGTTGTTAGGATTTTATCTGGGGTTCGACATGTTCCAGATTTGAAGAAGAATCGTATCTCTCTTGGTGCTATTGATTCTCTTGGTTGTAAATTCCTTAGTGGAGGTGGAGTTTTGAAGGTCTCGAGCGGTGCATTGGTACTGATGAAGGGTCAGCAGCATGACAACCTCTATATAAATGCCAAAAATCCTTGGAAATAACGACTTAAGAGAAGCTCTCCACCTAACCATACATCAGTCCAGAACCTTACTTTAAGTCCAACACCCACTACAATTTTCGCATTAGCCATGAAAAGCCCCAACAGGTTGCCATCTCTCTGCCCCACCATCAATATATCTTTCCAAATGATAGAAGCCGTACTGAATCTTTCAACTGATGGAAACCAAGAGAGGTCATCAAGTCTGTACTTGCAACAAATAACCTGTCCCTCCCACAAAAGCAGACTGAACTTCAGAAATCAGATTGGGTAACACCTTCTTCAATCTTTCTGCCATAACCTTTGCCATAATCTTATAAACACATCCAATCAGGCTTATTGGCCTGTAGTCAGTCAGACAGACCAAGAGGATTGGCTACCTTTGGAACGAGAGTGATGAAGAAAGTGTTCAATCTTTACATAATCTTGAGTAAGCAGGAAATTCATTAAAGAACTGCAAGATGTCCCCTTAAACCGCTTTCCAGCTAGACTTGATGAAGGATAGATTGAAACCATCAGGCCCTGGGGCCTTATTCCCATCACAAGACTTAATTGCTTGCCAGACCTCTTCTTCTGAGAATTGATTACATAAAACTTCTCCATCATACGAATCAAGAACTGATAGAACCACCCCCCCCCCCCCCCCCCCCCCAAGTCTGGGCCTACTCACCCATTCCTCCTTAAAAACTTTCTTGAAATAGTTTAACACCTCAGCTTTTATCCTCCTAGGCTCCTCAATGTGAACACCTCCAATGGTAAGAGAATTCAAAAGAATTCTGTTATGTCTACCATTTGCGATAGAATGGAAAAACTTAGTATTCTTGACTCCTTTCATGGACCAATCCAATCTAGATTTCTGCAACCAAATCCATTTCAGCCTTCTACTTAATTTCCAAAACTCACCTTTAAGCTTCTTCTTCCTCACAACATCCTCCTTTTTCAGATTCTGCGAAAAGGTCTGGTGTGTTTATTTAATTCTCCACCTCCTTTAAACTTACTTGGACATTCCCAAAAACTTCTCTATTCCAAACTTTTAGAACTTCTTTGAGACCTTTAAGTTTACAAGCCACCCTATATCCAGCCCAACCTTGCACCTCTGACTTACTCCAGAAATCATTAACAACTTCACCAAATTTGGGATGCAAAGACCAGGCATTAATGAACCTAAAAGGTTTAGGTCCCCATTCTCTAGGATCAACTTTAAGAATTATTGGGCAATGATCTGAGAGCACCCTACTAAGCCCCCTTTGTTTCCAATCATACACAGATAGCCATTAATCTGCTCCACTTATTATCATTATCATATTTTGACCAAGTAAATTTTCTTCCCATTAAAGGAACATTCATAAGCTCTAACTTGTTAATAAAATCATTAAAATCTGCCATTCCTCTGTCTCTGCGAGTACACCCCTGCCTTTCCCCCAAAGATCTGATTTCGTTAAAATCCCCACCCATACACCACGGAAATGCAAAAGACATGGACAGATTAACCAAGGATTCCCACACTTTCTTTCTATCAGCACATGAGGAGGGGCCATACACATTAAGAAAAACACACTTGAAAGAATTACGTAGCAAACCTGAGATAATTTGGAAATTGCGACCAGAAGTTGTCCCTTCCAAAGTGAAAATCCAAGCATCCCAAACCACCCGACATACCTTCAGCATCCACCTCAGCATAATCGACGATGATCGTGTGGCACTGGAAGTAGGGAAGGAGTTTTCGCTTTGCGGTGACAAGTGTCAGCGACAGCTTTTCTAGCAGCAAGTACATTGTCTCGGTGAGGAGCATGGTCTTGCTGGAATAGTAGATGGGCTGCTGATCTGGACCCTCCTGCCTAACTAGTGTCGAGCTCATCGCGTGCTCGGATACCGCCAGGTATAGGTAGATGTCCTCTTCCTCCTTTGGAGCGACCAGGAGGAGGGCCTTGGCCATGTACTTCTTGAGCTTGGCGAGAGCCCTGTCGCACTTGGCGTTCCACTGGAAAGCTCTCTTGCTCGTTTTGATGGACTCGAAGAATGGGCGACAGGCATCTGAAGATTTGCTGATGAAGCGGTTGAGGGCTGCCGCCATTCCGGTGAGTCTTTGGACTTCCTTAATGATTGTGGGGGCTCAAAGCTTCTGGATGGCAATGATCTGATTATGGTCCGCCTCGATCCCCCGCCGAGTGACGAGGTACCCCAGGAATTTCCCTAAGCCTACTCCAAAGGCACATTTTTCGGCATTAAGCCGCAGTTTGTGCACTTTGAGTATTGCAAAGACCTTACCCAGGTGGCCGAAATGATCGCAAACTTGCTCTTCACCACCATGTCGTCGATATACGCTTCCATGATGTCTCCGAGTTCCTTCTGGAACATCTTTGAGACCATCCTCTGATAGGTGGCCCAGACATTCTTCAAACCAAAGGGAATTACTTGATAGCAGTAAGTGCCCCTCGGTGTGATGAAGGCCGTCTTCTCCACGTCCGTCACGTCCATGGAAATTTGGTGGTACCCTCAACACGCGTCCATGAAGCTTAACCTGACGTGGCCGGCGGTGGCGTCTCCCAACTGGTCTATCTGAGGGAGTGGGAAACATCCTTCGGAAAGGCGTCGTTGAGGTTGGTGTAGTCCACGCGTACCCGCCACTTGCCAGTCTTCTTTTTCACCACCACGGTATTAGCCAATCAGGTGGGGTACTGCACCTCTCGGATGGCCTCAGCCTCTATCAGCTTTCCGACCTCTTCTACCATGGCATCCGAGTGGATGGCCGAGGACCTCTTTGGCTTCTGTATCACCGATTTCCTAGCCGGGTCAACGTTGAGTTTATGCGTGATGAAGTCTGGGCTTACGCCTGGCGTTTCATAGGGAGTCCATGCAAAGACCTCAACGTTGTCCTTTAGGAAGCTCACCAGCTCGTTGCGCTCGGGATTAGAGAGCTCGAAACCCACCATGAAGTACCTGCTGCCATCTTCATTGATTGGTACCTTTATAAGGTCCTCAAAGGCTTTCTCCTCAGCCATGGAGCCAACATCTTCGAGGACAGGAGTGGACTCTAGCATCTCGATCCACTGGACCTGATTCGGCATCCGGCTCTCTTTCTTATCCCTCACCCGGACAGCATTCACAAAGCATTTGTTGGAGGCCATCTGATTGCCCCATAGTGTTTCTTGTCGTCTGGATGTGCCAATGAAGCGCACACACTGGTGGAGAGTGGAGGCAATCGCCTTCATGGTGTGGAGCCATCCCCGCCCAAGAATGGTGTTGTATGGGCTCGGGGAATCTACCACCGTTAATTCTATTTCTAAATGCATCGACCCTACCCAAACTGGGAGGGTGATGCTCCCGATAGGGTACAAGGGGTGTCCCACGAATCCCACCAAGGGGGTGACCAAGGGAGTCAGCTCGTCACGAGCTCGTCGATGGCCTTAAAAGCCGACGTCAGCGGAGCTCCCCTGATTAACCAATATCCTTCGAACGTCTATATGGTCGATCTCAACTTCGACCACGAGGGCGTCCTCGTGTGGAAGCTGCAATCCGTCCAGATCTCGCTCGGTGAACGAGATCGTGAAGGGGTCTTCAAGCTCTTGGTACTTCCGCTTCGGCGGCTGTCCTACCAAGAGCACCTGCATCCCCTCCTATATCTTTGTCAGCTCTTGGTGCATAGTCTCGACCCTGTCTTTGCTTACCGGGCCGTGGATCATTACAACGACTTCCCGCCCTCTTTGACCTGCTGCTCCCGCGACCTGTTGCTGTGGGGGCTATGGGAGCTGCTGAGGGGGCCGTCCTCTTACAGCAAGTGGGGTCCTCGTATGATCGATCCATTCTTCCAGGTGCCCTTCGGCCATTAACCGCTCCAAATGGGCCTTGAACGGTCGGCAGCTGGTAGTGTAGTGCCCCACTTCGTTGTGGTAGGTGCACTTCCCCCTTTGGGTCAGGTCAGACCCCTTCTTGTCTTCTGGCCAGAAAAACCACCTCTTCCTGCCAATCTCAGTGAGCAGCTTATAGATCGGCATCGTGAAAACAGTGGTCTCGGCCACGTAGTCATTGTCATTTCTAAGGGGTCTTTCCCATCCTCCCTCATTGTTGTTCCTGTTGTTGTTATCTCGATAACCCTTGTTACCGCTTCCACCACCTTGCTCGTTTCTTCCACTCCTCTTGACGTTGTTCACCTGCTTCTTCCCTTCCCTCGGGGAACTCTTGCTGATGGCCCCTTTCGAGGCTTTGTTTACAAGGAACTTCTCCAGCTCCCTGTACCTGTCCACGGTGCGCATGAGCTCAGTCATGTCCTTCGGTGGCCACACCATGAGATCGTTGAAGAGGTCTGACGAGTCCTCTAGACCATTTTTTAACAAGGTGGCCGCTACCTTCTGATCGCAGTCCTCAACGAGGCTGTACACCTCCCAATAACGGGTGATGTACTCCTTGAGGGTCTCGTTTGATCCTCTCTTCATGTTTACCAGCGCGTCGAGCGTCTTCGGTTGTGTGTTGCTCCTCACAAACCGGGACGTGAACTTGCCCTCGAGTTCATCGAAGTCGGCAATTGACCCCGGAGCGAGCTGGCTATACCACAAGAGAGCCGTGGTCCCAAGACTCATGGAAAAGATTTTTTACACATAATGGCGTCACTGTATCCGTAGAGCTCAGAGACCAATCGGTATTGTTGTACGTGGGTGATGGTGTCGGTGGTGGGCTCGTATTTGTCAAACTTGGGGATTTTGAAGCCTCGGGGAGGGATTGTCTCGGCGACCTCGGGCACGAAGGGAGACTACTTTGCCTTCTCTAGCCGAGAATCCGACTGGCTGTGGCCCAGTTGGTTGAGGTCGACCGTTTTGTACTCCCCACAAGTCCTTTAGGGAGGGACATTTGTCCGATGTCGGAGCTCGTGATCGTCAATGTGCACACTACTTCGCTCGGATGAACGTCTCTTTGCGTGGGGGTCTCGAGCAGCCCCTTGTGCACCGTTTCTTGTCCGAGGGTGCCTTACTTCTTGCTCGGAGTGATAGACTTTGGGTTCCCCTGTCCGGGTGTTTACGAGCACTATGCTCCCTCCTTCGTTTCGGAGCTCGTACCTCTCCCCCGGTTTGAGCCCCTGATTTTGATTCTCGCCACCTCTTCCTGTCGAGGTGGTCGTCGGGATAACAGCTACATTGTTGCGGGCTGCCGGTCGGTTGTCTTCGGGAAAGACCTCATGCAATCCCTATCGATCCACCGATCGACTAGGGTGGCGTGCACCTTCTCGATTAACCGATCGATTTTGGTGTTGGTTATCCCTCTGATCTACTGAACGGTTGCCTCCTCCATGCTCTCGATGTGACGCCGAGCATCCTGCCGGGCCCTTGCCCTTGTTAAGATCTCTGTTGAGTTGTCGAGCGTACTCGGGGTCTCCACGGACGTCTGGAGTCCTAGCGCTTTAGGCAATGGCGCTGTACTCTATGCATTTGGTTCGTCGGTTATACTCTCCTTGGGTTTGTTGATCCCAGGAGGAGGCTCATTCCGTCGGGATGACGAAGGCGTTGCCTCGGCTGTCCACCTCAATGATTGAACTGAGGCGGCTGAAGACTGGGGCCCTACCACTTTTGTTGGTCCTTGCGGTCCTCGGACCCCTCTTCAACCTTGTTCGGCTAGCTAATTTTGAGGGAGCAGGAGCGTCTTTTGCCTTCTACAAGGCCTCAATTTCGTTCCTCTGGATGGCCATCTGAGCCTCCAAAGTAAGAGGAGGAAAAGGAGGTAAAGTTTCCCTTTGAGTGGTAGGAGCAATGAGGTTGTCAAGCGAGACAACATTCCCAGTCATGTCGAATAGGACGTTGCCCGCTCCGGCGTTGCTAGTGTCGGCGACGTTGGACGCCACGGTGACGGTACCGTTCCTGTTCACCGTGGGAGTGAGGGAGAGCCCCAGGTCGCTCCTGACCTGGTGGTATCTATGGCGGTCAGCGTCGTTGATGTATTCTCCGGTGGCATCGAAAGCATCCATGCCAAGAGTAAGGTTAGCCATACTTGGTAAGTTTTAAGAGAGCTGAGAAAGGAGAGGTTTTACGTAGGGTGAAGGACCACCACTAAAAGAGTAAAGAGAGGCTAGGAGAGGTAACTCACTCCCCAGCGGGAGTCGCCAATTGTGGGAAGCGCTTCACCGAAATAACCTCTTCTGACTGTCTGGTTCGGTACGGAGAGGAGGGGGAGATGACCGAACTTTACTGGGGTCCTAGGAGCACGTCGGAGAAGAAGACATGCACAAGGGAGCAACCACGTTAGTGCCAAGCCCAAACGGTGGTGGTCCGGGAAAGCACTCCGATGGCTAAGTAAGTATCGGAGGGAGAAGTTTACTGGAGAAATTCAGAGAGAGAAAGTGGAGTTAAGAGAGTATTGAATGTAGAAAGAGGGATCCCGAGTGAGGTAGGTGAGGGCCTTATTTATAGGCGAGGAGGAGCGTGTCCTCCATGCTCCTCGTGAACCCCACGCATACCGTCTGTACCGAGGATGACATCCGGAGAGGTCAGGATGTCTGCCGTCGAAGCAGCGCCTTGTCCGCTGCCTTTCCTGCGGAGTCAACTGGCCTGGGAATACTCCCCGGTCAACCACGTGGTCCTGCAGGCGTTGCATGCAGGATAGTTGGCTGCCACCATTAATGGCTTGCATGCAGGGTGGTTGACTGTGCTTATTAATGATCTGGTCAGACTGCCAGGGATGCCTCCACCGAGTTCCCCAACATCTACCGAGGTCGATCGACTCGGTTCGGGCGATATTCATAGGGAGACCTCTTCGAACAGCCGAGGTCTTGACAGATCTGAGGGTATGGAAGTTTATCCGAGGTCACTAAGGTCACCGAGGTCAGGACTGCACCTCTAGTAACCAGACCCTCGTCACTTCGTTACTCATGTAGACCCTCCCCGGGAGACCGTTGCAAGGCCTAGGGGGCCTGGCCTCTTTGAGCTATTTTTATGAATGGGGTCCCCTGGATCCTTCACCTCCTCAGGGAGCCTGCCGAGGTCCCTGAACCTATTGACCCCGGCCACTACAACTCTTTTCCTTCAGTTGCCTTTTTCTTGGCCTCGACCGCTCTCCCTCGCCCTCCCTCGGATTCTTCCTCAAAAAAGAGTTATAGTTGGAGGTATAATCTAACAACAGCCGGATGTTTCTCTGCTCATAGGGGATGGCAAAGGCAGCGTCGATCTTGGCCTTCTTAGCAAGCTTCCTCAGGTGAGGGATGATGACAGGGGCTATAATAAAAAAATATAAAAAAAAGCACAAAGTATCAGAGAGATGCATTGAGAAAAAGATGAAATAAAATGAAATATTATGAGATAGTGAACCAACTAGTGTTGCCGACCTTAAACAGAATAGGGTTGGCCGCAGCTTCATCCGAACCGAACATGAAATTGCCCGTGACGGTAACGAAATCATTGATGAAGGGGTCAGAGTCGGGGAGAGTGTGCACAAGGTGATCATATTTATCTCTCACAGAGAAAACTGTCTCCCCGAAGCAGCGTTGTAGGAGAGGCTATAGATCTCGAAGAGCTCAGGCAAACTGAAAATCAAGGAATGCCTCACGTGGAGCTCGACGATGCCCATGATGATCCGGAACATGTTGCCGGAGAGTTGGGAGGTGGTCAAATCAAGAGTGGCCAAGACCACCCTGAAGAATGGGTCAAGAGGGAACGAACGCCACCCTCGGTAATGGCATAGAGGGAGACATTCAGTCTACCCTCCTCAAAAGGCATGGTATCCGGGTCCACAACCAGTTCTACCCGAACGTCGCTCGGATCCTGTGCCTCTCGCAAAAGGCATTATAAAACTCAAGAGTCCCGTCGAAGTAGTGGAGATAAGGGTTGATAGCATCTAGGGTGGCCTCGGTAGTAGCCTCTCCCTTGTTCTCGGTCTCGATGACCGTAGGGTTCGGGAAACATCCTTCCTCCCCAGTCGCAGCACCCTTTTGGATGTTGCTCGGACCTTCGCCACCAATAACTCTCTCTATGTTCATGTTCACTGAACGATTGGAGGAATCCGAAGGACTTTCAGCTTCAAAGAAAGTTCAACATCAGCTGTTTGGTTATGCATGTTCCTCAAATTTTCTATCAGACGACGATCCTCATCCTCAAGGAAACGGATCGTGGCTCCCGAGCTGTCACTGGAGGAGACACTGATGACCATATTGTCAAGACCTAACCATATGCACGGGTGGAAACAGTTAGCTACAAAGACAAGCTCGAGGAAACTTGATTGACGAAGCCGAGTAGGATTTTCTGGGTCGAAGCGGCCAAGAACAATGACTCGAGAAGAACAAGGTTGAACGATGTGACAGCGGTTTCACTGTTCACATCGGAGAAAAACTCAATAGAAACTCAAAATCTACCCAGAAAAAATATGCAAAAACGATAAAAGCAAAGATAAACAATGAGGAGAAGATCATACCTTGGATTTCGAATAGAACTGGAGCTCTGAAGACAACAAAAATCGCAGCAAGCAACGATGAAACTTTTTGGGCTTAAAAGCAACAATGTTTGGAGAGAGAGAAACACTAGTAAATTCTCTCTCCTCTGTCGTCTCCCTTTTATAGCCAACCCTTGAAACAACGAAGCTGGAAGCGAAACGGCGTGATTCGGGTTAATCACGGTGAGACACGTGTCCTTCTTTAACCGGTACGTACCCTGGTAATAGTTATCGGACCTCAGTCTTCCACATGGCATGGGACACAAACGGGCAAATGAAGATCCTCAAACGACTCGTTCGAAATAAAGGCTCAATGGAGCGCGATTGAGTGGATCGACCATAGTGCTCGTTCATTATTCAGGGACCGGATGGATCAACTCCCCCCAATCAATCCGAATGACGACTGGAGAGAGTTGAGGGGCTATTGTGTGGGCCTGAATTATCTAAAGATGGGCTGGAGGGCCTAATTGTGTGGGCCTGAATTATCTAAAGATGGGCCGGAGGGCCTAATTGTGATTAGAGGAGGCGAGGCCCAATTGGGATTGACCCAAGCCTGACTCCTATTGGCGCTAACGGTCCCAAGGAATTTCCCTAGTAAATCCATGAACGGGAACCAAGTCCCTAGACCGAGCATTTCAGAGCTAGAACCATGGATATCAAAGACTTGGGTATGGGTGCGGTCCATGCGACCCAGAACAAAATAGGTTCCGCCCAAACTCCAAAGCACATTTTCTCAAAAGTCACAAGAAATTTTCATATAACAGAATGGACACACCTCATAATGAGATTGGATGCATGTGCCAACGCAATGATGCTCGGTTACGTACACGGTGACGTCATCCGGGCGGTTATCGCGCGTAGGAAACACGGGCCTTGGAGAGCAAGCCAAGCCCAACCTATATAAACAAAGCGAAAGCTCACTAAACAGGTACGCTCAAAAAATCCCTGATGTCACCCTTCGACCCTTGATCAGAGTACTTTCTCCTTCATCTTCTAGTTACTGACTTGATCGTCAGAGTACCATTCCGGACTCTACGGTCCAGGTTGGTGCTAACGAGTTTGCTCGGCGTGCAAGAGCAAAGCTCGTGAGGAGGATCTGCTTTTATCCTTACACCTTACCCGCGGGAACGACAGAGAATTTTCATCCACCACACTTCTCATGCATTATGTTTATGAATAAATTTTGAACAGTCTCATCGTTAATTTCAAAACAATTGATGATTTTATCATAGATGAATCACATTTTGCCAAAAGTCAAACTAGCGCACTGGTAAATATATTATGGTAGGTTCAGTTATTAAGTAAGTTTATCAGAATTCGTGTATAAAAACTATAATAACATAAAAATCCAGTGGTGATGAGTCTATATATTTCAGGGATAAAAATTTATTTTTGGTACAATAATTGCACTTTTTTAAAATATTGTAGTAGTGGCCGCCGCCACTTTGTCCCTGGCTCCATCCTTGAGTAAAAGAGTAAATTTGGTGGTGGTGGATCGGCTTCAAGAAACAAATTGGATTGAAATGGGTTAGTTTTATACAAAGGGATTTTGGTAGTTCAGATGTTAGGCTGTGAGATGGTGCACGTGGGTAGTGACAAAATATTAGGATGGGAGGTCTTTTAATAGAGAAATTTAATTTAGGCCTAGAGCCTCATGGGTAAAGAGGTGGAAGAGGAAGGTTTGTGACTAGGGGTTAGAGGAAGGCTTTTAAGAGGTGTGTTGAGTTCTTATTGGATGGCAAAAATGCTTTGCCAAAAATGGCTAGACAATGAGAGACATGACAGAGATGGTGTCGGGGGTGGAGATCAGGCTAGGGCAAACTGCAGGCAAACTATATAGGTTTCTTGCATCAGATGCTTTCTAGATCATTTCAAGATGTGCTATAAGAAAACCACCATATAAGTGTGCACCGATTAAAGAAAGGGATTGACTTCTTCTTCTTTTTTATCATAGTAATACTTTATTCTATCGAGGGTTCTGGTGTTTTGACAAATGATAACTAGACTAAAATTCACTGTTTGGACAGGAAGATGTGAATGAGTTAAACCCATCACACTTAGTTAAAAAATATGTCAAAATATTGCATTAAAGTCATTCTTTAGTTTTTTTTTTTTTTTTTGTATATCTGTAAATCTAAGTCCAAATGTTCTGAGAATATTTCGCTAGAGGGATGAGGACAACTAATGGTAAAAGAAGGGAATCGAGTGATCTTGGGCGGTGAAAGAGTCCAGCAATGTAGAAGAGACCAAAGGCAATAACTCACTTTAGGTCACTATTTTGGGTAAGGGTACTTATGAGAGAGAGAGAGAGTGTGTGTGGGTGGGTGTGTGTGTTCTTTAAGTGCTCGCTAAATTTTGTTGGTTTTTGGCTCGATTTCCTCGTTCGCAGCATCTATGGTCCGGACCAAGATTTCTCTGGTCCGGGTCAAGCAATTCTGAGCAGTTTGGGAAGTTTCTGCACGCATGGTCCGGACCACCCAAGGTCCGTGGTCCGGACGGGGAATTTGGTGGTCCAGACTACCGAGTCAGAATGGTCCAAACATGTCTCAGCATCCCATGGTCCGGACGGGGATTTGGTGGTCCGGACCATGGCGACGGGAAATAAGATTATGGAAGGTTTTTTTAGGGTTTTTTGGGGGCTTAAAAGCCCCATATGGTTATTTCTTGTTGGGCACTCATTTGTTTAGTATAAATACATGTATTATACCTCTTTTGTTGGTGTGAGAGCAAAAATTTGGGGATTGGGTTAGGGTTTTGAGAGAGTTGCCTTTGTTTTGGCTTTTGGTGAGTTTGGGTAGAAGATTTTCTGCAGAATTCTTCTTTGTAGCTCTTTTGAGCATTCATTTTGTTAGTGAAGCCATTGATCGACTGCCCGTGGACTAGGCTTACATCCCAAAGTAAGGCCGAACCACGTAAATCTGTGTGTCTCTCTCTTTTCTTGTTTGTTTTCTCTCTCATTCTCTCACGTTTGGTTTGGTTAATTGAGTTTACTTCTCAATTACTTATTTGTTCTTCGAATCAATATTCAATATCATCAATTGTATTGGGTGTGGTTGAGTCTTGGGTGGCCTTTCCGCACAACAAATTTCTCTCTAAAATCTTAGAAAATCTCATATTTATAAACACACTGGGCCACTGTACTCAGGCACCAACTCAATTAATAAATTGTTGACCCATGTCCAGGGCCGGCTTTGGACATACGCGAAGGATGCGGCCGCATCTAGCCCCCAAATTTTGACTAATTTTGGGCACCCCCAAATATTTTATACCCTTATATATAGGTATACATCTATAATATTCATTGAAAAGGATATGGTATCTGAACTTGATTATGAGAGCTTAATTACTACTTTTGCTGCAAAAAAAAAAAATGTGAGAAGCGTGATGTTTAAGTAATATATTTCGGATTAACGTATGTACTAATTATCAAAGTGTTATTATTATTTTTAATTCTTGTAGTCTCTTTTTTTTGTATTATAAAATGGATCTCAAAAATAAAGTTCGCATCCGTCCTCAAAAAACTCAGAACCGGCATTGCCCATGTCATTGCCTTATTGACAAGCCGCAAAAGGTAGCGACCCCGGATGGTCTTGCATAGCACAAATACACACCGCGCGGCCACCCTTTCTTTTTTTTAAGCCAATAAGTTGTTAGCAATTTTCTGTAGGTGGGCCTACATAGATCATATAATTAGATATTGTATATTGTCGAATAAGGTTTGAGTGGTGTCGGTATTACCCATTGAGTTGTGATCGTCTAATAAATATGACCGGGTAATTGACAAATCTCTGCTAGCACGTATTTGGGTTATATCACGTGCATTATGTGTTGCGGGCTATTATTAAGTGTAGAGACCATTCAGGGCCCATTAGGGTTCCATCTATTATGATGGGCTATGATGGAACCAAGGCCTATAAATATGTGGTTGAGTCCCCACTCCAAACCCTAATCTCTTTTCTCATACCATCCCATCGTGTGTGAGACTAAGGGCAAGATCAAGAGTAGGACTTTGGAGGTGGAAGATGAACAACCACACACACAAGGTTTTCATCCTCCATGGCGACAGGTACGCATCCGCTATTATTTTCTTCAATGGTTTGACATGAGTTCTTGGGTTAGGGATTCTTATGGAATCCTACATAAGCCACTAGACCTTCCATTCCTTGCGGTGTGTATTTGTCAAAGCTAGCTCAGTCATTGGACCCAACAGATCCTGCCTCATGACTTGAGCAGACATTCATATCTGGGTAATACCTAATAAATACATTTTAGGGTAACTCATGATGTCTCTCCTTTTTTGGGGACCCATTCCCCTCTGGCTTTCGGGGCTGGACTGAGGGGGTGCTGTGCATCCCATGCACAGCATTGTGTTGTGCAGCCACGGTGCGGCTGCGCCGGTATCGTTCCGACGATCAGAGACGTTCACTGCGTAGACCTCGTCAAGTACTATAAGTGTATCAAAAATCGACTCGGTCAGAAATACTTTAAAAGGAAATGGAACACAATGGACACAAACACTGGATCAAAACCACTTTTTCAAGTTATTTGTGTTCCGATAAGGCACTTAATGATATCCGATCGAGTTGATTTTTGGCACACAATAGTACTCGACAAGGTCTACGTGGTGAACGTCTCCGATCATCAGAAAGATACCGGCGCAGTCGCGCCGAGGCTGCACAGCACGATTAGGGCTGGCGTGTTGGCCTCACCCCCATTGTGAGTCGGCCATTGTGGATACCGCCCGGTGTTGCAAGGATTTGCAGATAGGATGACCAATAAGAAAAACTCATGGCATCCGTTGCGGCGTGTCTATATTGCAAGTGCCATTTGCGGCGCACTTCACCTATTTGAAAGTCAAACAAATTGAAAAGTATGGACCGATTGGGGAAAAAAAATCAAAAAAATTAGTACGAATAGAAATTTTTTTTTATATTTTGATCATAATTCTTTTACATTTTATATTTCTCTCATCAATGCAAATAGAAAAGTAATAAATTTGGGGACAAAACTAATTAAATTTTTTTTTTAAAAAAAGACAAAATAGTAAATTTAGGCTGAACTATCTCGTAGATAGGGTGATTTGTTCGTGGTTTACAACATTTGGTACTATTTTGTTAGTTTTACGTTTATTTAGTTTTAATTAACAATTTATATGAGTTATTTTATTTGGTAAGGACAAAATTGGTATTAATAGAGCAAAAGGACTAAAGTGTTATACAAAATACTATAATATGGGAGTGCAGTGTGATTTTACAAAAATGATACAGACACAAACTCTCAGCCACAACCCACCACAACCCTTCTCACATGTGAGGGACCCACCCTGAGCGGGCCCCACCCCACATGTGAGAGGGGTTGTGATGGATTGTGGCTGAGAGTTTGTCTGTATCATTGTTCGTGATTTTAAAGAGTAAATAGGGTGGCAGTAAAAAAGGATGAGTAATTCTAAGGTACATTAGACGATGAAAAAAAGGATGAGTAATTCTATGTAGACTTTCATTTGTGGGATTATAGACTGCCAATCCAAAAAAAAAAAAATAACCTTAATCAGTAAAGTAAGATACTCCGTAATAAATTTGATTAAGAACTTAAATCTATAAATCGCAATTTTAATGTTGTTGTATTAAACGCAAGGTACGCACCTAAGTTTCATGCCTTCTCAGCAAGCAAAAACTTAATCAGTAATGATACAGTACTGATTGCTGGCCGGTATTTAACCGGTTTCAATTGCAAAGAGCAAAGCAAAGGATCAGTGGTAAAGGCTTTTCATTTTTAAGTGCAAGTATAAAGGATCTTTTTCCAGTTTGTTTTTCATATCTGCTCCTCAACCCTAAGGCTATCATCAAATAACAGAAGCTTTTTTGAAAGAAAAAAAAAATTACCATGTAATAGAAGCTTGAAGAGAAATAATGGGTCCAAAGTCGAAGGAATAAAAAATCGAAACTCTTCCTCTCAATTAAACTTACATTAATAAGAATGAGGAATATTCTGCTTTTACAAATGGAACAAAGGATTGGAGGGAGCGGGAATATATGACACACCAGAAAAGGGGGAAAAGCGCAAATTAAAAAGAAAAAAAAAAAGCTATGTACATCACTTTTTACCTACACATCAGATTATTTTGTCAGCCTCCGGAGATATATTCCTGATTTCTTCCAGACCTGTATGACCGATCCATGGAGGCTAATGAATATATACCACACAATTTGCACAGTGGGCCCCACTGCGACTTTGAACCGATACACCTGCTGCAACATTTACTTTAAAGCTTTTCAGAGAGAAAATGACGCTGATTTATCTTGGGGGCAATATTTCATCAGCATAGATGGAGACACAGGCATCGGCAGCACCAGCTGCAAGAAGCAATTGGTAGGGGTGAAAGCTGAGGCAACTTACAGAACCTATTTTCTGGGCCATGAAGGTGGGGTAATATCGTATGCTCCCTAATTGTTCACCCTCCAGATTGAAGACTTTGATCAACTGTTTGGCAGAGCCACTGGCAATTATGGGGGCATGTCTATGAACCGCTAGAGATGTTAGGGAGCCCCTGTGAGCGTCAATTGTCAAGTAGGTGTCCTTCTGGCGTCTGATGTCGAGGAACTGAATATCGCCGGCTTGAGATGCGCTGACAATCTGAGTACAACCAAGAAGAAAACTGCTAAGTTGGAAAAAATAAAATAAAATAATACAGTACACATGGGCCATATTATGTCCTTTGGTGGTCTTAACTGATCTTTACGGTTTAGTTATGATAACAAGGTCTAAGAAGGATGTGGAGTCTGGCTTTCCTTTTAGGCTGGTTACGAACTCTTCCATATTATTGTGGTTTGATTTGTTTCTTCTTTTTCTGTGGGCTTTCTTGTTAATAACTTGATTATTGTGGTTTGATTTGCTTCTTCTTTTTTTTCTGTGGACTTTCTTGTTAATAACTAGCTGTGGTTTTAGATGCACATAGATATTTTATGGATAGCAAGTGATGAGTGCGGTGTCAAGAGTTATTGCTGCTTAGTTACAGAAATGTGGTTTCATCTGTTTCATTGGGCTTCCCTGCTAAGTTAGTACTCCATAAGATTTTTGAAAAGGGTAAAGTATATATTTGCCCCTTAAACTATTCGAGTTTTTTTTTTACTTCGTCCTTGAACTACTAATTGAACACGCATGCCCCTTGAACTATCAATTTGTTACATAATCAGGCCAATCCATAACTCCATCCATGTTTTGAATGGAAAACTCAAACTTTAGGGTTTCTTCCAACCCCCTCTCCAAAACCCTAATTCCCTCATCCCTCAACTTCTGTCCACATTCATTTATCCACAGCAACTCCTCATCAACTGCAGTAATTCCCGATAGCTCGTTTTCACTACACAAAGTTGAGATCTCGTAATCACTCCAGTGCTTGCATCTGTTGATGCAATCAGCCCACTGCTTTGCAGTGAATGAACAGGAAAATAAATACCCATAAATGCATGGAAAGTTTGACGCTCAACCTCATGATCCGTCAAACAGATTACACAAAAGAGAGTCAAATACTAAAATACAGGAAGGTGGGTGCAATCAAAACAGTTTCAAAACAGCCTCCTAGTCTTTCTATGATTTGCACGCATTATCATTAGGAGGTAAGGGGTATGGAGGAGAGGTGGTGGAGGGGGGAAGAGAAGGAAGGAGGGGTGGGACATCTTTTCCATCCAAAACATGGATGGAAGTTATGGATTGGCCTGATTATGTAGCGGATTGATAGTTCAAGGAGCATGTGTGTTCAATTGGTAGTTTAAGGACTCAGTAAAAAAAATCAAACAATTTAAGGGGCAAATGTATACTCTACCCATTTTTGAAACAAGAGCTTTTGAAAGGCATCAAGATTATTAAAGCACAACTTTGTACCAAAAAGTAGCAAGAAAATAAAGAGGTGAGGTTTTTACCTTTGCCGGATCAAGTCCAGGTTGAAAGCCAATCCCCACAACTCTTTCTACTCTCTGGGCATGTGGTCGCATCGAACATACGAGTCTGGGTAACAAAAATTAAAACAGAAAACAAAATTGAATGAAAAGATGACATGATGATGGTCAAGAATGGATGTTGATTTTTTTTTTTTTTTTTTTGTGGTCTTCCAAGGATAAAAAATATATCACATCATTTTGCAAATATGAAATAGAGAGGAGGGCATTGCAGTTATAAGGGTGCATTTCGAGCCAGGAAGCAAGGAAAGGAAGAAAGAATAACCATTTTCTCTCCTTTTTTTTAGTTCTTAGCAGAGAAGGGAAATTTTTTTGAAAAATATGGAAAGTGAATCCCCTCCTCTTTCCATTATTCTTTCCTCCCATGTTGCTCCCATTGCCTGTCCACTTTCTTCAATTTTTCACTTCTAAAACCAAAAATAAGAAATTATTTCAATTCTCACTTTCCTTTACTTCGCAAAACTAAACAGAATGAAAAACTGATCAATGGAGAAACAATAATGTCAGAGAACGTCCAAGAAAACTACTCACAGCTCAGGGGTTCGAATGTCAAACAGTCTGACAGAACCATCCACAAACCCAGCCGCAAATTGGCCCGCATGAACTTGCGAAGCAGACTACAAAAGGATGAATAAACACGATTGTTAAACAAAAAAATTGTCAGAAAAATTAACACAGAACTCTGGCACAAGCTAGCTATTAAATAGTAACACCAGAACTTCACTGGGGATCAAACCTCACTCTCACTAACGTCAACTAACAATAACAATACTAATACTGCTGACTTTGTTATTTAATATTATTCTTCGAGTTTACACTATAACTCCAAGGTGCATACTTAATCACTAATCGGTCATGATTAACAACTAGTATCACCCTATGCGTTTTACTTCACATTAACACACCAGCCAGATCAAAACTTCCTTACACTGAGCAAATTAATAACTGTAGTCATTTGACTGATTTCTATAATGAAATTTGTTTGCAAACTCCTCAATCATAATAGGTGTTTGCTTACTTGGGGTTTTATTGAGAGATATTAACTTAGTACACCCATAGAAAATTCCAAAAACGAAGAAAATTATAGTTTAAGGAACAAGTGAATAAAAGAAAAAGAAAATGAGGAAAACCAAGTCAAGAAAACACAAGAGAATAACATGAATAAACCAAAAAGACTGAATAGCGAAAAACAGGTACAAGTTCGAGGCAAAACCAACCAAAGCTGAGATGCTGCAATCTGATGTGGAAGGAACGGAATTAACAAGCTGCTCTTTATCCAAGTCCCAAACCGTAATAGTTGAAATTTCACCAGAAGCATACTAGGAGTAACAGAATTAAACAAATGCGTCAACATAAGAATAAATGGAAAACTAAAGCAACTAAAAATACTTAGATCCCATAGCCTATCACAACATCATAGAGCATAGCATGTACCAGATACCCAGACTGCTGCTGCCAATCCACAACCGCATTCACACTGCGCACACCAGGTCTGTGACCTTGTATTGAAGAGAATGCAGTTAAAAGCTTCTGTTTACCCTTTGAATCGTAATCTTTCCAAATCCGGATATTTCCGTCACCTGCATCACACGTGCAGAATGAATCGTTAGATTCCTTTCAAAAAAACAGAAGTTCCGGAAAGAATATTCATAAACATCATGAAAAAATACAGCTGTACAGAAATTTACTCGAGGCAACAAGAAGCAAGCTGTCATCAAGCTCATTCAGAAGGCAGAGCTTTGATATTCCTTTGTCAGGACAATCATGATTATCAAAACTGTTGAGAAGCGTGGCTTCCTCATAATTCCATATTCTGAAAAGACAACAAGATAGGAAATGGAATCACATCACAATGCATGTTCAGATTGATTCAAGGTATGGAATTAGTACAATATAACCATTTGGAAAAAAGCGAACATACTTTACTGTAATCCTCAGCCTCAGGATACAATATTGATGTTAGCTTGTGTTTAATAAATTAAGAAACCCTAGAAGCAAGTAATAATAATGAGACTCACATACTTTATTCGTTCAGTCTCATCAGCAGCAATAACAACTGGAGAGAAAGGTTGCAGCAACACCGTTTTGGTGCCCAAATCAAATTTGGTATCCCAACTAGCAATTTGATTGTGTATTTTGTTAACAGCTGGCAAAAAAAGTGAGGCAAAATCATTACAAATTATACGACCAAATATTACCAAGATAATAAAAGCAGAACTCAATATTAATATCAAAAGTTACGTTCTGAAACAAAAAGATCATAAAACTAGTTAGGAGAAAAGAAAAAAGAAGAATATGAATCATTAAGAGGACGTACAAGAGCGTTGGCACTTTGCAATGTAATCCAGGGCACATTTTTCTCTGTCTTCTCTTCTAGCCATTAATACTTCACTATCATCTGTTGCTGTAAGAAGTGGTTTCGAAAAGTGACCACAACTCCAATTGTAGATGGTTGATTGTGGAAGAAAACTACGGTCTGAAACCCCAGAAGAAGCACCACCAGAACCTAAAAGTGGATCAGCTAATCCGGTGTCAGGAGTATTTATAAGGTGTGGCCGGAACTCTAACGAACAAACTCTTCGCATCCCTGACAAATAACTTGGTCGAGGAGGACTAACTGGAGGAGTTCTAAACGTAAGGGGCAAATGTCCTGTCAAAAAAAAATGAAAATTAAATTCCAAATTAGAAAATCGCATAAGAATCAAAACACAAACAAAATTGCAACACATTGGCAGACAGACATCAGCCAAAAGTAGCATATCAATATATGATGCAATAAAGTTGACCATAGAACACAATTTATAACAAAAGTTACTCCTACTTTGTAAAGCAGCAGTACTCCAGAAAAGGCCAACCAAATTGAGTGTCTGCAAGGGTGAGCTTTTTAAATTTTGTTGTTTTCACTTAATTGGTAGCTGTTCTCTTGAAAGTACAGTATAAGATGATGGCCACTCTTACAAAGTTTGGACCGAAATAAAAAGTAACTGAACAAAAATGCTAAAATAGGCCATAGGCAGCATGCAACAGATGCTTGGATCGTCATCCCCGAAATACTTTAGATGTCAATTTAATCGAACGAAAGCAAACCAGATCAAACCACAACAAAGTAGTTATCACCTTAACTTAGGCTCAGTATCAGCACCCAATGCAAATTTTACAAAGCCAACTACAATAAAGTCTAATTAAGACCTACAGATTGATTCAATTCGAATTCAAATCCCATTACGATTGGTGGTATTATAATCACCAATTGCGAATACGATAATCCAATTATACCTGGGAGAAATAATGCGAAACACAATCATTTGTATTTGCCTCAAATTCAGATCCAAACTCATTATGGAATATTTTGCAAAAATGAGCTCAGGTAGTTAACATCCATAATGGTTTGAACTCTCATCCTCACATATCAATACTCATTCAGATTTGGTAACTGCCGGAAGGAATAGGTCAAGTTCACTCGGCCAAATATCTTAAACATTGTTAAAATGCAAGAAACAAAATAATAATATAAATGATAATAAAGATTACCTCCATTCATATCGAACCAGGAAGATGAACGGGCTAAGCCAGCAAGACTTGGAACCGGAGTTGTGGTTTCACCCGGTCGAACACTTCCCGTGGATTTCACAGATTTAGTCACAACTTGTTCAATACCAATAATGGAAAGTACTCGCCGACCAAGGTGGGCAATACGCGGCGATGGATCCTTGGCCAATGTAAGCGTAGCCAATACACACTGTGAATATAATGCATTGTCAAGAGGTCTGGGCCTTGTGTGGTGTACCACACCATTGCTCATGCAGTCGTTGAGTATGCCAGAATCAGAATGTTGGGATGAATCATCACTCAATGGAGACCCATGCATTAGTCCAGAAGAAGCAAGTGGGCTACTGGTGGAAACCCTCCCATCTCGGACCACGGACTGGTTTTCTCCACTAACTCTCAACAGAGGACCAATTTGGGTAGGACCCATGCTTCCATGTGGCATATACTGGGTTGGAGTAGAATAACCACTTCCTGTACCCTTGATGACCAAAGAAGGAAAGGAGCTGAGCACAGAGTTAGGCTGAGGTTTCCAATATGCTGCAGCAATTGACTTTAAGTGCTTGTTGTGGCCAAAAGCAAACCGTGCCAGAGCTGTTAAAAACATCAACAATTTTATATCCCATGTCGCCAAGCAAAAAAAAAAGAGCATTCATTCGAAGTCCAAATAAGAACATGGAAAGAGAAAGCAGGCTACTCTTTGAGATGCGCACAGAAATGTCCATGGTATAATGCATTCGATAAACCAGTCCAAACATATTTAAAATACATGAAATGGTTCAAAATGAAACAGATTGTATGTCAGATGATTCAGGTGGGCGGTCTTTCAACTTTTTTTCATGGCTAGTACATTTTAATTACAAATTACAATCATAGTCGAAAGTACCAGATGACACCTAATTTGCACATAGAAAATTCCAACTGAAACACGAATGTTCTACAAACAACATTCATTTGGTAACACTGTTGCATAGATAACAATACAATCTCGAAGTAATCACATTCAGCTTCAGGGAAAATAAAAAATGATAAGTCACGAGAAACAAAGCCGGGGAACATCTTTTGCCAGCCAGAAGATATTGTACAAGGCTTTTAGCAAACCCCTTATCTACCTCATTAGCAGCATGTATCAAGTACAATTCAGAGTTCAGACACCTTAAGGTTCCAGATATACTACATTTATTCACATAATATACTTGCCAGTAGGAAGACAATGACCAGAAAAACTATTTATAAAACATTCCGCTTAGGACTAACAATACATGTAAGACATTTCCCACGAAGCCAGTAGGTCTCACATATCGTTACCAAACGAAGAAATGTATCCTTTGTGAAGACTGTACAGCCAGAAATGAGATTTCAAAGATCCCGCCTTTAACATTACTTTATGAGTAATTCAATTCTATTGAACTTTTAGCAAACCGGAAAGGGAAAAGGAAAAGGAAACAAAGTGTCAAATTTACTAGTTCAAGCCTATGTTTACAAGTTCAAGCCTTACCTTCTCTCCTCTTATTATGTCAGCAGAAAACAAATAGTAGTAGTTTCGACAAATTTGTACAGTAGAAGCAATAGAAAATTCTCCTAAAGCAAAATGGCTGATGGTCAACATACCTACAGCAACCTCTGCCCGTACAAGTGGGCTTCCATCGGAAACAACATTAAGGAGGCTCTTAATAATACTGATCTCGGCTCTAACTTTATCATCATCATCACATTCTTCATCTCCACCAACTGTATCTCTAGATGAGTCAAATCCAACATCAAGCAGAGTGCCCAGAGCAAAAACAGCTGCTGCTCTCACCTGAAAAGGAAGTTACTAACACCATTATGGTAGCATGAAAATTAAATGCACAGCTCAACAATTATATTTCTCCAAAGACGCATGCAATTACAAAAGAAACAAAGCAGATACCTCAGGTTGGGGCTCAGAGAGTAGAGGTGCATATATAGCTGGAGCATCTGCCTGCAAGCCAACTGTTTGTGCCTCTGTAAAATCTTCCCATAGCTTTCCAAGACAGAGGCACAGCCACTGAAGAAATAGAGGTTCATTTTGTGCATCATTTGGAGTTGAACCCTGAAGGTGCTTCAAACATACAAATACCAAATCAGCTTCAATACAGGCCTCCTGACCCCGCCGGTGTCCATCTACAATGACGGCCAAAACAAATGCAGCCATTGCGCGCTGTTCTGGATATGCTTCCACGCTGTCAAGAAACCTTATGAAGTAAGTGTGCCCCCCATCCTTTACCAGATCAACCTGGCATGACTATTATCCAGCAAAACAAAAGAAGAATAAGCACCATTACAAAGAGAAAGAAGGGTATCAAATGCAAGGATAATAGCCTAAACAACAATTTGAAATACAGAACTAGAGAGTTTGCTGAAGATGAAGCACTATTATAATCATCTGGTCAAAATGAATGTGTGATCCAAAGGTATCCAGCAAATCATAAGTACTTCAAATATGAACCTTATCAAGTGCAAGGATCTTAGTCCATATAAAGACAAGAATCTGCCGTAGCTCTGGTGTAGTAGTTTGCAACAGCTTTAGAACATATGGAAATATTCCAACAGACAAGGCCTACAAGAACAGAAAATTCATTTGATTACATATTTCATAAGATGCCATACTCTACTGATGCACATACATGCAGAACAAATAATATGATTTCCCACAGCAACACCACGGAAAACTACCAGATCTACGGCCCAGGGCCCCATATCGAGGAATCTTCCAAGAAGCACCAGCGCACGAAACCGATGACATTGACTAAGTAAAACCTGAGACAAAAAAAAAAAAAAGATGTGTGAGCTGTTACAGAAAACAGTGAAAACAACGTAAGCCACTTGTTATTAGAAGAAACCGCAACACGATTACCAGAGTGCACATCCCAAGAAACAGAGAAAAAAACTTAGAAATGAATAACATGGATATCCATTTCTTAACAATAAACACATCTTGAGAGACTGGTAGTATTGAGAAGAATTGGGCAGCCAATTTCAACTTTCCTATCACAAACGCATTATGCTAAAGTTGAAAATATACTTGAAACTATATGTGGATTTGGAGGTAGGACATTTAATCACCTATATCCTTAACTTAGGTACCCAAGGTGGAAATTTGCCAATCCATTAACCAGAATTACAACACCCACGACTACAGCTTAGGCTGCCAGTGATTGCATCTCATGTTGGGAACCAAAAGTCAGGCTTGCAATTGTCATTATTTGTACTGTTAAAATAAAGGACACTTAAAACCATGAAATGTTCACAAAGCCTTGATAAAAGAAACTACTATGACCCAACCTTACCAATCAAAAACTAAAGAAAGAACTTCACAGGAGATGTTGAAATCATGAAACCTACATCCCAAAAAATTTGCTTGAAATCACCACAATATGGAAAGAATGACCGGATTAAGGTTTTGCATCCAACAAGGACCATGTAAAGAGCCACACCTGAAGAACAATAGGCAACTGCTCAGGCGGTTTTTTATGCTCAGATCCATGATCAAGCCACACCTCAAAAGCTGTTAATTGTTCTGTGAAAAAAGGGCTTGGCTGAAAACAAAATGAACAGCATATCCATAATTACTAACAAATCAAAAAGTATAGAAAGCTAGAAGTCCAATATTCTAGAAGCACCAAATAATCGTGTCAAATGAATGATGAGTGCAACATCTATATGAGAGTGAGAGAGAGAGAGAGAGAGAGAGAGAGAGAGAGAGAGAGAGAGAGATTTTTAAGGAAAGACACCTGGAAATCAGCATTAGGATCCTCCACCAAAGTTGGAAGCTGAGTAAGGCAGATTTCAGCTGCCATGTCCCAGGCATCCCTGTAGTGCGGAAAGTGAAATGAATCAGAACTGAGAACACAATAAACGGACACAAAGCAGAGAGACTTTCACTCATAAACAGTAGCTACCACATATGATGCTGATGGGTTGGTGGCAAAATAGGATATGAAATCGGGGAGCAATTTGCCGAACGCATTATTCTCTCAGCAAGTAAAAAATTTCGGAACAGACTGGCAACTAGCAGATCTTGTCTAAATAGTCTCTGAAAAAGATCTGCAGGAGGCAAAATTCAGCTATCATTATAATATCAGCAAAAAAACAGTAATGAATAAAACAGTTCACACAGCCCATGCAATATGGCTATTACATTACCATGCGGGAGGACATTCCAAGCAATCGTGTCTGTGATTGCTGTAAATATCCAATTCAGTTCCCCCAGAAGTGTTTTACGGTCGTTCTGGCGGCCAGGAATTCTATCTATAAGCGAGTAATCAAGAGAATCACGAAGTAATGAACGAGTGCAGAACCTGCAAACAGACGCAACAAGTATCAAATGACTCACCAGCCCATGTATAACCAACAGAAGACGATACAAAGTCCATTGCAGGAAAGTAGTCAAGCATCAAAGAGGGATATTGCCCACAAAGCCGGGAAAACTTATAAGGAGTACTTCCAAACACTAAGCAACAGTAGCAAAAAGAGAACAGAAATTGGTGATGAAAGAAGTGTCACCATCTCAATGCCATCTTGATGGGTGTGGTGAGACATGATGTGAACACGTCAGCAGGAAATTCAGCACTTTGAGGAAGAGTCTCATGTGCTTCACAGGATGCAAGCAGGATGCAATCCCTTGTGGAAGATCCAGAAGACGTACTCCAACCCTGAAGCTACAAGAATATAAAAAATAACTCCTCAAGTCAGAGAACTGAAGAAAAACAAGATCAATTCATTTACCTTGGCCAAATGAAAAAATGCCCGCTATGAAAATAAATTAGACAGCACGAAATACCTCAATGAAGTTATTGACAATTATCCCAGCAGCAGAGCAATCAAACACATAGATTGATGGGGTCCTTAACCAGGAATCTAGGTCACTGATCGGCAAGGGGATATACTGTGTATAACTCTGCACCAACATGACACCATCACACAATGGAATTTGTAACAGATGATTAACACCCGTTGTCAAAAAAAAAACAAACAATTAACACTAGAAGGCATGGGAATATGAGAGCCAAGTAGCTAACCTTATTAAACAGCCAAATTTCACCATTAGATGTTGGCTTCGGCACACCATGTCCATTATAATGGAACAGAACTCTCTCAGCTTTGGCATATTTGCGACATGTTGTACAAAGTTTCCTCACTTCTTCCACAGTGGGATCTAACTGGACTTTGTAGCGAGCCTGCCAGAAGTTAAGACGAATTAGGCTGACATTGAGAGGGGAAGGGCTCCAAATTTCTACCAACCTCCCTTAGGGTATGCTTCTCATGCAGTTACTAGAACAAAAACCACATAAAAGTAATTCTCATGAATGAAACATGATTATGGACTTACCAATAAGGAAAGAAAATTAGGGAGGAGTGTCTTTTACGCAATCTGTTTTTCACAGTTTGTGCATGTGCAAAAGAGAAAGGTGCTTCAATCAGCCACTGTATTCCATATTGCGTTGCACATCTAGTTTCTTTTATATTTGGTAAAATGCCAACTTTAGAGGTTTTCGTCAAAATTTTATATTTGAACATAAGTTGGCCCTTAGAGAGAAACAAACCTTTGCCCAAACTGCAGATTTTGAAATTAACGTAATCCTTCATTTCTCTCATCACAGGCACTAGAAATTTCATATATGACAATTCACAAGCACTACAAAAAATCATACAAGCACACTCAAACAAAAAAATGCGACATGAGAAGCACTAATAAAATAATCTTCTCACCCGTGGTTGCCACCTCTCATACTGAAGACTCAATGTTTTCCCAATTGTTTCAAGTGCTTTTTGAGGGGCCATAGAGAATGGATCTGCAAAACAAGAGAAATAAAAAAATGCAAATCGTTTTTATCTTAAACACTAAACGGTGAGAGCTTTATTGACGTAATTGAAATTAAGAACGGTACAAATAAAAAGTGAAAAAGTGGTCCTCCAAACACAGTACAAAAAAGAAACAACCAAAAGACTACAAACGCACAATGGCCTCCAATCTGTTGACATCAGGGATCATCGAATCAATTTAAAACAGGAAGAAAATAATGCCCAAAAAGATGAAAAAGGAAACTCTCCTACACTCACTATAGGCAACCTAACTTCCAAAAGCCAGCATTACGCTTCAACCAAATACCAGCAGAGACATGTACACCATAACACAACATATTTATCTGCCACCAAAACCCCATAAATGGGATCAAAACCAAATTGGGAACAAGTAGCAAGGACTCAAGCAACAAACAGTCGCCAACCGATCATATAGGGATGGAGCCAAAGGCCAATGCAAAAATAAGTGATCCAAAGAATCCTCATTCCTCCTACACATGGTACACCATTTACGGAAAAGAAAGCGGCTCCTTTTCAATGTTCTAAAAATTGCTCGGGGCTAGTCTAACAGAGCACCTAGCGCGTAGGCCGAATAGTGGGAGACTAATCGGTGCCCAGAGATCAGTCGGCTTTCTATTTTTTTTTTAAAAACATCCCCACGTCCCGCAAAGTTTGAGTAAGAAATGACATAAAACTAGGAAGAAAAGAATCAAAACTTGAAAAGTATATATTGCTAGGGTTTGAATCAATAAATTAGTGGATCCTTCATATATTACGTATATGCTATACGTTTTGTTTATGTTGACATAAAATTTGACCTTCGTACATTTTAATATAGTACATTTTTTCCAAAAATTTTAGAAACAAAACATAGCCACTCAATTAGTCCCCGCCTAGCCAATTAGTCTCCGACTAATTTTCAACTACTTTATAAAGCGTGTAATCAACTTCTAGGCAATAAAATCTAGGCATTGGGTGGCTGCCTAGTGCCGACTCTTTGTACACTGCGCCTTTTTCAATAGTTATCGTCAACCCTAAGAGACTAAGACTAACACAAGCCAAGTACAACATATACACCATTATTACCCTGCTTTAAGAAACGAATTCTTCCCATGCCTTTTATTTATTGAAAAGAGGCACATTATTACCATTATGGGATCACCTATTCTCTCAAAGTACAACTTACAAGAGAAAACTACCGATAATTAGGTGACGACACTCATTTACCACTACCGATATGATGCAAGGTGAGTCTCAAGAATGGCCAACAAAAATAACAACTCAAATGCTTTCTGGCAGTTAGATTTGTTACAAAAAAAAAACCAATCAATCAGATTCACTTCAGAAAGCCATCGAAAGAAGCCATTGAAGGATACAATATCATGAGAACAAACGAATAGATACAAATGGGGAAACAACACCCCAAAACAGGAGTCACCTATAATGGGGAAACAACACCCCAAAACAGGAGTCACCTATCACCCAAAGAGAAATCCTCCCCCAAACAAACACTCTCTCCATTGTTCCCCCTCAAGGATAGAAACACGTGAAAAGAAAGGAAAGATGTGAAATAGATACCCATGGTGATTGACGTTCACTTATGTTTACAACAAAGGGATCCCTTCCATTCGCTTTAGTTCCATACCTACTCCCAATAATAGATTGCCATAACAAGTTAATCTCCATGGGGAGAGAAATCATCTCCCAAACTCCCCGAATGATCTTTATTCAATTAATATCCCACGTCATATCCCACATCACAGGCTGAACTAGGATACATCTTCCTCGTCTAAAAACCAAAGATCTGGCCAAACCTCCAACAATTTTACAAGGCCCTGTCCATATCATCTGTGTCTTTGTGCTAGTATGCATACTCTTTGGGTGACTGATTAACATGTCCATTACTTATATAGAGATATTTAGTACGACGACTTCTCTCAGTGAAAACGAAAGAAAAACAGAGACATGGCAATGACAATGTAATTTTCACCGAAGGCCTCCCTCCCTCCCTCAGTGAAAACGACGACTTCTCTCAGTGAAAACGAAAGAAAAACTGAGACATGGCAATGACAATGTAATTTTCACCAAAGGCCTCTCTCTCTCTCTCTCTCTCTCTCTCTCTCTCTCTCTCTCTCTCTCTACCATCCTCCACTTCTTCAGCTCACTCCTCTCTCCTCCAGCACCACCACTTTCTATTCACTATGCCATCTCCATATTGAACAGCCAACACCATAAAGAACCCATCAACTTTCTGCAACAACATCACTCGGGCACACACCCACTCCTCTCCTTACACCTCAATGCCTTCCTATTCTTCACCCAAATGCGCCGCCTCTCTATTTCTCCCGAATCCCTGATGCCCAACCTTCTGTTTGCTCTCAGAGCTTGTGGGCTCCACTGATTGCTTTCATGAGCTACACTTTCATGGTACCTAGCTATGTTACACAGATGCAGGTACGTGAATCGCATATGCACGTCTATCTAAAGGTCGGACCACCTCAAATCTTAAAATAGAGGATTCGTGGATATGTATCCAAATCTGGATACAGATAATGGGATACAAAAGAGAAGCGCATGTATAAAAGATAAAAATAGAAATATATTTATATTTTTAACATGGTAATAAAGATAAAATACATAAAAATAAATTTAAAATGAAGGATGGACTGCAGTACAGACTACAGATAATATTATCTTGTTGGGCCAACCCATATAAAACTCACATTGAAACAACGATGGGCAGAAATTACTTAAAGTATAAATTTTATACAGCTGTCCGCTTTTTCTTTTAACAGCATTCTACTGTACCCCAAGACCAAAAAAGAAACAAAAGAAGAAAACCAAAAGAAAGCGTACGATCCTACTTCTCCAGGGTCGATTGGAATTCTTCAGCATCTCTCTTTCGATCTGCTGTTGCAACACATCCGATCTACTTCTCCAATATCCGTCTCTTTCGTTCCTTCATAATCTGCGAGATACTTCTTCTTGGACTCCGAGATTTTTCTTCTTCGATCACGCTCCCAGCTGAACCCCAACGTGTCCGATTTTGCAACACTGCACTTTGTATAGATCCTGTGACGACCCGCCCCAGCTGACCTGTTAACTCTTAGCCTAACCACGTGGCTCAAAAGGTTAACTTGGTGGGCGTTTCTTTATATTCCCACATTATGACGATGCAACGTCCTTATGATGCATTGACCCAGTAACCTTATGATGCATTGACCCAGTAACCTTATGATGCATTGGCCCAGCAACCTTCCCCCAGTGGCCATGGTGTGGCACTTAGTTCTACATAGAACTTTGCTCCAACTCTAGGTTTCAAGAGGTGGCTCATGCAAATCCTGGAGGTGTCCCCACCATGTAGGGATACCACCTGTAACGGCCCGCCCCAGCTGACCTGCTAAGTCTTAGCCTAACCACGTGGCTCAAAAGGTTAACCCCAAGTTAACAGTTGCTGGTGGGAATTTCCTTATATTCCAATTCATTATCTCATGAATTGCCGATGTGCGACATTAGACCCCCCCCCCCCCCCCAACACACACACAAAGCAAAAAAAAAAACCCCACCCAAGGTGGACTCTTACAGATCCTGACCCGGATCAGGTCGACGCGGTTTCTTCGCCAACAACCAGGGATCCGTGTAACGTAGTGGCCTAGTTTTGACTTTTGTGCGTTGCAATTGTTCGCTCATTTTCCTTCTTACAAAGCTCATGAGTATAACAAAAACCCTTATATTGAATTACATAAGGCATACCAAATGAATCAAGTGCAATCAATAGGTTTACAAGTGAAACATAAAGGCACAAGAGAATATAGGGGTAAATAGAAAAAAGGGCAAACTTCACTTTAATCCCTAGTGGTTTCAGCCATGTGCGGATTATCACCCTCATGTTTATTTATCAGTTATCACCAATTAACTCCCTGTGGGTTTCAGACCTTTAGCATCCATAAGCGGAACTTGTAAATGACCTCAACACCCTCATCTTCTCGCTCTCACACATGTACATACAAACACATTAACGGCTGACAAAAGAAACCCAAGTCCTATAGTAATAGGAAGAGACATAAGTATAGAAATCATTTAACATCAAACATGCATGTACAAGCATATACATCAGCAAAAATGTCTTTCTATATTAACAATAAACTAACATTTAATTGGTAAAGAATCTGGTTCGACAAACTCAAATATAATTCATCACACCACAATACTAGAACCAGAATACGGGAATAAGACAGTTGTTTCAAGTTTCATCTCTTCCTAGATATGAACACATCTTTTGGTCCTGGTGGAGCTGGCGACACCACATGCAATAGCATGGGGTCACTAGACCCCATCAAATTTCAAAAACTAACTAGTAACTACTAATGTTGACCCCATTAAACTAAGAAGAGAAAATTGACAAATTGGGGTAATTTAAGATGTTTTTGCATATCCTTTGAGTTGGAGTTATCAAGTAAACAATCCAGAAGAATTCTAGTGAGGAACCCTTTTTTTAAAATAGGAAACACTGCAATAAATTAAAAAATATCTACCTTACACACTTTCATCTTGTAGAGGCTGGCTTATCATTTTTCGGCTTGTGAAAAAACGAAAAGTTGTGACTCCATCGGACAAAAAATCCTAGAGTCGCCACCGCTATGATGGGTTGTGGGTTTACACTCTTGTACCTTCCCTTCTCTCTATATATACCAAGAGTCTCTCCCACTCTCTCGGTCTATATGTTTAGAGTGGGAGCACTATCAGACTCATTGACCCACTTTTTGATAAGACACTCCTCGGTAAATTATAGGCTGAAGTAAATGCAAATCAATCAAAAGAAGGAAAGCAAAGAAACAAGAAACAACAGAAACGAATACAGTAAAAATAATATGAAAATCGAGTCAAAGAACTGAACGAAATAAGCACCAAAAATCAAGTATTGTGAAATAGTTTTAAAAGACTCAATTTTTTGACATAAGTAAACAATACTTTAGCAGTATTTTAGGTAGATAAGGGTATTTTTGTGTCAAATAATAGTTGTACTCGTACCCATCTCAAAAGAGATGTGTGGGTTACACAAATCTGGTTAACTTGGATGAAATTACAACAGTGCACATTTGCCTACAATCAACAGGGAATTAAGTGGAGATACACGAACGTGAGGGGTAATCTGCCATGTCCCAAACCATAGGGGGTGAAAGTGAAGTACGGCCAAAAACAACAGTGAACCAATTTTGAGATGTCGTCCCAGTAAATTAGCGTGTAATGACACCAAGCAGCCAACATAAATAGTCGCTATATTCTGCCAAAGTGACTTCATGCATGA
Source organism: Vaccinium vitis-idaea (assembly GCA_963854785.1). Lineage (NCBI taxonomy): Eukaryota > Viridiplantae > Streptophyta > Magnoliopsida > Ericales > Ericaceae > Vaccinium > Vaccinium vitis-idaea. The sequence continues at coordinate 23,722,202 of OY978218.1, forward strand.
GCATTTTGCAGTTTGAGATGAGTTAACATCACACAGCAGGAACTAAGCAAATCCCATGCAAGGCAGGAAATACAGGAAAGAATGCAATAGTTTAGTTTGGAATATTCAAAAGCAGTGCGATGATAACTCCGACTGAACCCTCAACAACCCAACTCAAGCCACCAAAATATTGCTCCTGTACAATTTCTTCAGGGCACCACAGCAAGTGAAACAATTACAATTTAAAGTTACAAGTCTAAAAGTGCTTGAAACAGGACTGCTGCAGGAAAGCTCAAATGGATATAGGGCAACATCACAGCCATGGGCAGCAAAAGATCAGTGCCAGAGTGCCGAAAGGTGAACTGGATACAAATGAATCAAACTACAATTTTAATGTAATGTGAGTGCTTCATTCTGTGTCTACCATCCGCAAGTTTTTTTCAATTAATGCATCAGGAAGAATCAAGAAGGAATAAACATAAGAGCAACAAGCTAAAACTACAAGGTCCAGTCACAGCATATTAAACCAAAATAACTCGGAAGACTGTACCTATCCAGCACTCCATTTTGGCACAAGGAGATATCTTAATTACATCCGGTGGGCTAACGCTAATGTTTAAACAGAGAACAAGTGCAACACAGCCTGTCTTCATCTGTCATGAAAATTCAGGGTTACTTAGCAAGAGATATATTAAGTATAAACACTATGAAATCTGCAGTTAGCTAGTAAGATGATCAAACAAAAATAAAGTACAAACATAAACTAGCTGAAAAGGATAAATCCAACTCAAAATGTATGGCAAAGATTAATAGATATACAGTGCAGGCATTTCCACCAAACAATTCATTCAAAATTACCTTAGCAAGAGAAAAATGACCTTTGCAATTTGATACAAGACCAGTAGTGAAAAAGAAGAGAAGGAGAAACACAGAGCAGAAAATCACATGCCTGCACACACACACACACACAACCTCCTTTGAAAAAAAAAATCGAGAAAACCACATGCTCCATTATGGTGTGATACTCTATTTCTTTTGACATTGTAACGACTTGTAGTCTGTAGCAATCTTTTGACAAGTAAAATGATACACTTTTGTTCTCAAAGGAGGCCACAAAGGATATGAGAAGAACCACTCCGAGCCAAGTTTATCGCCCCCCTCACCCGAAACAGGACCTCATGAAACATCAAACAAATGCCTCCACCAAAACAATCTTCAAATCCAAGAAAGGCTTCTGGAGAACATTTGTCCAAACTACATTGACAGGAGACAGAATCCAACAAAACTAAGCCTATACAATTCATAGTGATACAGTTGAGCTCCGGAGAAGATCTTCCTCATTGCGTGGAATGCATTCCGCTCGAAAACGCTAGTTGGTACACTCAAGACAAAATGACCCAAGGCGATCCTTTCGGATTGATAAACTTGCTTTTTCTCTCTCTCAAGGTGAATCTTTGTAGGCATCTGCTCACACCTAGAAAATCCAAATAAAACCTCATAGCATTCCGGAACTAAAAGTACTTTACCCACTCCACACTTTAAAGCAAACATCTCGATCTGCGTCTTTTTCACTTTCCATGATGGTTAAACAGAAGGGAAATTCTAACGGGTGCCATATTGCACCCGTTAAGAGTACAAAAAGGTACAATTTAAAAGTACACTTGTACTTTAAAGTACATCTTTAAGTGTACTTTAACGTACAAGTGTACTTTTTTTGTAAAAGTGGGACCCACAAAAGTGTACTTTTTGTACCCTTAACGGGTGCACTATGGCACCCGTTAGCATGACCCTAAACAGAAAGCCACACATTGGAAGCCTAGTATAACCATATTTGCCACCCTCTTCCATAGACTCGCTTTCTCCGAACCAAACCTCCCCAAACATTTTCTCTACCAATCCCTTTTCAAAATTCACTACATTGCGAATTCAATTCTCTTCCTCTCAATGGTAAGAGCATCTCAAACCCATCTCCGTAGCCATAACTCCATTTTAAAAACCAAAACTCCTTTATGGAGAATCATTACCATCCAAACCTACTCCCCTTTGGAGTCTCCAAGATGAATACTCAATTTCCATTCTTCATATTGGGAGACCCACTCACCAAATGGAGAAACATCTCCATTCATCACTTTCGGACATCAAATTGCAATACCAATCAAAAAGTCTAAACCTTTTGTTAATTTTCATGTAGTACTTGTCCCTCAGCATCATAGATCTAAACTTCTCTTAAGTTGATACATTAGCCTTTAAAATGAGTCTAATACAAAATATACCAAATCAAACTGAGCCTTAAGTCCCGGACTCCCAATCAATTGGAGAAAGAAATTATAAATATATTTTATTAAAATTGAAGAATGGGAAAGTGAGAAGAAAATTCGGAGAAAGTTTTACAGAGAAAAAAAAGACTGGATTGAAGTCGGTGTGAATAGTTAAATTTCCTAGACTTACTTTTTGAATAAAATACGTAATTTGAAGTCTCTAAAATGGATAATGAGCAGAAGATGGGAAGGAGATGCTCTAAGCAAACCTATTCTTAATGAAGCTCTCCCTAGACCTCTCTAATAACACTCATGTCAGATAGCCAACCTTCAGACAAAAAAATAGGAATAGAAAAGTGAACAGGTTAGATAAGGCACTCTTACTACCTACAAATCCACTGCCCTCGACAAGATGCGTCTTCAAAGAGGCCATAATCCAGTGAAATAAATCACAATCGCACCGAATGTTGCATCAACGTCAAAATAACTAAAGCCTACTAAAGGACAAAAACAAAAGATCATACTATGCATCCTAGATTGGTCACCGAAGTGCGTGCATCTATCCACTATCCTCCTGGAACTAGCCCATTGTTAGCAAGGATTATCTAAACCATGACATCACCCAAGAAAAGTATCGTGCATCTCAAAATTCTACAATCCCGAATGATTCCACGACAATAATAATTCGAGATGTACAAAAGGATCATTGTACCTCAATCTACTATCAGTTTGTTCTTTCTCACCACCCAAGACCCCAAATAGCTGCGACTCTCCAAGCTATTGGAAGACGCTTTTGGCTGCAAAATATTAACTGATGCGGCCCTTATTGTCCATTTTTATCAGACAATTCCAATGCTTGCATCTTTAAGTGCGGGCCATCCCTTACTTATATGGGAAGTGATCCTTAATGGGGAAGTTCCAGCAAGCTGGGTCTTTGACAGCTTCCTTAACCTTCATAGGGTGTATGTACCCATATTCAAGGAGATCTCCAGATCTTCTATCAGACTTTTGCCCAAGGGATAGACATTGTTTTGTTCATGAAAGCAAAACAGAACCCCTATCCATTCTTTGCATTCAAAACATTGCCAAAATAGATCTTGTATTTGAGTGTACTGATCACTGAAGTTCTTGCCTTAGCTGAACTTTTGCGGTGCTGGAGTTGCCTAGCAAGTTCCTACATGCACTTGTCATCTGAAAAAAGGACTTCAACTATGCAATCAACCATCAACGAACGTATCACCTTACAAATACAAAACTGAATCCAATTCCATCACATTCCATCAAGTTCATTCTTTTCGAGCAAATAAATTAGGAAATACCAGCAAACATATCATAACCTTTTTCATTATCCAACTTCCAAAACAGTGCCTGAAAATTTACTTCTAGCCCGGAGACCACACTCACTGTCCACCAAGATGCATCTAGGATTTGCCTTTGTCCTAGGGAAAAAATCTAAATGACAACACCAACCCTATCACCTTCCTCAACCTCAAAGATAAAACATTTGTAATGATTCTTGACTCCGCAAACCAAGCGAAAAGCCTATAATCACTAGTACAAAGTTAATTCTACTGCGGTAAGCCGATAAGTAAAATTAATAACTTCGCATTCCAAATATATCAGTCCTATGCACCACAGGTGTGCCGGACATTCATAAGGTTAAATCAACAGCTTTTTGGCAGAAGTTTTAAACTCGGTATTCAAACTGTTGCAAAGCCTAAACCGAACATCTTGGAACAACAGAGCCACAATCAAGATGCAGACAAGTGTGGACTAAAATCCACAATGTTGAGGATCTTGACAATAATGTTTGCAGATACGCCATTGATTGCCGACAAAAAGTAACGTCACCAACCAAAACATTGAATGGCGGAATGATTTCCAGTATCTGTTCTATTGACCACTGTCACGCCGGTGTTCGGCCTAGAATCATAATAGCTGTAAATAAATTAAACAATAACAGTCTCACTAGTTTCCCAATCCTCTCGGCAATTTGAAACTAAATCCAATTCAGAAATTACAACTGCCACCTACTCGTGCGTACTGAGTTTATCATTCACAGAACAGGTACCAAGCATGGAGATAGAACGACGGCTGTGGCAGGCTGTCCCATACGCCCATAAACATGGATATTTTGCTTATCGTGGTTAATAGAAGTTCCGTTCTGGGAACCAGCCATAATAACACAGGATGCCTCAACAAAGATTATGATTTCAAACAGCTAACAAACATAAACACGAACGACGTATAATGTAGGAAAAGCAGAGCTTACTCGATCCTTAGGTCGCCATTTCGAAACCAACCCACTATCAGCCGGGCCAGAGGGAACACGAACCTCGAAAGCCTCGTGTCTTAGGTCACACAAAACAACAGTCTGTGGAAAATACGCCATGCTCGTAGTGGTGCTAGTACCATTTCCATAACTACTGCTAGCAGTCTCAGAATCCCTATCCCTTCTCTGGTGGTGCCCAATCAAATCCACGTCATCGGTAATCGAACAATCATCGAAATGATTAGAAAGCGCCGCCACCGAGGATTGCGAGAATCGAGACGCCATAAAATCTCCCAATGCCATCCAAAGAACAAAGTATCAACCTTGCCCTAATCGGACCTTATCTCGACACCATACGCAGCAAGGACTCATACCAGATGCTGAGTAAAAATGAAGCCCTAACGATCGAAAATCCGGAGCTTGTAAGGCTGGCTGAGGGGACAAGAGAGAGAGTTAAGAGGGAGAAAGTCTAATCGGTGAAACGACAGGGCATGGTGAGCGAATCCAGCTACGCAAGGTTGGATGAGAGTGGAGAGTGGAGGCTCTGCAAACCCTAGAGGGCGACGATGAGGAAGAAGAAGAAGGAGAAGAGGAGGGTGGAGGCGCACAATAGAGCACTTCGGCTGAGCCCAAAAAAAGGGTTTCAATTAGTGGAATTTTTTAAGTGGGAGAGAGATGGGTACTATTTGTTTCTTAATTTCCGAAATTCTGTACACTACTACTGTCTACATTTGCATCTACTGTTGATATTTGTATTGTCACGTTCTAATTAAAAATTCAAAGATACGGGTCCTTGATAAATCCGGAACCCGAGGGTATTACTTTGACTGATTACGATTTGCACAAATCTCCACCTACTTGTACACTAAAAAAGAGAATTGGGGGAAGGTGTTTGTCTCCAATTTGGGTCGTCCGTGCTCAGAATAGACGGCTCGGATTTGTTTAGTAACGGACGATTTAGATGTGTTTGGACAAGATGTGATCTGAGCCGTCCATCGCCGAGCACGGACGGCCCAGATCGGACAACATGCATGCTATCTCCATGCACCCCGGTCCCCACTAAACATTGTTCCTAATTGATAGGGTTTTGTTAAAATGTGTCACCAAACACATGATAAAGTTTATTAATTGAGTCTAACTAAATCTTTGTTTGCATGGGAAATTTAAGTTATAAATAATAGGCCAAAACTCTTTTATTACTTTTTGCATAGGAAATCTAAATATATTAATTACTTTTACTACTTTTTGTAAAAGTGGATTTAATTAGACTCATTTAATGAATCTTATCAGGTGCCCGAGGGACACATTTTAACAAAACCCTTTATAAAATCAAGATTTTAGCCATTGCAAAAATTTAACATTTGTTGAAATCAACATCACTAAAATCAACTATTGATTTTAACAAATGTTGATTTTATGTGATTTTATAATTTAGGAGTTTATAATTTATACTACTAGTAATCAAAATCGTTCATCTCTTAGTCTTTGCTGTGAAATACATTAACATAATTTCCCCCTTTGGGCTCATGGCGTTTTCAGTCTCGGGTCCCTTTAAATCTTTGTAATTCGTTTTCAAAAATTAATAAATTATTTGCTTAGAAAAAAAATACATTAGTCAGTTCAGTTTGGATTGACAACTTTATTAGGTCACAAGTGATAGACAAATTGAACAATGCAAGTTGCGAAATCACAATTGGCGTTTATTTTAGGGCGAATTTTTCAAATGATAAAATTCGGGAAAATCAACATTTACTAAAATCACCACTTGATTTTATCAAATGACAAAGATTTTTGTGAGAATTCACCCTACTCTTCTATGAAAACAAATTGTTAATATATAAGTATTAATATTTGACTGAGTTGATCTTTTGTAGAAATAAAGTTCTCGGCAAGGCCTACAATTAAAACGGTTTAGATCAATATTGTATGTCCAAAGTAAACCCCCATTGAAGAAGGAATGATGTTAAAGCGGATGTCCTGACTTTGCTTATAGAGTGGTTTGTGCGACAATGATGATGATATTTTACAACATTCAAAGGAATGCTTGGAAATAATCCTATCATATAGTAGTAAAAAAACAAAATCGACATCAATGTAATGGTTTTGGCATGGAGAAAATAAAACTTTCCTTCCTTTTAATTTGTTTTCAATGCTAAAAATTTACTTATACAAAAAAGGAAATCAATGACCATCTAGAGTGTATGGTTTACAACTCATCCATTTCGAATGAGCTACTATAAAGTTAAATTGATAAATTACCGTACATTTGTAGCAGTAAAATACTATATCATGGTATACCAATATCATTGCACACAATGTACTTTGTTTAAGTCTAAAAGTAATTATCACTTCCAAAAAATCTAAACGTAATTTAAAAAATTAATTAAGTAATAAAAATGATATTAGATGCTACGAAAACATGCATTCAATAATATGTATGCATTTTAATTAAAAAATTTAATTAAATGCATGGTGTTAATCTTGCTAAAAAGTCAAGATCATCTTGTATGGTTATTAATAAAGAGGTGAGATGTCAATCTCATATAAAAAGGAATGGAGATCTCTATTCAACTTAAGGAAACAAATATGGAGATGATGCAGATCCAATCTCGTAACAAATTTTGGTCCATATATAGGACCAGAGACAAGATGAATGTTCCCGTATATATCCATTCTAATTATATTTGAGATGCTGTAATTAATTGCTTCATTTTTTTCTCACCTTTTGGCTCAATTTAAACATGCTAACATCTTATGCTAGATTTACCAATCAAAACAAGATTAATTTAGATGCTACTAGATGAATTTTAACACGTGTGATATTCAAATATTCATTAGTTGGTGGTGAGTCTGGTGACTTTTCCAAAGGTTGTAAAACAAGACTAGTCTCATTGAATTAGTGATAATGGAGAAAATTGGGGACCAAACAAAAGAAATATAACAAATATAATAAACGCCAACTAGAGATAAAATTGTGAAAATTCACTTTGTTAATAAAAAAAAGTGATATTCAACAAAATGGGACATGAGAAGTCTCGTTGAAACCAAAATTACTGAAAGAGTGCATTGTACTCGGTACTGAGAAAATAAATTGATAATGGAAATGATACAAATTGTCAACAAAGAATATTGAAAATATCAAAAATATTACCCTGATATCCTGGGAGCCCAACCTTCGGTAGAGATACTATGTCAGAATTATATAAAAGCATAAAAGGTGACGAAAATTGTGATAATTGAGCGAAATTTGAGACTTTAAAATATATGGAAAGTTTATTAAAAAAAGAATATGAAAAATACGATAAAAGCCACTAACAATGTCATTTATCTATATATATATATATATATATATATATATATATATGTTTAGAAATGAATCTACAGTTCCTTCGGGGACATTCGATGAAATTGGAACAATATAGAGAAATGAATCTAAAAAAAACGCAAAACATAATGCTAGATATCGGCAAGATAAGAGAAGATTTCAAGATATATTCAATAAGAAAAATGAAAAAATAACAGTAAATTATTAAGCAACGAATAAATCAATACGTGATTCAGTGACTGATGATGGTAGTTGGCGAGCTTAATAATTTTCATGTACAAAGATAGCACATATTAACACAAAATTTGCAGATGAATTGATATTTATAGTCACATGTTATAATCATAACCCGATAGCATAATCATGCTTGTGATACTACTAACCAAAAGCTATTGACGATTGAATTTAACTAATATGGCAACTATTATTGAGCGCGTGCACACGTGCTCGGCGCCAGTGAGTATAGAAATTGTTTATAGAAGCATTGGGGAAAGTCAACGTTTACTAAAATTTGACTTGAGTCGAAGGTTAACCGTCCAACCAGACGATGATGTGTGACATGAATACCCGCTCGACACATGTCGACATTGTATGAATGATCTCACGACACTTCACTAGTGCACCCCTATGTTAAGGTTCAACCATGGGCCTTCCAAACAAAAGGAAAACCCAGAAACGTAAGTAACATATGGACACAGCCCAAAAATTCATGGGCAATAATGCGAGAGGCCAACCAATTAATACATGGCCCAGACATCCATCTTCTCCGGTCTTAAGACAGGACTTGAGGGACCTGTTGAGGCTTGGTTGGGTACTGACATGATTGTGCAAACTATGTCGACATTGCCCAAATAATATTGGAAGGGGATCTAGTGGTTTGGTGGCTATAAAAGATGAGGTGTTCACCACAATATAGAGAAGTTATGTAGCATGCCTAATTGTTGTGAGGGTAACCCTAGCGGTGGGTGATGACCTCACCCATGCAGTTAGGTGTACGGAAGGTACACGTGTCATCATCTCATAAGGACCACTTAACGACAATAAATATCAGACATTCTTTTCAAAAAAATTCAGAGATCTCCACAGAGTCACGTCCTAGAGAGAGAAAGCTGGTAAATACTTATTTTGGAAGGAGAATATTCTTTAAATAATGATTCTATTCCATTTTCTATAGAAATTCTGGGTGACCCACAAGGATTAATCTTAAGTTTTCTATTACTTTATTCTCTTATTGTACACTCTTGCCCTTTTCTTCACCCTTCTTGATCACTCTATTTTCCCATTTTTTGATCATTAGCTATTTTCACCTCTCCAGCTCATATTATTCTCAAGAATATTGACAATATTTGAACCTTTGTTACAAAAGTTATTGGAAATATTAATGACATAAAAAATCATATTGATCTGATTTTGTTCAATGGAAAAACATTTTTAATTAGAAACAATGAACTCAATGCACTTGATAAAACCCACTTTTTAAATTCATATCAATTAGCATGATTTTTAACTTCTTTTAATATTTTCAATGAATTTTAAAATGGAACTAATTTAATAGTTAAAGTTGGCCACCCAAACTTTCCTAACTCGCTAGGTGCAGTTCAGGTCACTACTGAGAAGGCATCTTCGGTATGAGTTATTGATGTTGACTCACACACGTGGCAACATAATCCAGACCAACGTGTGGTGAAAAAGATCCGTGAAGCACTATGTGGCAGTTCTCCAGACCAAAAGCAAGTACGTTTTTTTAATTCGAACAACATCCCCTTGGCATAACTTTTTGTGACTTTTTGCACATTATTTTTGGTAGTTTTCTCTTAATTTTTACATCATATATTTTGTCTTAATGAGAGGAATTCAAAAAAAAAAAGACAAATTTAAAAAAACCCCAAAGAGATAGTCTAAATGGAAAAGAGTTTCTTTTGGGTCTTTTCCGTCATCGTATATGATTTTTTTTCAACCTTGGTCTATATGTTATATTTTTTTAATGTTTCTCTCAAGCCAAACAGTGTGATGCCAAATTAGACCCCAATCTAGTAAAAATAAAAGGAAAACAACTAGAAAGACCGTGCTAAATGCCCCTAAAAATTTTGGTCAGAGGGCCAAGTCTTTTTTTTTTTTCCTTCGGGAAAGGGTTTACTTCATTGATATAAAAATATTACAACAGGAAACAAAACAACCAAAAAAAGGACATAACAAAAAACTAAGTGCTTTACATCGTGCTACGTACGTACGCGTTAATGTTAATCGATCTGTTGATGGCAATTTAAGTGTACAATGGATTATCGATAATTTTGTGACACAGGTATGCCTAAAATATTCTAGTTTAAAAAAAAAAAAAAACTAATTGATGCGTACTATAATCTTGAGTAGTCACAATTAGAGTGGCTTCGACAATCTGTTAACCAAAAAGCTAGCAGATGCATATTATAATCACAGGCAGTGAATATTACATGTTAACAAATTAATAAGCGTAGTATCAGTTTGCCGCACTTTGTTGCATAGGTAGATCCTAATTTAGTGAGGAAGCTAACTTTGTTGTATAGTCTGGCCAAAATTGCTAACAGAGAAGCTTCTATATCTCTAACTATTGTCAAGTTGTTAATATTACATCTTAATAAACTAATAAGGTTAGTAGCTGTTTTCCAGAATTAGATAGGAAATAGCAGGGGAAGATATTTTCTAAAGCTGCGTCCACCCCAAAATAACCACGTTGTTTGTCATTTATTAGGCTATATACGTGGGAAACCATGAATTCTTTGAAGAAATTGAGCAACCCCAGGACATAACTAAGGATATTGTCTTCCAAATTCAACATCAACTAAAAGTAGTTTTTGGTCCACAATGGAAAGTTCAATGTATTGCATATTCAGTCAGTCAAAAACAGATATTCATCAACACATGAGTTCGCAAAATGATAAGCCATTGGCCTAATTATCCCTCGCCACTTATATTGTTTCCAAAGCTTAAACACAGAACACTACGATAGATACATGCTAATGAAACTAATACAGTTTTGCTAGATCATAATTTTGGAAGCGAAGGGAAATATCGAAGCCACTCATACACCCTCTCAGCATTCTCAACATCAAACACAATTAATTGGGGCTCAAGTGCCAGAGAGACAGTCATAAACACGTAGTCCAATGCATCCAATTCCAGCTCTGTCACAAATTGTCCTAGAATAATGCTATGAAGCCTTTTGTTCACAACCGCAACCACCCACCTACGGTTGCCCATCTTAATCACAATCTGTTGCAGCCCATTTCCTCCAAACATTAGAGCCACACAATTCTGTAGCTCCTATTAAGAACAAACCGGCAGAACAACCCTAATGCAGCGATCTGATACACATATGAAACTGAAAATCTTATCATAGCGAAATCGGTATTAGGTGAAATCACAAACATAAACTTTAAATCAACATGTTGCCTTTCCAAAGCCAAGGGCAAGCAAGAACTAACAATGTGGCTATTTACACCATATTTTACCGCCTTATCGATATCGATAAAAAGGACACATGGCATGCTCCTACGCATTTGGAAGCAAGTTAGTGACACATGAAAAATTCATGTTAAACTTCCTAATTTACTGAACACGTTTTCTTTGTATTCCTTTTAAGGAGTACTAAGGAAGTTTACTTGAGAAGTCCATGTGTCAAGTTTGTACTAAGGAAGTTTACTTGAGAAGTCCATGTGTCAAGTTTGTACTAAGGAAGTTTACTTGAGAAGTCCATGTGTCAAGTTTGTACTAAGGAAGTTTACTTGAGAAGTCTATGTGTCAAGTTTGTACATGAGCGTAAACGAGATAATCTGGATCATCACAAAGGCAGTTATGTAAATTCAAATTTGAAAGTAAGTTTTTGAAGAGAAGCCAGGAAGCCTATAAATACAAGAAGCAGACAACATTGCAAAAGATCCACGATCAACCGCCACAAAGGCTTATCTTTTTATCTTTTTCTTTACTTTCCTATACTTTACAACATTTTCTAGGAGTAGGAATAGCTTAATTCACTTATCGATTGTAACTTCGAGTTTGATCGATTTGTAACCCTTGTTGAATTTTAATAAAGTTTACTTTGTTAGATTTCAATTCCCTTCGTTTGCTTCCAAAGAAGTCCTGAAACACGGTAAGGAACCAAAATCCACTTTCACAAACCACATTCCAGCATCCATCTTTCACTAAAAATTCTTATTGATAAGAATTGAAATATTTTGGTAAACAGTGGCCTTCAACATAAGTCTAGATAATTTAAGGGAAAGCAATTAAAGAACTTAATGATGAAATTTGTTAGCATATGAAATTCACTATCTAACTAGGCAACGGGAGAAGAGCTTGCCAACCATGATTGGACCTCGACCAACCATGGAATTCACTATTAAACCAATGTTGATAGAAGTATTACTACTCCTTAACTTTACGAGGAAGCAAAAAATTCAACATTTGAATAGCATTTTGTATACAATTTCTAAAGCATTTTGTATACAATTTTTTTTCCAGAAAAATAGGTAAAGCATTTGCATCGCCATACCTCTAGGTCTATCTACAAATGCAACCAATATGCTATGATTCAAAAAAAAAAAAAAACATGCTAATGCAAAGATGATTGGCTAAGAAGTACAACCAAAAAGTATAAGCCTAATAACTAAATTATTAGTTGCCTGTTCTACCAACTAGTATATGCCTATTCTACTAAAATAATTTACCATATTGCACAAAAAAATGTATCGGTGAGTACATTATTTTTAAGCTTGAAAGTTGCACGTAATTTCATAGGGGACCAGCTTTACGGGACAGATGGGGTATTTAACTCACTGAGTTACATAGAGTATATGGATGAACTTTTTTCTTAGGTATCTCGTTATATTCAATAACTTTATAAACTTTACAACTTGCTCTCAAACCACTCTCAGGTCATGTAATTTGAAGAAGGGTAGTAGCTAGCCCATATATGTACGACTTACCCTTGTAGTATACTTTCCCACGAGTCTTCACCAAGGGCCAATGGCCTGTTTCCGCATAAAAAAAACTCGTTCTTCAACGTTTTATCCTTCAAATGCTCCATCTCATCATCAAGCTTTCTCCTCTCTTGTTTCATTCCCAAAAGCTTTTGTTCGAGACTTTTCAACTCACCTTGAACACCGTCTCTCTCAATGCCAGCTTCTGCATACCTGTTTGACACATCTTTCGATTCGGATGAAAGGCTCACTAGTCAATTCAACCGATCACGTAAAAATCCTAAATTCATACCCAACAGCCCAAAGGCTTCCAAAATCGCTAAGTCATTTGGGGAGGTAGAAATGTTGCAAGCTCGTATTGCATCGGCGACATGGATAGTCTCTGAAATAATTCCAATAGTCATTTTGCTATCAATGTTCTGAAGAAGGCCCTCATGGATGTGGTGCAACCCAAAAGATTCCATTAGATATACTAGAAAGAGAAACTCCCAACTTTTTGGGACAGAGGGAGTATTTAACTCACTGAGTTACATATAGTATATGGATGGACTTTTTTCTTAGGTATCTCGCTATACTCAGTAAGTTCAGAAACTCTACAACATTCTCTCAAACCACTCTTAGGTCATGTAATTTGATAGAAGGGCAGTAGCTAGCCCATATATGTACAGCTTACCCTTGTAGTATACTTTCCCACGAGTCTTCACCAAGGGCCAATGGCCTCTTTCCGCATCAAAAACTCGTTCTTCAACGATTTCTCCATCAAATCCTCCATCTCATCATCAAGCCTTCTCCTCTCTTGTTTCATTTCCAAAAGCTTTAGTTTGAGACTTTTCAACTTGCTCTGTACATCGTCTCTCTCAATGCTAGGTTTTGCATACCTGTTTGGCACATCTTTCAATTTGGATGAAAGGCTCACTAGTCAGTTCAACCGATCACGTAAAAATCCTACATTCATACACAACAGCCCAAAGGCTTCCAAAATCTTGTCCTACATCGCTAAGTCATTTGGGGAGGTGGAAATGTTGCAACCTCGATATGTATGGTCTCTGAACTAATTCCAACAGCCATTTTGCTATCAATGTTCTGAAGAAGGCCTTCATGGATGTGGTGCAACCCGAAATATTCCATTCAATATACTAGAAAGCGAAACTCCCAACTTTACGAGACGGAGGGAGTATTTAACTCACTGAGATACATAGAGTATATGGATGGACTTTTTCTTAGGTATCTCACTATACTCAATAACTTCAAAATCTCTACAACTTCCTCTCAAACCACTCTTAGGTCATGTAATTTGACAGAAGGTTAGTAGCTAGCCCATATATATACAACTTACCCTTGTAGTAAACTTTCCCACGAGTCTTCACCAAGGAGCAATTGCCTCTTTCAACATAAAAAACTCATTTTTCAACAGTTTCACCTTTAAATCTTCTATTTCATCATCAAGCCTTCTCCTCTTTTGTTTTATTCCCAAAAGCTTTATTTTGAGACTTTTCAACTTGCCTTATACACCGTCTCTCTCAATGCTAGCTTCTGCATATCTGTTTGATACAACTTTCGATTCGGATGAAAGGCTCACTAGTCAGTTCAACCGATCACGTAAAAATCCTACATCCATACCCAACAACCCGAAGGCTTCCAAAGTGTCACGCCCTTGATTTTATAACAATAAAAAGTAAACATTTTTTGAAATAAAAAGTGCATACTTCATACATTTTCTTCTTTTATCTCATCACAACGCTTCTTCTAAAAAAAATACCCGTCTCCCTTTGGAAAGACATGAATTTAAAAGATAAATTGATTACATTCTTCCAACAATTTAAAAAAAAATAAGGTTACAAACCCATCTTAGTTTAAAAAAAAAAATACATGATCATCTCCCAAATGAGTACCTACTAAGTTTCGAAACAATGATCAATGATGCCTTCAAAAGATTTCATGCACTCCCAATGCACTTCACGCCATGCTCCTCATTGAATACCGGAAAATTGATAGGTTGAGCTATACTAACCTAGTAGAAAATCTCTGACACAAACTCTATATATATATATATATATATATGCAGTACACCATGCTTGTGAGTGAACCTACATTGCATAAGCCCAATTTTAAAAGTCATTCTTTCTTAAAATGCACGTCTCGTCACACACAAACATAACATACACATACACACACACACACACACACACACACACACACACATACACCATAGCGCATACACGACACCACATATACATAACCACGCTTGAAAGTTTCAAACCGATCAGAAGTACTCTTTACCACTTAATTTACATTTCAACACCACCTTAGGATCACCACGACTTTGTCCCAGTCTTTTCTCTAACAATCAACTCTTTTTACTTCTCATCACACCCAAACACCCTAGTTTCTCAACATAATCACGCATTTTGGATTTCTTCGATAGATATTTCCTCAATATCGAGACACCTCTCATAAAATGTACAACGAGTACCACACAATTCCCAACTCCACGAACACAATCAAATCAACTAAGGAATGTAAGGAATAATACACAACAAATAACACATAAACAATCACACACAACAAGCAACATATAACAATAACACGCAACTAACAACGCACCACAACAAACAACACAACATGTCCGACTCCACAAGCCAACAACTCAATTAAGGAATGCAAAAGACTAAAAGATTAGACACTCAAAATATCCCACCAATAGTTTCACTTACCAAGAACTCAACATGTCAAACCTTCCCAATCTCATTCAATTAAGGGCATTTTCGTAATTTCATCACGGGTCAAATCCGTAAGCATCTTCATCAATCCATGCCTCAAATACACTCATAAATATCTCAATTTCATACTAGGAAAGCAATATAACATATACACATGAATATCACAAAAGCCCCAATTTTGGTTTAAGCCATAAATTAGAAATTTCACAGTACAACAACATCTATGAAAATCGTATGTAGAAATCAAGAGTTTATTATCTAAACACATAGATATATAGAGAGAGGAGAGAAATCCCTACTTGACTGGGTTTTGAGCAAAACCCCAACTTTCGAAACTCAAGCTCCAAGCTTTTATGTATCCGTGACGCATCATACGCGTAATTTCAATTGACACACCAATTTCAAATCAAAAACTGATATTTTCTGGAAATAATTAAGGCACATCCCATACATCATTTCGTAGGTATACGAGTCTAGTGTCATAATCAAAAGACGGTGTACCAATCGGATACCCACGCTAGACGTTATGACTGTCTTTCCAAGACATGGTAGTGTTGTCTACACAAACACGAACCTAACAGTAGTTTGGTGTACGAATTTTCATATTTTCTATAATTCGAATTAACCTCTGAAACTTTTACACAACACAAAGAACATCCATGGGTGGCTTCTGTAAAATTTTCGAAAATTTACTAGTTCTGGAAAAATATCGAATAAATCGGCCAAAACAGTGTCTGTAGGAAAAACGGATAAAACTTGATAGCCTGACTTTGAAAAATCACCATAAATTGAGATCTTAATGTTTTTGAGTGATTCTTGTGCGAAAAGTTTCGTATTGAAATGTACTTCAAAATCCCATAAGGGATCAAAGTCTAATTTGTACTTCAAAGATGAGAAAACAACCGAATACCAAGACTACACGAATCTGCCAAAGAGCAGATTTCCAGATTACAGACCCGATTTTCAAAAATTAATAACAAATCAAATACTCAATGGATTTGAGTGATTCCAGCGGAAAAAGAAAGGTCTTTGAGTTAAATTTAAATCATATGAAGGAACTAAAACCTAATTAATAGTTTACGAAGGAGGAATCGACCAAAAATCGAGACCCAGTTTGCTGTAATAAAACTACTGTTCATATCAGTACATATACACGAATTTGTACAACAAAATCAACAAAAATGAAAGGTATACAAACTGTCCGAGTTTCGATTTCAGTAAAATACCAAAATATTCATACTTACTTAGAAAATTGTGGGCAAAGTCACCGTGTGCTCAGAATCGTCTAAAAAAATTTTAAAAATTAGGCACGCATTACAATGCGATCCCGAGTGACGTCATTAGATAGGTTTAAGTCCCACCACCGCAACAAGTAAGCTAGTATCATCCACGTAGCTAAAAAAAAAAAATCATATTCCACATCTTTATTTTATTTAACACAAATTTGCGGGTCTTTACACAAAGTCTTGTCCCACATTGCTAAGTCATTTGGGGAGGTGGAAATGTTGCAAGCTCGTATTGCATCGGCGATATGGATGGTCCCTGAAATAATTCCAACAACCATTTTGCTATCAATGTTCTGAAGAAGGCCCTCATGGATGTGGTGTAACCCGGAATATTCCATTAGATATACTAGAGAGAAACTCCTTAAAGGGATACAAAGATATATTTTTGAAAATGATGAAAGCTGGCAAAATTGAAGGATTCTTACACTATTTATACTACCCCTTACATTAGAGACATAAAATAACAAGTCCAATAGACTACTACATAATGACAATAAGACCCATAAACTATTAAAAAGAAACTTTTCCTCAAGTTACGATAGTGTCCTCTAGAAAATAGGGCATCAAATGTTGCATTTTGAAAGTGTTGGAGATGTTCAAATGTGAGGGTAGTTGGAATTGGCAAACATTATCGTTGATCTTGCGCAAGACTTCACAAGGACCCACTTTCCGACTATTCAACTTTATGTAAGCGCCATGAGGATGCCTTTCCTTGCTCAATACAACCCATACAAGATCCCCTTCCTTGAATAAAACCTCCATTTTGTGTGCATCAATAGCTACCTTGTACTTCGCATTAGACTTCTCAATTTAGGACTTGACTTGAGCATGAACATTCTTCATAAAGGTAGTCATTCCTTCCGCCTTGGGGTGTTCCTTCTTAAAAGTTGGCAAAGGGACAAGATCAACCACACTAGAAGGTTTTAACCCGTAAACCACTTCAAATGGGGATATGTGATTGGTGCGGTTCAAGGAAGAATTGTATGCGAACTCTGCCAAGGGAAGAATGCCATCCCAACTTTTTGGATGCTCACCAACCAAACACAACAACAAGTTCTCAAGACTTTGATTAACCACTTCCGTTTGGCCATCGGTTTAAGGGTGAAAAGTGGTACTAAAATGCAAGTTGGTGCCAATCTTCTTCCACAAGGTCCGCCAAAAGTGAGTAAGAAACTTAGTATCTCTATCAGAGACAATAAAAGTAGAAACACCATGCAACTTGTAAACCTCAAAGAGACAAAGTCTAGGGCGAAGAAAAAGAATGGGGGGGGGTTAAGAGCTTCTCTCTCTAGAATCTAGAGAGAGAATGCACTCCCCTCCTTCCATCTCATAATTTTTCAACAAAATCACCCCAACAACCTAGTTGGTCCCATTGAAACAATCTGCTTCAATCTCATTGATTATCATATTTTCACTTCTCATTGTACTACCCTTCTCAAAAAAGGGGATCTGCGTTTTTGTTTTTTCCAGATTGTAAGGGAGTTTGGTTCTCAATCTCAGTTTATACAAGGGGTTACTGTAGAGTTTCCCCCAATTTCAGATGGTTTTGTTCACAGAGTTGCGTTGTAGCTCCATCACAACATCTCATCCTCTTCACACTTTGTATGAAGATCATCAACTCTACAGTTTTCTAGTTCGATGGTTCAAGTTACTGGTTCAGCCATGGAGTTCATACCCCATTTCGAGCATATCATTTCCAGGGAAAGCTACACACATAAACATTTCGGATCTAGGTTCCATCTTTCATTTCTGGCTTCCTTTGCAGTTCAGTTCTCCACCGTTAGGTGTCGATGGTGTCACGGCGATGGGGGTGATGCCAATATGGGTTCTGGTCCAGCTATGGTGTGCCATGTTGAAGATGGTTTCAGTTCACTTATGCGTCTGTTGTGGGTTTGAGATTTACTTGGAAAACAATTGAAGAAGAAGATGAACAATACAAAAATGGGTGGTTAGGATCCCAAGCACACCGCAAAGTCGAGAAAGTTTGGGTAGGTGGGGACCACGGTCCTTTCTTGGACTAGTTCACAAAAGTTTGCTGCATGACTTTCTCGGGCAACTGTACCGCATGGCTTCTCGGGCCACTCACCTATGCATCTCTAAAGTGCTTTTATAAAGCAGACGTGAAGGACAACCAATTTGGTCCAAAAAGTGCCAGGAAAAGCTACCTTTGTTACGCACAAAAGGTGTCAGCCAACTTTTAATTTGCATCTACTGGATGGTGGGTCCCCAAGGGCTTGCCTTGTTACACACAAAATTGGTCAAAGAAGGTCAGCCTTCAGTGGGCTAAATATTTAAATCAACGATAGCTACAACGCATGTCCAAGCAAAAGAGGGTTTTCTCTGGTGACATATGGTGGGGCCATATACCATGTTTCACGCAAAGGGTGTACCAAATTAAAGCATCACAGCTACAAAGGCAGTATGCCCTGATTTCACGCAAATGCAGTGCGCCTTGGAATTCAATTGAGTGTGGGTGACCTCCACCTCACAAATTTGATAATTTTGTTAAACTTTTGTATCCCTATACTAGGGGGTTGTGCTGGTTTTCATATTTCGGGACTACACAATTTTTTTTTTCTTTTCTTTCTTTTTGTTGTTCTCCTTGGGGTATGCCTCTTGTAGGCTGTACATTCGCGTAACCCCTTTCATTTTCAAGCTAAATTACCCACAAAAAAAAATTGTAAACCTCCTTGAAATAGAGATTGGCAATGTTCGATGCATCAATAGTCTTCTTACAAGGTATAAAATGAGCCATTTTAGAGAAACAATCCACCACCACCATGATAGAATCGCTCCGCCTTGGTGTAGGAGGGAGTCCCAAAACAAAATCCATATTTATGCATTTCCAAGGACTTTCCGACACGGGGTAGAGGCAAATATAACCCCTTATTAGTTGTTGTCCATTTACTTCGTTGGCATGTTTGACACCTTTGCACATAGTTCCCCACATCTTTAGTCATTCCCGGCTTTGGCCAACAATTGCTCCCTCAAAGAGCATTTAGGTACACACAACTTGAGCCATTTAAAGAGAAATCCATCTTTCAACATGTAACTCTATCACCTCTTTGCAAAGCATTGAAAATCTTGCTAAAGTAAGGATCTTCAGCATAGAATGTTCGAAATTCTTCAAATCCAACAACTTTATTCTTCATCTCTACTAAAAGAGCCACTCTTCTACTTAAGCCATCGGCCACTTTGTTGAAAAACTCCCGATTTGTGCCTCAAAGAGATTGTGAATTGTTGTAGATAGGCTATTCACTTAGCATGCCATTTTTTGTGGCGTTCTTTGGCTATTGATGTACTTAAGAGCTTCATGATCGGTGTTGAGAACAAATTCCTTGTATGCAAGGTAGTAGCTCCAATGCTTGATGGCATGGACAATGGCATAGAATTCCAAGTCATAAGTAGAGTATTTGAGCTTGGCACCATTCAACTTCTCGCTAAAGAAAGCAATAGGTTGGCCTCCTTGCCTTAGAACCCCACCAATTCCCACTCCCGAAGCATCACGATCGAGTTCAAACGTCTTGTCAAAGTCGGGTAAGGCCAAGATAGGAGCTTTGATAAGCTTTGACTTCAACAACTTGAAACTCTCGGCGGCTTCTTGGGTCCATGTAAACACCTTTTGCTTGATGCAATTGGTAAGAGGAGCCGCGATACTACTAAAGTTGCGAATGAACCTTCGATAAAAAGTAGCTAGCCCATGAAAACTCCTCACTTCTTGAACACAAGTAGGAGTTGGTCATTCCACAATTGCTTTGACCCTGTCTTCATCCATGTGAACTCTCTTAGAAGATACAACATAGCCCAAAAATACCACATTATCAACAACAAAGCTACACTTCTTCAAGTTTTCATTGAATTTATCTCTTCTTAAGACTTCAAAAACTTGTTCAAGGTGTGATAAGTGATCGTTAAGGCACCAACTATACACCAAAATGTCATCAAAGTACACAACTACACATATGCCCAAAAGAGGTTGAAGCATTTGAGTCATTACCCATTTAAAAGTAGTTAGAGCATTGGTAAGCCCAAAGGGCATCCCAAGCCATTCAAAGAGGCCATGAGGAGTCTTGAAAATCGTTTTCCATTCATCCCCCTGGTGGACTCGAATTTTATGATAACCACTTCGAAGATCAATCTTAAAGAAGACCTTGGAACCGACTAAACAATCCAACATATCATCCAACCTTGAAATAGGAAATCAGTACTTGATAGTAATCTTGTTGATAGCTCTACCATCCACACACATCCTCCATGAACCATCCTTCTTTGGTGTTAAAAGAGTTGGCACCGCATAAGGGCTAAGGCTTGCCCTTATGTAGTCCTTGTCTAAAAGATCATTGACTTGCCTTTGGATTTCTTCCCTCTCCCTTGGAGACATTCTATATGTGGGCTTGTTAGGAAGGGGTGCCCCGGGCACCAAGTCAATACAATATTTGATATCTCACAAAGGAGGCAATTCAGAAGATAACTGTCACGACCTTGACCCGTCCCTATGGGCTTAATCATAACAAAGTGCCAGTGAAATCATCACTTAGGCCTCAACATAGCATTAAACATTTGATAAGAAAATGACCAAAGAGGGACTCATAGAATTAAGCAGCGGAACTGAAGCCTGTATTAACATTCAAAAACCATAACGAGTCTTTACAACAAGATCTCAACTCAAAGTACATCACAAAGCTGTGCTTAGCACCCAATAAACTTCACAAATAAATTACCAACTCTTAGTACTAGAAATTAAATACCTTAGAATTAAGCAATAACAAATAAATTACACATTATGTATTAAAAAAATGAACCAATAGTCCAATACTTCATCCAAGTTACTGCCAGGACTAGTCCAGAATTGCTGCCCATGTCAATCGTCTAATTAGCCTCTGATACACAGAATAGTCCAATACTTCATCCAAGTCTATGTTCACAGAATTTTCATTATTAGCCATACTAAATTTTAAGGGGAAAAAAAACAGAGAAAAAAAAACAGGGAAAAACAGACCAAATAAATAGATAAATAGAGCAGCAAGAAAAAAAAAATTAAATCAAATAAAGTAATTAGGAGAGAATAATGTTACTCTAGTCTCCAGATGATGAACCCAGGTGATGATTCTAAATTTCTGATGAACCCAATAGATGAACCCAATTGATGAACCCAGATTGAATCCAAAGATTGAAACTAACCCCCAAGATTGGTGATGAGTTTTCTGATCGCTGATACTCGATTTTTCTGATCGATTTCGCCTTGGTTGAAAGTAACCCAATCGATTGAATTTTTTGTGCTTGAGATTTTTCTGATCTTTTTCTGATTTTTCTGATCGATTTCGCTACTGTGCTTGAGATTTTCAGATCTAATTTTTTGTGGACTGAAAAAGGTTAAGTAAAGACTTTAATAGATGAGAAAAAAGAGCTGTTGGGCAACGGGCAGATTCAACGAGCAAAAAAGAGCTGAGTTCTGAGTCTTCTGACTTCACCCACCCACCGACTACTCCTACAGTCCTACTCCCTAGTCAATGTAGTCATTACTCGAGGACTACTTTAAATCTGGGATACTGCCAAGTGCCAACTGCCAAGGGAATCCAATTTCTTGGAAATCTACGATCAACATGCTGTTGGCAGACTCTTGGGAGTTGGGAGGAAAATAATCAAGTGTGCAAATAACAATTGTGCACTAAAGAAATTAATCAAGTGTACCAAGTACCAACTCTTACCGTATGGGTAGTTTTTTACGCATCAACTGCGTATTCGGGTTGCCGGGTGGGCGGGTATCTTGGGCTGATGGGCTGGGCCGACGGGCGGGCTGACGGGCTGGGCCGACGGGCGGGCTCGGGTAGGGTAAAAGCCCAGCAGGCTTTGGGCGGGCCGCGGGCCGATGGGCCAAATGATGAGGCTTAGTCAAGCGCAACACCCTATCTACAGCATGCTCACGAGCCTCGACCTCACACAGATAATGCCACGACACCCTACTCTTCACCGCCTGAAAGGTGGGAAAAACATTTACATAAGCTAAAACTCGTATGAATGATTATTACACAAGCCACACGCTTCCCAAGGACTTAATAAAATCATGCTTTTCAAATAGTCCAATTCAAGCTTCACATGTTCCAAAAGGAATCACAATTCACAATATAATTTATAATGCACATCCCACTCTAGTTCACAACGCTTCACCAGGCGTCCCCGGTGCGGATAAGCTAGACGTCTATCGCATTATCCCACAGCATACACAAACACATCTTGCAAGCCTTTTAACACTGTCCCCTAGCAAGCTGGGATGTAAGGGATGCCATTAATAGATAATAAAACTATCCACCTTCCATTTAAAGTTCATGGCGTTCACATTATTGAGCAAATCACTTAAATAAAGCATAGCTTTCACATTTGGTAGCAAACCACGTTTAAAACCGTATAACTTGTGTATTAATCACTCACCTCGGTCGACGTGTCCACTCGAATATCCTAAAACAATCTAACAATGAAAACATGATTAAACAATGCTAAATGAGTATAAACATGCCCCTAATTAAGTCCTAGAAGTAAGCGAAGTTAACCCAAAGTCTATCCAAAAATTGCTGAAACTGAACATGGGTACCGGTATTAAAAAGTCAATAGCCAAGAAATTGATTGGGTACCAGTATTAATGAAACTCAATTCCGGTAATAACCAGAAAAAGATTCTGAAAAATTCCATCTTGTTTTCCCCTTTTTCGTTCTAACACTCCAAACCTAGTAAAGACATCAAGTTTCCACCTTAAAACTTCATAAACCCATTGAGCTATCAAAGATCAATTAAATTAAGCATTATAATCAACTACCCACATACAATTCAGGGATCGAATCCAGAATTCGTGAGCTCTACTCAACTTAAACCGGAACCCAAATCCCACAATTCAATCAGGTGTAGCCACCCGAACAATACAAAATTTAACTTCAAAGTGTGAATTAATCATGAAATCTATAAAGTTAACTAGAGTAAGGTAATTACCCAATTACAACGTCAATTCTAGTGAACTACTAGGGCCCCTCCTAATTTTCTTCTTTTTTTTTCCCTCCCTGCCGACCCCTCTTTTTCGGTGTCCAACGGTGGTGATAGAATCAGGGGAAAGGTGAAGAACTTTCCAAGTGTTATATACTAAGGAGAAATTATAAGGTGTAACCATGCCATGGCTCACCTACGTTATATACCAACCCAAGTAAGTAGTACAAAGACACATGTGCACAATTAGACACACACAATTAAGCCAACATAATCTTATAATTTATGTGATTAGCTAAAGTCCGATGTATAATCAAATTATAAACGCAATTAAGAACTAAGGGTATTACAGTAACTCTTGAGGAACATATCAACATACTCTTTTAAAAGCCTAGAAACGGCCTTGAGAACATGTGACACACCCATATCCACCATAGGAGCCAAGACTAGAACATACCCGGTTTCATGACAACCATTGAGAAATCCTTCAGAAGCAAGCATCGTTGTAGGAGGCGGATTTGTAGTCACCTTTTCCTTCATAAGTAACAAAGTGAATTGTCGCTTCTCCCTAAGGACGGTGTAGGTATCCTTCCTCCCATCATGGACAGATTGCTTATCATATTACCACGGACGACCAAGTAGTAAATGACAAGCATCCATAGGAACCACATCAAACCAAACTTCATCAAAGTACTTTTGCCGAATGGAGAGAGAGACCAAACAACTTTTTGTCACCTTGATCTCATTGCATTTCTTGAACCAAGAAAAAGTATAAGGATGGGGATGCTCCTCCACTTTAAGTTGTAACTTGTCCACCACTTCTTGAGAGACTACATTCTCACAACTCCCGCTATCAATAATCATGTTGCACACTCTACCTCCAATGTTGCAAGTGGAATAGAATAGGTTGGTACGCAACCAATCCTTATTGCTATCATCCTTAGGAGTAAGGAGAATCTTCTTAATCATCAAAGCAATGTCTTTTTCCTCTTAATTGTCACCTCCAACATCTTCACACATAGCTTCGTCGTAAATTGGAATATCATCTTCACAACCTTCCTCCATAAAAAGAATCTTGTTTCTACTTCCGGAAGCCTTCCGACAATCTGAAGACTTGGGACCCAATTCCCCAGACTTAAAGCACTTGAATTCCCCACTTTGGAATTGACTTCTAGTCACTGAACCACCGGATTGAGGCTGATTTTGAGTGGGAGTTGAAGCAAAGCACCTTGGCCACAACTAGAGAAAGATCCACTCGTAGAATAGGAGTAGTAGGGTTGTCCCGGCTTGGAACCGCCTTGAAATTGTTGAAATTATTGCCACCAAGATCTGATTGTAAGCTTTCGAAACCGTCCACAAAGTTTGCATGTCAAGGGCATCTTGGATTGAAGGCTTCAATCCACTTATGTATCTTGCAACCCTTTGATCTTCACTCTTATTCAATTCAACTCTAACTACAAGTTGATGGAATTCTTTCGTTTACTCTTCCACACTCGCATTTAGATTAAGATTATGCAAACTGTTGTAGAGGCTTTGCATATAGTTGAAAGGCAAGAATTGTTCATTGAGCTTCTTCTTCATTTTTTCCCATTCTTTAATCTTCCGCTTTCCTCTCCTTTGCCTATTGAGTTGCAATTGCTCCCACCAAGCGGAGCCTCTACCTTTAA
Source organism: Vaccinium vitis-idaea (assembly GCA_963854785.1). Lineage (NCBI taxonomy): Eukaryota > Viridiplantae > Streptophyta > Magnoliopsida > Ericales > Ericaceae > Vaccinium > Vaccinium vitis-idaea. The sequence goes on from OY978218.1 coordinate 23,747,636, forward strand.
GATGAATAGCCACTAACTTCACCTTCTTCTCCTCAGAGACTTCACCATAATCAAACACTCTTTTAATGGTGCTCAGTCAATCAACAAATTCATCCGGCTTGAGACTTCCATTGAACTCAGGAAGCTCAATCTTGATATTGTTCTCCCACTTATAAGGGGCGTGACTTTGAGAATCCTTGGACTCTCCATTACCTGCATGCGATACATGCAAACTTTGCACCAACGCCGTAAGGGTAGCAATTTGTTGTCTCATCTCTTTCATCTTATGGTTTCGGTTGTCAAACACATTTTCTTCACCATCATTCGCCATAAATCCTCTTCCTCGGCCTCCTCTCCTACCTCTCTGCCTCTTCTATGAGCCATAACAACACCCACAATCAATTCAACCCTAATCAAGCAAAACCCAATCAATTGGGACCCCAAACTTCAAGCAAATCACAACCAAACAACAGTAACAACTCCAAATACTTGCCATATCGAATCAAATTGCAGCAAATCGAAACGAATAACACAAACCCAGTTGAAAGAAGCTAAAAACACAGAGTCATGTGTCAAAACCAAATTCGAAGGCCAAATACCCAATTTCGAAACCCAAAATCCAATTTCAAACACTACACAACAAGATTCGAGGGCTGTTGAGTGCTAGTCATACCTTAATCGAAGGTGAATAGTGTTGTCGAGTGCTGGAATGGAGTAGAATCATTGTTTCGAAGGCTGAACAACACTTGAACCACTGTTTCGAAGGATGACAGTGCTTTTCGAGCTCGAAAAGGTCTAAACAATACTCTAAACCATGATTCGGGGGTCTAAATGGTTCAATATGGCTAAATCGAGGGCTACAAGTGGGTTTTCTGAGAGCCTAAACTAGGTTTTCGAGTTAAAAAATTGCTGAATATGGTTTGTACAGGCTCGATTATGAGGTTTAGGGCTCGATTTAGGGCTAGAAAAATCTAGAAATGGGTAGATCTGTTGATTTCGAGTTGATTAGGTAGATTAGGGATTTTTCGGCAAGGTTTCCAGCACTGTTTTAGGGTTCTGGCGAGGTCAGGTTCAGGAGAGATTTTTAGGCGAGATTGATGGTCAGGATCTGAGATCAATGCTCAGATACCAAATGGTGCAACCCAGAATATTCCATTAGATATACTAGAGAGAGAAACTCCCAGAAGGGATACAAAGAGTTAAACTCTCGATAATATATCCTTGAAAATGATAAAAACTGACAAAACTGAAGGACTCTTACGCTATTTATACTACCCCTTACATTTTTTTTTTTGATCGTCAAACAATTTTATTAAATAATCTCGATAACGGTTACATCGATATACCACCCCTTACATTAAGACATAAAATGAAAATAAGACCCATAGACTACTACATAATGACAATAAGACCCATAAACTACTACATCAGGATGTATGATTTTTGGGTGCAGCAGAGACCATAGTACTTGTTCCGAACATGTGTGGAGAGCTCAGAGTTGATAGTCAAGCCATTCACAACAATGTTGAAGTTCTTGATATCAGATATTGATGTTGAAAATTTGAAACCTTCTGTTGTGTCAGAGGAGTGCATATTGTTCCAATCACCATGGGGCTCTATTTCAAGCCTCAAATGCCTTTTCTTTTCCTTCTTACATGTTCCGTTATTCTTCTTTGCATAAGCTCCAGTTTGAAACTCAATATTGAATTGCATTGATGAAAAAAAATGCAGGTTAAGATGGTCATTAAAACAAGCTAGAGCAAAATGGAGGAACTGCTCACCAATACCTGTTTTTTTTGCACAAGTATCAGAATCGGGAAGGCTGGGGTCATCGGCTACCTCAAAATCGCTAGCTCTCACTATGTACACCTATAGAAGTGGGGTGGGGAGAGATCACAATCAACCATAAATTCAAATTGAACAAGAAACAACTCCGCAGCCTCAAATAGGCAGGGAAGATAACATGTATATTGCAGAAAAGAAAAATGTCATGCCCTCAGTTTTAATAACCAAAATACATACAATTTCCACGTAGGATATGACTAAAGTCAATCGATTTCCTTTAGAAAAATCAAAGTCAAAATACAAAGAGTTTTAGTCAAAGGTACCCGTATCCATGCATAAGTGACCAAGAGTTAAGAGTTATTGCATATATCAAGTCTTGTCAAAAAAATTGAAAAAATAGAAGTTACAAGATCATCTCCCAAAATATATAAACTATGGAGAGGATAAAATAACTTCATGCCAAAGTAAGCTTCATGTTATGCATCCACAAGCCAAGCATCTCAAATCATGTGCCTTGCCGAGTACCTGAAAAGGATAGGGTGAGCTCACTAGCCTAGTAGGAAACCTTTCTACTAACGCTAAGGGTATAGAGAATGAAAGATGCACGTGATAATGTGATACACATGAATGATTAGGCTAAAATGAGCTATGGATGATCGACTCGATGTTAAAGTGTCCATAAGATACCCAAGTGTCTGTCAATTTCCCCAAAACCGTTACAATTTGTATCGTGTGTTCGATTTCTTCAAAATATCATGTTTTTCTTAAAACATTCCATTTTTCAACTCTTCACAAATAACCACTTGTTTTAATAGGGAATGAATCCCTCTGCCGGATTTCGTTGGCTCCGTGCACCCCTGCCGGATTTCATGGGCTCCATGCACCCATGGCTAGGGACGCACCAAACGGTGGCCCTAGAATAAGTAACCATTATTTTCAAAACCATCAAGTGTCCAAACTCCATGTAATTTGTTTAGTTCGAAAACTCATAGTGTATCGATTGTGGCGAAGATAACACGTGTCCAAGAATATGTTCAAATATCATGGGATTTTGAGTAAAGAACCAACGGTACGGGGGTTGGGTTAGAACGAGGCTTTTCAACAAGTTATGAAATGTATTTGATGAATAAGGCAAGTACATGGTCAAACCACCCGACCGAAGGTTAAAGGAGAGTCAAGCAAACAATTCGATCAACCAAGAGGTCGGTATTAAGTAAGATTTTAAGTTAAAAAAATATTTGAAGATGGCTCAAGAGCCCAAAAGTCATGGAAAGGCCTAAACAAAAAATAAGGCCCAGAGTTGTCTGGTATCAACACCCTAGAATGGGGTATCAATACAAGTCGACCAGAAAAAAAAATAGAATGTGCTGGTATCGATACCAGATTGCAGGGTTATCGTTACCAGGTCGTTTCGTGGACTTTTTTGACAGATTTTCAGATCTGATGGGAGCTTCAACCCAAGCAAAAGCAACTTGAAATTCATCAAAATGTAGATCAAAACACTACACAAACACTGGAGGGAGTAGAAATTAAAAATTAAACATGATCAAAACCCACATACATGGTGATAACAAGATCAAAACCCATTTCCATGGTGATATTCAAGATAAAAAGGGATTTTAGGAGCAAGAACAAGAGTAATGCATTAATTCATCCAACATACAATTAGAGAAGGTAGAATGTTGTTTCCTACCTCAAGGATTGAGCTCCAATGAGAATGAAATGAGAGCCCTAGGTTGTTCTAGCAAACCTCAACCGAAATGTGCTAGCTCCAAGCAAAACCACGGAGTCCCGGACTCCAAAACACGTATAAATGACGGATTTGAGGTTGATTCTTAAGGAAAAGAGGTGTGGGAGTGTAAATTTTGTGAAAAAATGAGAGAGATGTTGGAGAAGAGTAGAGAGAGAGGGTCCAAAAAATTATTTAAAAACACGGGTCTTTACAAAAAAAAAAAAAAACCGATAATTGCTTGTCTCATCAAGAAGCAAATAGATGAAATAGGTCAGAGAAGTGTTCCCTGATGCTAAGATGCCGCTCTATTGAAGATAAGATGGCATTGCTTAACAATCAACTGGAAGTTAGCGAAAACTACAACATGATGAAGGGTTGCCTCACAATACATAGCAGCATGATTAAGAGAAGCTCCTCGTGTCCATTAGCCAGTACCCGCAAAAGATTTGTCTCTAAAACCTCGCTTGGCTCCGTGTTGATTCAAGATCGAGAAGACTACCCAAAATGAAATTCATGTTAATCTATGTCAGATTAATTATCATTCATTTCTTCCGATGGGGCTTGAATCGGAGCAACAATTTTTCTAGTGGGTCTAACAACATGCAAAGCAAACTTCCATTCAAAATTAAAATCATCAGCAGAAAGGTCATTCAAAACTAAAGCAGCTTCCATAGGATTGAGAGTAGAAATCCTCTTCATTAGCAATAAAAACCACAGGGTATCCTCTGGATTCTCCACGTCTCGGGGTCTAGCAATACCCTTACTCTTATCCTCCACAGATAGGCGCCGTGAAGTAAAGGTAGAACGAGTAAGGAGCCCCTTTCCAACAGTGTCATAAATTATATAGGGCTGGGTCTTAGTGCCACGCAGAGCCCCAGATGTTGTATGTGTACCTATGTATTGTGTAGGATCCATACTCGTGAATATTTATGTACATATTTGTTCAGATTCTGGGTAAAGATTACTGATATTTTATACATCTGACCTCCCAAATATTAGTGAATTGATGATCAAAAGGTATTAGTGAATTGTCCTTAGACTCTTCAAAACTGAGCATCTTTTTTGCCCTTTATCATTGACCACTGAGACCCAATCGCAATGAAATGTGTGGAGTTTTAGGATTTGACTCAACTATTAACAAATCCCCCGCACAAGAGCCTGTTCAAATGAGTTTTTTAGGCACTTTTTTTAACTTCGTTTTTTAGGCACTTTTGACTATGTACAATAAATCAAACCAAACTGAGTCTTGTGTCCCAATCAATTGAGGTCATTTTGACAATGTACAATGTTAACATAAAACTCCAACAGTCTCTCAACAACCCGTAAATTTGTTTAACTCTAGTAATAGGTCGTGTTATTTTTATTTTTAGCCTAAACAGGTTTCCTCCAAAACATAATAACGATAAAATAGACCTCATTTACGATTCACATTTTGCAAAAAGTAAAATTGATAAAGCTGTTACCTTCTAATTTATGGATGCATTACTTACTTGAATATACTAGTAAATTAGCACTATTCCATTTTAAACGTTTGGTATTTATTATACTACAGGGAGTTGTAGAAAAAAAGGCAATGTAGTGTAGCCAACAAAGTTTTTGTGGTAGAACAACACATATAGATGTTTTAAGTATAATTTTATAGATTCATGTTTTAAGAATCTTGAATTTCTCTATTGCTATTTATTTGGATGGACTGGACTGGACCAAAATGTTCCCAAATGACAACTGTTTGGTCCCATCCAAATGAAACCATTCAAATATGCAATACTGGCTTAGGAGCTCTGTCAAGAAAGACCCATCAATAACCTACCAACACCACAACACAAAACACAAAACTCAGGAAAATTATGACCCCCATGACAGATTCAACAAAAGCTGTCGAACTTACAAGGGTAGTCAACCTACATATCACACCATCAGGCACTGGAAGAGCATTGTCAATTACGCAAGGGCAACTTAAACTTTATACTCGTTCCAAACCGCACCTTAATTTTAAGATACTGCAGCTTGCATTAACAACGGAAGGTCAATGCAAAGCAGAAACACAAACTTAGATATTGCAGTAGAAATAATGTCAAATATGGCACCAAAGTGAAGTTATTAAGAAACCAAAAGCAAATTAAGTAAACCAGGTAGAAAATTCCATAGCTCAAACAGGCATATAATTCATTCTAAATTAAGCATTAATGCTTACATGTTCAAGCTTAGTTCACTTTAATTCAAGCATTAACCGGGGTACACTACCCTATTAAACAAGCATGGCTCATTCTAATTCAAGCATTAATATACTTACAAGTTGTAGTTCTAATGCCAAGTAAGATTTTCCAACTATTGAAGGAAAGCAAAATGAGTCAGAAGTGAAACTTACTTTTGCATGTATCCTTCTTATTTTTTATCATAAAAAACCATTTATTAATCTTTGAAGAGACGATTACAGAGTTAAAAGGGACCCAAAGGAAAACAACAAAAAAAACTCTACCACTATCCCCAAAAACCAAGAAAGATACAAGGTAGAACATACATGGCCAAGGTGAAAACATGCACTGTAGGACAACCCACCCGTAGGACCCTACACTTCCCCTACTTCAGCTTCCAGCGTATCAACAGTAATGCATCTATAATTCCAGCAAAAGGAAAACACCGAATCAGCAGCATTTTAACCTCGTATATAACAACCCTATTCAAAGCTTGATAGCTCACTTGAAGAAGCAAAACATTACACCTGCAGAAAACAAAACCAACATCCTAAATCAGCAAAGTCAGCAGGACACCAGCAGAAAACTGGACCACTGCGACAGCCATTCCAGCAAAGACAACAGAAGAAGACCTCTTGTAGCAGCAAGAACGGCAGAAGAGGAGGATCAGCAGAAGCCCTTGAAACTGCAGCAACCATTATCCTTACACCAAACCAATAAAATAGTAGAAGTCCTCTATTAGGACACGCAATCAAACCAATGGACATCCCCTCAACAAAAATTGCTTCTTCTGACCTTTAATTTTTTTACGACACCGAAGCACCTCTGATAACTTGGACTTAAATTTCAGGTATCTCAAATCTTGCTTTTACCTACAAAGCTATTCTTGTTAATATCAAATCCAGCAGCCCCTCGAAAAGAACATTAGCATTGTTGAAGCTTTCCATATCAGTAATGCCCCAAATCCAACGACTCTTACCATTACCATTATTGTCCACCCTCTATTCTATAGTTTCTGAATTTCAATGTCGATATCCATCACAAGCTTCTCATCTCACCTCGCAATATTCTTCAGCCAACTAAAAGAAACACCAGTGCCATTTCCATCTCAACAAACAACAGTTGTAAATTTTGAACATCAATTTGTTCATTTACCTCAAGAATGGTATTCATCAAGTATGTCGAGATAGAGGAGATGATCTAAAAAGTCTGTTTAAAAATGCTTTCTTTTCACTTGCTAAAGCATAAGGCTTTTCTTTTTTTTCCTTTTTCTGGTACATTGGTTGGATAGCAAGAGCAATCATTTCATTAGTATTTGTCATCACAAACCTCCCTAAATAGAAATATCTTCAAATTGTCAATGTTGTGTGTCTTTTCGGCATGTACACATCAAAGGCCACTATGACCAATCAAACATCAGTGTTGGCTGGCGTTTCGTAACCGCAATCTCATTCCATGAGAGTGAATTTCTCATAAGCAATGAAGATGAGATACTCTCCATAGAACAAAGCTATTCATGTCATTCCAACTATGACAAAGGAAAGAGAAGAATTTCCATTATAAAAATAAGGCAGAAGAATACCCGATTATTATTTTTTTGAAAACCACTCAGATGAGACATAATTGTTTTAGTTCAGAGCAGTCAGTCCAATTAAAAATCCAAATTAGTGTTTTTAGGCAAGAGAATTTGCATGCCAGAAAAAGGTAAGACTATCTGCATGTAAACTTTTGAATGTAATATGGAGTCATATAAAGAAAAAGGTGCTCATCAAAACAAAACAAAAATTCAGTAGTAATTCATCAAGGCTATGCGTATCTTAGATTTGCCAATCGAGAAGGAAACGATGGAGAAGGAAACACTACATTACTATTCTTAGTAAAGCAAGCATTGGACAGGAAACTGAAATGCTAAAGGGTTCTAAATGCAAGTAGAAATGTACCGTAAATTAACAATATATAACTTTTTGGAACCGTACATGAATTTGAAGAGTCGACGCAAGACCATCAGTTCCAATCCACCAGTGTATACGTTAATGGCATTGACAGTGCTGAATTTGGGAAGGGTCCCATTGTGCTTGCCTTTCTTGAGCTGTTTGCATAACCTACACAGCCGGCTACTTTCTCTTTCTTCCCCTTCGATTTTTAGTTTTAGAGCCTTGAATGTACAAGATGTTAGAAATCTAATCAACAAATATAGAGGGCAGAGGTCCAACGTCAAATACAGTATTTGCGACTCTAGTTTTAAAGGATATCATTGTCAAAAGCAAAACCCAAAGGTTGTGACACAAGCACAACTTATAACCCTAAACCTGTAACACACACACACACACACAGAGATGCGGTTTAAGGATCCTTGGGGTTTTGACATGCCCCTTTGGATGGAGGGGTTTCATGATAAAAGAAAATAAAGGGTTATGGTCTCTCTTGAAATCTCTTGGATTGAGCATCTGGTGAGAAATGGAGAGAAAGGTACAAAAATGAAATTTTTTATTGGTTCTCCTTTCTTATCTCTCCCTTTCTCCATCTAAACGAAACTCTCTCAGTATATACTCCATTGAGGTCTCTATTTTGACCGGCCGCTTGATATCCACAAGTTGTATGACTCGTTTATAGAAGCAATTTATCGAACATCTAATGACTAACACGATCATAACCCAAAACTAAGGAAGCAGACTTACACAATCAGGGAATGCTTACGTGTGAGGCAGTAGGAAATGCGGCACAAATAGATTCTGGGTGGTGCGCAATAGCTGACGAAGAACTTTCGGGACGCTGCAAGAGGGTCGTCTTAGGGGTGAAGCCGTGGGCTTGATAGGCTTTGGTGTGAGAATCGAAAACACTTCTTCGGTTGAAATAGTGAGACGGTTTGGTAACAAGTCTAATGTGTGATGCAAATTGCTCACACCTGAAAAAAAAATTCAAATCAAATATTGTTCAAAGGTATTAAGACAGCATTAGATGCAGACATAACGATATGAAGTTGGTGCAGATAAATTTGAAAGACCTCAAACCATAGGTGCAAAGTATCAATGTGTTCACGTAAGAATGGCAATCACCGGGTGTCATGCTTTAAATGAAACAAAATGTCCATCTTTTCACTCTAAAAGCAACCCCAAGGCTACAAATCTTTCAATTTCAGTTAGTAGCGGTTTCTCTACGATTTTAAGCATAATTTAAATTTAATCGAAAAAATGGCCAACAAAACTTACCGATTTCATCATTTGTTGGGGTGTGAGAGAGTGTAAACTGTAATGGAAGTTAAGAAAAGGCAAAAAAGGAATTCAAAATACCTACTTATGATCAACTTGAGGATTGGCGACATCCTAAGCTTCGTCCCCGGTTCCCTCCTCCCTCTTACAATGTACCGAGTACCATCCGTTCAACCTCCCTCAACTCGGCAGAGCCTTCGGACAAAATCAATGGAGGAAATCAGAATATCCAACCTCAACAGCGTCTTCCACTTCAATAGTCTTGGCGGATCGGGACGATGACAAATTTGAAGTCCTCCATTGTCCGACGCCATGTCAGATTCAAATTCAAATTCGAGAAAAAAATCAAAATCTCACCAGCATCTTTCCTTGTTTTGGGAGTTAGGTTGGTTGGTTACTATTGGAGCAATCCATCAAACACCTTATGTGCAATAAATATTTACTCTGGCAAAATCTATGCTGCTTCGAAACTTAGCATTACGTTTATACATTTAGGGAATTAGGAAATCTGTTACCGTGTGGAAGGTGGAAGCGGCAAGAGGAGATGCTGGGCGGTGGGCAACGGTGGACCAAGGAATCCTGCCTGGCGCAATGGGGTTCGTCAGTAGAAGTGATCTGGAGATGTTGGTGTGGGAAATAGTAACTGTTGCATTTTGAAGGTGCGGGAAGATGAAGTTGCTGGTGGTTCGTTTTTGGATTTGGCATTTGAAATTGGCGAGCAATGGAAGCAGTCCATACGGTGGAAACTTAAGAACAGAGAAGGTGAGTGTTTGGGAAGAGGCGTGTGTTTTGGAAGAGGGTTAGGTTAGTTATTTGTAGTTTTGGGGAGGGGTATTTTTGGTAGGGGAAAGTGTGGGAAACACTTTTAGTGCATCAGATTTTTTGAAGTAGTAGTAGATTAAAATGAGAGTAGTGGCTCGTTCCAAACCAGCTGCACAAAGATGACATGAAAACAAATGAAGGAAAAATAATGAGCAACAAGTTGACTTCTTTCACAGCTCCATGAAAACCTATACTCATTGAAGCCAAGAAAATCTTCATGACAAGTTTACAAGCTTTGCACGTCGAGTTATCTGATCCACCTCTACTTTAAGACCAAGACCAGTAATTTCAGGAACATCAACAGAACCCTGAACCTCCAATTCAGCAACTACCCGTTGATTTTCAGCATTCCCTTCCAATAAGTTCCTCACAGCCCAAATGCCCCACTCCCTCAAGAATGGGTTGTCTTCATCTATGACACACTGTTGTAGAAGCAAAAGTATCCCATTTCTCTTTCTCATTTCATCTTGAGCATGCTTCCTCCGATAGACACAATTCCCTATGACTGCAACTATATCTCTCCGAAATCCTTTGTATGGACACCGTTTGGATGAATAAGAAGTTGTTCCTTTTTTGTCCTCACTTTGTTTCATTGCTTTCCTAATTGTTGTTGGAGGTTCAAGGTCATGTAGAAAAGACAAAAGCAGTTCCAAAAGTCCGGAGGATAGTAAAGAATCAACATCCACAGACCCATCCACCTTAGAGACTCCTCCACTATCATGAGCACATAAATCTCTCAAAATGGTGAGTGAATATCCTAGAATATCAACAATAGTATATCCCGTTGGAAGATCACGCTGCTCACTTGTCACACAATCAACAGCCCCCACAACTTGCTTCAATATTCCAATAACAAACATAGCAAAATCGTGAGTAATAGGTATTTCACCAATTCGCTCATTGAAGATTTCAGAAACTATACTCAATAAGAATGCTTGTTCTGACACAAAAACATCATTCCTAAAGTTAATATCTTCACCCTCTTCAGAAGTACCAACTGGGTATAGTCTAGAGAACAGTTGAGGAAATTGATGTTCCTCCAAGCATATTTTGGATAGAAGCAACTTTAACCAGTCTTCTCCAAAGCCAACTAACAAGACCAGACGGGAACAGATAACGTAAAAGCACTTTCAGTTCATGTAATAAGGCTCAAACTAGGAATATGAAAAGAAAATTAAACAAGGACATAATATGTGAAAGCATAGGTAAATTCGAAAATATTTACCTGCTGAAGCAGTCCGCACAATTTCTACCAAGATGGGCAAACCTTGATCTCCACAAAGCTTGCCCAAAAGTTCATTACTTCCATCACAACATGTATAGATAACCATGCACAAAGGATCACAAGTCTCCCTTCTGCGTATACTAGCAATTTGAACAAACATAAGCGGAAAAAACTTATCCCAAATAGCAAGCTGATGTAGTTCTCCAGCCAATGAAACATTTGCCAAAACTTGCAACCCCATACGAATCATTGTAAAGTCTGAATCACAGGTGATCACTGAATTCAATGTAGTCAGGAGAATTTCTACTCCATTATGTTCAACAAAGGAGTTCTGACTGGTTAGTTCCCCGGCACATAGATTTCTTAAAAGCTTCAGAGACAATAAAAGAAGATGTCTAGAAGAAGGGTAAGACAGATTTTGACAGAACAGTTGGACTGCAGGGAGGATATTTTTGGAAGCAAGATCCGAGCGACGATCTGAGGTTCTAGAAGCTTCTGTTAAAATTTCTAAAGCTTTCTCTAGGGTCGATGAGTTTGATGCAATCAACAATGGCTGAAAGATATGTTGTGGTAGGGTGTGTATCGATGATGAATTATCGTCCATTATGAAACAGGGAAATGAAGATCAACTTAACAGAAATAAAGGAGAGAATAATGCAGCAACAGTCATTTCATGACCACTTTTGGCATCAAGAACATCAGTGAGACTTCTATAGCAATTCAATTAATCCTATGACCCATCCTGCATTGACAGTTCTGAGATTTAGGCAAAATGATGGCAAGGACGAAGCTGACTGTCAATCATAATGCAACACATGATTTTTTAGTACAGACTTCTCTAGATATACGACGAGAAATCAAAAGCAATCAAATAGTTATAGATTCAATGACAAACTCATCAATTTAAGGCCAACAATTCAAATACCACACAAGAAGAGTAGAAGCTAAATCATGTAGGTGATGTTGCTGCGTCAATCATGCAGAGTCCCTCACAGTTTGGATACCTGTGATGGCAACGTATACATATGACATCATGGCGTTCTCAACCTGAAGTCTGTTGCAAAGGCAGGAAAACTTGGATAGATGATACCGTGATGGAGCGAGGCATAGTGCAACTAACACCTTTAAGGTGGAAATGATGGAACTATAAAGAATGCAAGACAAATGTTCTTAACCTTTCGTCTAAAATCACATTTCAAAATAAATACGTTATTTTTCCCACTCAATTCATGCAGTAGAAGGTAAAGTTTCTAAGGAAGTTCAGTTGATACTTACACTTTATTTGTGGGGTGTGTGTGTATTAAGTGTTAACTAAGTCAAATTCTACCTTAAAAGACATCACTTACAAAATTTTCGAAGGAATTCTTACGCTTGGCTTTTCTTAGAAATTGTATAATTAGATGAGTCTTACATTGCAACGCTTGATACTCAAAATGGAAAATGCCTTCTCTAATAGAGTATCCCTCCTATCAAGGTATTTAAAAATTGCACGAATATTTTTCTTTGTTTATTTCTAGAAAAAATATACGACTAATTTTAATTTCTTTGATTCTGAATATTTGAACTTTTAGTATGCACTGTTATAACCACACTTGAAAAATACACCCATAGCTTGTATAATGAAACAGATGTATATGCAGGTAAATGGTGAATGGGGTAAGATATTAGTTGGGTATAGTACTCATTAAGTTGGAGAATGTGTTTTACTGTGTAGAATAAATCTAGTTAGACATCTATGAGGTCTAATCATTTGTATAATAGTAGATATCGTGCATAAGAAAATTAGTAGGCTAGGAGCTATGGCTCTTAACAAACTGGAAAAGCGATAAAGGTAATTAGTTCTAGGATCTGTATTAGTATTAGATTCGTCACATATAGAGGTATTTTAATGAATCTGATTGATCTAGGAAAGTTTGTAGAAATTCACTTTTGCATGAGGACGTCTTTTTATTTTGGATTTTTACTTCTTGGTGATTCATTCACAGTTCCATTGGGAATTCTAAAGAAGAAACAAAAAAATTAGTGTTGTTAGCAGAGGGAGACTGACATCAAAAGGAATGGTTTGGATGCAAGAGAGGCAAACATATCTATTAAGGAGGATCTGGAATTCTCTTCGAATGATGATGTCTTGGACAATTCAGGTTTGGGCTAAGAGTATTTCTCTTCTGCTGTGGAGCTTAATTATCGGGGCAATAGCTTTGTGTCGACTACATTTGTAATGTTTATTCTGCTTTATTATGTATTCCTATCCTCGTTATCATGTAATGCTCCTATCAAGTTGTCATGTAATACTTTGTTTCTCATAGTGGTCACTAGGGTACTTAGGGCGATAGAGATGGCTGCCTATATGATGGCTAAGGCACCCAGGTTATCTTATAATATAGTGTTCATATGTTAATCGAAAGAAACAATTAGATTAACAAGTACTATAATGACTGATTTTTAAATGGTTATTTTGTTAGCCACTTTGTTGCTTCCAACAAAAGAAAAACAAATTCCGAAGGTCTAAAGGATCCAGGCCACGTTTTCACAGTTTATATTCGTATTGGAAATTAGAATCAAACTAGCTTTTACCCTTCTGTCCACAAGAGTATATGAAACAAGAATTTGTACAAGAATGTCACAAATTGATGTTTTATACTACTAACAGACCAATAAAGGTAATAAGGTATAGTTTCATGCTTTAAGTATTTCCAAGTCCATCGCAAATGGAAAATCGGAAACCATCAACATTCACTAATGGAACAATAACTATCACATAATCATAACAAAAAGTGGGGAAAAACTTACCAAAGGTCTCGAATTTAACAAGCAAAGTTTGGGTTTCCAAAATTTCCTTTGTCCCTACTTTCACAAAGTCTACCAATTGTGGATTTATGACTCTAAATGTGAATTTGGAAAAAGAAAAACAAATAAGGTTAAGCTGTGCACCTCCGCGTTTGTGCAGAGAGAGAGAGAGAGAGAGAGAGGACAAGGGTTCAAGGAGTTCTTAAACCTTACCTTTGGTGAACGAATTAATCTTCATGGCGATTCCATTTTCGTGCAGAGAGAGAACAATCGGTGAATGCGTGTAATGTTTGGGGATTCTTCTTTGTGGGAGAAGAGGAGATTCTATTTTCCCTCCTTAGTTTTCTCAATACCAAGCCTTCAAAAAGGATTGGGGCAAGTTAGGAATTCAAAGTGGAAATACAAATAGGAAATTGATTTTGGCACTCCCCTCAAATTAATTCCAAAAGGGGAGTGCCAAGATCAAGTCCACATCAATATGTGGACTTGATCTTGGCACTCCTCTTTTGGGAGTGTGGTTAGTTAATTTAGGAAGTGCCAAAAGTACTGCCCATTCCCTAGTGAAAATGGGAAGGCCGTGGGGTTAACTGATCCCAATTGTCTCTCATTCCCTCCTCCCCTGCCTATTAGGGTTTTGTCATCAATGTTCTATTTATGTCTAGTAAAATTAAATATATATAAACACATAACTAATTAGTTCTACAACTGTCATGAAAAGTAAGGAAAGATGAACTTTCAACCTATACTTCTACAACGAGACAAATGCAACTATGAACCAACAGACATTTCAAATGTCAATGCACAGGAAAACATAATATCAAGGTTATTAAAAAACAACTACAAATTACAAAGCTATTGTGTGAGTAAAGTTTACACAAATTAAACATGCACCCAAATATCTAATCCCTATAACCAATTTCGCGTTTTAGATCCCCAAAATCATCGAAATAAACCAACTACAATCTCAATTTTATCCTATGCAACATACAAAGCCCTAAAAATAAGCTTAAACATTCACAAATGTATTTAAGCCATGTATTTTTTTGGTGCTGTGGTGGACCAAATAATAAGGGTCCAGAGTTATATAAGCCAAATGGGCCATAGGGCACAGAATAATTAAAAGCCATCTGAGATCCATCTGTGGGCCAGGCCAAACGGTTTTAGTCCATAACCGAGGATACTACCGAATCCATACCCGAACGCTTAAAGGCAGGGTCATGATGATCCCACCCAGTTCCGAATGGTCCGACCCGCGCGATTTACGGAAGGAAAGTCATGCATGTGTGTCTAACCGGCTTGCTCAATATGTCATGAGGGATGTCAGTTGAACGGCTATGACACGTGTCAAAGGACAACTCGTAGCATGTGCTGGTAACCGCCTCAATCCCTAAATGTCAAATGTTACGTCCGCCGAGTGGTTACCGCACCTGAGGCACGACGGTACTTGGAGGACAAGTCAAGCATTCACTATAAAAGGCAGAGAATACAACCCTAAAGCAACACTCAACTCTCAAAACCTAAATTTCTGCTTATATTTTCCTTCTTCTTCCTCTTCTTACTTGACCGTCAGAGTGGCTTGCCAGACTTCCACGGCCCAGTTTGGCACTAACATGGTTGCTTCGTGCGTAGGAGAGAAGGCCAGGTGGAGGTGCTAGGTTAAGTGGATCTCAGCGGATAAGAAGGCTATAGAGTGGTTGAACCCTTGCATCGACGCCCCCACAGGTGCAATAAATGGAAATGCACCCCGGCCCATCACACCACACCTCCATCTATAGGGGACCTCACAGCACCAATGTCGGGACTAAAGCTAAGCTCCCACCATGTGTGGGTGATGTTAGGAGTATGTTTAGCCCTGTTAAGTAGCTATGGGGACTTAACCTGACCATGTCCAACCAGGTCCAAGTTTCTAACCAGTTGACCAACCCCTTGTTGGTTTAAGCCACACATAAAAAAACAAATCGTAGCATCCTTCGCTCTCTACTACAAATTGCATGACCCCTTGAGCAATAAAATCTGAGTTGCCAATTGTCATTGTTGCTTTGATACACACACACACACACACACACACACAGAGATGTACCAGAAATTGCCTGCGTCGGAGTAGCTGTTGCCAGTGTGAGAAGGAGCACACTCGCACCTTATTTCGTGCCTTGGCTCTGTGGAAGAACAATGTTGTGTAAATTTTTCGTCAAACCCATTTTGTAAAGCCCACACATTATTATGCGTCATCTACAAAAAAATGTTTTAAAAAAGGCTGTGGGAAAATTACAGACTAAATGCGGGGTTTCAAAGCACGATTTAAGAAAAGGGCAAATTACAATGACCTCCCCTGAGGTTCGGGATTAACGCAGTCCCCCCACATCCTATAAATTACAGCTTCCTCCCCTAAGGTTTTGAGTTATGTTGCGATTTCCCACCTCTACTAAGTAACTTAACAGTCAACTAACAGTTTTCAATTATGTAAGCACTTAAAATTCCAAATATCCCCATTTTAACCCTCTCATTCTCCACCACCTCTCTTTACACTCCCTCCAAAACCAATCTGAAGACCCACAGCCACCGCCATACCTCCAAATCCAATTCCGATCATCATTACTGTCTCAGGCTCAGCTTATGAAGATCACCATGTTGCTGCACAAAAACCTCCGTACCATCATTATCCATCACACTAACACACTCACCCATCGCCTATGAAGCACCGACACTTCTAAAGGTCGCTGTGTCCACATATTGGACATGCCACGTGGCATGTCTCTTAAATTAAATTATTTTTTGAAGGGGGATACGTGGGGGACATGGCATGGACACGCGTGTCCCAATATACACTTTCTCTCATTGTGTATATGTATATATGTATGTAAGTATTAATTGGTACATATATTTTCGTTGCGTTGTAGGTTTATAACTTACATATGTGTGTGTATCAGTATATAACAGTGTAGTTATCTTACATATCAAAAGAAAAGTGTATATATCTATGTATATAAATTGCTACTGTATACATATATGATATATTTATATATATAATTATTTCTTTATTTACTTATTTTTGCCGTGTCCCCCACCGTATCCGTGTCCATATCCGTGTCGGTGTCCGTGTCCGTGCTACATAGCCTATCGCCATCACTCAATCACACCATCTCTATCGCCATTACCACAACCACCTCCTTAATCCACCAACAAGATACCCCAATTCCAGCATCAGCATCATTTCAACTACCATATCCTGAGTTAAACCTCAAATCCTTATTTCATTTTTAATTTCCCAAACAAAACATATTTGACCCGATTTTGAATTGTCCAAACTGAAACTCTAACCCAAATCTATTTTGCTTATTTGACAATAAAAAATCTAGTTTGCATACATATGTGATGCGTGTGCAATTAAAAGTATAAAACAGCCATCCCAAATTTTTGTTAAAGGATACATAAAGTTGTATGTATTCCTTAACCACTATACACGTGAATGCCGCTGCCAAGATCAGGAAAGAGAATTGGAACCAGATGAGTAGTTGACTGGAATAGAAAATAGAAAGCTACGCTGATATTCCACAAGTATCAGCCATGTCTCAGTGGGGAAAGCTAAAGTAATGTACATAATAAACAAAGTACATTTCTATAACAAAGAGTTATGAACATTTATCTACAACAATTGTCTAATGAACCACAAATGCTATTTAGGATCAATTTGGCTTAGAATACACCTAAAACAAATGCTATTTAGGATCAATTTGTTTTATGTTAATTTTTTTAACTTTGGTCTAAATTTTTATAATTTTCCGATCCTTATCGTCAAAGAAAAATAATAAATCCCAAAAAAATGACAGGAAAAAAAAAAATCACTTCTGTATTTGAAAATAATCAATTCACCACAAACTCACCCTCAATACTACATAAAGATATTCGCAACCGACTTTTTGCACCACAAAGCCAAATTGAAAGATGATTAATTGTTGCAAACAACAAATTACAACAACGTTTACCTTGAGTGTGAATTAAATTCAATTTGCAAGATGTTCAGCTTGAGAACAACGGTTGTTGATAGAAAATTTCTGATCCAAGACTCCTAATCAACGAAGCGGAGGTGACTTCCACCACCGAAGCCTCCAACCGTTGTGGAACGGTAGGGGGATTGTGGAACGGTAGGGTAAGGGCGGAAGAAAGGTTGGAATCTTTTTCTCACATGGGTGTTCCACTTGGTTTTTTTAGTTTTTTGGTTTTTTTGATTTTTTTGGATGTTTTAGTTTTACAAAAAAAATTAATTTGTTCCACTAACTAGCTTTTTGGTTTTTAATTTTGCAAAAAAATTAACTTGTTCCACTAACTTGTTCCATTAAACTAGTTTTTTGTATGTATAATTTTGCAAAAAAAACTAATTTGTTCCACTAACTGGTTTTTTGGCTTTTTTGGTTTTTAGTTTTGCAAAAAAACTAAGTGATTTTTTGTTAGTGAAATGAGATAGTTTTTGAGTTAAAACAAAACTGTTTTTTTTTTTTAGCAGAACGGGGATTAACTCCATCTATAGATTCCTGACAAGGGAAGCCGGTGTAATTTCCCAAATGTGAGGGGAGATCTGTAGTAAGCCTGACATCAAGGGGGGTGAATGGAATTTACCTCTAAAAATGCATGCACTAGATTACATAAAATGATGCAGTTCAAAAAAAAAAAAAATGATAAAGGTACGACAATTGTCTCCAACCTATATCCAACACACATTTGAGTGAAGTATTTGTGGGCTCGACACGTTATGTAAGTGTGTTAGAGCCATGTTAAAGATAATTGTCATACATCTATTACTTTTAATCTGCACTAGATTATCTGACCCAAATCTAAACTTTTTTGTTGTGTTCGATTGGGTTTTGCAAAACCCAATTCCCACTTTTTCCCCCGGTGGGGCCACTAACCAAAGTAATCCCCTTTTCATTTTCTCTCTTTCTCCTTTTGGGAGATGTTATCCTAGTGCACAAACAAGCCGGTGGGGTCCACTTTAGAGTCTCATAAAAATGATCTAAGCCATTCATCAACTTTAAAATAATTTTTCGATTGGCCTACAAGAAAATCAGCTCAATTTAAAAAATTTAAATATTTGCACTTTTGGAGCATGATAATCAAATTTTTATGTTTTTTTTCCGAACATCTAATTTTTTATGTTCGTGGGTCCTCGTCCAGGGGGGCCGTTTTCATGCGCAAAGCCAAGTGCTTCGCCAAACAATCCAAACTGTTAAATAATTATTCAAGTGATCTTGGAGAAAATATTTGTACGTAATTGATCATGTACAAATAGTCGATGGGCCTGATTTTTCTCCAAAACCACTTGAATGATTATTTTAAAATTATTTAACGATACGAATCATTTGTGTGGTGCTTGGTCGACCGGGTGACTAAAAATAAAGACGCGTCCCAAGCGTAGGACTCTCGACCGGTGTAGCATAATATCCGGAAGTACCGGAGTCGAACCACAGAGACGGACGAACGTGTGCAGGACTCAAAGACGACGGGTTCACAGTTTATCTTGGCTCTTAGGTAGCCACCCCTTGTTCAAATATTAGTTAACTAAATTACCGAACTAATTTACTGAATGCAGATTCAAAATGAGAGTACAGCTGAGGGAACCCAGCGTCCGCGACTAACCTAACCAATGTTTACTCGGGCCACAATTACTCTTTTTCCTGATTTTAGAATAAGAAAAAGGATCTCTAACAAATGCGCACCACCTGTCACCAGATTCTGTGCGCATTCGAATTCCGGCGATGCCTGGGTTTTGTTTGTTAGAAGAGTTTTCATTTCCTAAAATTGCTCAAAAATCAAGTTAATTCGGTCCCGAGGTAGAACATCGATTAGTCTAGCTGGGAAGCGCCTTCGCCCCGCAGCCGCACTCTATACGACTACTTGCTCATTATCCTATTGAACGCAACGATAATATTATAAACCCTAGATCTAAACATGCTTGTAAAATGAAAATCAAAGCAGAAATCAATACCACTAATTGCGCCAAAAGAATAAACTCGATTAACAACTCTAAAACTCCAATCCAAAGCTGGAAATCTGAAAGTCTGAATTGAACTTGAATCTGAAAAATAAAACTAAGAACAGCAGCCAAAGTTAATGAAAATAAATCTAAGTTATGAATGTGGAACCCTAATTCGAGCTCAAAGAGAAGTATTTATACTAATCCCTAATTTCTAATCAAAATCCGAGACAAAATAGGATTATCCTCTGCGGGAGACCAAAATGCTGCCGTTCACTGTTCAAGATAAGCTCTCGGTAGCGCTACCATGAAAATGGTGTAGCGCTACCGCGCCCCTTAACTCCCCCTTTGACTGGTTGACCGTTGAACCGTTGACCCATCTAAACCCTTCGGTAGCGCTACACCACTTTTGGTGCAGCGCTCCAGAACCTTCTGTTCATATTTGTGCCTTTTTGTGCCATTCTTGAGCGCTCCATCAAATTCCTGTAGCGCTCGCGATGGGTTACGATCACGTCCACGCGAAATCCACTTCAACACTTAGCCTCCTCAGCCTTCCCACTCTTGATTCTCGTGCATGCCCCTCCAACAACTCCAATTAGCGCAAAAACACCTCTTTTTCCTGTGAATTAAGCACAAACACCAAATCCAACCACGTGCACACATTAAATGGAAAATGAGGATTAAAAACACGAAAATCGCGCTAACTCTATCCTACTTAGGCGCTTAAATGCATGGATTTCACGCGCCTATCATGTGGGATCCAGAAGTAAGCCCCACAGGACCATATTTGGCGAAGCACTTGACTTGCGCACCAAAACGGCATACTAGCGATGGAAGAGAACTGACAAAAAGAGAACCAAAAATACCCTTCAATTTGGTGATACAATGTATACAATCATACAATCACCAAAGTCTAAAAAGAGAGATCTCTTCCATGTCCAAACGCATACAATCAATGCTCCCTAGCAGCAAAGCCACTACTTTCACCAATCGCTAGTTGTCTAGCAATGTCATTGTTATTTGGTGACCTCAAATACTCGTAAGAAGAAAAATCAATCACTGTTTTTTTTTTTTTTTGAAACTTTTCATTGCCTTGCATTTTGCTATCCTAAGAAACCATCTATAAAATCAGTCGCTATTCTCCATGCCACAGTCGTCTTCTGAAGGGAAGACACACAAAGCACTCTAGCATTATTCTCTTCTGGACAAAATAAGATTTGTGAGCTTCTAATACAGAGGAAAAGAGAATGTGTTATTTGAAATCTCCTTCAAAATGCATTGGGAGGAAATACAAGTGGATCATTAAAATAGTCGAGAAAGAGCCTTTTGTGTCCTTCCAAATGATTATGTTGCATAAAAGTGCAACATTGATCAGATCTCAGCTGCGTTCTTCAAGAACTCTTAGCTTCTAGTTTTCTGGTTCCATCGCAGCTATTACAATAATCTCCAACTCATCATCAGAATTAGAGTTGTAAAGAAACATATTGTCTAGAAACTCAAGATCCATATTTCAAAACGGGAGATAGACGGAAAGAAATTGTAGGTCATGGTAGATCAAAGTTAGACAACACAAAGTCTTATATACTCCTCCGTCCGATATTGCTTGTCTTTTTTGGGGAAGCGTGCATTTTGCACACAAAAAATGATGTCAATTTGCACTGATTTGATTGAATTCTTTGGGGAAGCGTGCATTTCACTCCACGTACTCTTTCCGGACAATGTCAATTTGCACTGATTTGATTGAATTCTTTCAACCACAAATTACCAAATTATCCTTTAGCTATTTACTTCCCCAAGGACAATGTCAATTTGCAATGATTTGATTGAATTCTTTCAACCACAAATTACCAAATTATCCTTTAGCTATTACCTTCCCCAAGTATTGGAGCGGCTTTTACCTTCCCCCAAGTGGAGCGACTATAGACCAATTAACGATTTTTTTTTTGTACGTCGTACAATTTTGGGGAATACTAACGGGTGCAACATTACACTTGTTAAGAGGCTAAAAAAAGGTACACTTGTGAGCCTCACTTGTACTTTCAAATACACTTTTTAAGTGTACTTTAAAATACAAGTGGGCAAGTGGTGGCTAGCTCATGCGGTAGAGCTCTTGGATGCCCCACACTGCATCCGGGGATCAAATCACATTCCCTCGTCCCCCATGTAATAGATTAAGAATGACGAATGACAAAAAAATAAAATACAAGTGGGACCTAACACATGTATTTTTTTTGTACTCTTAACAGGTGCAATGGTGCACCAGTTTACCGTACTTTCTTTTTTGTGGACAACCTTTACAAGTATGCAACCAAACCGTTACTACCAGTTTACTACCAATCTCTTTTGGTGTTTTAATTTTCTCGTTGAGACAAACTAATAATTCACAAATAAAAATTGATACAAAACAGACAAAAGCCAAAAAAAAAATAAAATGAACAAATAAAAATGATTATTCAAGAGGATTATTAGTTAAACACCCTAAATTTGTCACCAAAATTATAAGGTATAATTATTTGAAAAGTAGCACAAACTACTAAAATGAACTAACAAATCCGGACGGAGGGAGTACTACTTTTGTTTTCTGAATGGAGTGTAAATTTTTTCTAGAAACTCCAAATGCTCATATGTGATAACCGAAGGAAGGGAAAGTATTGGACGCGGACCTAAGCTCCGTTTGTTTGGACGTAAAATGTTTTCTGGTAAAATATTTTACCCATTTTTCGTTGTTTGGCTAGAAAAAAAGGCAGTAAAATGTTTTTCAAGGTAAAACATTTTGACCCATAAGGTGAAATTTTTTTTTTCAATTTTGAGCCGTAAGTCGTTTTTGGCGGTGATGGCCCGACATTTCCCAAGGTCACAATCCTGTTTTGGGCGTGGCAGTGGCGAATGGATTTCCCAAGGTCTCCACTGCTACCTCTCTCTCTCTCTCTCTCTCCAACCATGCGACAAACAATGCCAAATCTTCACTCCGCACACCTTTTTTTCCCACTCGCCTTTCTTCGTGTCAAAGAGTTTAGGGGAAAATCATTTTGGAAAATATTTTTGTCAGGTGTCAACCAAACACCGTAAAATAAAGGTGAAAAAGTTCATTTTCAGCAAAAGCATTTTACATGAAAAACATATTACATTGTAAAATATTTTACATCGAAACAAACGGAGCCTTAGTGATTTACTCTCTCCTAAGATTTAAGATTGTAAACTTCGTAGATGCTGTTAACTCCTTTTGAGTCAGTCTATATAGAGCTTTGTTTTGACTTTAAATAGAACTCCCGCTAGTCGACGGCGGGATGGTCTCTCATAATTAGTTGAGATATGTGAAAGCTGATCCGGACACCTTGTTATTATAAAAAAAACAAAAACAAATGTGGACTGGTGCGTAGATGTGGCTATGGAAAAACAACGGTGGAAATTTCCTACATCTTGCTTACGTGGCATGTTTTTAGTGGGTCTCATGTTTAGCATTCTTTCGTAATTTTTTCTTCACTCACAGGCAGTACAAGTTTGTCACCGAAGTACTGCACTGACAAGAAACAACTATTTTTTAATACGACTTTTAAACCACCTATTGGGTGGTATGTAGCAAAACCCGTTTGTTTAGTCAAATTGATAACTTTGCCCCTTTATCAAATTTTTCTCCAAATTCAAATTTGAGTAAAAAACACCAAAAAAACCACACTCAACTCCTTAACTGAATTTGGTTTTACTCAAATGTTTCACCAAATTTGCTCATTACTAAATCTAGAAACAAATTTTCAAGGCTGTTTTTTTGCACTTTTATTTTCTCTTTTGCCATTCAATAGTATTGATTAAATCTCCACCGTACAATTTAGGTAAGAGTTGGAAAAAGTCATATTAAATCAAGTTTTTACTAAAAATTTTACTCAAATTTTAGTAAAAATTTGGGTAAAGAGTGCAGATCCTCCAACAAATTAGAGGAAAAAAAGTTTAGCTGAATAGCACATGCCTAATTTCCCCCAAGGAAAAAATGCGATTCCGACTCAATCCAGTACAAACATCTTCCCCCTCTCTCATCTCTGTAATCGACAAACCCAGACTGTGGATCGAGGGAAGTAGTTACCTCGTCGGCGTCGGATGTAATCCTCCTCTCTGTCTTCCTCACACATCCAATATCGATCAATTCGTTTTGATTTCTGTATGCATGGTTGGTTCATGTTTATGCCATTAAGTAATTTTTTTTGTAACATGCAAACGTTTTGGCAATTTTGTTTCAGTCATATGCACGGCGGCTATCAACAAGTGGAGAGATCTCCAACGGTAGTCTGTTCAATTACCTGACAAGCCGCCCAACGCGGTACAGAAAAGCAGTCGAATAATTAATCGCCTTTTGTTTCAGGGTTTCTCTGCCCCGTGAGTAATTCCTCAATTTGCAGTGTACTTTGCTTCAGAAAGTTGTATTTGGAGATTGGAATACTTTTAATAATATTTACCTTGTAGACAACTCGCAGTGTACTTTGTACGTGGATTGAGTTGGAATCATATTTTTTCCCTTTGAGTTGGGGGAAATTAGGCATGTGCCATTCGTGCGACTTTTTTCCGTCTGATTTGTTAACGAAAGTTATCAATTTGACTAAATAGGTAGCAATCTGATAGTTGGAGTACAAAGTAAACAAAATTGATAGTTTGTGGATGAAGTAAACCACTGGTGTATGGTTTGAGGGATGTTTTAGAAAAAAAACTCTTAATCTTTGTTTGCTTTTCCTTCCATTGATTTCTGAGTACTGTTAATTACAATCAACATGGGACCTGCCATTGGTTTGCTTTGAGTCGTATATTGCAATCATGGTCGTCGTGGTAAATATTTAATTTTGCTTGTGGCAGTTGCCTGGCTTGGATAGCGTGACTAAGTGGAAACGATACACCAGAGTAAATGGGTGATTCCCATGATAAAATGAAATCCGAGAAGAGAATTGTTTTTGTGACTGTAGGAACCACTAGTTTTGATACTCTTGTTAGAGCGGTAGACAACTCAGAAGTTAAACGGGAATTGTTCGGCAGAGGTTATACCCATCTTCTCATACAGATGGGTCGTGGATCATATACCCCAACCAAGGTAATTTGTTGTTTCGATTTCAGTTTTTACTTCTAATCTATCTTCCATGGGCTCATCTAGATGTATAAACTATAAAGTACACTTGTTCGACAACACTCGGTAAAGGTATGAGATGTATACAGTATTAACTTTGACATCCACGGATCCACCTAGGAAGCATATTTAATAGCGTTAATCGTAGAGCTATGCCTACACCATCCTAGATTCGTAGAATACACTATATCATGCTGTTGCCATATATAAATGGGTACAAGATGAATCTAGACACACTGCACCCGACACTTTACCGGGGTCCACATTACACAGCTTTTGATTGGCGTAATTCACCTTGTGTTGGATTTAACATCTTTAGTTTTTTGTGCATGGAATTGTTTGGATATTCATTGTCCATCTTTATTTCCCTTCTGTTATTTTCTGTGAGTTGTGGTTCTTGTGACACTCTGTAGTCTTTCTTGACATGTCGCTCTTTTCCTGTATATGTTCCAAGCTAAGTTGAAGATTAGAATGACTTGGAGTTTTCTGATAAAGGTTGCATACTTAAACACATGTCAAAATGGATATGTATTGTAAGGACTTTATGTTCTTCTGGATTGATGAGCTTGGAACTAGTTTGATTTTGCTTTTACTATTTTAGGACTCTGCTTGGATTTGCATGAAAAAAGAGAATAGATTGGTTAGCGAGCTTTTTATTTTTATTTGTTTAATAAAATCATGAAGGGAGTTGCTTAAAAGGTCACGTATCACAATGGCAAAATCCGACCCCTTGCATTTCAGCATCCCCAAATGGCCTGCAGCTAGTGCTACGAAGGCCTCTTCCGCAGACTGGAACAAATGAAAACGTGAATAGTTGTGCATGCATATCACCAAAAACTTACACTAGTGTCATCTGTTTGTCTGCTTCATTGAGTAATCTCTCAGGCTGTTATTTAACTTTTATTGGCAAATCTTGGAATAATACGAACTGAAACACAAGAGACTTTCCATTTTGACACTTGCCATTTCAGGGCTCCCAATTTGTACTGTCATTTTGCTACAGTAATTGGTGTTACGACTAACTATGCAAGTTAAAAGTGCATTTATTTGGTATCTAGGGTTAGTGAAGGGGAGTGGGAAATGGGAACTGTATTTGCTCTTGTTCACTTTTTTTTTTTTTTTGCTTGTTGGTATTCTATATTATTAAGGAAAGCGTTAGCCCATATAATAAGATTCACGAAAGTTTTATTTGATTAAGATGGTATGACTTTCAGGATAGATCCTGGATCTTTTGCATCTGATAAAAGTTTCTTTATATTATTCTGGTTCAGCAGTTTTGTAGCCTAGAGAGAATTACTTTTGAAGATTGTGTGGAATTACATTAGAGACAGATGAAACTAAATGAATATTTTCTTTTCCCCTCGAAGAAATTATTTTCTTCACTTAAATTTTCAATATCATCTTTGGTTCATCTGTATGACAAATTCTCATGAATGCAGTCTAGTGGAGAAGATGGGTGCCTGGCTGTTGACTACTTCACATTTTCGTCTAGCATTGCGGACACTTTGAGATCTGCATCTCTTGTCATTAGTCATGCAGGTAAGCATAATTGCGGGTTCAGTTTCTTAATTGAAGGTTTATTGTGATCTGGAAGTTAGTAACTCGTGCCATGAACTTAGTTTTTTATTCATCCCATAATGAATACAAATGGAGGACTTAATGAATGGCATAGGGTGCAAAACTGTGTACATTGTTGCCTCGGAATTTCACAAATTGTGGATCTTATTACTATGGACAAATGCTGAAGGAGCAAAGTTCCTTTCAGTGTCATTTCGGTTAGCTCCGAAACAAAAACATTTTAGTAGCACAAAAGAAACTTGATATATGTCAGTTTATTTTGGGTGGAAACCTACCGATTCGCCACGAAACAGAGATTTTCGGCCATTTTGATAGAGAAGAAATGAAATTTCGTTCATGACGAACACTTTGTGCTTCCTGGTATCTGTAATATAACTAATGTGGCATATTGCTATTCAGATATATGAGGACGTGTATAGTGGTTAAAAGAACCCCTAAGGAGTGTTGTTCCAGTATGTGGATTGTGGAAGACTGAAGCTAAAAGATGAATAGAACCTTGGAAGTGTTTATCTTCTCTTTGTTTGTGTTTAAAAATGTGGTGAACCTTCTTGACTTCTTACACAAAGGGTTCAAAATCCTATTTGTTAGTCATCAACTTGCTTATGCTATTTTGTTCCAAAGCCCATTTCCTCCTGAATCTTGGCCTTCTAAAAGTTGTGGAAAACTCTTTTATAACTTAAAACCATTTTTGCTTTTGTACCAATATTCTTCAAATTTTTGAATATTTTAGATTTGTATCTGTTTATCATTTTACAATAGGAATCTCGAATTTATCTGAATCAAAACTTGTTTAGCCAGTTGTTTCTGCTGACTATTGCCATATTCCCGGATTCATTTCCCTTTGGAAAAATGAAAAGAAAATGGACAAGAAGTGCTGATGCAAAACAATGTGGATGTGCATATTTTTGACGTTCTTTTGGCTTATAAGTTATAACCAGTGAAACTGTCACTTAAGTTGTGAATGAATCTATTTGACGTAAAACCATGAATTAAACATCTGTTCTATCTTGATATTTATTTTCGGGAAAATTCCAAAAAAAGCCTCTGAACGATCACTGCAATGTCTCATAGGCCTCCAAATTTTATTAAATGTTCATTGAACCTCTGCACTTTACAACATTCTATCAATTAGACCCACGTCGTCTAATTCCATTAGCTTGTAAACGGAAAATACTTATGTGTCAATCGCTTCCACTCACAAAATGCATCTGTCCAAAATTCTCCAACTCTTCTCTCTCTTACTCATCTTCATCCCAATTCTTACAAAACCCCTACACCCATTGCCACTACAACCCCAATACCTTTCCGGCAACGGAGAACAACAACAAAACCCATTAAAATATTGCACCCAATTTCACTTTTTACTCGGCATCTTCCTGCTATATATCATCACCAATTGCAACAAGATTTCAATCTCTTATTCCTTCCACCGTTAATCCTTTTCAATTCCAAACAAAATCCTTCTGTGTTTATACGTATATATCTAGACAGAGAGACTTACCTGACAACTTGGAATCAGCCTTTGGTGTATCGCTGCAAATGTCTTCTGGTGCAAGAAACAAAAGCATTTTGAGAGGGAGGGAGGGAGGGAGAGAGATCAGTCTCTATTTGCACGCGCCTAGTATGGATGGCACGTGCCGGCTGATGCAACCTCCTTTTGTGTGTGGGTCAGGTGCCGTTCGAATCACATGGATACGAAGAACCAGATTCTGGGCTTGAAAAATGTTTTCGAGCAGTTTTACGATTCTGCAACTTCGAGCAGAAACAGAACAGAGGAGAAACTCTCTCTCTCTCTCTCTCTCATGCGGACCAGAAATGAAGAAAACCGCCCTTTTCTGTCTCTGTTGTTTTTCGGTTCTGTTCAGAAATTTCAGGCTGCATATTCTGATCCGGAAATTTCCCGATACCCAAGTCTCGTGCGTCACGTCGAGACGAAAAGATTAGAGTACCGGACCCGTCTCAACGAGGAAGCGTAGCTACCACACGGGTCATTCGACAGAGAAGCATTCACACGAGATATACTAGCTGGTTAGTATATCTCACGCACAGTTCCAAGGTTTAAGAGGTCCAATCAGCACTGTTGGACTTTTCACCTTCAATTCCACGTTGACCAGGTCCAACCTCAGCCCAGTCAGCTTTCTCCGTTGATAAATTGACGAAATTAGACGGCGTTGGTCTAATTGATAGAATGTTGTAAAGTTCAGAGGTTCTTAATAAAGTTTGGAGGCCTATGAGACATTGCGGTGATAGTTCAGAGGTTTTTTTTGAAATTTTCCCTTTATTTTTTAAGCTTCTAAGAGAATTGGAAAAAATTAATACCGTATTATGTAAATCTATGCACTCCTAATCAAGTTTATTATCTTCTTACTTCTGAGTGAAATGCCTATTGTCTGTCGATCCTGGTGTTTTAAGGTACTGTAGGTGGGATGATTTTCTAATCTAGCATGTGGAAAACACACAGAGAGTAGAGAAGAAAAAAATTAAGGAAAAACGGGTGGGGTATCTTTGAGATTGAATTTTATCACAATGTAGGTTCAGGAAGCATATTCGAAACGTTGCGGCTGGGTAAACCTTTAATTGTGGTAGTGAATGAGGATTTGATGGACAATCATCAAAGTGAGTTAGCCGAAGAACTAGCTGACAGGAAGCATTTGTTTTGTGCATCCCCTCAAACTCTCTTGCACACTATAAATGGTATGAGTTTGGAGAGTCTCATACCATACCATTCGGGTGACGCCAGACCAGTTGCCAAACTGATAAACCGGTTCCTGGGGTTTCCAGATGATTGATCAAGCTGCAGAATTGAGTTATACATGGGTACGTATGTTGCTCTTCAATTTTTTGATTGCATGTTTTACAGGGGTTCACTCGTTCCTTGTTAAACTGGGTTCACTCATTCCTTGTTAAACCTCAACTTCTTAACCTTATTGTTGTAAGTTGTATGATCTATTCTGAGTGCAATCATATTGTGCAGACAATGCCCAGGTTAGGTCTGTATGCTATTTAGCCCTCCTAGACCTCCATAGTGGGGACTACATTGTGTGGTTTGAAACTGTTGGGGCAATTGCATTCTGGAGCATGTGTTGTCTGGGAGGATGAGCCTCCTATTATTTTTTTATAACTTTATGCTTTGCTAGTAATTTTTAAGATTATCTCGAACTTATAGGGTTCGCCCCTCAAATTATAGGAGCTCGCATTCTCAAGGTCGAAATATTATAGGATCTTGGCTCCGAAGGCTGGATTCTTGGATCCCAATGTCAGGTGTTTTAACTCTTCCAGTTGCATATGATTTAATTAAAATTTCAAGAAACTGCATATGCATTTGGTTTTTTGAAAATTAGTGCAACATTATAGGAATTTTGGAATCTAAAAAGTACTATCTGGTTGATTTGCTAATACGAGTAGCCAGTAGGTGCCTTTAGTTGGCCCCTGAAACTCCCATCCGGGGGATAACTTGTTCTGGGACTACCAATTCCTCCCGTTTAGTAGCACCAAACAACAGAGTTGAACATGTAGGAATAGACGGATCCCAGAACCTACTGCCACCCACTATATCTCATGCTGTGAATCTTAAATGACCTAGAACTGTCAATTGATTGCAACAAAGTGATTGATCAACTACTAGGAATGTCCAGATCAAAAAACTACTAAGAGAGTCCAACAATACACCCACACACTTGTGCAATCAGTCCAATGAAGAAACCCATTCGATGTGGACGAATAGTGAGCCGAAGGAGAAAGTCTAAATCATTCTCTTTATGCCTAATTCTAGAATGGAAAGTACTTCAGGGTGGTTAACTGGATTAACCAAGTTGATTGAGCTCTTGATCAGCTTAACCTCTTCTGTTTATCATCTTAGGTTTTTTTACAAGCAGGCTATAGTGTTAGGTTCCTAGAAATTAATATTTGATATTTGAACCCCAGAAATTAAAAACAAGGTTCCAATAGAGTATTGGATTGACCATTTGCAGAATAGTGAATCGAATCGAGCCGAATTATGAATCTTGACGATATGGTCCAAATTTCAAAAATACATTGAAAAATGTATGTATGCACTATGCACCTACACATTAAAGATACAATGTAAAATTGAACAATTTAAGCTTAATAAATGCTGAAGTTCATTGCTCTTCCTAATTGATCACGTGGTCTAATAGGGAAGATGCTTGTACATAACAGGAAAAGAAATACTATAGCAAATGGATTATGTATATACAGATGTTAAAAGTTTCACTATAAAAAAAAAAGCTTACTCTTAACACGATAAAAGTTTGTAGCCTAATAGGTACAAAACTAATCGATGGCAACACATTCGGGGTTGTCTCAGGATCTGAGCCCTGCACTGATCGATGATTCAGAGGATACAAGACTTAAAACCATAAAATGTACTTGATTTGAGTAATTACGCATCCATGTAGGATATTATCCTCAACAATATTCACATTTACTTGTACAATTACCATCTAGAAAATTGAAACTATTAACATCTTAAAGGCGTCTAGTACTAGTACATCTATTGGCTCATATTGTAATAAATTATGAAATTTAAGCAAAATAAAATACTGATAACTCATTGTCATATCTTTGGAATGACTTTTTTAGTGTTAAAGAAGAACAAGGAAAAAGTGTTAACAACACGCTCCGAATTAAAATAAATACAAATAACAATTGATTAACAAAAGAAAAATTAGTTAGGTTTTTCGCTTAATAGTTAATTAGGTGAATCTTGCTTTTTTATTAAAAAAATTAATGCAAAATAGCAACAGTGGTTTAATACTGGTTGAAAGTAACAATTGTGATAAACCGTGGTTCACCTATAGATTCGTATCGTTCCTGCACACTGATTTTAGATATACCTTGATTCACCTATAAATTTGTACTGTTTTTACGTGAATCGTGAATCCGTGAATCTAATCGTGCTTATGACAACTGTGAAGCATTGGCTTGTGAATGCTTGTATATTCCCGAGCTTCCAATCAGTTAGTTAAAAATTCCCTTTCATCACTCCCTATGCAGGGCCGGCCCTGAATATTATGGGGCCCTAAGCTGGATCATATTATGGGGCCCTAATAAGTATTTATAGATAAATGCAAGAGAATGCAATTGTATACTGACTAATAATTTCTGAACTCTTTTTCATCCGATTGCACTCTCCTAAATGGCCGTATCTTTGAGAAATTAATTATTTGTCCTTTCGTGTGTGAATAATTAGTTAGAAACAATAAGATTGAGGGTTCGTTATATAGATTAATAAAGGCAAAAAAAAAAAAAAAAGCTTATGGATATAAAAGGAGAGTCAAAATAAAAAAGATTAGAAGAACTTTAAAGTTTTTTGTCAGAAATAACTTTAAAGTTTCAATAATAATGTTTTTTGCTTTATATTTTGGCAATAAGATTGAGGGTTAGTTATATAGATCAATAAAGGCAAAAAAAAAAAAAAAACTTATGGATATAAAAGGAGAGTCAAAATAAAAAAGATTAGAAGAACTTGTTTTTTGTCAGAAATAACTTTAAAGTTTCAATAATAATGTTTTTTTGCTTTATATTTTGGCAATAAGATTGAGGGTTAGTTATATAGATCAATAAAGGCAAAAAAAAAAGAAAAAGAAAAAGGGCTGGCCCTCCTACGCGCCGTACTTGCAAAAGTCATTTTTCTACCAATATACTGTCTAACGATTCTCCAAGGAAGAGGGAAATTTTTGGGACGATCCAATTTGTCATACAACTGAATGTTCAGGGACATCAAATAACTGGTTTTGTGAAAACGAAATTAAAAAAGAAAAAGAAAAAGGGGAGTATAAGAAGCTGCCTTTTACATGTGGATTTACGCATTGATTCTGCCTCTTGTTTCGATCACTTGGATTACAGGAGTTCCAAGCTGCAGCATTCTCAATGCGTTCTAAACGACCTCTCTCAAGGTCTAATCTGCTGTTCTATGGTTTACCTATATGTATAGATATATAAGCACCAAAAAAAATATGTATAGATTGATGTTTTGTCCACGCACGCGCGCACAGAGAGCTGAGATCATGGGTAATGTGTGCTACAAGTTTACTATTCCGGGATTATTGGGATATGGATTTACTTTGATTCGATTTTTTTCGGTTTAATTCGACCAAAATAAAAACCGAATATGTTTCAGTTTTTCTTTCCAAGAATTAAAAACTGAACCAAACAAATGGCTCTAGAAAACTAAACTAAACCAGGTTTTTTGCCTAGTTTTTTTTTTCCGGTTTGTTCGGTGTTATTGATTCTTATTTCACACCCCATACGGCATACAAGACATCATATTCTACAATGAGACGACCTGTTTGTCCCACTTGACAGATTCAACAGAATGCTCATTCCTTAGGTGCACGATAGAAAGGACTTTTGGGGTTGGGGTTTGGGAGGTGAATGACCATTTATAAATGAAATTTTCTTAATAATACAACAATGCAAATTGGTCTTTTATTTGGCCTGATGAGAACACATAATAAGATGGAGTAATGTGCCGGATATTCTTTTAAATGTTGTGAAATGGGCAATCCAAGGCCAACACTTGAGACTTAAGGTTTATTCCATTTTAATGTGTCAGGTTCAAAACCTCGTAGGTGCTATCAACTCAGGGTAAGTTTCCCATCTGATAAAATTAATATTTTGGCAAATGAGGAAGCCATTTACTAAAATCTTTGATTTTGAATTGATGTTGATTTCAGCAAATGGGGAAACAACCCCTCATTGGGGCCAATCCATACGGAGTTTTCCTCTTAACTTTATATGGGGTCTCCACTAGTCAATGGTGGGATTAATACCCCAGGATTAATCGAAGTGTGCGTAAGTTGACCCAAACACTTCGGTTATCCAAAAATAAATAAATAAATAAGGTTATGCAAAGGGCATGGAACACTGGTGGTGAACATTGACTATGGTGAAAAATCTTTCCCTATTTTTCAGCTTACACTTGTAAACACTGTTCTACAAAATCTGTGCTTCACACATCTTTTCAAACCACAGAACCTATAACCTAAAACATCTATGTTTACCCCTTCTGCTTCCACAGCGCCCTTACTAGTTGGATCAGCTTCCAGCCTCTTCGCTGCGATTCCTATTCTCCCCTCCCGCTTCCACAATGCTACTGCACTCTTCAATCTTCTCCTCTACTGAAATATTGTTCTTCTTACCAATTTTATCTGAATACTTAGCAAATGCAGCTGATAGGGCTGATTTAATGGTTGTTTCAGGTTCTTTCTTTGTATGCTTATTTGCGCCGTCCTCTTTCTCACCTTCATTTCCTTCACTCACAGGGCGCGGTTCAAAAATCTTAGGTGTAGAGGTTTCTGGGACAGAAAGATGCTTGGGAACCACACGCTTGAATGGTTCATGAAATGTATCATATAAGCGCTTCACCTGATTCATCATCAGAGCAAAGCTCATTAACTCTCAACTGTTAAAACACCTTGGGATTTGTAAATTACTTTTTACGTCGAACCAGTTTGGGTTTTGTTAAAATGTGTCCCTTAGGTACATGATAAGGTTCATTAAATGAGCCTAACTAAATCTTTGTTTGCATGGGAAATCTAAGTTATAAACAATAGGTACAAACTCTTTTACTACTTTTTGCATGGGAAATCTAAATATATCAATTACTCTTACTACTTTTATAAAAATGGATTTTATTAAACTCATTTAGTGAACCTTATCATACATAGGTTTAATTCGGCCCATTTAATGAACCTTAAAATGTGCATTTTAATGTTCATTAAATGAGCCTAATTAGACCTTTGTTTGCATGGGAAACCTAAGTTACAAACAATTTTATAGGCTTTATGCCACGCAAAATACATTTCTTAATCTTGACGGTCAGCGGGTCACCAAAAGTTAACTCCATTTTATAATTCTTTTATCGTTTTATTTGTTATTAAAAGGTCGGGGTGTTACATGATGGATATAAATAGTTACTTCCATAAAAACCAAGCAAGTCAAACAGACACCTCTGAAAGATTAAAAGATTTAAAGTAGCAGTTGCAAGAGACGGGAAACGAACCCTAAATTATTACATCTTGTCCATTATCTTTGCCTTAAATTTATCCCAAGCCGAAGTAGATGTTGATAGATTGGACACCAAGGCTTCCAGCTTTACGTCCAGGGTAGGTATTTCTTGGTCTAGACCGTAATATTCTTCATACAAAGGAGCAATTTCAGAGGTCATGTCATCCTTTGCCTGCTTCATCTGGGCAAGATTTTGGTCAAAGACCACCATTTCTCCTTGAATTTGGGAGACTTGATGTTGGAGATTTTTTATTTGCTTCTGAAGATTTTGGATTTTGGAGTTAGCCTCTTCCTTCTGCTTCTGAAGATTTTGGATTTTGGAGTTAGCCTCTTCCTTTTGAGCTGTCACCCTTGTCCACTCAGTTTCAAAATTCTCAACCTTCACCACTGCTTTTGCTAATTGGACCCCAAGCTCCTCAAACCTTTCTTGCTTTCGCTTAACCATTTCAATAGCATTCACATTGGATGTATAAGTCTGAAGCTAAGATGACAAGTTAGCATTAAATTGCTTGATCTTCTCCTGGGGAAGATTTTTTGCATTTTCAGAAGAGGAAAGGAGAGTTAATGAATTCTCCAATCTATCAAGCAATTCAAGCTGAATAATTGTCTCAAAGTTGAAACTTGTAGCCATCTTTAGATTAGCTTTGGCCTTCGTGGTTTCATCCTGGTGAGGCAGATTCTGAGTACCTTCTGAGAAGGGGGCAGAGGTTGAGACAATGGCAGAAATATTTTCCTTCATTCCAATAGTCTGGCGAAGTTTTCGGAGCAGAAGTTTGGAATCTAGTGTAGCCTTGCTAGTCACAGCCTCAGATTTGGCAGAGGAAGGAATAGTGGATCCTTCCAACATCTCCTGCAACGAACAATCAGATTTTGAAATGTTAAGGATAAATGTTTCAGAGAAAGGAAATGGAAATCTGCAAGACTTACTGGTTGAACAGAATCAGGAGAAATTGCCATTGAAGAATTAACAACAGGAGCACCAATAGATTCTTTTGAAGGGATTGGAACATCCAAATGTTCTTGAGATGGCAAGCCAATTCCTGAAGAAGTTGTCATTTTTATCTCCTATCTCTGAAGATTTTTTCGGCGGCAGGTTAGTTCCTGAAGATGCTGCAACTTTATCACCCATCTCTCCAAATTTCTCTTGGGTTTGAAGTTTTCTCTTCTTACTCTTCTGAGTCACATTCCCATCTTTTGGCTGTAAAAAATCACAAGGAGATTTAACATCAATCTATATGATTCAATAGGGAGGAAGTTGGCATAATCCAATACCTCCTCTGAAGAACTGGATTTGGAAAGTTCTCTTGTTTCTAAAGATCTAGTGCTGGAGCGGGTCTTTTTTAGTGCAACAACGGCTGCCTCATGGGAAGAGCCATCGTTAACAAAGACCCAGCATAAAAGATAAGAGGAAGAAAAGAAAAATGATCACTGTGTTCGTTTGTTGGTTTCAGCAAAAAATTTCGGAAAACACTTTTCCCAAATAAAGGTTGTGCTGATGAGTATATGCCCTGCCCAATAAGTCAAACTTGGAATCCCACAACAGTGGGCTCCACTTTGAAAAAGCGAGATTTGAAACAATAGTACTGGACCGATACACTGACATGAATACTTGAATTGACCAATTTTTCTTCAGTGGGGACCACCTGTGACCAACCATAAACTGACATGTATGCAGAGTAAGAGCAAGACAACTGGGTACCACCATGAACGCTGGAAGAAAGGTCATTGTACGGAGGCAAAAAAAAAAAAAGAAGAAAACCAGAAAACCTCTCTCTCTGTCTCCCTGTGCAAAAACTGGGCAGTGGGCCCCTCACTCTCAAACCGAAAATGCATCTCTCTCTCTCTCTCTCTCTCTGCGCAACACTGGCCCAGTGGGCCCGCACTTTTCAAACTGAAAATTGCATCTCTCTTCCTCTGGAGAATTGTACCGAACAAAGAACTCAAAAAATGTTTTCAAAAAATTTCGGAAACCAACAAACGAACACAGTGGATACCTTTGCCAATCTTTTCATTTTCTTGGGAGGTAATTCAGATTCTTCCTCATCTTCTTCTTCTACAACGGATACCTCCACAAGGGGAGCAACGCCTGCACAAGAGATATATATAAAGAGGTTAGGAAAATTATACATACAATGCAAAAAAAGAGATTAAATTACCTTTCCTCACCTTGTTTTCAATATCATATCTAGTTACCGAGCTAGATGTTTCATTTCAGTTGTACTCTTTCCAACCATGTTTGTTAGTTTGATGCAAATCTCCTATTTCCTTTCCATTGTGTAATTTAGCTTCCTTATTTATGAGCCTGATTTAAAACCTCCTTCAAGCGTACTTTGTATAAAATATTTATTTGAAATCGTGTGAAGAAGAACTTTGTAGAATATATTCATAATGGAACGTGATATAATCAAATCAATTTTGAGGATGGGGTTTTCATGAATTATTTACCAAGTTTATGTAATGCACTTGAATCTTGAATCTTGAACCTTGAATGCCCTTGGATCTGGAATTCACCTTGAACCTTGATTTTATAATAGTTTATGTAATGCATTTGAACCTTGAATCTGGAATGAAGAAATTTGATTTTGCCATGCTTGTTCTTGTTTTTTTTGGCTTGCTGGTTGCTTATTTCCTTATGAAATGTAATCCGTGGATAAAATCGTAACCGATCCGTGACTCACAAATTGGATTGGAACTAGACCGTAGGACTTTTGGTCTGGATACATATTGCATTTTTTTTTAAAGACTATGGTTCGCGAATTAGGATCGTTGAATTCCTAGGAATCTGATCCAATTCAGACTGTGCACAGCCTACTTCCACTAGGTGAATTGTAGATGGTTCAATTGAGAGGTACAATATCACCTTGTGGGGAAAGGCTATAGTCACCAATAGTGAGGTTTGCGTCAATTTTCCTCGTACTAGCCATTGTAACAAACATGAACTTCAAATCAAACTATGCCACATGAATGTTAAAACATAGTCTCTCGATGGGGAACAAGGAAATGTACGGGGATAAAATCCACGTATGAGCTTGATCACATGCTTCCTCGCCGGAACCCTAATTCTGCAAGATAGACAACGGTTAGAGCACATTTGCCTCTCGTCAGCAAATGCCCTCCGATGCTTAAGTTAGTAATGGGATGTAGTAAATAAGCCAAAGACACAATGCGTATAACTGGGTGTTACATCGTACCTTTCTTCAGGGGTATGATGCTTTATTTATAGGTGTGGATGACTTATTAATTAAGGCATCTCGTAGCCCTAGTTTCCTATTTACGTTAGGAAACCTTTCCTAATAGGACTCTTCCCATTAGGTATAGCAGTGCCATAATGTGTAAGATCCCTTCTTGCAACAAGTGACTCTTCCCATTAGGTATAGCAGTGCCATAATGTGTAAGATCCCTTCTTGCAACAAGTCTTGTTTCCATATAGGATTCTTTCCTATATGGCCGCGTAATGTATTCCTAGTTGTATTAGGAATACCTATATCAATCCCCTAAATCACGAGATTGCCTCTTACCATATAAGAGACCAACTCAGAACCTTCTGGAATGTTTCACCGTCCTATATTCTTAAGGCGGTCCTGGCCGTGCTTCCACATAGCTCGGCATTTCACGTACAAGACTAGTCCACACGTGCCGAGCTGCACTGAGCTGAATCATGTTGTCCCATTTAGCTATATTCGTAGTTTAACTAGCTCGGCCACTCACTAGACATGCTCACATGGCTTCCGCCGAGCTAGTCCACCTTCACTTTGTGGTCAATCCAGCTCGGCTCAGGGTTAAGGAGCCCTTTCGTAGCAGCGCCGAGCTATATACCCTCATGTGGTGTTCAAGCCGAGCACGTGATTTGTCTTTTCTGAGGGTAATTGGATTTTACCCACTCCAAGAAAAACAGAATTATGTGGATCAACCAACAGGCTTTGTGATCAAAAGACATGAGCGCAAAGTTTGCAACTGTCTATTATGGTCTAAACAAGCATCTCGGCAGTGGTATTTTAAATAATAAGAAAACCTAATCCCACAAAGATTATATTTCTTATTTCACAAATTATAATTTACACCATTGAAGAATTATAAATTGCACTCCCGTCTTTATCTCAATTATGTTTTGAGCTCCATGTTATTAAATACTTATTAATCTCCCCACGTTAAAGATTACAGATACCCATTGATTAAATTAATTAAATTACTGACAATTATATTTAATCAACATCTTATAAATTACCTTGAGACTTTCCACTTAACTTATTCCATATGCCGGATACAATTACCTTAAAGCGGTCCCTTTCAATACACACAAAGTGTACTAGCACAATGAATTGGAACTAGAATCGTTCCCTGTAGTCAAGACAGACCTTTTAAAACATTGTGCTACAATCCTTCTGATGGCGTGTCAAAGAGTCCCCAAAGCTAGTTGATGAGGTTCAGACCTTGGAGAAGCAAAGACAAAATCATCCTCGAGGGCCAGACACATTAACCATCGGAACATCATCGTTTGCAGGCGTGCCCAAAGAATGATTAGCAGGAGAGGCATTCTTGACTTTAACTTCAACAGTCGAGAGACTTGGCCTATGGAAGAATTGAAACATCCTACCCACTCCCGAATCCCGAAGACAGCTGCGGCTCACAAGGAGAAAATCCCAACCCATAGTGACCTTCTTCCTGTGGCGACGATATGCATTGGAACGTGGCCAGTTCACCATAACCGATTGATCCAACATCTTACTAATGTCCTCAGAATCCTCAAGCTTAAGAGTGGATTCAGAACCACCAGAAGCAACACAGCTGGGTGAAGTACAATGATCCGTAGCCGCAAATGCCTCTTTATTAGTACTAGATCTTGAGGATTCCCCAACGTGAAACCAAGAAGAACCCCCTTGAAACAATTATTAACCTTCACATCCTCCGAATCTGATTGATCTAAAACATCTTGACCTCTTCCCACGGTTCATAGTTTGGGTCAAAGATATCACGTAACCATGCTATGGCAGCTACTCTTGCCTTAGCAACCCGTGAAGCTGAAGCCAAATCCAATCGGATTCAAAATCGTTGTAGAACATGTCCATGTCAAAGCCCCGTTCCACACCCATTGGCAAAGAGGACCTCAGAGAACCCATAGAAATATCCATGTCGTGGGGATAAGCAAGACCTTTACCCTTAATATCCTTAGATAATCGACGCGAATAGTGAACAGAGCCCATGGAGAACCCTTTCCTCAACCTAATCTCTTTAGCCATCGAAAGGAAACAACCACGGAACAAGGAACAGACGAGAGCAAGGAAAACATGCACTAGGAACAAGGAATTACAGGCAAACAGGCACTACGAGCAAGGCAAACAGGCACTAGGTGAATATTACCCACCATGTTTTCATTCCTATTTCAATGATTAGAACAGTTCATCTCTTATAGTATGATATTTTAACTAACCCGCTGAAAATATCTCGGTAGGCTCCAATAAGCACACAATCTTTTGCCATAATTTGGTTGGTGTTTGTTCAAGTTTCGG
The DNA here is from genome assembly GCA_963854785.1 of Vaccinium vitis-idaea. Classification (NCBI taxonomy): domain Eukaryota; kingdom Viridiplantae; phylum Streptophyta; class Magnoliopsida; order Ericales; family Ericaceae; genus Vaccinium; species Vaccinium vitis-idaea. Next base: position 23,787,558 of record OY978218.1, read on the forward strand.
TAACTGGTTGCTTAAATCACACGATTTTTAGTTCAAATTCCTATCTAACTTGTAAACAGAAAGTTGAGTGATTTTATCAAGCACTTACTGATATCCGATTGAACTAATTTTTCGTAAGGATAGGTGAAATATCATAGTCTAGCAGATGAACCGTTTTGATCATCCAAATAGGATCGGAAATATGGTGGGTAATATTCACCCCACTTTTAAAGTTGGGTGAACAAAATTGAACAACTTATTTATAAAGCAAATTTGCCAGGTAAAAAGCTAAAAACCATCACAAACTCATAATGTGGAAATGTGTTCGATTACTTTCTTAGAACCGTACTTGCGTTTCCAGCCTCATACTGCTCAACAGTCTGGCCTCCTCTTTTGAGATATATATATATATATATATATATATATATATATATACAATAAACTTCCAATCCAAACTCCCGGATTTTATTTCGTCCGGACCTCCACCTTCCAAATTTTTTTTTGAAAATCCGAACCGTTAGATGTGTTTAAAACGTGATTTTAATGTCCAACGCGAAGATTTAGCAAAAAAAAATACCCGGAAGGGCTTGATCGGGGCAGTTTTTCATAAAACGCTAATATAGCGTTTTTATGAAAAACTGGACCGATCAAGCCCTTCCGGGTATTTTTTTTTTGCAAAATCTTCGCGTTGGACCTTAAAAACACGTTTTAAACACATCTAACGGTTCGGATCGTCGAAATTTGGTCCGGAAAGTGAAGTCCGGACGGTAGGTCCGTAACTTAAGGTTTGGATAGGAAGCTTACTCTATATATATATATATATATATATATATATATATATATATAAAAGTGTATATGCTAAATATAGCACTATGTTATATAGTTATGCTAAATATAGAATATTAATAATAATAAAATTTTAGTTTTGAGCGGGGGCACGTGCCCTGCTTGAATCAGTCCCTGCTGTAGTATGATGTTTAGATTGGAAAGAGCCAGGGATGGAGCCATGATTCTAATTTGGAGGTGGCACTCAAAATCAATATCCTCTCTACCTTTGTCCCACAAAGATAGTTTATTATAAAACAATGTGTAATTTTTAGATAAAAATCATAGTTAGTTCTTTAATTTGGTATCAAGAAATATAAGAAATTATACACAGAGGTGTTTCATTTATTTATTTGAAAATTGGACTTTTTTTTGGCAGTGGACTATCTTTACGGGCGGAAAGAGTAATTAGAAAGTTGGTTTAAAAAGTACAAGTACAAAAAGTAGTTTTTCTTTTGGACCTGGAGGTGGCACATGCCACCCTGCCCTCCTTAGCTCCATCTCTAGGAAGAGAGGTCTGTGTTATCTTGACTTTCTAAAAGTGCTTTCTATGCGCCGATTTGTTGAAATAATCTTTCCCTGAATAATAAATTATTCTCGCAAAGAATCTTCTTAAAATTTGAAACATTAATTACCTATATGAATAATTGTGATTCAACTATGCAAGCATCCATACATATTGAAAAAGAATGACGGGATAGAAATGGAGAACAAATGCGAATAGAGAGTTTGAACCCAAGACCTCTCACAACTTACTTAAACACTGATACTATTTTAAGTTATCAATTATCCAAAAGTTTGCGCTTTTAGAAAATAGGCTGGACAATAGATATCAAGTTGGCTAACCTATATTATTTTCTAGGAAGGATGTTGTGCAACTGTTTGTGTACCAACATTAAGGGGCGTTTGGGAGCTCCATTGCAAAATACATTTTGGGGTAATTCATTTTATAAATCACACAATGGAAACACAATTTGATAATCAGCTATGGAGGTACTTTTGCATTATCATTTTGTATTTTGAAAAAAAAATATCATCATAATTTATTTTTGATGGCTACTCGCAACACTACTCTGTTGCAAAACCTATTCTGCACATCTCTCAAACACTCTACAGATTACTCTCTTCGTCCTGCAAAGTTGGTCCACTATTTCATTTTGGGATGCTAAAAAAGATTGTCCAGTTTAATAAGTTTCTAAATAAGTGATGTCACATTTCAAAAAATATCTCATCAAGGGACAAAAGTTGGAAAGCTAACAAAAAGTAGAAGGCTTAAAAAGTTGAAAAGCTAACAAAAAGTAGAAGGCTTAAAAAGTTGGTTTCCCAGCGAGAGACCAACAAACTGGGACGGGGAGAGTAATAATCTATCCTGACCATAATTCAAAAATTTACAGTTCACAATCTGAAATACAAGATGCAAAATGATACCAACATTATTCAGTTCTTAATTGTTGGTATGGAGTGAGTGGTTTTTGTTGGGTCATAAACTAAAGCTGTGCCATTTTTCAAAATGAGCTCTCTGGCCATGATATAGCCAAGTCAGGAATTCCTTCCAAATTGGAATCCAATAAGGCACGTGGGTTGAGTGAATGAATGGCCTCCTTTCTTTTACAAAAGGCTTTGTTCTCTCTCTCTCTCTCTCTCAAAGACAACCATTTCTCTGTGAGAGAAGTTCCTTAGAGGGGGCAATCACACAGAAAATATAACAAACAAAGTGTCATAAGATCCTTGTGTGAATATCCTGTAAAATATTCTGATTATATCACGGTAACCCATACTATGCACGAAGAATTCGTGATGGGTACACAGCCTGGATATCCATAAAACGGCTATGAATTCGGAAATTCCGATGCAAAAATGCCAATAATATCGAAGAAAGGATATTGTTGCCAGCTGATCCCATTTCGGGAATGGGGCCTGCATTAAGTATTTCTCACTATAGGGTGTAGTGACTAATAGGGACCGTTGATCTCTGCAATCGATGATTCAAATTCGCTAAGCACTCTTACCGGTAAGAGTATAAAACATATCTGAACCATTGATTGTCGCAATGGACAGCTGAGATGTTCACTACACCGTGTAGTGAGGGCCATTTCTAGCTTGTAGAAACAATATACATGGAAATGGGGGCGACATTTTACTGCAATCAGTGCCGTGCGGGAATTATTTTATTTTTGTTATTATAACTCAGGTGTCAGGCCAAATTATGTGCACCTTAACTAATTTTGAAGGCCCAATCTCACCGCCAATGGGCAAGGGAGCTCAATTAAAGCCGGAGTAAAGCTCCATATGGATTGGTCCCAAAGAGTTGATAGCATCTAAGAGATTATGAACTTGAATTCTTAATAAGAGGAGTTTAAACCCTAAGGCCTGGGCCTTCACCACTAGGAAAAAAACTGCAGTCCACTTCATGGTTCAAAACCAACCAATAAGCTGCTGATTCTCAGCCTCTCTGAACGTTACTGTTGGACATCTTCTTGTCTTTTTCAGCACTAAAAACAGATACAAGTGGTAGAAACAAGAGATTTTACGCAAATTCGATCAATGGTAAACCCAGATATTGGATTCAAAATCTGTTCAAGGATCGTCAATATCTGTAAAACTGAAGGATTCCCATAGATGGGATGGGATTATAGATTCTGTCCGAGAGATTGATCCTACAAAACGAGTCGTCATTTACAACCCAATCCTTGGTTCCCAGCAATTACCATCATGCCATAAGTGCCCCAGTGGGCTGTGGGGCGGCTTTGAAGGAAATCCAACATTTTTAGGTGTACCACTACAACCAATTGTCCCTTCTGGTTCTAAATGAGAGATTTTGGGTTTGAGCTCATGGATGGCCATTGAAAGCTTGGTTGTAACATAATTCACTAACCCTCGTAACATCCAACCCACGGAAAAAGGACAAAAACACATGGGTACATGCCTGGCTCTAACCGAAAAAGAGTAATCTACTAGGTGAAGTTACTTGGTTCTCTATATGTCCAAGACCTCCACAGTCTATCCATTTATGTATCATCTCTTGTGCATTGCCCTTTCGAATGAGTTTCAAAGATAAAAAGCCTTTTATCGCTCTACAACCTGTCCTAGGTAACCCGATGAGCTCAATTCGATTATTCCTTCTTATATTACTAAGCCTAAGCAATTCTCAACTATGAATGGTCTTTCTTACAATCTATCAACTTAGAACATACCAATCACATTGAGGAACCTTTTGAAAGAACTGTTGAAGGAACAAGAGGCTCCCTCTCCAAGTTTTCCTTAGACCTATCACCTATTCCCAAGGCTACCCTGCCTTCCTGTCCGGGCTACCCGTTCGGAGCATCCTACTATTTGAATAACAAATTTCTTGAGTTGGACACTGGGCATGACATTAGATAAAGCCTAAAGGCATCGGTCAGCTCAAGCAATGCCAAGCAAGAAACAAACTGGATCTTCCATACTGAAACAACGCGGAGATGTAATAATTCTACAAACATTTCCATAATACCCACATTTACCATCCAAACCTCCATCTATGTAATAAAAAGGAGGTATTTTTAAGCTAGACATGGACAGAGCCACACATGAGAAGGATTAGAGCCTTTAGTACCTTTCATCTGGTCCATCACATGCAGATATTCAAAACTTTTGCAGGAAATTTCAGCTGGCAATCAGTGAGGAGTTCAGCTCCAAGCATGAATCGTATTTCCTTGATAAAATGTCAGCAAACAAATACACAAAGCTAAAAAGATTGATTAAAAAATAAGTGATCTTCTTAAACAAGACTCTAACACAACGGAAAACTTCACATCCGGACCTCCCGAGAATAAGAAAAAATTGATTTTTTTTGTTTTGCAAATTATTTTTGGAAAATCCGAGCATACAATTTTTGCGAAAACTGCTTGGATCAAGCCCTTCCCGGTATTTGTTTTTGAAGATTTCCCGCGTGGACCCTTGAAAAAACCTTCTGAACACATTGGACGGCTCAGATCGTCAAAAAAATGTGTGGATCATGGAGGTCCAGAAACGGGAGGTCCGGTTGTGAAGCTTACCCCTAACACAAATTCCAGCTCATAAAAAAACTGCGCATGGATGTATCATAAAGCAACAATAATGGTACGGTGATTGGTGACCATGTTTGAGGCGACATGTGGTGTGTTATTAATGCAGCGGGATAACTCATCACAAGTGGGTCCCATTTCACCTATACATCTGCAACGCATTACATGGTACCCAAAATTAAAAACAATTAAACCGTTAACTACAATGCGTAACGCTTTTTTTACCAGTTAAATTCACCACCAGGAAAGTAAACAAAAATGCTTAGTAAGATGGATATCTCTAATCCCTTAAGGTGGGCCAGTAGGTAGAACTGCTACTTTTTTCAAGACTGTCTGAATGTAAGATTGAGACGGCCTGGCCGGATCTTTGCTTCTTCCACCAAAGCCAGAGGAGCTGAGTTGGAGATAATGGATGACACCCCATGAAATATATGCCTAGACTTGCCGCCGAATATCAATACATCTCCTGATTCCAAGAGAAGTTTTTCAGCCCTGTTGACATCCCTCTGATCTCCATAAAGGAATTCTGCTGAATCACCAATGGAGAATAAGACAACTGGCAATCCTTTGTCGAGACTTTCTTTGCTTTCATCACGATCCTGTGTTAAGAAAAAAGGCAGTAAACTGAGTGAAAAGGTATAATGTTCATTTATAGGACATAATTTTGGCTATCATTTCAGCAGCATTCCCCACAAGATGCAGAGTGAGCAACACCTAGAGTAATTAGGTCACGTGGCTTACAGGTGCAACAACTCAAAAAAATGACAATCAGTCTATGTTTGTTGGAATATTAGAAAGTATTTCGAAATACGTATGGCTTTTAGAATGATTGTATCTCAACAGAAGTGGATGACAAGTGCAACAATATCAAGAAGTAATCCCAGGGTTCAGGGAGAAACTTGAAACATTACTATAAGAGCAATGCTAGAGGCACTAAATAATTTACAAACTATTACACTAAAAGTACCCATGTCATTACCACATCAATGCATGATGCAATACATGGATGCACTCATCCACTAAAAGAATGCCATGTGTACATTTAGTACACTAGTTAGTACAATAGATAGTGCCTCTAGACTTGCAACCAGTTCACGATTGAAAAGGGCCCACGCAATGAGGAACATTCCAACACCAAGGATATAGCATCAGTTTCAGGAAGTCCTATATTCTTCCATATATGACATGAGAACAAGCATAACTATTTTCGGCCCCGCTAAAACATGGGACAGCCGTTATGTGTCCTAGAATTTGAAGACAATTTTCCTTTGCCTTCACATGATTGAGGTCACATAAAACTCCCAAGTACTTACATAACCCTTCCCTTAATAATATGAAGAGCAAATACGGTATAGTTTATAGAGAACATTCTTTACACCGCCGGTGTAAAACCCCCATTTTCCACCACCACTTTTGTGGGTCTCATCGTTAATTAAATGTTGATCTAAACCGTTCATCTTGTAGGGCCCGCAAAGTACTTCATCGTTGTAAAAAATCATCTTGATCGGACATCGACATGCATATCAAAATTTGAATTTTGTTTTGTAAAATGGGTGGTCATAGATTTTAAAGTTAAGTTGTCCTTGACCATCCATTTCGCCAAATGAAATTAAAAATTTCATTTATCTATTGATGTCCGATCAAAATGATTTTTTGCATGGATGCAATACTCTATGGGCCCTACAAGATGAACAGTTCAGATTAAAACAATAAACTCACGTGGGACCCACATATGCCAGTGGTGGAAAAGGGGGGTTTTACACCGGCGGTGTAAAGAATGTTTTCTCCAGTTTGTTAGGCTAAAAAGATAATTGTGCCATGAGATTTATGCAAGGAAAAAAAAAAGTTCAGTTAAATTAAAATGTTCACATGTATTTTATGGCTGACCTGATGAAGACCAAGTCGCCCATTGTTTCCGTAGAAATTCACAATGCATATGTTTGGTGACATATCGGGAAGTATCTCTTCCACGTTGCATATTCCGTAATGCTTTCCAACTAAGGCATGGGAATCTCGGATTCCTCGTTTAACTAATGACTTGAATACATGAGGTATGACATGTGGTTCAGAACCATCAAATGCCCGGTGAGTTTCGTACTTCCTCGTCTGCGGATCCCATTCTAGACCAAGACACATCATCTGCATACGAAGTTTTGCCCCATCTCTGTAACCAGGCTGATAAAAACCTCCTGGGCCCATACCAAGCGTTCGACATATCTTTACGATTTGAACCTACATGGTTAGAGCGTGTAAAGAGTGATTTACCAACAAACAGACCTCAGAGATATCCTAAATAGTTGTAACTTAATGAATCAAAATAATAATAAGCAATTCGAATGTGATGGAGAAATTTTACTGTAGCTAAGCTTTATATCTTCTTAATTCAGAAAGGAAGAAGAACCTTCAAACGAGTTGTTTATAACACTCAAAAACAGAAAATTTTGAAGTCTTGTCTGCAAAATACCTGTTCACTGAGAGTTATGTAACCTTTTAACAAGACCATCCCTTGCCTAAGAACTTGTCCTGTAATTTCTGCCGAGTGCTCCATTTCAATCAGTAAGGATGAGTCCGGTAAGGAAGATTTTGCAACTTTGGAAAGGCAGATATCAAATGATTCAAGAAGAGGTAAACCCTTGGCAGAGTCGGTTTTCACAGCACCTACTGAATACCCTGAAGAAATTTTCCTTGGCTTCGGTTGTTTCATAGGAAAATGATGCTGCTTCTTACCAAAACTTGTAGGCAACAAAGACTCATCCTCGTTGCTTTTAAGATTTGTAGCACAAGAGGCCTCAATATGGGACACACAAATATCCCTTGTCCTTTCCTTTGACATTTTGTCACCTTGAGTTGTCAATTCAATCTCAGTTCTCCTTTCGGTTTTAGAAGCAAAAGCAATACCACCAGAAAGTGGAGCAAATTCCTCATCATAGACAAAACCTGAAGCAGCCAAGGACATAGGATGCTCTGAAGCACTGTCAACCATCTTCCGCTGCAAAGTTTTCCCTCCGATAATTGAATATCCACCCTCGGCACTAGAAGAAACATTAGGTGAAGGGCCACCAACGCCAACCTATGCATTTGCAAAAATGAGAAACCAAACTTTGAGTACTTGAGTATTGCAAAAATGATATTCAAGCATAATTGATCACCAGAATAGTGTGAAAGTATAGGGTTTTGTTGTGTATTTTGAATCAAGTGAAAAGACGGTGTAGGCAAGAGAGGTGCCATATACAAGGAAGGCTGAATCGGTGGAGCAGCAATTACAGATTGAGAGGGAGATGCAACAGAACTAACCTTGAATCTAGTTTCCTCAGCTATGAGCTCATGAAGTGCTCCATCAACCGTAGGTTGGGGAGAACGATGAAGCATAGCCCCACGGAAAGGCTCAAACTCATCACGAAGAGCCATGAGGAACTGTACAAGACGTAGTTTTTCACGGTATTCCACATAGACATCAAGGGACTGCAATATTGCAGGTTCCATTAATTCCACTTGGTCCCAATACTGTGTCATTTCATTGTAGAATTCTTGAATGGTTTTATCTCCTTGCGTAGCGCGTCGAATAGAACCCTCAAGTTCATATTGCTTTGCAAAGTTGGACTCAAGATACCTCCTCTTCAAATAATCCCAAACTTCCTTAGCCGTGTCATATTTCGAGAAGCTCATACCTATGCTAGGTTCAACAGAGTTATGAAACCATGTAAGGATTTTTGCATTTTCAACTTCCCATTTGGCAAAGTCTTTGACATTCGTCTCAAGTTTCTTTGCATATCCAGGATCCTTGGAGTCCACAGGAGGGGGTTTCACAACAGACCCGGCTATGTGACCCCACATTTCCTTTCCAACAACAAAATTTTTAAAAACACTAGACCAATAAGAGTAGTTATGCCCATTCAAACGAACACTGATTGCTCTGTCTTCCGCCATAATAACCAGTGCAGTATACCAAATAAGCAGAATCAACAAACACAGAGCTAACAACACCAGATACTGCTAAACAGAGGACCCAACAACACCAGATACTGCTAAACAGAGCGTAAATACGTTGAATGATACTGAAATACGTGCATACACATACTGAAATACCTTATACATGCATACCCATACAGTTTCGAGTCCAAACAGTGCAGAATACGAGAGATTTAGGGCTGAAATACCGTAAAACTCCCAAAACAGACTGGTTCGAGTGCAGTTGTAGTCGCCGGTGACCTGAAAGAGGGTTCCGACGGTCGGCGAGGGCAGATAAAGGGTCCAACGGTGGTCGGTGAGTGGTGGGGTTGGCTGTCGGTGGTCGTTGGAAGCTGGAAGAGCAGAATCGGGAGAGAGATGCAGATGTTGCTGTAGACGATACCTTAGGAGCAGTACAAAGAGCGATTGAGAGAGGGTATCAATCGATTGCTGAAGAGGGGAGGAGATAGACTGAGGTGAGGTGAGACATCATTCCCGCTCTGATACTCCTATAATTAAAAAAAAAAAAAAAAGAGCAAGCTTAAAAAGAGCCTAATACTAAAAAGACTATACTACCCTTAACATACCTTAACATAGAAGAAGATTACAAAAACAACCTTAATATAAAAGATAAAATACACAACGAAACCCTATACTTTCACAAATAGATCAAATGCATTATGGCATTTCAAATTTGCATTTATGCAACAACACATAGAGTTGGGTAAGATTCTGTATGTGGGTGTGTGTGTCCAAGCATCTGCCCTCCCAATGCTAAAATCACAGGATATTGCAATAATAACACATAATTCAAGAGCTTACTTACAACACAATAAAAGCTCTACCCAAAAAAAAAAGAAAGATAAATAGTAAAGGGAATTGATAATCGCGCTCCAAAAATTGATGCAGGCGCTCCAAACTACAGTGGTTTTCCAAAACCACCCTTTTGCAAGTTCCAATTTTACTTCAAGCGCTCCAAATTTTTTTACTCTTCTCCTCTGCCTTCTCCGTTAACGGAAAAAGAAAAAAATGGATGTCCACCTAAACCCTAGCCGTCAAACGCCGCTTTCTGTTACCTTTCGTCACCGGTTGCTGCTCCCCATCGTTGCCTTTCGCTTGCATCAGGTTATAGATTTTAGATCTCTTTGTTGCATGAGATGTGACTATGCATTCCTTACAATCTGTGATTTCCTTTACATGTGGCATGAAAATCATCTCTTTCGTGTCGATGAATTGAGTTTCTTTACATATAATCGACCCATTTGTACTTGTGCTTTACAAATCATCTATTTGTTGCTTTACATAAAACCAACTCATTTCTTTACATATCATCTCTTTGTTGCTCGCTCATTTGTACTTTTTATTGATTGTTGAAGGTCATCTTTGTACGAAAGTATGAAGATCTTGTGTCGCAACCGTTACGAAGATTTTGCAGCATCAATATTTTTCCCTTGTGTGCTGTTTATTTTGGAGAATTAATTCTAGAAATGTTTATTTATTTTTTTTTTTTGGGTGCAAAGTGGTGTGAAGCTGGAATATGGAGAATTATTAGTTTGGATCATTAGTTATTTTGTTTGAAGTTGGTATTTAAACCTTTGCTTGAGTTGTCCTTGATGAGGCTGGAAGATGGAGGTTCCCACGCTGCTATTGGTTGAAATTTTTCAGGATGTTCACGTGGAAAATTTGAGATGGAATAGATGGTGCTCAAGAGTCCAGTAGATGACAGGAGCTTTTCATGGCTGTTTTGTAATTTGTTGATCCTTAGATGTTGTTTGAAGTTTGCAGTTAACGGAGAGGTTTTGTTCCATTTTTTTCGTTAGGAGTGCCTTAGTAAATTTTGGGATGGGGTGCCTCCAGTAATTTTTATATTTTGAAAAGGGCAATTTTGTAACTTCATTAAGTTTTGGAGTGCCTGCATCAAAAAAGGGAGCCCCAAAATCAGCTTCCATAATAAACAACATCATGACTCATGAGTAAAGTTCATTCAAGAACGTATGTTGTATTGTCAACGTCTTATTCCGGAAACCTAAGAGTTAGCATGGTGGTTGAGGCTTCAATCTAAAGAGTGTGTTCCATCCTAAAGTCTCAAGTTTGAAATTTTCTAGTGCTTTTAACTCATTTGGGGTTAGTTCATCCAGAGCTTCGCTCTCCCTCCAAATGAGCCCACCTGGTGAACAGTGAAATTGATACTCATGTTAATTGAGGTGTGCGTAAAATGGTCCAAACACGTATTTGTTAAGAAAACAATGTATTTTGTAACTGTAAGCGTGTAGAGCTATCCATGATAACCATTGGTTTTTTTACATTTTTTTTTTATCACAAAGAGTATTTAATAACGAAAAAATACCATCTCTTGCCACAAAATATCATGCACTTTTTCGTTGTATTCTTGCCTTTTGCAAACTTTGTATCTCATTTCCTGAGTAAATCCAAAAAAATATTTATTGGGAAGGTGTATATACATCACACGTCCTTGCCATGGTTTTACACTCTTCAAAAAAAAAAAAAAAAAAAAAAGAAACAGAATTGAAAGAAGATCATATGGTGGGTCTTTGGATTACATACCACATGCAGATCCACACAACTTTCGATTGAGGAAGATCTTGGCCTAAAAGAGAGTTGGCCCAGTCATGGATTTTTTTTAAGATAAAGAGATAGAAATATCATTAACAACACAACCTGATACAATAGGAGTTCAAGCAAGCTGAAACCATCCAAAGCCCAACAAGTACATGACAAAGATAAAACAAGAACCAAGCCTAAGAGCTAACTCCATCACCGGTGTCCGGGTGAGGAACAAAATGGCTGAGAGCATGCTTCGCCAAAGAGTGCGCATGTTGTACAATCGCTGTGGCACCTTTGAGACCCTACAAAACGTCAGCTTTGCAATCTCCTTCCTCAAGCTGTGAATCAAAAAGGTGTCATGATGATGACACTCACTCCTCCCTAGTTGCATAACGGCATTAAAACAATCAGAAAGAATATCAATAGCATTAAAATTATGATTTAAAACTCACTTAACCGCTTGTTGAATCGCTTGGATCTCTGTTTGGAGAGAGTTGTTGCTATATATATGATGAAATTGAGTGTTGGGCAATAAGATGGCCATTAGGGAAGCTAGCCGTAAAACCTAATCCGCACCATGGATTCCCTTCCTTCCAAGCACCATCGACCCGGAGGACTCAAGAATTGAGGAAACACCCTGTCTCGGATGGAGATTTTAAAATGAGGGTTGGAAATTTGTTGATTGGTGTTGAAGGATTGTTGTTTGATGGTTTTCTAGACATTTCTAGCCAATTTTGAAGGTCGTTGGAACCACAACGTACTATCTTTTCCATAGAAAGGACAGCTTCTCTGCAAAACGGTTTATTTGAGAAAACTAGGGAGTTCCAGTTTTTCCAGATGGACCAAAGCAGTGCAATGAAGGAGAAAAGCTTATGCTTATCCTTACAAAGAAGGATAATCCAATCCAAAAGCCATTCCTTAAAACACATATTTCCAGTAGCCCCCTGGATGGAAGTCTAGAGATCGGAGGCGTGCCAAATTGAGACTGAAAATTGGCAAATGCAGGACAGATGAGTCAGGGATTCTTCGTCTGATTTGCATAAAGGATAACTTGAGGGCAAGCCATTAAGCCGAATAGCTAGATCCTTCTTAACTGGCAAGATTCATTTCAAGCATTTCCAAATGAAAATTTTAATGCGCTCGGGAAGATCCAGAGACCACACCATATTCCATACATTGTGATCTTTATAAATCCAAACTGAAGAATCCGTATTAGAAAGATTAACCCTCTGCATGTCATACAAACATCTGTATCCTGACTTTGAGTTATACTGTCCTGATGTTGTGAATGACCAAACATATTGGTCTGGTTCAACACTATCTGGAAGAGAGATGCCCATAATTTTTGGGATAATAAAGGAAGGAATTATATCAGAGATTCGGTTAAGATCACAAGATGGTCCAGCCGGAGATGAGCGCAGGAGGAAGGATACTTTGAGAGAATCTGACCCAACATATGGAATAAAGTGACTTAAAGGCTTATCCATGTACGGAATCCATCGATCATGCAACAAATTGATAGACTGTCCATCCCCCACTTTCCAAGAAATGTAGGTAGCAATGAGATCTCTGCCATAAAGAATGCTATTCCATGCCCATGAGGAGTTAGAGTGAGGTTTTACTTTGAGGAGATTGTCTTTGGAACAATATTTGGGGAGGAGAATGCGTGAAGTAAGAATTTGAAAAAATCAAATTTTCAGTGATTTGGAGATTGATCTCTAGGGGAATTAGTGCGAAATGCATAAAAATTTCGGAAAGTCTTCGATCCGGCACCAGCAAAGAGAAAAAGGAATCATCAAGGTTTTCTTTTTCGTAGCTGAGTCCATGCATGGAGCAGTTTTTAGAAAGCAAGTCCGTTTCCAAATTTTTCCCAAAAGAAACCCATGTTTTGCTATGACAAGCTCCCATGATTGGGTTACAATTTCAATCAATTTTGCCTTAGTCTTATCCAAGAAAGGGAATAATTGCGCATCTATTATTTTCCGAACAAATTAAGTCAATCTCTCCAATTGCAATTTTAAAGCTATATGGCACCAAACGGCCTCTACAGTTTCAATTGATGACTAAAAAAAAAGAAAAAGAAAAGTGTTTTGGTGGGCTAGCATTTCTGACGAATTTCACAATTCGTAGACCAGGATTGATTTAGCATCGGCGAATTCACATACATCCTACACAGCGAGAAAATTAAAGCTACTTAAAGCCTCACTTCCAACGCTCACAAGCAAGCATCCGCCTGAGCCTCAGTGGGGGCAATTTGTAGAAACCAAAATTTCGGCGCTGCCTAATTACCGTCCGATTAATTGAGATAAATGAATAATCTTGATTAATTAAAAGTCAAAATCACGGTCAACACTTTCAAATGAATATTGGGCATGTCAAATTTATGGCCTTAGTTTGTTTGATATTCGCGGAAGACGAAAAATACGTTGAGTTGAATTAATTTGCCAAATGAGTCAAAAAAATGGGCTAGGCCAAACGTGCAGGCCCCTTCAAAATAACCCTATAAGAAAGTTAAATAACAAAATATATTATTTCTCTTTTCGGGTAAATGTAATTTCCTTAAAAATAAATAAATAAAAGAAGTCAAAATCTTCTTTTAGGAAATGAGATCAAATCAATCTTCTTCTTGATTGATAATCAAATTATCATGATTGATAATCACATTATCCTGATTTGTAATCAAAACATCTTGATTTGTAATCAAATCAAATCAATCAGAATTATACAAAACTTAAATCCCTCTTCTTGAGCTTATAAAAAGAGGCTCATATGAAGAAGAGAAACACTTTTTACTCTTTGCTTGGCATTCAACTAGAGCCCTCAAGCAATTCCTCAATAACTTGAGAAGAATCATCAAACACCAAGAACAACTTGCCGATTTCTTCACAAGTTCATCACCCAACAACCCATATCCTTCAACAAATCAAAGCCATCTTCAAACACGAAAACACAAGCAGCAACAACTTGCAAAGAATCATCAAGCACCAAGAACGTGCCGATTTCTTCACAAGTTCATCTTCCAACAAATCAAAGCCATCTTCAAACTTTGTTCTTCAGTTCATTCAACTTGAAGATTTTAAAAAAAAGTTATCATTTGTGCGATTCAACAACAAGTATTCAAGCCGTTGAAACGTATCGGAGATCAAATTAGAGGATTTTCTTTTGTTCTTTTACTGTAAAAGAGCATTAATTAGAGATTGTAATCACACTAAATTCAACTCAATAAAAAACATTATTTTGTGCATCTTTTTTCTTGTCTTTATTACAGGACACGAATTTGTGTGTTACAATAACAAAAGTGAGAGGGGGTTGAGCAAAAAAAAAAAACACTTGTGAATTTTGGCCTCTCCAAATTTAGGTAAGAAAAAAAGGGTAAAACTTAAATTGGTACGAATTGAGAATTTGAGATGCTTTAAATGGTTTTACTCTAATTTTGGATTTAGGTAGAATAAATGGTAAGGACCAAGGACTGGAGATACTATGCAATCATTTTAACCATACCTTAACGGAAGCTAACATTTTAGATGGAAACGTGACATGTAAGTATCAAGCGTGATTATGGATAATGATACGGGTACAGAAAAAAAAGGACAGAAAATGTATCGATCGCGTTCGGGGACCCACTTTTGGGTCCCATACGAGTGATCCGAACCGTTCATTGTTCTTAAAACATTTTTCCGAGGGGCCCCACAAAATTTCAGCTCAATCGGACGGTTGGAAGTGCTCGAACCAAAGTCTCACCATCCGATTGAGCTAAAATTTTGTGGGACCCCTCGGAAATGAGAGCACGAATTACAAATGTTTAGCATACAATACAAGTGTGCTTTTTGTACAAGTGTACAAGTCAGACCCACAAAAGTGTACTTTTTGTACCCTTAACGGGTGCACTATGGCACCGTTAACATGACCCTTTGATATATTTAACTGCGCAGGTAATTATTAGACAAAATTATTCAATACTGAATCACAAATAAATAGTATGGATCTCTCCCTAATTATTGAGATCCCCACAATTTTTGAACTTTTAGTGTGGGAAAAAAATCACACGTGATGCTCTTTTTCGTCTAAATATATCAAAATGAAAAAGGTCAAAATGAAAAGGTAAGGTACAAAATAGGTGTTCCAAATTTTAGAGAGCCCATTGCAGTGCTCTCACAATCCTAAATTAGCAAGTTCTTAACAAACAAAATTGGACCCCACTTTTGCTTATGTGTTAACTTTATAAGTCATTTCAGGAGCCAAATAGAGAGAGTCCACTGTGGACACCCTAAGTACTCAATTAGTACTAGTTTAATCGATAAATTAGGACAAAATAGAAATAAACATAGTGAAGGGGATAAAAGTGAAAGTTAGCCGTGCGGGAAAGTGAAACCTTACCGTAGAGCTGCAAAGCGCTAAACTATCGGTGAAGCTCAGCTCTATATAACTCCATTGTGCAATACAATTTCAACCACTGGTGAGAACTGAGAAGAGAGGGTTCTTTCGTAGTAATGGCGAACGTCATCGTCTGGCAAATGATACCAAATGCAAATGACACCAACAGTATTCAGTTCTCAATTGTTGGTATGGAGTTGTTTTTGTTGGGTCATAAAACACACACAATTTTAGCTGTGCCATTTTTCAAAATGAGCTATCTGGCCATGATATAGCCAAGTCAGGAATTCCTTCCAAATTGCAATCCAATTAGGCATGTGGGCGTGCAAGAATCAAGGTGAAGCACACTTCTTGTTGAGTGAATGATTGTCGTCGCTTCCTTTACAAAAGGCTAACTTGTTCTCTCTCTCTCTCTCTCTCTCTCTCTCTCTCTAGCAAAGACAACCATCTTAGTGAGAAGTTCCTTGGTGTGGGCATCGAGCAAAAGTTGACATGGAAATCTCAAATTCCACAACGTAAGCAGTGACGACTCCAGGATTTTCATCCAGCGCTGACAAAAATACATAGCGTGTCCATAATAAAAAACTGTATGCAGAAAAAAAAAACTCTGGCTAGGCAAAGAGACATATCTATTACATTGTTTTACATATCCATTATAAAGAAGCATCCATTCCACTATCCCCTTTTCTTTTTTTTACCAAATCCATGCTATCCCATTATATATTGGGTTTAATGTGCATGATATTATATTTGGCTTTAGGTTTGTTTTGTTTTGCTAGGGCTATAACAAGTTGGTTCAAATTTAGTTTAAAAAAGTTATTTTAACCTCGCGCGAGAAACCCAGCGCTGACAATGCTAAAGAAAATTTAATTTCTATCTAATTTTTAGATTTTTTTCAATGCATTTTTTTGAACCCAGCGAGGTCGCTTGACCTCGCTGCTTCTAAGGTAGAGTCGCCCCTGAACGTAAGTATTAACTACCTTAAAAAGTATTAACTACCTTATCACCTTTCTCGGGTCCCGCTTTTCTTCATTGCTTGCATAAAAAAAAAGATTCACGAAAAAAAGGAGAGCACCATATAGGACGGGCAATCACACAGAAAAGAAAACAAACAAAATATCACAAGATTCTGTATGATACTTTGCACGAAGAATTCGTGATATCCATAAAAAACGGCTGTAAATTCGGAAATTCCGATGCAAAAATGCCAATAATATCCAAGAAGAAAGGATATTGTTGCCAATCTGATCCCATTTCGGGAATGGAGGGCCTGTAGTGAGCATTTCTCACTACAGGGTGTAGTGAGTAATAGAGACCGTTGATCTCCACAATCGATGGTTCAAATTCGCTAACCAACCTTACCGGTCAAAGTGTACTCTTACCGGTAAAAGTATAAACATATCTGAACCATTGATTGTCACAATGGACAACTGAGATGCTCACTACACCCTGCAGTGACTCCCCTCACTACAGGGCCATTTCTAGCTTGTAGAAACAATATACATGGAAATGGGTGTGACATTTTACTGCAATCAGTGCCATGCCGGAGTTTTTTTTTTTTTTTTGCTATAACTCAGGTGCCAGGCCAGATTATGTGCACCTTAATTAATCTTGGAGGCTCAATCCGACCGCCCACTTGCAAGGGAGCTCAATTAAAGCCGGAGCAAAGCTCCATATGGACTGTCCTACATGATTGATAGCATCTGAGAAGTTTTGAACTTGAGTTCTTCAGAAGAAGCAAACCCTAAGACCCGGGGCCTTGACCGCTAGGAAAAAAAGCTGCAGTCCACTTCATGGTTCAAAACCAACCAATAAGCTGCTGATTCTCAGCCTCTCTTAACCTTACAGTTGGACATCTTCTTGTCTTTTTCAGCACTAAAAACAAATACTATTGGTAGAAACAAGAGATTTTACGCAAATTTGATCAATGGTAAACCCAGATATTGGATTCAAAATCTGTGCAAGGGGGTTGTCAATATCTGTAAAACAGAAGGATTCCCATAGATGGGATCCTTCTTACATTATAGATTCTGTCCGAGAGATTGATCCTACAAGAAGAGTTGTTCTTTACAACCAATCAATGGTTCCCAGCAATTATCTTCATGCCTTAGGTGCCCCAGTGGGCTGTCGGGCAGCTCTGAAGGGAATGCAACATTTAAAGGTGTACCGCTACAACCAATTGTCCCTTCTGGTTCTAAATGAGAGATTTTGGGTTGGAGCTCATGGATGGCCATTGAAAGCTTGGTTATAACATAATTCACTAACCCTAGTAACATCCAACGTATGAAAAAAGGACAAAAACACATGGGTACATGCCTGGCTCTAACCGAAAAGAGTAATCTACTAGGTGAAGTTACTTGGCTCTCTATATGTCCAAGACCTCCACAGTATCCCTCGATTCCCTCTGATGTGGGATTCGGAGGCTGTGACATCTAGAACATCCACTTATGTATCATTTCTTGTGCATTGCCCTTTCGAATGAGTTTCAAAGATAAAAAGCCTTATATCGCTCTACAGCCTGTCCTAGGTAACCCGATGAACTCAATTAGATTATTCCTTCTTATATTACTAAGCCTAAGCAATTCTCAACTATGAATTGTCTTTCTTACAATCTATCAACTTAGAACATACCAATCACATTGAGGAACCTTTTGAAAGAACTGTTCAAGGAACAAGTGGCTCCCTCTCCAAGTTTTCCTCCGACCTATCGCCTATTCCCAAGGCCACCCTGCCTTCCTGTCAAGTTTTCCCTACTATTTGAATAACAAATTTCTTGTGTTGGACACTGGGCGTGACATCAGATAAAGGCATCAGTCAGCTCAAGCAACGCCAAGTAAGAAACAACCTGGATCTTCCGTAGTGATACAAAGCGGAGACGTAATTCTACAAACATTTCCAAAATACCCACATTTACCATCCAAACCCCCATCTATGTAGTAAAGAGGGAGGTATTTTTAAGCTAGACATGGTTAAAACAGAGCCACACATGAGAAGGATTAGAGTCTTTAGTACCTTTCATCTAGTCCATCACATGCAGATATTCAAAATTTTTGCAGGAGATTTCAGCTGGCAATCAGTGAAGAGTCCAGCTCCAAGCATGAATCGCTATGAAGCACCGACACTCCTAGGAGGCGCCGTATTGCCGTATGGGACACGGGGACACGGCGGGGACACGTCTAAATACGTATGGGACACGCCACGTGGCGTGTCCCCCAAATTTTTTGAATTTTTTGACGGGGACACGTGGGGGACACGAAGGGGACACGCGGGGGACACGTGGGGGACACGGCAGGGGGAAAATTGTAATTTTTAAAAAATATCTGGGGTCAATCTGTAATTTTTTAATTTTCAGGGGTCAAATTGTAATTTTTAAAATTTTTGGGGGTCAAACTGTAATTATCAATCTTCAAATTTTTAAGTTTTTAAATTTTTTTTTTATAATATTTATATATAAATTAATATATATATTGCCGTGTCCCCCGCCGTGTCCGTGTTCCTTTTTTCAAAATTGCCGTATCCGTGTCCGTGTCCGTATCCGTATCCGTGTCCGTGCTACATAGATGAATCGTATTTCCCTGACTTCTACAATAAAAAACATAACCGATAAAATGTCAGCAAACAAATACATAAAGCTAGAAAGATTGATTACAAAATAATTAATCTTCTTAAACAAGACCCTAGCACAAATTCCAGTTCATTAACAAACTGCGCATGGATGTATCTATAAAGTAACAAAAATGGTAAGGTGATTGGTGACCATGTTTGAGGTGACATGTGATGTGTTATCAATGCACCGGTATAACTCATCACAAGTGGGGCCCATTTCACTTATGCATCTGCGACACATTACATGGTACCCAAAATTAAAAACAATTAAACCGTTTTAACTACAATGCGTAACGCATTTTTTACCAGTCAAATTCACAACCAGGAAAGTAAACAAAATGCTTAGTAAGATGGATATCTCTAATCCCTTATGGTGGGCCAGTAGGTAGAATTGCTACTTTTTTCAAGATTGTCTGAATGTAAGATTGAGACGGCCTGGCCGAATCTTTGCTTCTTCCACCAAAGCCAGAGGAGCTGAGTTGGAGATAATAGATGACACCCCATGAAATATATGCCTAGACTTGCCGCCGAATATCAATACATCTCCTGATTCCAATGTAAGTTTTTCTGCCTTGTTGACATCCCTCTGATCTCCATAAAGGAATTCTGCTGAATCACCAATGGAGAATGAGACGACTGGCAATCCTTTGTCGAGACTTTCTTTGCTTTCATCACGATCCTGTGTTAAGAAAAAAGGCAGTAAACCAAGTGAAAAGGTATATAATGTTCATTTATAGGACATAATTTTGGCTATCATTTCAGCAGCATTCCACACAAGATGCAGAAAGAGCAACACCTAGAGTAATTAGGTCATGTGGCTTACACTTGCAACAACTCACAAAAAAATGACAATCAGTCTATGTTTGTTGGAATATTAGAAAGTATTTCGAAATACGTATGGCTTTTAGAATGATTTTGTGTCTTGCCATTCCAACTTACCAACCATATCTCAACAGAAGTGGATGAGAAGTGCAGCGATATATCAAGAAGTAATCCCAGCGTTCAGGGAGAAACTTGAAACATTACTTTAAGCAACCAGTTCATGATTGAAATGGGCCCACACAACGAGGAACATTCCAATGCCAAGGATATAGCATCACTTTCAGGAAGTCCAATCTCCTTCCATGTATGACATGAGAACAAGCGTTACAATTTTCCGCCCCCCTAAAACATGGGACAGCCGTTAAGTGTCCTAGAATTTGAAGACAAACTTCCCGTGCCTTCACATGATTGAGGTCACATAAAACTCCCAAGTACTTACATAACCCTTCCCTTAATAATATGAAGAGCAAATACGGTATAGTTCGTTAGGCTAAATAGATAATTGAGTTATGGCATTTATGTGAGAAAACAAATAAAGTTCAGTCCAATTAAAATGTTGAGAAACAAGTGCATTTTATGGCTGACCTGATGAAGACCAAGTCGCCCATTGTTTCCGTAGAAGTTCACAATGCATATGTTTGGTGACATATCAGGAAGTATCTCTTCCACGTTGCATATTCCGTCATGCTTTCCAACTAAGGCATGGGAATCTCGGATTCCTCGTTTAACTAATGAACTGAATACACGAGGTATGGCATGTGGTTCAGAACCATCAACTGCCCGGTGAGTTTCGTACTTCCTCGTCTGTGGATCCCATTCTAGACCAAGACACATCATCTGCAGACGAAGTTTTGCCCCATCTCTGTAACCAGGTTGATAAAAACCTCCTGGGCCCATACCAAGCGTTCGACATATCTCTACGATTTGAACCTACATGGTTAGAGCGTGTATACAGAGATTTACCATCAAACAGACCTCAGAGATATCCTAAATAGATATAACTTAATGAACCAAAATAATAATAGCAATTCGAATGTGATGGAGAAATTTACTGTCGCTAAGCTTTAAATCTTCTTAATTCAGGGGGGGAAAAAAAAACCTTCAAATGAGTTGTTTAGAACACTCAAATACAGAAATTTACTATCAAGATTGATGTCTTGTCTGCAAAATACCTGTTCACTGAGAGTTATGTAACCTTTTAACAAGACCATCCCTTGACTAAGAACTTGTCCAGTAATATCTGCTGAGTGCTCAATTTTAATCAGTTCTTCTATGTTATTCTCATTTAAGGATGAGTCCGGTAAGGAATTTGCAACTTTGGAGAGGCAGATATCAAATGATTCAAGAAGAGGTAAACCCCTAGCAGAGTCGGTTTTCACATTACCCACTGAGTACCCGGAAGAAATTTTCCGTTGCTTCTGTCGTTTCATAGGAAAATGACGCTGCTTCTTACCAAAACTTGTAGGCAACAAAGACTCATCCTCGTTACTATTAAGATTTGTTGCACAAGAGGCCTCAATTTGCGACACACCAATATCCCTTGGCCTTTCCTTTAACATTTTGTCACCTTGAGTTGTCAATTCAATCTCAGTTCTCCTTTCGGTTTTAGAAGCAAAAGCAATACCACCAGAAAGTGGAGCAAATTCTTCATCATAGACAAAATCTGAAGCAGCCAAGGACATAGGATGTTCTGAAACACAGTCAACCATCTTCCGCTGCAAAGTTTTCCCTCCGATAATTGGATATCCACCCTCAGCACCAGAAGAAACATTAGGTGAAGGGCCACCAACCCCAACCTATGCATTTGCAAAAATGAGAAACCAAATTTTGAATATTTGAGTATTGCAAAAATGAGATCCAAGCGGAATTGATCACCAGAGTAGGTCAAATGCATTACGGCATTTCAAATTTGCAAATATTGAACAACACATAGTGTTGGGTAAGAGTTTGTATGCGGGTGTGTGTCCAAGCATCTGCCCTCCCAATGCTAAAATCACAGGATATTGGGATGTGTATAAAAGTAAGGTATGTATATGGGACACATCCTCAAAATTTTATTTTTTTGGGTAAGTAATTTCTTTTATACAAACACACAAAAAGAAGGCAAGGGGATAGCCTTGTACCCCACGACAGCAGCACCAGGGGATCGGGTTTCGTGGTCTCCGGATGGTGAATGAAGGTTATTTTTTGGGCGGCGGATCCTCTTAGGAGGTGCAGCGACTCATGTGCATTTTTCGTGGTCTTTGGGCAGTTGTGGCTCGATCATTGGGAGGCGGCGGGGACAGCGGTTTGATTTCTTGTTGGACAGCTTGTGGTGTTTGTTTTCTGGTTTGTGGATGGTTGTGAGGGGTTGTTGGGCAGCAGCGTCTCTCCAGGAGGTGTTCGCTGCTTGGTTGGCGGTGGTTCGGCTAGTTCTCCGTTTCGGAGGTGCAGTGCCTGGCTTGGCGGCGTTTTAGGGTGGCGATGTTGCTTGGTTTCATGGGGTGGCGGCGGGCAGGTGGGTGGTTAGGTTTAGGGTGCTTTATTCTTTTTTGGTGTTTTTGGGTTTTCCTTTCCAGGGTTTTTGCCTTTTTGGGTGTTGTTGGCTTTGGTCTTCGGCCCATTAGGTGTTGTGGGTTTTCACCCGATAGGTGTTTCTCTTGGGTTGGCTTGCTACCCTTTGAGTTGGTTCTTGGGTGGCGGTTTCGCCGGTGTGCCCTTGATCCATGAATCTTTGTTTCTTTTTCAAGGATTATAAAAAAAAAAATTGCTGAGCAAAAGGAAAAAAACTACATCAAAGACACCCCAAAAACAAAATATCAGCAACCACCTACAGGCCTCTACTACCAAAACAAAAAAAACACAATCTAAACATAGCCCAACAGGAGCTTAACCAAACAACTATACAAAGCAAAGAAAATTAAACATTCCACTCTTCTCTTATTTTGGCCCAATCTGCAGAATTCTTGACAGCACTCCAGGAGCTAAGACAAGCTTGAACATCCCTAATTATATTCACCACCATCTCATCCCCTCTTTTGGACCTAAAATCCTTGCATTTCGTTCTTCCCAAACGTAGTAGATAGAATCAGCAAAAACCAACTTAAGCAAGGAATTGGAAGTTGTTCCACTCCTGCACCTGTGACAGAACCACTTAAGCTCCTGAGGACAATCCATAGGACTTCTAGGCACCCCACAAAGCTTTAACACATTACTCCATACGCAATGGGAAAAAGAGCAAGCAAAAAACAAATGAGAGTGCTCAAAACTTATTTGTACTGGAATGAATAATATTCTTAGAGAACAAGTTGTTACAGATCATGCAAGTTTCTTTTCCCCCCCACAACCACCCAAGGGTTGAGGATCAACCACAGATACTCATGTATTTTCATTTAGAATAGTCCACGTAACATAGAGTACAGCAATTCTAATGTTTTAAGAAGAAAGAAAACTGTTTCTAACATGTCTATTATCACATTATAAATTGCATATTGTCAGGAGTTTCACACTCTCACTGCTCTAATCCAAATTATATGCTAAGTCATTGGATTCCTCAGTCACTACTAGAATTACAGTGTCAACCAAGTATTAACTATATAATAAGTTCCAAATTCTAACCAATTAATTTCCCAGAGATAACCAAAACTAGAACTATAAAAACCTAGCCTCATTTGATTTACAGATTAGGTGTCTAGGATACGACTAACTGCACCTAATCCTCTGTTATCCCATTTTTGGTTCCTGAAAAGCCTGTCAGGATTAATAATCCTAGGAATTAGGATTGATATAATCCATATTTGTGGGGTACTGTGGCGTCCTCCTTCAAATGAACCTAATGGATTGAGGGCCTACTTTGCCAATTGATTTTATCAAGATAAAATCAAGATTTGATTTTATCAAGTAAGGAAGAAGTTCAAAAATCTTAGATTTTATCAAACTTCTTCCTCACTTGATAATTTTTTTTAGATTTTATCAAACTTCTTCCCCACTTGAGAAAATCAAGTGTTGATGTTCTCAAATCTTGATTTTATCTTGATAAAATCAATTGGCAAATTAGGCCTAACTCTTTTCCACCGTGAGTTGGGAGATCTGACTCTCTTGATACCTCTACACAAGTAACACCCGGTGTTAGTGCCAAACCCGGCCGGAATGTGGCGGGGAAGCCACTCCGACGGTCTAGTGAGAGACTTAAAGAGAAGTACTGAAGAAGTAGAGAGTAGTGGATTGTATTGTGTACCTTCTAGCGTAACCTTCTCTTCACTTATATAGGCACTCCTAACTTGGGCTACAAGCTCAGGTGTGGATCGTACGTGCGGCTTGGGTGACGTCACGCTACGTCACGAGCCAAGTTCGTTACGATTGCATGTGCATGCTATGTATCACTGAATGACACATGTCATAACCGTTCGGCTATTGTTACGATGACGTATCAAGGATGCGGCTATGTGCACATGGCCCGTCACGAGCTAGTCATGCATGGTAACCATCTCAGATGACATCCATGATGTGTAGGTTGAACCTTAGTTGCACGAAGCGGGAGCGGATCTGGGGATGGGATGGGAGCGGGAGCGGGTGCGGGGAAGCGGAGGCACCCAGAAGCTCTTAAGGTTGGGAGCACTTAAGGAGTGTATATAGATCATATTTAAATATGTAAATAAAATATCTTTAAATACTTAACCATTGAAGGAAAAGTGATACATGTTGAGAATTTTTCCCATCTTAAAGGGTAAAATTTTGGGAAGTTAGATTTTTTCAATTTACATAACTTCTTGACTCATATGATTTTCATATTCTTATTTCCACACCCTTAAAAGTATGAGAATAATTGCTTTAATGGCCCAATAAGCTCCCATCCTAGTTAGGAGCGAGCTCCCATCTCGAGGGGAGTGAGCTCCCGTCAAGCTCCCATCTTGGGAGCGCCGATTTGAACTCCTGTCTTGGGAGCGTACCCATTTTAGAAGGATCCTATAACTAAGGGTTGAACTGCCTTTGCATTCCTCGTGAGTCACTTCGGGTTTACCGGGCTCGGGTGACTCGTCCGGATCAATCTTGTCTCAGCCGAAATGCCGATTCTTGTTGATTCGCACCGTCTCGGTTTAGCTCTATTGGGCTCGAACAATGGTTCGGCCCATCTGTTGAGAGATGGGCTCATTTCGCCTGATGATTGGGCCTTTGGCCCGAACCAACCTTGACCCATATGACCTTTATATTTCGACCCACTACAATAGCCCCTCAATTTCTGCCAAGACGCTTAGTAGAGGGAGATGTTGACATCCTTTTGGGTCGACTCGTGGCTTCCTTCTGAGACAAACATCATCTCGTATGATGATCCTATAGCAACTTCCTTATATGTTAGATGATCGTTGGCAAGAGATTTGGATCCAGTCCCCCCTTGAGAAGTGCTCAATCGGAGGGTTCCTGTGTGTGTCTTAAGGACAAGGGCCTTGGTCGTAGCAGGACCGTTGGAGGAGAACTCAAGGCGATCCTTCACCGAGTGTCTCTCTTCGGGACGTTCATCATTGCGTCCCGACTAAGAGGTTGCCATAACTTCCACCAGAGCCTTCTACTTCATGGCCTCAGAGAGTTTGGCCATTTGAGCTTTCATAAGAGCCACTTTGCATCTTGCTCCTCGAGATGCCGAGCCAGTTGTTGAATAGTGAGTTGCTGTGAGTCCGGCAATATTCGGCATAACGGAGATAGAGACATGAGGGGTGGTTTTTGGGTCTTTAGAAGAGGAAGGGTGCTTAGGATCATTGGGATTCAATTCACCACCCATGGTTTCTCAGAGAAGACGGTGAAAGAGGAGTGAATAAGAGGGAAAGAAAGGTGAAGTTTGGAGTTTGAACACCGGATTCTGGGTTGATCTTCCCCAACAGAGTTGCCAATTGTGGTGTCCTCCTTCAAAAGAACCTTCTGGGTTTACCTGGCTCAGGTGACTCATCCGGATAAATCTTGTCTCGGCCGAAATGCAGATTCTTGTTGAGTTGCACCGTCTTGGTTTAGCTCTATTGGGCTCGGACAATGGTTTGGCCCGTCTGTTGAGAGATGGGCTCATTTCGCTGATTATTGGGCCTTTGGTCCGAACCAACCTTGACCGATATGACCTTGGTATTTCAGCCCACCTCTAACGAGGAAGTGGGATTGAGTGGGATTAAGGAGAGCGTGCGGGAATTTCATTTTAATGAGGTATGGAAATTTACAAAAGCACCTCAAATATTCCCTAAGGAGTAAAAATCTTGAAAAATTACATAGGGTAGTGAAAAATAAAAAAAAATGTCCTCTCTTTCAGAGGTAATCCCGTATCAGTAAAAAATGGGATTGGAAAGAATTAGTTTCAGGACAAATAGTCCAGGGATTACATGAGTATCAATCCCGTGTATTTTAATCCGTGAATCGAACGAGGCCTAATAAGCATCAGTAAGTTTTCACACAACCACTACAAGAAATACAACTAATTTGCTCCTGTACCCATTTTGTAATCTCACAGCATCGACCAAATAAAAACCACAGCTCACCACATGGCAAAAGTCTAATTCTATAACAAGTACATAGAAATAAAACATACGAGCAGAGTAAATAAACAAAATCAAAGGCAAGCACTCACAGTTTCACGGATATCACGGCTCATTTTTCTTGGACAAGAAAACTGCCGAGACAATTGGCGGGAAATACAGTAGTGTAACCGAGAGTGCATAAGAGAGAGCTGAAACTGTATCAAGTGCCTGAGTGCAGCCCAAACTGTAGTGTAGAGTAATCGTTGCTCGTGTTCTTGAAAGATGGTGTGAATTTGGGCATGGACTCTAGCAAATGGAGAGATTGGGAAGAGTGGGTTTTTCGTTCTTCATCAGAGTGACGAAGAGTCAGGGGGCAAAGGGAGGATCCGGAAAGGTAATGGGTATTTACAGCACCAATTTAAACCTGGATCCATTGGACAATTCTGTGTTGAGTGGACTTGCTAACTCGGTGTCTGTCACCCGGCAATGACTCGGGGTTTATTGATTCTTGAGTGTCTTTGTACAACCCAAACTGATATTGAGAATTCTCAATATCAGTTTGCTACGGGGACCAATTTCTTGTTCATTAGAGTCTTGGAATTCACGCTTCTTTAGCGCTACGTAACCATTGGGCGAAAAGGGTCTGGGATGGCGTGAAGATAATCTGAATTGGTGATTGTCAAACGGAGGACTGTGATTGGAGGACTACAATCCTGTAGTATTGTGCTTTAGGGCACTACGTGATCCCCGGATGAGCGAAACACCCAAACTGGGATTGTTAAAGCATTCAATGAATTAATAACACCTTTTTCCTCTGTGCACCTTTTTGTAGAAATAGAGAGAAATATCATTAGATCAACCAGCCAAACATCAACAAGAGTACCTGATACACAACAAAATAGACAACACAATAAAGTAGACAACAACAGTAATACTACATAAAGTTAGCATGGCTGAATAGCAAATCCATCACCGGTGTCCGGGTGAGGAACAAAAAGGTCCAAAGCAAGCACAACAAGGAAATGAGCTCATTGGACATTGCGACGCGCAACTTTTGAGATCTGACAAAAAGATAACTTCGAGATCTCCTCTGCTATCTTGCGCAACAAAAAAGTGTCGTGGTAATGACACTCAATCCTCCCTGCTATCTGCATTATTGCTTTAAAACAATCAGAATACACATAAACCATGTTATAGTTATGAATTAAAGCACATCCAATAACTTCATAGCAAGCTTGAATTTTCGTTTGGATAGGAGTCGAGGAATATGTAGATAAGGCATGCTTTGCAATTAAAATTCCATTTGGATGACTAGCTGTGAATCCAACTCCACTCCATTCTCAGCCTTCTTTCCAAGCTCCATCCACGTGAAGATGACAAGCACGCTGGACAGTGCCAGAAATAGGACAGTTCTTAATAATAAAAGAAGGATTTCTTTTAGTAGGAGGATTATGAGATGGAGCTGAAGTCTTGGTATTGGCAAACCAATTGGAGGCACGCATAAACCATCGGGCACAGTCCTTGGCCACTCCAAGAGTAGAGTCCACATTGAAAAGGTGTATTCGAGAACACGAACCAATTTCTACTTTTTCAAATAGCCCAAAGAATAGAGATAAACAGAGGGGGTTTCTATTTTTCTTTGCAAAGCTGTATTATTTCATTTAGCAACCAATCCGAAAAAGTCCCCAACTTCTACTTTTACTACTTATGGGAAAAACAACTTAAATAAGGTCGAGAGAGAGAGAGAGAGAGAGAGAGAGAGAGAGAGAGAGAGACAGACAGAGAGAGAGAGAGAGAGAGAGAGAGAGGGTGTTGGAAATCTGTGATGGGCCAAATAAACTTAAACAAATTTGTGATAAAATACTTCAATAATCTTTTATCACGCTTGACTACTCCATGGTAGTTCTTTCACTCTACTCAACCCCACTCTTTCTTCAACTATCTCTCCACTTTCCATCACACTTTTATCACTAGATTACATAGGTATTTATAGGCTCCTAGGTACATGAACCACACCATTAATGTATCATGTGTCTACACAACTCTCTAGAATTCACAATTTCCTAAAAATCAAGTTTACTTTCCAACATTCCCCCTTAAACTTGATTTTGTACTAAAATCCTCCGCGGCTAAAAGAAATCTTCATCGATGAGAGCTTTTCTTTTGTCGCTCATCTTGTAATCCACCACCATCAATAGCAATAGTCTTCTGGACCAATTTCATGGATGTGAGAACCTTGAATTTGACCTTTTTGTAAAGACTTACAGATTTCTTCCTTAAACGCTTTTGGAGGGCCTTCAAATGAATATCTTCTAGTTTTTCCTTCACACGAACATTCCTTCGGTCTCCATTCTTGACCTTTTCATGCTTCTTGAATTTTGCATATCTCCGATCTTGCGGATCAAAAAACTCATCCATATTACCCAACCAGTGTCAAATGCACAATTCTCTAAATCAATATGTGAATTGCAACTGCTAGGAATCTTATCCTCGTGACTTCCATTCTCATGCTTCAGTAAAGTGATTTTGCAAACAAATTCACAAGGCTGAAGTCCATAATTCTCAACTCCATTGGACTTACTAACTTCAATTTTGTCATCAAGATTTACCTAGATCTCCTCATTTTCTTTAACCTTCCAAATTTCCACTTCCTTCCTTTGATCATTTTGAACTCTGCCATCGACTTCTTATTCGATTGCATCCTCTTCCTTTTCTACGAACATCTCTTCTTCACCCTGAGCCTTGACTTCAACAATTGTTTTTTTTTTATGTTTTCAATTTCTTTTTCTTCCGCTGATTTCCTAATTTCACCATTCATTTGATCTTCATACCTGCTTTGCTTGGTTACATTTCCTTCAATTTTATTTTCCTCAAATTGATTCACTTCTGGATTAGGTTCTCCATCCTCTTCAACATCTTGTGTTACATCTTCTAGAAACTCATCTTCTTCAAAACATTGAAGCCAATACTCCTTGGCTAATGATTTTCCTCCATAATTAGAGGTGATGCAATCAAGCATCCTCCAAGCTTGACATGGAGATCTCATTTCTCCAATGTCCTTCTATATCTCTTCGTGAATTGCCTTCTTTAAAACACCCATTGCTTTCTCTTCTTTCATCTCTCGGATTCTCTTAGGCAAATCAGTTGTTGGTTCTTCTCCAACAACATCCCACAAGTCACATGCTTGGAGGTAATAAGATAGCGTAATCCGCATTCTTTTGTAATTTGAGAACATTAATTTCTCGGACCAAAAACACATAGGGGTCTCCATTGTCATCAACCAATGATCAATCGCCACTTCTAGGATCACTTCCAGGATCGTAGTAGCTCTGATACCAATTTGTTGGAAATCTATGATGGGCCAAATACACTTAAACAAGTAGGAGAGACATAGGGGAGGAGATAACACACAAATTTGTGATAAAATACTTCAATAATCGTTTATCACGCTTGACTACTCCATGGTAGTTCTTTCACTCTACTCAACCCCACTCTTTCTTCAACTATCTCTCCACTTTCCATCACACTTTTATCACTAGATTACATAGGTATTTATAGGCTCCTAGGTACATGAACCTAGCCAAGTACATGAATCTCTACCTTTGTGACTCTTCGTCTTCGTACATGAACACTTAAAAGACTGTTCAACTACATACATGAACCACACCATTAATGTATCATGTGTCTACACAACTCTCTAGAATTCATAATTTCCTAAAAATCAAGTTTACTTTCCAACAGAGGGAGGGAGGGAGGGAGAAAAATTATAGAAAGGCAAGGTGGTGGCATTAGCTGCTGATTATATAGCCATATCTACTATTATGTAGGTCGTGTTTGATTTCACTAATTAAAAATGTATACATACTGCCAGGGGCGGAGGCATGTGGATACAACAGTGGTCAATTGACCACTCTGAACCTCAATTTTCCATAGAGATATTACTAATACACATCTAAAAATTGCTAATTGACCACTTCTTTTTTTTTTTGCCCCCAGCCTATATTGTGTATTTGCTACATAAAGTAAACAAAAAGGGTGGCAAATAGAATCTTCCTTTTAGAATCCAGTCTTTTGGCTTCACTTATTCAACAGCCAAATTCTAGCTCTTTCTCATGCATCATTTCCAAAGCATGAAAAGTCGTCGGGGTCAATTGTAAATCGAGGCTACATTTAGTTATTAATATATGTCTACTTTTTGTTTAACTTGTTAATCTAATTGTTTCTTTCTAGCAAGTCGGAAAAGTGACTCGCACATATTTTTAATTTTGACCCCACTTCTCTAAAATCCTAGTTTTTTTGGCTTTATCAATTATTGTCCACCTTTTTTTATTACTCCCTCCGTTCCAAATTAATAGTTCATTACGAAAAGTCATGCCATTTTTCAAATCAAAAGATGAGTTACTTCGGTGCATCATTTTTTGAATTTTTTCACACCAAATTAAAGTACTCGACAAGTACTTTAATTTGGTGTGAAAAAATTCAAAAAATGATGCACGGAAGTACTTCATTTTTTGATTTGAAAAATGGTAAGAGAGAGAAAGTGGGGCTCTTATTTAGGAACGGAGGGAGTATTATTTTATGATTCAAGGCGTCTTGATCAGTTTACACGTACTCCAACTAAATCATATCGTCCACTAAAGCATAACGGGAGCTCATTTGAACTGGGCAACTAGTATTTGATATTGGATAAGCAAATAAAAAAACTTGCCAAAAAAAAAACTTTCCAAACAGAGCCTTGTTATGATTTTTTTTTTTTTTTGCCATTCGTTAATCCTAATCTACTCTATCCTAGGGGACTTGGGGAGGGGGATGGATGCTTACGGGAATCGAGTAGCTTTATCCTGGTACTGTATATTTTAATTATATGCCTGATCTCCCAAAATATGTACAAAGGAACAAGAGGGGCACGCTCGATGCGTTTGCAAGTCCAATTTGATAATTTTTTCCGATCCTGTCTCCCTCATAGGTCTTTTTATCAAAGTTCAAACTTGCACATGCATCGCATGTGCCCAGCCTCTAGTAGGAATTATTGACAATATTTTTTGTAGTCCGATTGACATTTGTAGTGACATTTTTAAATTAGATTTAGCAAAATAAATACTCCTTCAGTCCTGAAAGTTAGTCCCCTATGAGACTACGTGCAATTTTTAAACTTAAAAATAATGTACTCATTAAAATAATTTTTATAGTAATATGAATCTTATTGATAGAGAACTTTTATACAGTGCAAAAAAATTTCAAAAATTATTTTCGTAAAAATATTATTTTTAGTTTGAAAATTACACGTAGTTTCGTAGGGAGTCCTTTATGGAGCAGAGGGAGTAATAACTTTCGCACCCTATTTCGTGTGCATGCAAATTTCTTCAAACAAAACACCCGTTGTGAATTGTGAATTCCATTCCTCTTAAAGTCATTACACCTAACCATATCCACCTCAAAAGCCCCTCCCCACCATAGCCATCACAAATATTTGGCTTCTCCCTTCCCCTCTCCCCTTAGGGTTTCAATATCCTCGTACGACAGTTGGAGGGGAAGACCAAACCATGTTACTATTTTCATGTGAATTGTGATTTCCATTTCTCTTAAAGTGATCACATCTAACAATATCCCAACACCCTCCCTATCCATCATAAATATTTTTCTTCTCCCTTCCCCTCTCCCATTAGGGTTTCAATACCCTTGTACGACGGCAAGAGGGGAAGACCATATGGGTACTATTTCCATTCCCCTTAGTTTTCTTTCTTTTTTCTTCACCTGTCTGTCCAAATCAACAACTTATCGTCTGATTTATGAGAGTTATATCTCTCGCTTTTGCGAGAGTTAGTTTCAACAATGGACGAATTTTTTTGGCCTACAAATTGGGTTCATTTAGACGTGGTTGTTTCACAATGATATCCGTGCCAACAATATTCTAACCCTACATGATAGCTTTGGCGGGTTAACTCGTGGTAGCTGTGAAGATCGGTAATTTTGGGAGTTTATTGGTGTGTTCGTAATTGGTTGTAGTCCATCTGATCGTCTAGGTATTTGTTGTCTTTTGTCTTTGGCTAGCACTGTGCTAATTCTAGATATGAATTTTCGGGGCTGGGATGAAAGACATCTACTGCCTTGTGTTTTATTCATTTTGCATTAGTGACATGATTAGTTTGGCTTTGTCCAAAATATCTGTAATGAACATTGTTATGTAAGTTCTGTTGGACTTTTATTCATATATAATCTTCTCAATTTTGTCAAAAATAGAAAAAATAATTGTGGATTTCCAAGAAGGTTGTTGATTGTCAGCTCACTGGGTTAACAGTAAATCTAAAAGGAAGACAAAAAAAAAAAAAAATCACAGTATAATTTTTACATTTTTATGTTCTTTTCACACATTTCAATATATTTTTTAAACCTTAACAACAACTCAATAGATTGATTTTAACATTTTCCTTCCAAGAATAGCAGTAATTTCTTATGCTCCCTACTGTCTCCTAACAAAATCCTTTGTTCTCACCACCAAGACCCAAAAATAAAAAAAGATTAATTTCATTACATCTCAGGTAACTTTTATTTGTGGACTCTACTGTTCATCCATTTCAATAATTTGGACTGTTTATCTTGTAGGACATATACCGTAGTTTGTCAATATAAAAAACCAGTTTGATCAAATATTGATAGGTATATCAAAATTTTGAATTTCGGTTTATAAAATGGGCAGTTTGATTCTATCCTAAAGTTAAATTGTTTATTTTCATCTATTTTATCAGCTACTAAAATTTAATTTTCGATATATCTATCGACAACTGATCAAGTTTATATTTTAGGTATATATACTACTCTGCGGGCCTTATAAAACGAACAATCCAAATTATTGAAATGAATTTACAGTGGGCCCACAATGACAAGGGTTTCCTACTATGAGTATCTCTGTCGTGCCCCCTTCTCCCTCCGACCACCACCTCTTCTTCTTCTTCTCCAAGCAAGGGCAGAGCTAGTTGGGTTGGTGGGGTGGGCCAAGTGGCACATGCCACCCCCAGTTTGAAAAGGAATTAATTTCACATTAATACTATATTAGCACTACTACAAAAATGGTTAAATATGAAACACCAAAAATTGAAACATTGACAGTTTTTGTAAAACTATGATCGAAAATATGAGGGTAGAGTTTTGATGTCAGTCTATTGCGATATAAGATGACGGTTTAGAATAAAAGTGACACCATTATCTCTTTCTTTAATGATAGTTTTTGCTTAGAACTAACATTAAAACAAGGCGCTTCCAGAAGCCCATAGGGAAAACCTTTGAATGTCAGTTTTCCTTAAAAGCGACATTGAAACTAAGCCGTTTTAATGTCAATTTTAATTACAACCGACACTGAAGTTGATCATAAAAGATGACGGTCAAAAAGTGTTATTAAACGTATAAGATGACAGTTTAAAACCGTCATCTTATATTTTCAATGTCTAAGGTAACAGTTTAAATCTAAAACTGACATAAAAAGTGCTTGGCTTAAAATTTCTCGAAAATATAGTAAAATATTTTTGTTTGTCTTTTGTCAACAACAAGCGTGCTAAGTCAGTTGGTTATAACATGCGTGCGCGCGAGGAAATCAAGGTCTTGAGTGAGTTCTGGGGCAAGCAAATATTAGCTCGCCACACAAGTGCCACAGGGGTGCCACGTGAGCTCCGCTGGGCTGTCATGCGAGGGCGGCCACACGAGAGCCACGTGTGTTCGAATAGAATTGGAATTTTTTTAGCATGGAGGATAGATAAAATGACAGTGTAAAACCGTCATCGTTGATTGTACAGATGACATGACAGGTTTACACTGTCATCTTATTGCAAAGACTGTCATCTTATATGTTTCAATGATGTTTTTTTACGGTCATAACAAATCTAGACTTTTAATGTCACCGCCAAAGATGACAGTTTTAACAAATCTAGACTTTTTTACAGTCATCTTTTGTGATTCATGACACCTTTTGACTGTCATGGTTTAAGGTTTTTGTAGTAGTGTAGGCATCAATTGATATCCAAACAACTTGATTTTTCACACAAATGATACAAAATAAATGTTTTGAAAGATGAATAATTTGAATCATTGAAAAAAATTTCAAAGACATTTTTTAACTAGACTTTGAAAAGAATATCTTCCCTGGTTTAGACAGAGAGCAAAGAGGAGAGAGAACAACAAAACACTACATCAAGTACAATAAATTTCCTCACCCTTTCCTTTCTTTATTTTTTTTTCTCTTTTTTCAAAGTTCCAAACAAACTGTCCTCTTGATAATTGAATCAAGCTTTTATTTTAGAGTTTTTTTTCTTTCAATATGTCCCTTCAACTATCACCCATTTCTCTACTTCATCCCTAAACTTTCAAAATTCTTTATATAGTCCTTGAACTACCGGATTGAAGTGCATGTGGTCCAATTTTTAACTCCCGTTAGTGTTATGGACGGAAAAATATTGGTGTGCGCATCACATGAGATTATTGTCCCAAAATAAAGGGTAAAAATGTCATTCCAATTCAGCACCCTACCCATTCGAGAGCTTTTCGGCTAAGTAGTCTCTTTTTCCAAACTAATTGCCATTGTACTTTATTTTTCAAACTATTTGCAAAAATACTCCTTAGCGCAATTTCAAATTGCGCTACCCTCATAAATGATAAAACGTCAATCGAACTTGCGCTAAGTGTGTCGCGTTGGCACACCGCCCCGTAATATGCCACGTAAGCAGAAAGCACGATTTGGATCGAGCTTTCTCATTGAAAGTGAGATTTGAAATAGAGCTTCCTCATTTTTTTTTTCATTAAGTGTGTTAATCACAAAAAAACGCAAATGAAAAAAAAAGTGAGAAAGAGCAATTCCAAATCGCGCTCTTTGCTTACGTGACATATTATGGAACGGTGTGCCAGCGTGGCACACTTAACGCAATTTCGATTGCCGTTTTATGAGGGTAGCGCAATTTCAATAAGGAGTATTTTTACAAATAGTTTGAAAAGTAAAGCACATTGGGAATTAGTTTGGAAAAAGAGACTATTTAGCCAGAAAACCCCCCCATTCGACCCAGAAACAGAGAAAAAAAAACCAGAGAGAGAGAGAGAGAGAGAGAGAGAGAGAGGAGGAGAAGAAGAAGAAGAAGAAGATCGAGAAGAAGGCGCAATTGGTTTGCTCAGTAGTCAGGTTTCTAGGGCTTTTGTCTGCTGTTTTGAGTTTTGCTGCTTAGGGCACGAAGACAACGGTAATCAATACTTGCCTTTTTACATTGTAAGAGTATCTCTAGTGCACTACCTAAAAAATGTTTGCTAAAGTGTATTCCTAAGCACATGGGGGACCCTATTTTGTGTGCTAAGAACTAAGTTAGCTAGCTAAGGAGAAATGCACTTTAATGGGCTCCCTAAAAATATTCATTATCTTTTAGAGTGAGACCCATTTAAGTGGTAAGGGGTGCCAAGTGGTCCCACAAAATTCTCATCTGTGGACGCTCGTTTTCCCGGGACAAGTATCCACGCGTTTTTGGTTGTGTTTGTTAAAAAGGGCGATCTGGGAAAAAGGAAAAATTTAGAGTCGCCACCCGGGGTTTAATTTTTGGAAAATGTTAGGTACCCGAGAAACCGTTTAGAAAAAGTAATGACTCTTATGTCGCTGAAAAAGGGTTTGGTCTGCGAAAAATAGAGATTTGGGTTCGGGAGCCAGGTTACCCGCGGGGAAGGTTTTGTTAAAAAAAAATGCACTCCGCGGCCCGGAATTTTCCGGTCTCTACTAAATCTTTGTGGGATTATTCTTTTGTGTGGGGATAAAATCCACGCGGCTCTGGATCACGTGCTTCCTTGATTCAACCCCTAATCTGCAAGACAGGAAAAGGGGTTAGAGCACCTTTGCCTCTCGTTGGCAAAGGCCCTCCGATGCCTAAGTTAGTATCACGTACTGGAATTCTCAAATCACAATGCGTATGAACGGGGTTTCATAGCGTACCTTTTGTCATGGTTATTGCCTTGTATTTATAGGTGTAGATGTTCATCATCCTTAGGCATCCCGTGCCCCCTGTTTCCTATTCTCTTTAGGAATCCGTTTCTTAATAGGACTTTCCTATTAGGGACAAATCTCCATGCCCTGCTAAATCTCATCTAGCGGGGGTCTTCTTTTCCATATAGGATTCTTTCCTATACGAGGTATATTCCTAATCACGTTAGGACTTCCCATATCAATCCCTTGTTTCACGGAATTTGCTCCTTGTCTCATAAGGAGCCGCTGTAGAATATTCTGGAATGTCTCACCGCCCTATTCGTGGCGGTGCCGTGCTTCCACATAGCTCGGAATAACTCGTACATAGTTCAGCTCATTACGCCGAGCTGAATTATGTATTCCAGAATGCTATTCAAGCTATTCACGTAGCCTTTCCTAGCTCGGCCATATCAGGGCATCCTTTATGCCTTACGCCGAGCTAGTGCATCCTGACTTATTAGTTTACTCTTTATTAGTTCTAGCCTCATTCGTGGCCAAACCAGCCCGGCACAGGGTTTAAGGACTCCTTATGTGGTGCCGAGCTATTCACCCTCTCGTGGTGACTGTCATAGGCACGTGCTATGCCTAATAGTAGGGTAATCAGATTTTACTCACTCCATCTTTGAAAAGATTTTATGAAAAACTTTATTTCACATAAACAATATTTCAGATAATGACATGCTTAAAAGAAACAAATAACGATAACAAATCAAACAACACACAATCAAGTATATAAACGCGAGAAAATCAACCAAGAGGGGATATAAGCGCAAAAATATGAAGTAAAGGGGGTCATTTGTAATTAAACCTTCCTGGTTTTTTACGAAAACAGAGCATCGGATTTCAGAAAATAGAGCATCAAAAATATTTTTCCAGTGACACCGTACAGTGTCCAAAATCACACCGCGCGGTGCCATGGGGATGCCGTACGGCGCCTCTGTACAGTGTATTTTTTAAAAATTTCTCATTTTTATCCGATTGAAACCAACTTTGTTTTCGGTGTAAAAACCACATTATTTGTTGATCAAAACAAGTTTAGGAAATGGTTTTGGTGGATGAATGTACCTCGTTTTTAGAGACGGCATCCCGCGACAATGAATAATGTCGGGCGATACTTACCTGAGAGGCTCGAACCTTGTTGAAACATCTCTGTTTGGGCTCAAGGAAGAGCTATGGAGCTCCCCTCAAGCCCGATGGAGACCCCCCCTCAGAAGATTGCTACGATTCAATCACGGATTTTATACCTCGAAAACGGACCGGATTGATCAAAATAGGACTTGAAGTTTTCTAGGTTTATAGAGCAAAGTATCTAAGGGATTTTGCTAGGTAAATATGAGTAGGGTGAAGGGATTTTTGGATGAAGGATGATTGCTCTGGAGATGGTTTTGGCAAAATAACGAAGGATGACAAGTTTGCTTTCTGAGGAAATTTTTTCCGGGGACCTCCTTCTCTTCTGTCCGCTCCTTCTTTATATAGAGGAAATTTTTGAACGAGCTCATCATTTGGGTGATATTCGTACGCCAAGAATCGCAATATTGCCGAATCGCATCATTGCTCTGGAGCAGACGCGGGAATCCTGTTGATGGGACAGGGACACCGTACGGCATCAAAGGTATGCCGTACGGTGTATAGTGTAACACCGTACGGTGCAAAGAGAATTTCAAGCCGTACGGTTATAGGTTTCAGGCCGTACGGTTCAAGTGGGTTTGGGTTTTTGGCTATTTTGATCCATCCAACTCAAGTATCCGTTCCAAGGTACATTTCATGCGTTCTTTTCATCATTGGGGACGCACAAGTTATCAAAAATTGGGGTGTCTACAGTTGCCCCTCTTCGACACGGCTTGGTCACCATTAAGTTGGTGCAAGTCATGCTGGAAGATTCGGACATCCCAATTTGAACAACCGTACGGAAAACAAGCAAGAAAAATAGTAAATTTGGTCGAGCTCGGAGCTTCCTATGTACCTCGTTTGAGAGGATCAGACCAATCGTAGTTCACGGGCCGTCATGAAAAAGTTGGCACCTCCCCCTTTTTTTAAACAAAGGAAAAACGAATGATGTTTGTAAAAGAAACGATTTGGAGGCTCTGAAAGCCGTAAAAAATAATTTGGGAGACTGTGGAAAGCCGCGAAAAATGATCTGGGAGGCTTATAGAAAGTCATGAAAAATGATTTGGGGAGGCTGTGGATAGCCGTGAAAAATAATTTGGGAGGCTGCGGAGGCCGAAAAAAAAAAGATTTGGGAGGCTGTGGAAAGCCGTGAAAAATGATTTGAGAGGCTGTGGAAAGCCGTGAAAAATAATTTGGGAGGTTGTGAAAGCCGTAAAAAATGATTTGGAAGACTGTGGAAAGTCGTGAAAAATAATTTGGGAGGTTGTGGAAGCCGTAAAAAATGATTTGGGAGGCTGTGGAAAGCCGTGAAAAATGATTTGGGAGGCTGTGGAAGCCGTGAAAAATAATTTGGGAGGTTGTGGAAAGCCGTGAATTAT
The DNA here is from genome assembly GCA_963854785.1 of Vaccinium vitis-idaea. NCBI lineage: Eukaryota > Viridiplantae > Streptophyta > Magnoliopsida > Ericales > Ericaceae > Vaccinium > Vaccinium vitis-idaea. The sequence continues at coordinate 23,826,661 of OY978218.1, forward strand.
GATTTGGGAGGCTGTGGAAGTCGTGAAAACTGAATCATGTGGGAAACCAACGAGTGAGGTTCCATAGTGTGGGAAACCATCGAGTGAGATTTCGTGAAAAACTGAGTCGTGTGGGAAACCAGCGAGTGAGGTTCCGTGAAAAACTGAGTCGTGTGGAAAACCAGCGACTGAGGTTCCATAGTGTGTGAAATCAGCGAGTGAGGTTCCATAGTGTGGGAAACCAGCGAGTGAGGTTCCATGAAAAACTGAGTCGTGTGTGAAACCAGCGAGTGAGGTTCCATAGTGTGTGAAACCAGGGAATGAGGTTCCATAGTGTGGGAAACCAGCGAGTGAGGTTCCGTGAAACACTGAGTCGTGCGTGAAACCAGCGAGTGAGGTTCCATAGTGTGGGAAACCAGCGAGTGAGTTTCCGTGAAAAACTGGGTCGTGTGTGAAACCAGGGAGTGAGGTTCCATAGTGTGTGAAACTAGCGAATGAGGTTCCATAATGTGGGAAACCAGCGAGTGAGGTTCCATGAAAAACTGAGTAGCGTCGTTTTTGTGAAAAATCAAAATAAGTACCTGAAATGATTTTTAAAAGGTTTGATAAAGTGTGAGAAGCATACCTTGCAAAGGCGGTGCATTGCAATTTTCCCGTCATAAGAGAGAAAGTCGTGCGGCTTACAACCTTAGCTGCCCGGTCAACAACTTCAGTCGTGCGGCCAAGGCATCGATTTGAAGCCGAAACAAAACCATCGTGCCTCTTGAAATTTTGTTTCTCACGTTCCAAATATCAGAGGCGTTTCTGGTGGAGATAATCTCTCCTTCAACCGATTTCTTTCTCCTTCAACCAGTTTCTTCCAAAATTCTTCAAAATCAGAGATCCAAAACCTTGGTTCTTGCAAAACCCGACATCCATGTCTGATATTACTACCGATGGGAGTGGTTCGACAACGTCTGGTACGTTGTCGCAAGAGCACACAGAGGAGACGGCGGTATTGTTGTCGTTCGATGGTGGTTCGGCTCTACCTGTTCCGAGTGGGAGTGGCACGGTCGAAGCAGATCCAACCCACGAGGAGGGCCGCGCGGCCTTGATTGGGGAGCAGGCCTACCATGGGGCTGAGCTTGGGGAAGGAAAAGGTCATACCCTCGTGCATGATGGCGGGATGTCCTTGCGCTGTCCAGAAGTCGCCCAAGTTGAGACCCATGAGGGTCAAGCTATGAATGAACCCGTGGGAGGAGATGAGCTTGGGCCAGGGAGTACGGAAGTTGATGAGGGCGGTATGGAGCAGGAGGGAGTCGTAGAGACCGCAGTGCAGGTGGTAGCCGCTGGGCCGGTAGTAGTCACGGTGGCAGCAGTGGTAGCGGTGACAATAGTGGTAGTGGTGACAGCAGTGATAGAAGTGGTAGTGGCGACAACAGTGATAGCAGTGTGAATGACTATGCAGACCTCCCGAGTACACCTGAGGAGCACTGGCACTTGGCAGTGGGCCGCTGTCGTGATTTTAAGAGACGTCGCACTGGTTCTTAGGACGAGCCTACGTGCTCGGTTTTGATTTGGGCGCCTGTTTTCCCAACTTTGCTTTTTTCATGGATATAGCCTGCGTGCCGCGGTAACTTCTGATGTTGGGCCTATTTTGCCCATGGATAGATGTAATTTTGCTTTCATGACATGGATGCTATTTGGTTTTTATTCATCATACATGTTTATTATGCTTCACACAGGCAAAATTTGGAGTTTGACAGTCCAGTTTTGCATACACACGCTTTGAGGGTGGCAGGAAACTGACGATATGTGACACGTGCCCCGATGCTCCTTGTTCGGTCAATCTCGGGTTTCAACACTTCCGGGCTTCAAACTTTTCTATTAACTCCACCAAATAATTTCGTATGATCCTCATGAACTCTTGTCATGGCTTGTTGAAGCTGTTGACACCAACGTAGTAAATTTCAGCGTATCCGAGATTTTTGGAGTATCCGTTCATCCAAATACGATTTAAAATTGCCAAGCGACTGCCCCAACGACTTTCAAATACATTGTTTGCACAATAGAAGTGGTGAAAAATCTGTCTGAACAAGTCCTGAGGTCAAAACCAAAATTTTATTTCTGATCTGTTAGGGTTGGCCAATCGGCCAACATAGGTTAGCCGTGCGACTGTTTCTGTTGGCCGCCCGACTATCTTATCAATCCGCCAGGTTTCTGACTTCCTGGCAGGCCTCTGGGCTTCTGCGTGGTCTTTTGCTGACTTCTGGGCATCTCTCAGTGCTGGGGTCTTCCGGTAAACCCAATTCGAAAATGTTTTGCAAACTATGAACGACCGAGTTTTGAAAATGAATAGAAACCAACAAACGAGGCTTCGTGAGCAGTAAAAAGTGATTAGAGTGAGACGGCGAGGTGTCCAAAGTGATTTAAAGCGTGTCAACAACCATGGGTAGGTCGACCACCCAGTAGGTTAAGTTCTTGTGTGTGAGAACCAGAGCCAATCAACTTTCGTGACCATCCAAGACAGAGCAATGAGGCTGTTGAAGAGCGAGACCGGTGCGGGTCCCTAAAAAGGTTTATGCGGGACCTCCGAGGCCCCAAAAAAAACTTGGTTTGAGCGAGACTGGTGAAAGTCTCTCAAAGATTAGAGCGAGACCAGCGAGTTCTCATAAAGGATTAGCGCGAGATCAGCAAGGTCTCGTAAAAAGCATTAGGTGAGAAATGTATCTCCAAAATTGATTAAAAAGTTTGTCCATGAGGACTCTTGCGTGAGACTCAGGTTTCGACACTTGATGACACAATGATAACATTCCCTTTATTAGAAATTAGGTGGCGCAGCAAGGTATCTCTTTTTGCTTTGTTGTCTTTCCTTTTGGACAGGGTCTGGGTTTAAGGTTGCTTCTGATCAGGACTTTTGAGCTTCTGGGCTTTCTGACTTTTTGTGACGCTAGAGCTTTTTGGCATTTTCTGCCCCAAGTCTTGAACTCAGGTGTATGCGCTTCTCCCAGTAGATGGCGTTGAGCTGATGTGCCCTAGTCTTGGACAAATGTGTCCCCAAATGATAAGCTTCAGTTCTGAACCCCTCGACTCGTTCATCCACACATAAGCTCTTCCATGCATTTGAAATCATCTTCCACGAGTTTAAGAATGTCGAGACTACCAAGGGTTGACTGGACAAAAGACCTTGTGTGAATTTGGACAATGCCTAGACGATACGAGTGACTTTACAAAGATGCCCCTGATTTGGGCGGAGATGACATACTCAAAAGGGGGTAGATTTGGACAAGACTAGGCTGACTCAACAGACTCAAAAGAGTGACTTCCCTGAAGGTGCTCTTGACTGGGTGGAGAATGACTACTCATGAATTTGGCAGACGCCGGTTATTTTGACCTTGTGACAAAGGAATGGACTCTGACAAGATTATGTTGACCTGAAAAGAACTTTAAGCGCTGACAAACTCGAGAATTTGGGAAATGGCAGAAAGTGCCCCACAATTGATGTTTGAAATTGTCATAAACTGGAGTCTTTTTGGTTTTGAAATTGTGTTTACTCCGTCAAATGATGTTCATTCAAATTGATTAGCAAAACACAAGAATTCTTATTGTGAACCCATGCCCCGGGATGCTGATCTGCTGATTTTCCATTGAGGTACCCCGGTTTGGACTTTTGCTTCTAGCAGATGCTGGTCTTGTGCCACGCCTTGCTCCTGGGTTGCTGATGAGGATCTGAGCTTTCGGCGGATGCTGGTGTTTGTAATGCTTTGACTTTTGACCCTGGTTGTTGATGAGGATCTGAGCTTCCGGCGGATGCTGGTGTTTTGTAATGCTTTGACTTTTAAAGATATTGTTCCACTAGATTCTCACTATCAAGCTGTGTTTTTCAATCTGAAAGGACTTTATTTAGGTTATAACGGGGCCAAGGCTTTGGGCTAAACCAAGAAAGGATAGTAGGCTAAAAAAATTTCATTTTTCTTCTGGGTTAAAGCTATCAGCTATCTCGAACTCTTTTTGTGTGCCATTTCTGTTTTCTTCAATGTTTTTCTTTGTGCCCCATTTTGGCTTTTGATGGACACTTTCTCTCTTTTTTCCTTCTTCAGTGCTTCGCATTTGGTTGTGCCTATGAACTTGGCATTTTCATTCTTTTGAAATTTTGACGTACTGCTGACAACCATGCATTTGGCACTTTCGCCTGGACATCCTACTGAAAACTATGAATTTGGCACTTTCGCTTCTCTCAATTCACCCCAGTGTGAGGGATAGCTGCCTAGCTGGGTTTTTCTTCAAAGAAAATGATTCAGGCTCAAAAGGGCTATTAAGGGATATTTTTATCTGGGGAATAAAAACAAAGAGTGTCTTTTCTTCATTTTGAATTGCACAACTTGATAGAAAGAATTTGTACATGCTCTGACTTTTGCCTGGACCTTACTTCAAAGTTTTGATCCATCGAGCTTTTTGCCTTAACTTTTGCCTAGGCCGCCCTTGCGGGTTTTCAACCTAGCCGGTTTTTTTTTTTTGTGTCAAAGCATTGCTCATTGATGACGTTGGAGATTGACGCCTGGAATTCCTTCTTTGTATGAGAGCTGAGGGTTCAATCATTTTGTGTTTTGAAGTGAATATCATAAATCTCAAATGATGGTGGAAAACAATTCCATTTTCAAGGATTAATGCGAAAACTCAAGTTTATTATGACAATTCTAACACAAAAGCGTGACATCGATTCTCAGGAGTTGCGACCGAACCACTGAGGGCTGCCTACGTATCCCTTTGCAAGGAATCAGGTCGTGACGTAGTTCGGGACTACAATGCTGACTCTATTTTTGGTTTTTCTCTTTTCAACAACAAGACAGACTCGAATATGAAGACAAACATCAAAGTAGAAATACAAACTGGCTCAATAAAAGAGAAGACTCTGACTCGAAACTTGAAGATTCCCAAAACTCGTGGAAGAATGGTCTATTGCATGGTCCTTGGTGGTTCATTCTTGTTTTGCTGGCCTTGACATCAATAAGCAATCACCCATGGGTTCAGAGTAAGTATGAGAATTGAGACTTGATTGGGTGTTTGTTTTTGTTGGTGGGGAAATGATGGTTTCGCTGTCGATGAGGTTCTGAATTCTGCGACGAAGGCGATGGCACTCATCGGTATCGTGACCAGGCATTTGGTGAAATGCACAGAAGGCATTGGGGTTATGGTAAGATGGAAGCTTCTGAGGTAGAGGAGTTGGAGTAAGTGGTTTGACATGGCCGGCTTTGAGGAGCTTCTCATAGATCAAGGACAGAGGGTTGGAAATTTGGGAAACAGTTCTTTGTGGTTTTTTAGAGTTGTTGGTTTGGGCTTTAACTTCGTTGGCAGGCATGGCTTCATTGAAATTTTGGGTTGTGGAGCTTTGGTCATTTGAAGTGGAGCCAAGGGGGGTCTGGTTGACTTGAGCATTGGGCTTGTGTTCAGGCATGGGGTTAGAGACAATGTTGGGCTTTTTGAGAGGGAGTGGGATGGTTCCATCTTCAATGAGATCTTGGATTTTGTGTCTGAGACGAACACAATTATTGGTATGATGTCCGGGCATTTGGTGGTAGGTACAGAAGGTGTTTGGGTTAGTTGGCAGGGAGCTCTTCAGGTAATTCTCGAGGCTCAAGTGGTTTAATAAGGTTATTTTCAAGAAGGCTTTTGTAGACAGGAATAAGGGAAGTGGAGAATTGGTGAAAGTTTCTTTTAGGGCGGTTGGTTCGGGTTGTGTTCATGAAATTTTCGTTTGTGGAGCTGGGGGTGATTTTTGCAAGGTCGCCCTTCTTGATGTCCTGCTGGTGCACTTTCAGATCTCTGATACCAATGAAACTTTCAAGACCCATGGGATTGAATTCTTCCAAGACAGATTTATCTAATTCAGAAATTCTTGCCAAGGCTGCAGCCATTTCTGGGCTCTTTCTGGGTGGTTGGAGGTTCTCTTGGGCTGGTAGGAAATGGTTACAGACGTCTTGTACCATGATCATGAGCTGGGTGATTTGACTGTTAATCCGTTTGCCCATATCAATTAGAGTCTTCTTAATCTCCTTGATCTCAGCCTGAACTTCCATGTCTGTTGCTTCGGGTCGGATCAACCTTTTTCCTTTGAATGGGTGAGGTTTTTTTTTTGTTTGGCTGAATGACTGGGGATTTACAGTAAAGCAAGCTCAGAAATACCCCTGCTTGTTGTATTTTGAAAAATGGGAATGTCGTATTTTGTGTCGTCATGTATACTAACCTAAGTCTCAAAAGGTTTTCAACAGCCCTGGGTAGGTCGACTACTCAATAGGTTAAGTTCCTGTGTGTTGGAACCAGAGCCAATAAACTTTCGTGACCATCCAAGACAAAGCAATAAGGCTGTCGAAATCTGGATAGAAATGTGATAAAATCACAAGGAGGAGCCGTTCGAGCACGGCTGACACTGGAGGTGTTTCAAACTCCAAAGATTTAAGTCTCCTAGACTATGCAAAAATGGGTCTTAGAAAGGCTGTCCCGATCCTCAGTGTTTCTTTTGACAGTGTATCCTTTGTTTAGGATAGCAGGATTCGGGGAAATTAAATCAACTTGGTTCTCAATGATTCCTTTTCAAGGATCTAACTTTGACTTTAGGGACAATTGCCCCAGCTTGGGTCAATTGTTCCTAATTTCTGTTAGGTCGTTGTCAAAGAATTGTTAAGGATCAAATTGATTTGATTTTCCTAAGTCCTATTATTCAAAGGACTAAATTAATTTGAACAACGTGCATTGGGATGCACAACTCATCATCGGGCAGGGCAACCTCTTAAGACCGCGGGAAAGTGTGACAGCATAGTGTCTAATTAACCATGATAATCATGCAAAATGATGACAAGAAAAATATATAGAAAGCAGTAAACACGTAACATGATATATCACGTAATCCTAACCTGTGGGTCCCTGTCCTAGGTTGGAGGGTTCTAAGTTCATTATATGCAAATGCTGGGTTTTGGTTTAAAGGGGGTTCCCCAGACTAGAGCCAATATTTGCCTCCCCTGAGCCAAGAATACTGACGTGGCAAGGGTAGTAACGGCAGGCTGACTCATCATCGTCCAAGGTTGCCGAGAATCCTGGGATGTCCTAACACTAGCAAGCTGGGTAGGGTAACTATGACGCAGCGGCGAGGCTAGTAACCATGCACGTGCAATGCAAAAGTTTAACAACAAAATCTTTTCAAAAATCCCACAAATATTTTTCAAGTTTGGTTCGCTTTTTAAATTAATCAAAACCTTGAAATTTTACTCATGCAAACAACCGGGAAAGCTCCAGTCCAGACTGATCGGGCTTTCACCCTGACATCAATCCTTTCTAGTACAGCGTGAAGCACGTACTTGGTGTCAAGCTTTCGAAGGGTCGTTTTAAAAGTGTAAAATGTCAAAATAAAGATTAATTTAAAAAATATCGATCCCCAGCAGAGTCGCCATTTTGTGGACGCTCGTTTTCCCGGGACAAGTATCCACGCGTTTTTTGTTGTGTTTGTTAAAAAGGGCGATCCGGGAAAAAAGAAAAATTTAGAGTCGCCACCCGGGGTTTAATTTTTGGAAAATGTTAGGTACCCGAGAAACCGTTTAGAAAAAGTAATGACTCTTATGTCGCTGAAAAAGGGTTTGGTCTGCGAAAAATAGAGATTTGGGTTCGGGAGCCAGGTTACCCGCGGGGAAGGTTTTGTTAAAAAATGCACCCTGCATGCCCGGAATTTTCCGGTCTCTACTAAATCTTTGTGGGATTATTCTTTGAAAAGATTTTATGAAAAACTTTATTTCACATAAACAATATTTCAGATAATGACATGCTTAAAAGAAACAAATAACGATAACAAATCAAACAACACACAATCAAGTATATAAACGCGAGAAAATCAACCAAGAGGATATATAAGCGCAAAAATATGAAGTAAAGGGGGTCATTTGTAATTAAACCTTCCTGATTTTTTACGAAAACAGAGCATCGGATTTCAGAAAACAGAGCATCAAAAATATTTTTCCAGTGACACCGTACGGTGTCCAAAATCACACCGCGCGGTGCCACGGGGATGCCGTACGGCGCCTCTGTACAGTGTATTTTAAAAAAATTTCTCATTTTTATCCGATTGAAACCAACTTTGTTTTCGGTGTAAAAACCTCATTATTTGTTGATCAAAACAAGTTTAGGAAATAGTTTTGGTGGATGAATGTACCTCGTTTTTAGAGACGGCATCCCGCAACAATGAATAATGTCGCGCGATACTTACCTGAGAGGCTCGAACCTTGTTGAAACATCTCCGTTTGGGCTCAAGGAAGAGCTACGGAGCTCCCCTCAAGCCCGATGGAGACCCCCCTCAGAAGATTGCTACGATTCAATCACGGATTTTATACCTCGAAAACGGACCGGATGGATCAAAATAGGACTTGAAGTTTTCTGGGTTTATAGAGCAAAGTATCTTAGGGATTTTGCTAGGTAAATATGAGTAGGGTGAAGGGGTTTTTGGATGAAGGATGATTGCTTTGGAGATGGTTTTGGCAAAATAACGAAGGATGACAAGTTTGCTTTCTGAGGGAAATTTTTCCGGGGACCTCCTTCTCTTCTGTCCGCTCCTTCTTTATATAGAGGAAATTTTTGAACGAGCTCATCATTTTGGTGATATTCGTACGCCAAGAATCGCATTATTGCCGAATCGCATCATTGCTCTGGAGCAGACGCGGGAATCCTGTTGATGGGACAGGGACACCGTACGGCATCAAAGGTATGCCGTACGGTGTATAGTGTAACACCGTACGGTGCAAAGAGAATTTCAAGCCGTACGGTTATAGGTTTCAGGCCGTACGGTTCAAGTGGGTTTGGGTTTTTGGCTATTTTGATCCATCCAACTCAAGTATCCGTTCCAAGGTACATTTCACGCGTTCTTTTCATCATTGGGGACGCACAAGTTATCAAAAATTGGGGTGTCTACATCATCTCCTTCCCTTCTCTCTATCTCTCTCCTCTTTCTCTCTCCTTAAGTCTCTCCCCAAATTTAGGTAGTCACTTAGGGCACTTTAGGTAGTGAGGGGTGCCACCTAGGATTTTAGAGAGTCAATTTTTGTGCACTAGAGACCATTTTTTGAGTTTTTCTTAGGTAACTAGTTAGGGCACTTTAGGGAACTCTTTTAGGTAGTGCACTAGAGATGCCCTAATTGCTTGACATTATATATCTATAGCCTGTATGTATGTGTAAACGCATATAGCCTGTATGTATGTGTAAACGGTAATCAATACTTGCCTTTTTAATTTTTTGTACTTGTGAATGTTTTCGAACAGTAGGAATTTTTGTTGAGGGATTTGAAAAAATTAACGCATGCAAACAGATGTATAACAGAAAAGAATATGTTGCTGAAAAAAATTAGTATTCTGGTAAATTTCTGCGTTGAAGAAACGGTAATTGGTGAGCATACTAGTCTGAATTTCGAAAATTTAGGTTTGTGACTTGTAAGAATTACTTCAGGTGATTAGTGCAGCGAAATTGGTCTTAACATGTTTCCGTTGGATTTACATGGCGTTTTATGGGTATGATTCGAGTCTCTGAGAGACATTTATTCTAAAAATCAGAACTGCCTGAAGAAATTGCCTATCAGAGAATTGAGCTCCGCAAAGGAGAAATAGTTATGCAAAGGAGAAATTACGATTTTAAAAAACGGCAAGCTTCGTTTCTCTCTCTCTCTCTCTCTCTCTCTCTGTGTGTGTGTTTCGTCTCTCTGTTTCTGGGTGGAATGGGGAGGGTGTTGAATGGGAATGACATTTTTACCCTTTGTTTTGGGACCATAATCCCATGTGATGCCCACACCAGTGTTTTTCTGTCCATAGCACTAACGGGAGTTAAAAATTGGACCATATGCATTTCAATCCGGTAGTTCAGGGACTATATAAAGGATTTTGAAAATTGAAGTATGAAGTAAAGAAATGGGTGATAGTTGAATGGATATATTGAAAAAAAAAACTCTTTGTTTTTATTAACCAGACTTTCCACTCAAAGCGTTCTCTTTACAATTTTACTACTGCCATAGAAAACACGATTCCTGCTAAGCACCGCCACCAAGAAGCTAAATCATGCTCTACCACTGTCTCCAAGAGTCCAATGTAGAAAACACTTGCATGCAGATAGTATACAGTCAAGTCATGTGACACTGTCTGCGCATCCGAGCCGGCCAAAGATTTGGACAGCCCAAATTTGTTGTTACAAATTTACATATAAAATTTCGGTACAACCGCACAAGTTTTTCTCCCAATGTACATGCTTATTTGCAAGCTTCTTTACTCTCTCTCTCTCTCTCTCAACCCAACCACCGTTTCCTAGCGCTATCCGCCACCAACTGTTACATATCACTGCCGCTGCTGCTGAAAATCTCAGGTTAGGGTTTTTTTATCGCTGGGTTAATTTAAATATTAGGGTCTCTAAAAGGTTTTTTAAGCCACAAAGTTAGAGTGTGGTTTATGTTACTGTACTGGTTCTCTTTCTTTACGACATAAGTTATCTGTTCCAAAATTATTGAAAGACTATAACTTCAAACTAGAAAAACATTTGAACGAACTTTTAAACGTTTTAAATTCACAGTTCTGTTTAATGCTATTATTATAAGATTTTTGTAAAATTACATGTCAATGAGTGGACGGTCTCAACCCTTTTAGCCCTTAATTTACCAGAAGGTGGTCTCGAACTCTGTTCTTGTAATTACTGTACTCTGCTTTTTGTAGAACTAAGGTTCTATTTTGATGGGATTTTCTTTATTTTGATATTCCTTAAAACACCTCCACATTAGTCGATTAATGTATGATGAATTGAGTTTGTGAAATACCTTTATCAAACATGTTCTCTATAAGCTAATTGAAAATAAAAGTTACAACAATTACAAATTTGAATTAACATCATACTGGAAAAGTATTTCACTCGTGCACCTAAAAGAATGAATGCATTGAAATTAAGCAACAAACGTGGGTCTGCTTGGAGCAGTTTAAACTGACTGATGACTCAACTAATCATTAAATATGACGCAATGGAATGAACACGGGGGCTAGATAGCATTCTAGTAGACGAGGTAGAACACTTGGATCCACTAGAATACCTTGAATCCACAAGGAAAAGAGACAAACTCTAGATATTTTATTGATGGGGCTAGATAGCGTTCTAGTAGACGAGATAGAACACTTGGATCCACGAGAATACCTTGAATCCACAAGGAAAAGAGACAAACTCTAGATATTTTATTGATGGGGCTAGATAGCGTTCTAGTAGACGAGATAGAACACTTGAATCCACGAGAATACCTTGAATCCACAAGGAAAAGAGACAGACTCTAGATATTTTATTGATGATTGAATGATTAATTCCCTATGCCCATAGGCTATATCCTTATTTATACTAGTAGGAGACCTAATAATCAGGAAATTGCATAAGAGTGGAAACTAAGCAAATCATTACTTGGAAACCGAGACTATACGAAAAGGAAATAGAAATCAAATCTTACCAAAACTACATTCGGAACGTGCAAAACAGGCAGAATAATACTATGGATAGGGATTTGGCACTCCTCTTTCTTATAATGGCCCTCCAAAATTTGTCTCTACTTGTGTGTAATGTTTGCATTAAAAGAAAATTTTTGGAGTGCCATTATAAGAAAGTGGAGTGCCAAAATCATTCTCCTAAATCTATATTCCTAAATAAAGTTGTTACTAGAATAATGTTTCCATAGAAGATAACCCTTAATATCTTGTCCTACATTATATGGGATGGATTCAAGAACTCGTTAGTAGGCAGTCCATAACTCGCGATGGGATTTGCACTTCCATTAATGAATCTACTTTAGTTGCACTTGCCTATACCTTGCTATAGGATTTGCTGAGGCATATGGAACTAATAGAAGGTAATTGAGACTACATAATCTATACAAAGAGCATTTCAACATCTACACTTCCCTTCTATATTATGATGTTGTCCTAATGAAAAAATGATTGTGATTATGTGTGGACAGTGTACTACTGTAAACTCATGACTGGAAACATTGTTATCATGATGACACAACTATTTACACCATGGGCACATGGTTATTATGCAGAGAATTGAATGTAACCAAGCTAGTCCAACTGCATGGGTGCTTGTTCCAACTGCATATGGTTTTAGGTTCAACTCTCCCAAGCCCCACCCACTAATCCAAAAACAAATATTGAATGAAGTTCTTGCCATTACGAAAAAATGCTAAATAATAATCCAACTTAAGACTACAAGCTAGTCCAAATGGATTATTTATTTTTCTTCCACTATTTCACTTTCCTGCGTACAAGCCTTTACAATTCCAGTGCGCAAGGTTTTGATTTGAAGAATTCCTTATGTTTTGTATACAATATCGTAACTACTTCGGGGACAAACCTAGCTTTCTAGTTTACAAGCCAAATGATTCTCTAGAAACTGTAGGATAATGGTATTGTCAAACTAACCATGCAGCAGTTGTGGGCGTGTGCAAGGGTGCAGGTAGTTTTTTCTGAAATTTACCCAGTTTCTCAGTGTTCTTTTTGATGTCTAAGAAGTGTAGAAAATTATTCTTTTGTCTTTTCTAGTAGTAGTTGTGTTGGCTTCTTCTACGCCATTGGTCCATTATGCTATATTTTACGCTGCAGATTAATGTGTTTGGGCATTTCTATGTACTTTTGTACATGCATAAGCAGTTATAGAGTAACACTGAGTATACGATATGATGCAACAATTTTTTCCCTTCAGACACAACATTTGTCTTTTTTGGCCACTGTAAATTTATTAATTATGTTTCCTAACTTTTGTATACTTTACATTATCCTTTCCTACTGTAGCCTTGTTGGCCATCCCTTTTGCTCTTCTTTCTTTTCCTTTCATTTGTTTTTCTCTTTTCTTTGTCCTTCCTGGGGTATGCCCCTTGTAGGCCAAAATTTGGTAGGTCGTTTTTCACACCAAAAATATATTTATAAAAACAAGGAATTAACCCATATTCGAAAGAACAGTGGTTAAGTCCGAGTGTCGATCCGCAGGGACAGATTGGCTAAGTTACAATGATTTCGATTAATCTCTAATTTAATTCTAAGAAAACAATTGATTGAGATTTTGATTTTGAAAAGCTAATTAACTAAAGAAAACATAAATTAAATAAGATGAATACGGTGAGAGAAAAGGGTCTTAGGGTTTCGAATCCACCCTAACTTCGCAACCAAGTAATTATATTAATTTAGAGAAATCAATTACCGAAACGACAATCACTCGCTAGAAGTTATAAGCCCTAGCGATATCGACAAGAAAATAGCATGCAATTGAAAACCGGGCTTAGCCTCTTTTTATTTCAAGCTTATTTACCCCAAAAAAAAAAATTATTAATTATACCTTTTTACAATGACCAATCGATGCAAATGGAAGAAACAATCAGTTGACTCGTAGGACACTGTCATAGAAATGCTAGGAGGGAAGACCTCACCCTCATGGATATGGTAGAAAAAGATATGAGCTTACTATACTTCATAGAACACATAGCCCTTTACTGAGCGTAATAGCTAAAATAGATCATGGAGACGAACCACAATTGATTTGGACACAATACTTGATTTCGCGTGTTTTAGTTATCAATCTTATTCACTTTTTATACTGTTTATTTACAAGCTTCAGTGTTCTTGAAAGATAAAAAATATTAACTGACTGAATCAGTGGGTTTGATTTGGAAAATATTATGTTTCGTAAAGTAGCTGCAATAGCTCATATGTATTTTCATTTCAAAATTCATGTAAGCGTGTTTGATTATATTCGGCATTAATAACCATTCTCTGATTGATGGCTTTTTGCATTTTTATTTTACACATGTTTTGCTTAGCTCCTCCTTTTATTTACATAGCTCTGAGGTTGGTGATGTGTCCTTTTTCTTTTTCTTTTTTGTTTCTTTAATTCAGCTATCCTGTGGCACTTGGAAGCAGAAGAGATAGAATTTGATATATAGATGGTGAAAAAGTCGCTGGAAAAGGGTGTTTGGGCGCCACATACACCTAATAAATCTGTTCCGCCAACAACAAGGCCTGTTTCCACAGATAGAAAATGGAGAAGTCACGTGGGTGGAAGTTTCTCTCATGCGATTTCACAAGATTCTACAGGTTTTAATGCTTTCACAGATTGCATTGATGCAGCAGAGTCTTTGAAAGAGGCGATTGGAAATTCACTCCTTCCTGCTGTTTCAACTCCATCAGAGAATGACAATACCAGGGGAAGTCACAAAGATTATGTGGACTCGAAGAAGCAAACACGGAAGAAACCCAAAAGGAAAAAATATTGGCCTAAAGTATTGGTTGAAGTCAGACCAAAGAAGAATCCAAAACCTTCAACTCCCAAACCATGCGCTCCAAAGCCTTCCAAACGTGCTACTTCCAAGAGATGTTCAGATGAGAAGAGGAAGGATGTTGGAGAGGATTGTCTCCCTTCGGCCTCCACAAAACCCTCAAAACATGCACGGGTTGATGGGCAAGAAATTGATGCAACTTATGTTCCGGAATCAGCCAAACAAGCTCTCAGTTTCAACCTGAAAAATCATGAGACAGATTCCAAAAAAGATGCTAGAATCATTATTCATCAATATCAACGACGAAAAAAGGACATTGGCAAGACATCATGTGACGCCAAAGCACTTGAACAGTCAAAAGAAGGCAATTTAATGGTTCAAAATTTGTCAGGCATGACATTTAGCTTTAACGCTAGTGAGGGGTGGATTTGGCCTACCCAGTTGTCTGAGACAGAGAGAGAGGCTGCTAATGACCCTCGCAATGTAAAACAGTCAGGTTGCTGCAACCAAAACTCCTTAATAGTCTACCAAAGGGTATTCCGGGCCAATCAATGCCTGAGCAGTAGCAGGAAACTTGGACCCAACTTTCCCAGAATGAAGAAGAAGACTAGGATGACAAGACGAAAGGCAACCACATATGACATTTTCAAGTCTCTGATCTGATAGCTGCAGGAGATAGACAGATGCCACTGAAGAAAGGAATGATCAGGAAACAGAAGGCAACTAACTTTGGATATAGGCGGTCTGCTGAATCTGCAAAGCAAGCAGAAAAATGGGTTAAACCTAGCAACTTTCCCTCAGTTATGACTAAAAGACAATTGGCTCTAGCCGAGAAAAAAGGAAGACAATTGGCTCTAACCAATAAAAAAAGAAGACAATTGGCTCTAGCCGATCAAAAAAGAAGACAATTGACTCGACAAAAAGACAAGGCCAATCGTGGTGGCCTAGTGCCTCATTATGCGGGGTTAATGATTTCACCCACTGAATCACAAAATTGATCGGCAGCCAATGACCCAAGTTCATTCCGGTGTGCGCTATCCTTAAGCCCACAAGCCACGCCAAGGAAGAAGAGATCTTACAAGCCTAGCCCAAAGCTCAACTTAGGTTCCTCGGCCTTAACTCTTACTATTAACGGGTTCCCATCAGCTCCTCTTCCACAATCCCTTAATGTTAGTGTTTTGAACCAGAACTTGCTAGTGACAGGTTATGAAAATATGGTAGCAAAGAGGCAGCATATGATGGGGTTCCTTGATAATGCTGTGCTTGGTCATAATGAAGTACAAGGATCCCCCGAACATGTCCTTCCATCTACAGAAAGTAATTACGAAAACTATCTGCATCAAGTTTCATGTTGGTTCCAGTTTATTGCTAATTATTGATGGATTAGTATTTTGTCTTGTTCGTAACATTGATGCAGGATTTGTTTTCTGTACAATTGACAAATGTTGTTGGGAGACTTGAGGGTCTACGCATCAGCGATGCAGGTAGTCAACTTGTTGTGCAAAATCAGAATGCACATGGTAAAGTTGAGCAGCAGAAGGCAGTGATTGTTTATAAGAAACGAAAGCCACCACCTAAAGTTGATATTGACCAAGAAACAATGAGAGTGTGGAAAGTACTCATGGCTAATAGTGGTGAAGACGTTGAAGAAGAAAGAGATGAGGATAAGGAGAAATGGTGGGAAGAACAAAGAAATATTTGTTGTGGTCGGGTAGATTCGTTCATTGCCCGTATGCATCTCGTACAAGGTAAAAAGTACTCCACTTGTGATTTTATTGAGTCAGTCATGGTCTTATATGTCATTGATTCATTAGTTTCCATGATATTTTAATTGTGGTCAATCTATATATATACAGGAAGAGCTTCCCATCCAAACCACAAAATGCGGACCTAACGTCCGGACCCCACTTTCCGGACCAAATTTTGACGATCCAAACTGTTAGATGTGTTTAAAACGTGTTTTTAAGGTCTTACGCGAGGATTCATGAAAAACAAAATACCAGGAAGGGTTTGATCGGATCAATTTTTCATAAAACGTGTATATGTGCACTACTTTGAAAAATTGCTTGGATCAAGCCCTTCCCGGTATTTTTTTTTACAAATCCTCGCGTTGGACCTTAAAAACACATTTTAAACACATTGAGCGGTTCGGATCATCAAAATTTGGTCCGGAACTATGAGGTGTGGACGGGTCCGGATTAACCTCACGGATCTCCTCTATGAGGACCACCCCTTTTTTGATTTTTCGGACCAAATTTCGACGATCCGAACCGCTCAATGTGTTTAAATCATGTTTTCCATGGCCAACGCGAGGAATCACAAAAAAAAAATACCCGAAAGGGCTTCATCCGAGCAGTTTTTCATAATAACCGTACATATATAGTTTATCGAACAAAACTCGAATGAAGCCCTTCCGGATATTTTTTTTGGACAAATCCTCGCGGTGACCCTTAAAAACACGTTTTAAACACATTGAGCGGTTCGGATCGTCGAGATTCGACCCCAATCCATGAGGTCCGCAAATTGAGAGTTTGAGGGAGTCCTTAGTATATATATATATATATATAGGAAGAGCTTCCCATCCAAACCACAAAAATCCGGACCCGTCCACACCTCATAGTTCCGGACCAAATTTTGACGATCTGAACCGCTCAATATGTTTAAAATGTGTTTTTAAGGTCCAATGTGAGAATTTGTAAAAAAAAAATACCAGGAAGGGCTTGATCCAAGCATTTTTTCAAAAAAATGCACATATACACGTTTTATGAAAAACTGATCCGATCAAGCTCTTCTTGGTATTTTTTTTTAATGAATCCCCACGTTGTACCTTAAAAACACGTTTTAAACACATCTAACGGTTCGGATCATCAAAATTTGGTCCGAAAAGTGGGGTCCGGACGTTAGGTCCGCATTTTGTGGTTTGGATGGGAAGCTCTTCATATATATATATATAGGGAATGGTTCACATTTGGACTTTTCATTTCCGGACCTCATGATCCAAACATTTTTTTGACGATCCGATTCGTCCAATGTGTTCAGAAGGTGTTTTCAAGGGTCCACGCGGGAAATCTTCAAAAAAAAAATACCGGGAAGGGCTTGATCCAAACAGTTTTCGCAAAAAATATATATTTACATTTTTTGTGAAAACTGCTTGGATCAAGCCCTTCCCGGTATTTGTTTTTGAAGATTTCCCGCGTAGACCCTTGAAAACACTTTTTGAACACATTGGACGGATTGGATTTTCCAAAAATAATTTGCAACACAAAAAAAATCATGTTTTTCTTATTTCCGGGAGGTGTGGACTAGAACCGTGGGCTATATATATATATATATATATATATATATATATATATATATATATATATATGGGCTTCTAGTCCGGACCTCCCGTTTCCGGACCTCCATGATCCAAATTTTTTTTTGACTATCCGAGCCGTCCAATGTGTTCAGAAGGTATTTTCAAGGGTCCCTCATGGAAAATCTTCAAAAAAAAAAATACCGGGAAGGGCTTGATCCAAGCAGTTTTCGCAAAAATATATAAATACAGTTTTTGCGAAAAACTGCTTGGATCAAGCCCTTCCCGGTATTTTTTTTTGAAGATTTCCCACATGGACCCTTAAAAACACCTTCTGAACACATTGGACGGCTCGGATTTTCCAAAATTAATTTGCAACACAAAAAAATCATTTTCTCCTTATTTACGGGAGGTGTGGACTAGAAAATCCGGCTATATATATATATATATATATATATATATACGCCACCGATCCAGTCAAGGATCCCGGATTTCTCAGATTGAAGCGTTTTGATGCTTTTAACGATTGTGTTTGGGAAATCCGAGCCATCCAATGTGTTCAAAAGGTGTTTTCCAAGGTCCACGCAGGAAGTCTTCAAAAAAAAATACCGGGAAGGGCTTGATCCAAACAGTTTTTCGCAAAAACTGTACATTTACAGTTTTGCGAAAAATCGCTTGGATCAAGTCCTTCCCGGTATTTTTTTTTTAAGATTTCCCGCGTGGACCTTGGAAAACACCTTTTGAACACATTGGACGGCTCGGATCGTCAAAAAAATATCGGGAAGGTGGAGTCCCGGATCCGGGACTCCCGGACTAGATAGTTCCTCTATATATACATATACGCCAATGATCTAATAAGGGATCCCTTAACCAAATTTGGTGCGGACCTCACCTTTCCGAGCCAAATTTTGACGATCTGAATCGCTCAATGTTTTTAAAATGCAATTTTAAGGGCCTACGCGGAAAATCTTCAAAAAAAAAATACCCGGAAGGGATTGATCCACATAGTTTTCGGTAAAACTGTACATATGTACAGTTTTACCGAAAACTGTGTGGATCAAGCCCTTCCGGATATTTTTTTTTGAAGATTTCCTGCGTGGACCTTGGAAAATGCATTTTAAAAACATTGAGCGGTTCGGATCGTCAAAATTTGATCCGGAAAGTTAAAAAAAGGCCTGGTCCGCACGGAATTTTGTATGAGGGATCCCTTAGGAGATCGGCTTCCTATATATATATATATATATATATATATATATTTTTTTTTAATGACATTCACAATTTCCAAAGATCTATCACCACGTAAAACCATGAACAAACAGAAAGCAACTGAAGATGTAGGTTTCATGGAAAACCGAAAGAGCTTGTATAGAAGTTTCTACTTTCTATTGCTATTTACTATTATGTCGTAGCTTATTTTATTTTAATACTGCAAGCAACTACTGTATTTTATGGAAAAAATAGTTCTGAATAGGAGTGCAAATTCCAGTGCATAAATCGGCCCGTGACTAAACCAGATTAACTTACTGCAAAATGACGGGCTTCTCAGGGGATAGACGTTTCTCGCGATGGAAAGGTTCAGTGGTGGACTCGGTGGTTGGAGTTTTCCTTACTCAAAATGTTTCAGACCATCTTTCAAGGTAAACTAAAGTTTTAGTCCATAATTTGCCTATTTGTATATGGTTACTGATCTTCTTGCGTCTTGTTTTTTCCCTACGAGCTATGTCTCTCGCTGCAAAGTATCCCCTTAGATCTGCAACTGAGCACAAAGCATGTGATGAAGATGGGGGAATTGCATATAGTCAAGAATCAGTTGCAAGTAATATAAGAGAAAGAATCAAGGATGAAATTTTGCAGGAGGATTTTTTGGATTCATTAATTGATGATCCACTCACTTCCCAAAAGCACTATGCTTGTATTCCCCTCACCCCATCTGATGTTGAAGTGGAATCTCGAGACTCTGGTAAGTGGTAACAATACAATGAATGATGTAGGGGACATTAGTGACAATCTTGGATGCATGGAATCCTTTGGCAGAGACGCTGTAGTCCAGAAGAAGCCTACTCCAAGAGCTCAAGAAGCAACAGTTGAGCTGTGTGCATCATTCAGCAAGTGCCATGTACTCCTAGAATGTATTTCCCAAGAAGAAGTCAACAAAGCCAAGGGTCAGGAATTGGGCAAGAATTACCGGGAAGACAGTAAAATAAGCCCTCAAATTAAATCTTCATTGAGGAAAAAGAAAAGCATTGTTGAGGAGAAGCAAGAGAAGCCAATCAACTGGGATGATTTGAGGAAAAACTATGTTGATTGTAGCGAATCCACTAGTGATACAATGGATTCCTTAGGCTGGGAGGAAGTTAGGCAGGCCACAATTGATGAGGTTGCTGATGCCATTAAGGGACGTGGACAGCATCGTGTGCTTGCAGAACGAATTAAGGTATATCAAGAAAATAATATTTGACCAGGACAACTTCATGCCGTTCATTCTGTATGGAGGTTTCAATGATGGCTCACGATTGCCACTGTATTTGTTTCAGGACTTCCTCGATCGGGTGGTTAGAGATCATGGAAGTATCAACCTAGAGTGGCTGAGACCTGTTCCACCGGACAAAGCAAAGTAAGAAACCATAAACAATTATATGACTCATGAGTTTGCCTCATGTGGGAACAGTGAGAGGCAGGCCAAGTGGCAGTTAAGTTCTATTTGAAAATTTATTTTGTCTGTTCATATTTTTAGGGAATACCTGTTGAGCTTTAAAGGACTGGGGTTGAAGAGCGTGGAGTGTGTGAGGCTTTTGACACTTCAGCATCATGCCTTTCCAGTAAGTTTTTTTTTTAAAACTTTTGGTCAGTTACTAACTTAACAGATTTTGATTTTACTCTTAATTTTCTACGTGATTCTTTCATCTATGAGGTTGACACCAATGTTGGAAGAGTAGCAGTACGTTTGGGATGGGTGCCTCTGAAACCACTTCCTGAGTCGCTTCAGATCCATCTTCTTGAGCAGAAAGTACTGTAATAGCAACTGATCAATACAAAATTTCCGATCATACTAATTATTTTTGGTTGTTCAATTCCGATTAGGTACCCGGTATTGGATACTATTCAAATATATTTGTGGCCACGGCTGTGCACCCTGGATCAACGAACATTGTAATTTCTAATGTTTCCAAGTATACTCTTCAATATATGTGCATGTATCGTGATATAGACCTCGTTTGCTTATGGTAGAATAGAAAAGCTTTATAACCGGGAAATCTTTTTTATCCTCTAGTATGGTAATGCAGGTACGAACTACATTATCAGATGATTACCTTTGGAAAGGTAGTATCATCTCCTATTGATTAAGTTAAGGCATCACTTCTTTATCAGTTTGGTTTTTATGATGTGATAAATTCTCAAAGTGACAAGATGGTCATACAGGTATTCTGTAGAAAACGCAAGCCAAACTGCAATGCATGTCCTATGAGGGGTGAGTGCAGGCACTTTGCTAGTGCATTTGCAAGGTTTGCATCTTTTTTCCTCGGTTTGACTTTTTTGATATATGCATTATGCATTGCTTTGATTATTGAACTGAATTGATAAAACTAGAAGACAAACCTCCAAATTCAACACCCTGCATCATAGGGCGTGGCTTTTAGGGTTTAGTTGCCCTGCTTTAATTTTAGCCTGCTATTCACTCAATGGTTTGACTACCTGGAATAAGATTGTCTTTATCTTATGTATTAGACTCATGGTATGTTAAAGATTAATTTTTTTATAACCAGAATTAAAATGGAAAAACACAAAGAAAGAGGAAAAGAAAAACTAAGAAGAAGAAATGATATCAGTCAAAAGGCAAGGACATCTTTTGGTAATGATAATATAGCATCAACATTTGATAGTGTTCTAGATCTTGAATATTATATGCCTGCATGTCAGCTCTTGGGTTAACTGTGATTTGCAATTTTAAAAGCCACAACAGTCCATTTTAGAACATACTTCTACAGAATGCACATATCACTGAACCATAACATATCATGTGCAGTACTAGGCTTGCCTTACCAGGTCCACAAGCGGCCACTTCAATTGTTCCATATGAAGCTGTTCAAGATTGCAGCTTGGTCATTACGCCAGCAAACAAGTCATTTCCTGCAGCTACCTTTTCAGAATCAAGATACGAAACCAAGAGTTGTGAGCCTATTATTGAGCATCCACCGTCTCCAGAGCCTGAGCATGAATCTATAGAATATCTTGAGAGGGATATTGAAGATCTTTTTAATGATCCTGAGGATTATATACCTGCCATCAGACTAGATGTTGAAGAGTTCAAAGAAAGAATACAGGAGTTCATTGACATGAGCAATATTCCACTTGAAGGGGTTGACATGTCGAAAGCTCTCGTTGCTCTAACTTCGGAAGCTGCTTCAATTCCTCTACCCAAACTAAAGGACATCAGCTGGCTACGGACAATACACTATGTGTAAGTATGGGATTCACATCTTCATACGTCCACAGAAATGTTCAAAACTTAGTCTGTTGCAAATACAGGATAGTTGAATGAGAGGTAAGCAGGTTGGTTCCATAATAAAATTGGTTGACCACACCACACTACACTTAAAGCCAAGAGCTTTAAGGTACTGGCCCCATTTTCTATGCACGTACATTGGCACATTTTTCCAGATAAATAATAGCTAAAATCTAGAGCTGACAATCGCATTTAAAGTAAATCCTAAACACATCTCATAAACTATCTGTGATATGATAAACATTTTGAACGGACTTATGCTTGGTTGGTATGATTAGATTCATATAAGTATATATACCTAATTATTGCCTCTTTTTACGAGACATAGAATTCAACAATGCTCTATGCTAATAAATTTCTAATGCAGGTATGAGCTTCCCGATTCACACCGTATTTTGGCGGGGGTAAGTTGTGTCACAGGCACCCATCCATTGAACAGTTGTTCTAGTGACCTTTGCATGGGTCATGCATCAAATAAACCATTCTGATAAGGATTGTGTGTTTTTATAGTTTGACAAGCGAGAGCCTGATGATCCTAGCCCATACCTTCTTGCTATATGGACTTCAGGTACCTAATGAACATGGAAAACATGATTTGAAAAGCTTAAATTCAACAAGTCTAAACATGCCCTCATACGAAGAGCATAGTTAAATGGTTGTGTGTGAGACTTATGATTCTGATTCTTGCTCCCTAGCATATCCACATTGTTAAAATGTTCGGCCAAATAAAATAAGTTACTGCTTACAATTTGGCTGTTAACAATATCCCAAGTTGAATGTATATCAGGTGGAACTGCAATTTCATCCAACCCAACCAGAAAGCTTTGTGACTCCTCCCAGGAATCACATTTGAGCAATGGGGACACATGCTCTTTGTGTAATAATGCTCAAGATCAAAATGTCCAAACAGTTCACGGAACAATATTGGTGAGGGAAAAGCTACAACCTTTGTGTACCTTTTGATTTGAGTCATTGCAATGTGATGTGCTAAAAGCCTAAAACTCTTACTGACAACTAACACACGTGATGTTTCACAGATACCATGTCGAACGGCAACAAGAGGAAGCTTTCCACTCAATGGAACTTACTTTCAAGTTAACAAGGTAAATATGCACTAAATGTTACAGTATGCTCTTTTATTTATTTATCCTCTGGAATCAATCTTTTATACTCCCTCCTTCCTAATTTGAGATCCCACTACGAAATACGTGCAATTTTCAAACTGAACTTACGAAAATAATTTTTTTATTAATATGGATCTTGTTTGATAGATCTCATTGAGAACTTTGATACGGTGCAAAAAAATTCAACAATTATTTCGATAAATAGATTATTCTTTAGTTTGAAAATAGCACGTAGTTCTTTAGTGGACTATCAGATTGGGACGGAGGAGTACTCTATTTCGTCTTCAGTGTCATTAGCTTTTCTGATGACTTTTTGTGCAGAAGTAAATGAAATGGTATCTTTGCAGGTCTTTGCTGATGATGAAACGAGTCAACACCCACTTACTGTTCCTAGAGCATGGATATGGTCACTTAGAAGACGAACTTTACATTGTGGAGCATATTTAGGAGCGATATTTGGAGGTAATACAATCCCATAGAATCTGTGCCACTTGTGTCGTGCCACTTGAATGTAGTTTAACCTAATTTAAATAAGTCGAAATTTGGTAACAATGCATTAATTTTTGTAAACCAGGTTTATCAACAGCAGAAATCCAGAGGTGTTTTTGGACAGGTATGTAATTAATGAGCCTGGGGATTAGACTTTTGCTTAAAAAATTAAGTACATGAACCTGTTGCAAGTTGCAACAGCAAGCTACTCATTGTACAGTTAGCTTATTCAAGGGGAAAACACGAACAACACTACATTCACCTAATGGAGCATTGTTACAAGAAGGTTCATATGTAAATAGTTACTGAAAACAATAATCGTATAATAGACCTGCATGTTACGAGATGCTGTGTGTTAAGAAAAAGTTCATCTATTCTAGTACTAGTTTAACTTTGATTTAGAAACCAGAAAAAGTGAGTAGCAGTTTCACCTAGTTTAAGTTTTCCTATCTCGAAGGTAATGCGACAAAATCTTGATTTTACAAGTTTCTTAGGCTCTGTTTGTTTCGGGCGGAAAATGTTTTCTAGAAAATCTTTTCCATGGAAAACTTTTTCTAGAAAAGAAAATGTTTTCCAGTGTTTGGTTGTGATATGAAAACATTTTCTAGAAAACATTTTCCATTGTTTGGTAGACATGGAAAATCACTAATATGAGAAAATGACCAAAATCCAGCAAGATTAAGAAATGAGATGCAAAGAAAAATAAAAACTAGATTAACCTCAATTGTAACAAACCTCATAACTATATTTTAGCAAGCAGAGCACTATCCCCAGGATGCTAGTCCACCCAAAATTAGAAAAAACCCAAACTTCAAAGTACCCAAAGCACGAAAACACACTACCAAAATACCAGAAATAGAAGACACAAACAGAGTTCAAAGTTCAAAGTTCATTCCATAGCTCCTCAATTACAATACCAAAATACCCCAAAATACTCAAACTCACGCATTCATGATCTAGGCCTAAATGTGTTGGATGGTTTATTTCCTTTCGTGGCTTCATCATCAAGTATCTCAAGCAACAAAGATTGCATGGGTTTTGACCACCTAAAATTTTTCCCTTTATCCACTTTCTCACTGCCTTTTTTGGGTTCCATTGCTGTATTAACAGTAGATCTTAAACTTAACATAGCCCTAAAAAAGTGATAAATATCATATGCAGGCAGGCAGCAACAACAGGAAGCAAAAGAGCAACTACACTTTATAAATATCATATGTAAAAGTGAAACTAAACATGGATAAATATCATTGATGTGGGCCTGTGGCACTATGACACTGTTCTACAAGAATGTAAAATGGAATGAAATTACTAAAGCAACAAAAAGAGCAAGATAATGGTCTGTGCATTTTCATTTCCTCCAATTCTATTCCCTTTTCACAAGAACTGGACCTGAGTTCAAGCTCATTAACTTTGAAGTTCAAACAACTCTTGCATTTGACTTTCTAAGAAGAGCTGGTTTCAATCAAAGAATTGTCATAGTAACTACACTTGAGAACCCTGAAAACAGGAAGAAACTTAAGGAGAAACTCAAGATTGGTAGACACTTGCGTCAAGTACTATATTCCTAGTTAGCCCTCCTCCCGTAACAATCTGAGAGTTGTTACATTTTCAAGCAACAAAATTGTGGCATTCTTGTTACTTGCTAGTTGCTACTGCTCAAATAGCCTCACATTTGTATTTCTGTGCACTTACCAAGGCTGCGACAACGGGACTTCTAGTAACCATGAAAAGAGAGATTCAGAGCCATTCCAAATAAAGTACTGCAAAGAAAAATAGATTTCATATGCCTATTCAAAGCAAGATCTGGTTTAGGAATCCCCTTTGGCTTTGACTTACTACTTGGTAAGATGGGAACAAACATATGATTGAATGTATATATACCCATCAGTGTTATGGTTTGTTTGGGTGCTATTGTCGCTGTTGTAAGATGGGAACAAACATATGAACAAACATATGAACAAACATATGACAAAATCTTACATAATGATTTCAGGAATTATCAATATCCAAACCAATACAAGTAATGAAAGACTTTGCCAATTCAATGGTTAGCCAAGTCGTCCAATTTTGCCAATTTTAGCCTTCAATTTAAGACTCTGGCTGTTGGTTGTTTTGTTATTTCTGTGATGTGCTCTGTCACATAGAGGGCTATCAGTCAAACAAAGACAACGGGACTTCTAGTACCATGAAAAGAGAGATTCAGAGCCTTACCCATGTTGTCTACTAATACCATTTAATTGTTTTTTTCTTATCCTAATACCATTGTAACTGAGCACTTGGCCCAAAAGCTAAAAAGCTTGCACCCAGTTTCTCAGGCATTTCATCAAACATGTAATACCCCACCTTTCAAAGCAGAAATTAAACAACCATCAGTTGGGCAACTGGGTTTAAACAATAACGTTTCAAAGCAATAGCGATTGAGCTACCAAAATCAAGTGCGAACTCGAGATCTATCATTCATGGGATGAACTACTTCGATCAGAACTATCACGATTGAAACAAAAATAGTAGAAGTAGAACAACCTAACCTAATTCAACAGCGTGAGAAATAAACCAAACCATCGTTGAAGTAGCGAAAATCAACCAACACGCCATAGTACATACGCGGAATAATAATCAACGAAGAGCCACCACTGAAAATCATGTAATCGGACTAGTAATTGAACTGTAGACATAGAAGGAGAAAGAGGATCTTACCTTAGAACACCCCTGAGAGAGAGAGAGAGAGAGAGAGAGAGAGAGAGAGAGAGAGAGAGCGACAGAGAGAGAGAGAGATGAGTGGTTACCTGTATGTCGGGATGGGGAGCTGGGATGGAAGATGAATGTCGGGGCTGGGAGGCTGGGAGAACACAAGGCCTTGGGAAAATGTTTTCCATGTCTTTATTAAGGAAAACATTTTCCTGAAAGGGTAGTTCATTTTTTTTTTGACTTTTTCACCTTTGAAAAGGTTTTCCGTTGACTTAGATTTTCTGTTGCACTCAAACACCGGAAAGTGTTTTCCTAAAAAACGTTTTTCGCCTGAAACAAACGGAGCCTTGGTAGAAAGTACCCATGAGCATGAACTATGAAGTATCACCATAAAATACTATGTCGTTGGATCCTAAGAAGCGGCAAAAACAACCTATATAGATGGCGATGATCCTGTTTCATAAGGCATGTCATGTTCCCACCAGTCGGGTTTGGTATTCGCCACCACCAATTAGTTGAAAAATGTTGTGGAGTAGAGAATGATTCTTACTACTTAAGAAAATGATCCTAATGGAGCATTGTGGTCAAAGAATAGCTTGTTATCTTTAAAGATTGAATCTGATCATCTGTCTATCTAGGCTCCAAGCGAAACAACTCCTCTCCCCCCGTATTGGTTATTTAGTAATTTCCTTCTTCGTTTTGAATCTCTCCATTGCATTAATGTGTTTGGAAAACTGCAGGTTTTGTTTGTGTGAGAGCATTCAATCGGACGACACGTGCACCTGCCCATTTGTCCGAGAGATTTCACGTCTCGCCGATTCTAAGAGGGAAGAAGAAGTTCACTGAAGATGAGTAGGATGCTTTTCCGGTTAGCGAAGAGAGAATGCTTCATGTCATTGTTCATATCATTGTACGTAATTGGACATGAGGCAGAAAGGTGGCTTTTTGGTTTTGTACACAATTTTTTGCGTGCTTTCTGAACATGGGTATTGAGAGAAGACACTTGTTGGTGGGAATTTTAATAGAAGGTGCATATATATTTTGCTTTCTAATGCTGTGAAGTGAACGTTGCTGTTGGATCAGGTGCTAACAAATTCACCTAAAAACACACTACAACAAAGAAGACCTTTCCCAGCATTTCCTGCCCCGCGTTTTTTAAAAAAACCCCAGGAAAGCCTTCATTTGGTCCGGGTGGACGGAAAAAAAAGGCGCTTTCCTTAATTTCTCAAATATCTCCCTTCCCCTTCTTATCCCCAAATAGAGAAAAGCCCTAGCGCCTTTACTTTTCTAGATCGTTCTCTCTCTGCGGTTGGTCCTTCGATCAGGTTTGTCTCTCTCTCTCTCTCTCTCGATTAAGCTCAATTTGCACCAGCATGAACCAACATCTCAAGAACGACTGAACTTTTTTCCTCAGGCTAGATCTTGACTCCCCATTGAGCGATGTTACGTTAGAATTGGCACCTGCTGTGTTAATGGTAATGGTCCTAGCAGCCAGAGTTTAGTTGGTTTTGGGATTCAGGGCTTCGTTGATGGGTTTTGAAAAAAAATTCCACAAACTCTTCACATCGCGCCTACTGCAGATCAAACAATTGCTTGCCTCTCTCTGTCCTGCTCTCTCTTGTAGGTGACAATCCCCACTCTGATTTCTCTTGGTATTGGTATGTCTCTCTCTATTTCTCTTGAAGATGAGAAATGCAATGGGTTAATCATAATAAATTCCAATTGAAGGCGGAACATATACTTTCTTTTAGTGATAAGATCGTGAGGATCCAAAAAACGCCCGTTGCGCAAAGTTTTTCGACTAGCCCAGAAGAGTTGAACGAAGAATGAGCCTAGAAATAGCATAATGATGCTATGAGGTTGAACCAATCCTTCGTGGAACGGCCTATTGTAGATCGATATGACCATCACAAACTGTCCCGTAACAAAACCAGTCATTGCTGCTAGCCGTCTCTGGTTGTCTTTTATGAAGAATTGTTTGTCTTTTATGGAGGTGGACTCTTTTGTGGATTTATGACCACAGCCACTGTAGGTCTCGACTATTTCTTCGTTGTAGCCAGTTTCTTCATTTTTTTTTTTTGGAAGCAAGAGAGCCGTTGATATGCCATTGGGACAAGGATTGTGTGTGACATTGGTACACACAATATGTAATATATTTTCTTTTTAAATGATCAGTGGCAAATAAAGCCTAAATTGTGTTTTTATAAATTTTCCAAATTTTTAAACTTGTAATATAGTTTATGTACTTTTTATGTATTTATTGTGTATTTATTCTATTTATCATGTCTTTTTCTTTTGAAAATATGGTTATGATATTTTTATGTTTTTAATGTGTATTTTTTGTATTTATTATGTAATTATTATGTATTTATTGTTATTATAATGAAATTAATCCATTTAGTTTATTAAAATAAAAAACTGGGGGCAAATAGGTCATTTGCTCTCTTATCCTATCAAATCCACCTTCCAAATCCCCCTTCTCAAAATATCATCCAAACACCTCACTAACAAATCTAGCCTTCTTATGAGGTGGGACCACTCTCATTATAAATCCACCCTCATTACAAATCCACCCAAAATCGTCTCTGGTTGCCAAACGGGGCCTAAGTGAGGGAAAAAGATTGGGCCTCGCCCACATGGCCTTGCTAAATCAGGCATATACCATTCTCTAGAGGCAATTGGGGGTGGCATAAAAAATCAATGTTCTCCCTCTTTCCGTCTCTCAAAGATAGTCTATCACACAAAGAAGTGTAATTTTTGGATAAAATTTTCAGTTAGTTTTTTTATTTGATATCAAGAATTTTTTTTAGAAATTATGCATGGTAGTGCTTTATTTTTTTATTCGAAAATTAAACATTTTTCGGAGTTGATTATCTTTTTTTTTTTTTGATAACCGGATATTTGGGCCACCTTGCACTCACCTCGACTAATTCTGGGGCCCTAGAGGTAACCACCGGACATTACCCCCAGTGGCCCCAAGAGTTGCTGGCGAGTGGAATCGAATCTGAGACCTTGAGTGAGAGCAAGCCTCTAAATCCCAAGGTAAGACAACTTTTTATCAACCCCTTGGGGTCGGTAGTGGATTATCTTTAGAGAGCGGAAGGAGTAATTATTATAAAAAAGTACTAATGTTAATTATTTATAATACCCAAAAAGTTACGCCATTTCATATGTTAATAATCTATCAGCTTGCTTAATAACAATAAATTACACCTTTCCATTGATTAATCGCTCATCAACATGCTTAATACCTAAAATCAATATATGCGTTTTGAAAATACCACTATTTTACGATAAAAAAATAGTATTTTTTTTTATTACCCGGAGTGGGTACGTGCCACTCCAGCCCCCTTATTAGTTCGTCCCTAAATCTATCCAATCTTGCAAAAGTCAATTTAGGTATAACCACGGCTACGGTTTTTTTCTTGGTTTCTACTGGTTTTTGCTCTATACTTGGGTTATAGGATCTAGCTATTTGCAGGGCCGGCTCTGAGATTCTTGAGGCCTAAGACAATCTTATAAAACTGTGGCCTTCTGTTGTCTTTTCAAAAAATAAATATAAATAACTTCAAAATGATACTAGTTTTTTCGTCGCGTATTTTGTTTTTTTTGTTTTTCCCATGATTTGTTCCGTTGTTTCGATTAAAACTAGTTTTCAGAGATTTTATTTTTTGCACCAATCAAAAAAACTATCCCTTTGGAACTGTGAGCTTGTGAGAGAAAAAATATATTCTTATGGAGAAGGAAAAGAATGGTTACATGAATTGAACCATGTACCTATTGGATAGAAAAACTAGGTTTTTCTGCTAAGATAGCTAGCTCATTCACTATATAAGCAATGGATTAAATATATATTACATACCTTAGTGTACCTATCCGGAGCCCTAATTTTGAGATAAAATTTGGGGGCTTAAGTCGGTCGTCTTGCTCACCTTAGCTCAAAGCCGGCCCTGGCTATTTGCATGTACCATCACTGCAAGTACCATCATCTACCTAGGGAGTTTATCACTTGGTTTGCTATCGGTTGGTTTCTTAGAAAAAACTCGTCGCTTGTGTTGCAACTTTTTATCTAGACTTTGCATTTGCAGCTCCGAGACATGGTGTATTTTTTTTTGTATAAGCCTTCACTTTTTTGTTGTTGTAATAGCTGCTCACTGTAACTTTTGTTGAGTGTTCAGCTTCTCACTGTAACTTTTGTTGAGTGTTCAGCTTCTCACTGTAACTTTTGTTGTTGTAATAGCTGCTCATAGGGGTGCTAATCAAGTCAAACACAGTATTGACCAGGCTTGGCTCAATTCCTTTACTACCCGTGTTCAAGCTCGACTCGAGTTTGAGATTTTTTTATGAATAATTGTTCACTAGGTTTATATTTGAAGTTTTGTGATCCTGATAAGCTTGGCTTGCGAAATATGCAAGTCCTCAAGCTTCCAAGCTTGAGCTTAAGCTCATGAAATTTCGAGCTATCAAGCCTAAGCTCGTGATGTTCCAAAAAGACAAAAGTCAGGGGAAAAAATAAACTATACACCTGAACAAAATATATTGAGTGTTCAGCTTTTCATTGTAACTTCTCAACACTAGAATAGCAATTTTCGTCTTCCACGTACTTAATTCATGCTTGGGATATTTATTGATTTACGTATTTGGGATATTTATGGATTTACCTCTATCTATGACTCCCCCCATTCACTACCCTATCAAGCCAAATGCCTATATGCTCAAACTTGGCTTGAATTTATAATCAAACAATAAAAAGTGTTTGAGCTTAGCTTATACTTTTTTAAACGAGCCAAAAGTCAGGTGAAGCTCGCGACGAAGCTGTTTGGTTCATTTAACAGCCCTAGCTGCTCACAGTGATTTGTAACCTTATTGTATTGATGTGTGTGTATATATATATAACAAGATATGTTGGCAAATGTGTGAAGGTTAAGTCCCACATTGAAAAAATATAAAGATGGTTGGACCTTAATATACAATTGGATGACTCACCACTTACAAGGCTTAGCCTTTTAAGTGGATATGGGTCATTTAATGTAATATTGGGCCCAACGAATGTGGTGGACTCCGTGGATGCTCCCAAGAAGTTTGGGCCTTGTGCATGCCGGCGCAACGGAAGCAATGGCGGGATTGATGCATCATACAAACTCCCAACAAGTGGTATCAGAGTCGATGGCTGACGATATATGAGCAGACTCTCGGCGCGCCATGGATAGACTTGCATGGTGAACTCCAAGTGATGGAAACAAAAAAATTCCAATAGTGCAAATAATGTGGTGTGCCCATTGCAAGGTGATGCAAGCGAATGGAACACGTGTTGCACGTTGACTCGTTGGGGAGCATGGTGCCAATGAATAGGCACGTTGGCTCTCAATGGAGTTTCTCGTCGGGAAGCATGGTGCTAGTGAATGGGCACATTGGCTCTCAATGGAGAATTCGATGGATGGATCTAAATCGTTGGAGTTGGTGCAGAATAAGCCTAGTTTGGAAGATTGGGTTGAGAGTAGTAGATCAGAATCAAGGGGGAGCTTGGATGCAAAGAAACGGGCAAGGCTCAATGAACGGTTCACACATGAGGGGGAGATTTGTTGGAACATGTGTGAAGGTTAAGTCTAACATTGTTGGAATTGTGCCTTGAATTCAAGCCGTTCGAAGAAAGTGCAAAATTTGGTGCGAAAGGCGGTTTTCCGTCTCGCTTGTCCGGACAAAGGAAGTCTTGTCCGGACTAGCAGGTCTGGGATGATTTGGGAAGATTCTGCCTCGCTTGTCCGGACCTTGTTTTTCCTTGTCCGAACAAGAGATGCGCCAATTTGTGCGGCTGCGCATTTTGAATAGGGTTTTGACCTATTTTTGGTACTTTCTTATAAATAGAGACTTTTGGGGTTTCTAGGGTTTGATCCTTTGGCTATTGCTGTCATATTTGTGGCCTCTCTAGAGTTACGGATCACAACCGGCTCTTTGTATCTCTTCTTCACCATTGATGGTGAACTCTCTCTCTCCTCGCTCGTAGACGTACCTCAATCTTGGGGGAACCATGTATATCTTTGTCTTGTGTGATTGCTTATTGTTTTGTTTGCTTTCTCCCAACTTAGTCGCATTCATAGCGTTCGTTACAACAAATTGGTATTAGAGCTTTTGGTTGAAAAAATAGGGTTTCGTTTCCGATTGTGGCTATGGCAGCTAAGTTTGAGATTGCGAAGTTTGATGGGCAGAGCAGCAACTTCAGTCTTTGGAGGGTTAAGATGAAGGTTTTGCTAGTTCAATAGGGATTACACAAGACCTTGCAGGGGTAGGAAAAATCCGGCATCAGCGCGAAAAATTGGGAAGACATGGATGTTAAAGCTCTGAGTTTGATTCAGTTGAGTCTAGCAGACGATGTTCTTCGCGAGGTGGAAGAAGAAACTTCAGCAGCAGGTATTTGGCTGAAGTTGGAAGGCATCTATATGACGAAGTCGCTTACGAACAGGTTATATCTAAAACAACGGTTGTATACTTTTCGTATGTGAGAAGGTATGCCAATTAAGGATCATTTAGACGAGTTTAATTGTATTTTGATGGACCTGAAAAATATTGATTGTAAAATCGAGGAGGAGGACCAAGCCGTAATTTTGTTATGTTCTTTACCACCTTCGTATGAACATTTTGTTACAACCTTATTGTATGGGCAAGACACCATATCCATGGAGGATGTTAATGGCAGTCTTCACTCAATAGAGTTGAGGAAAAAGGTGTCAGGAGAGGTTGATGATCATGCGGAGGGATTGTTTGTTAGGGGATGAACGGCAGAAAAGGGTGGTACGAGTAATAGGGAAAGATCCAAATCAGCAGTTAAAAATAAGAAAAAGGGAAAGTGCAATTATTGCAAGAAACCAGGGCACTGGGCAAGAAACTGTTTAAAACTCAAGGAGAAGGAAAAAGAGGACCAGAAAAGGGGTAAAAATGTTGTCGGGCTTGCCGAAAGTTTGGATGAGTTAGATACTGTGTTATCAGTTACAATGGGAGATTCTCGTTGTGACACCGAGTGGATTTTGGATTCTGAGTGTTCATATCACATGTGTCCGCATAAGGAGTGGTTCGCCACTTACGAGGCGGTCAATGGTGGTACAGTTTTAATGGGCAACAATATGCCCTGCAAAATTGTTGGTTGTGGAACGATCCAACTCAAGATGCACGACGGTATTGTGAGGACTTTATTTGATGTTAGGCATGTTCCGGAGTTGAAGAAAAATCTTATCTCTTTGGGTGCTCTAGATTCTATTGGTTGTACTTTCATTGGTGAAGGTGGAGTTTTGAAGGTCTTGTGGACGCCCTTCCAAGGAATTCGATTCAGAGTCGCCACCAGGGTTTTAGCGGATTGTCCCCGAGGAACCGAACATGAATGACTCGTGCCTTATTTTGGATAAGGTTTAAAACCAATCCGTCTTCACCATAATATCTTAGGTTCGGGAGCTTGGTTACGAGAGGGGAAGGGTTTTATGGCACCCCTCTCGCCCGACCAGAGAGTCGGTCTCTACTTAGCATTTGTGGGATTTAGAAAATGTTTGTTATATAACTTCGAGCATGTAAAAAGAGAAATGGGGGACGGAAAACAGGTAAATGTGGTTACAAACAAAGATGCACATGAGATGGTGAATACTTGTGCAATATATATAAAGTGATGATACATGAGATGTACTGGAATGCATGAAATAAACTATATATGTACAACATATGCAAAAACATTGGCTTACATGAACCAAGAATAAATTCAAACATGAACAATAACATGTGATATCCATTAAGTTATGAAGCTACGTGATAATCTAACCATGAACCGTCTAAAATGCAATATGATAAGCATAGACAAAAGTTAGATTGAATACAATGCAATGAGTAAAGATTGCTAGAACCAAGATAGATCTGCTTGCTGACTATGATGTGAGCACACAAATGGGTTAACCTAAGTGCTCAAGTTGATTGACTTGAGTGCTCAGGTAACCAGAATACACAAATAGATTTTCCTCTTTGATAACCTTGGTTTACTTTCACTTTCCAAAAATGAATTCATTCTTTATGTCTAATCATGTTGTAGACATATAAACCCCCTTCTCACAAGACAAATGAGCTTCCAAAACACATTTTCATAGCATTTTATGCACAAAACAAGCCACAAGCAGATCCATATTGGGGTAGAATGATGATAAAAGCCTTCATAGGAAAGTTTAAACACAACATGACCAATAATAAACCTAATATAAACCAACAACAAAGATCTATGAGTGAAAGATGTTGATGGTCTAGATGGACCTAAGTGCTCAGATGGGGGAACTTGAGCACTCTAATAGACTGATTTGAGTGCTCAAGTGGTTTGAGCTGAACCCTTCAGTTTTCAAACCATAGGCTCCTTTTTACTTTCATTCATGGTACTTTTCTCAGAAACACACTTGTTTTGCCCTTTTCTTCATGTTTTCAAACTTTCTGTCCCCATTTTCAAGAAGGAAATACTTCCAAAACCACGTTTTTGAACATTTGTGAGATAGATTTGAGTTAAGACAACCCCCATTTGAACATAAACAACCATCATAATGAATCAAACATGATTATATGTCAAAATAATCGTCAAAACACAAACTATGAAGAAAAATGGTTTGATCATTCTAATGGATCTGAGTGCTCAGGTCAGGGATCCTGAGTGCTCAAGTTAAGGAACCTAAGTGCTCAGATGAAACCTGTCCATTCGAAACAAAAACTTTAAGAAAACATTTTTATGAACTTTAAACCCTTAACAAGTTCAGAACAGGTATAAAGAACCTGTCTAAACCTTTTGGGTTCCCTCAGGAAGCAAGAACAACATTTTGCAAGGTATTTCTACCTTTTTGAGCTTCAAACAAGGACTTTTTGTGGTGATTTTGGGAAGACACGACCTATGGATGAGTTTTTGGAGTGGAGTGACACAAGATGAAGGTGTATGAACAAGAACTCAACTGTTGGGTGAAGTTTGAGGGTATTTGATGGGCTTTTGAGCTAAAAATAAGGGTTTTTAAGAGATTTTTGGAGGATTCTTGAGGAAATATTGAATGAGGTTTGGGTTTTCGGGTGTTATGGCTTTAGACTCATACTAAATTGACTTTAGATGGTCTTTGATGAGAGTTTTTGGTGGAGTTTTTAAGATGTTTAGGCCAAAAATGGACTAAAAATGAAGTATTTGGCCATGGATGTGAATGATTTGAGCTTGGATCAGAGGTGAAGGGCTAAGAAATGATGGAGAGTGGTCTAATGAACAATGGTTTTTTTTTCTAGAGAGAGGAAATAAGGAGAAAAGGTGGGTTTTTATAGAGGAAATTTGGGAGAAAAATGTAAAACTAATTTGGTTTAGGGAGCTAGGATAGTAATTAGTTTTAGGCGTCTAGGATGGTAATTAGTTTGATTTGGGCCATCCCAATACGTGATATAGTGGCAAAAATATATCAGATTCGCAAAAAATCTCATCATTGCTTGTGCAGGAATCTGCCATGTGTCCCACCTGAGCGCTCAGGTTCATGGACTTGAGTGCTCAGGTTCATGGAGGATCTGAGTGCTTAAGTGGATGAATTTGAGTGCTCAGGTGGGTGGACCTGAGTGCTCAGGTCCAACAACGTTTCTTCCTTTGTTTTGAGTTTTTGGGCCATTTTGGTGAGTGTTTGGAGGTTCTTGGAAGATTGGAAGTCTTGTTCAAGCTTTAATTGTTGTTCTTGACTTATTCCTCATCATTGGGAATGCCAAGGATTTTCATGGGTTCAAATTGGGGTGTCTACAGGTCTCAAGGGGTGCTTTTGTGCTGATGAAGGGTCAGAAGCGTAATAATCTCTATTCACTCATGGGCAGTACAGTTATGGGTTCTGCAGCAGCGGTCGCTTCTTCAAAGGTTTCGGGTTCGGATTTGACTCGGTTATGGCATATGCGTCTTGGGCAAATGAGCGAGAGAGGGATGATAGTTTTGAGCAATCAGGGTCTACTTTGTGGGCAAAAAACTGAAAAGCTGGATTTTTTCGAGCATTGTGTCTACGGCAAGCAGTGCAGGGTCAAATTCAGTACAGCTGTTCATCGCACCAAAGGCACGATGGATTATTTTCACTCGGATCTTTCGGGTCCCGCTGAGGTAACTTCTAAATGTGGTTTTCGATATTTTATGAGTATTATAGATGATTTCTCTCGTAAGGTTTGGGTGTATATGCTAAAACATAAAAGTGATGCTTTAAGTACATTCAAACAGTTTAAAATTTTGATAGAGAATCAGACGGGTAAGAAAATAAAACGTTTGAGAACTGACAATGGTATGGAGTTTTGTCTTGGCGAATTTGATAAGTTTTGCAGTGATGAGGGCATTGTGAGGCATCACACAGTGAGGAAAACCCCTCAGCAGAACGGCGTGGCTGAACGAATGAACATGACTCTTTTGGAGAAGGCGCGTTGAATGTTGTCCAATGCCGGGTTGGGCAAAGAGTTTTAGGCTGAAGCCGTTTCCACAGTATGCTATTTGGTGAATAGGTCTCCGTCGATTGCTATTGAGTGTAAGACTTCGTTTGAGGTATGGTCGGGTCATAAGGCTGATTATTCCGTACTGCGTGTGTTTGGGTGTCCAACTTATGCTCATGTGAATGAGGGTAAATTGGAGCCACGTGCCAAGAAGTGTATTTTCTTGGGTTATCAGGTAGGTGTGAAAGGGTACAGATTATGGTGTCCGGAAACCTCTAAGTTTCTAATTAGTAGAGATGTTACTTTTGATGAAAACTTTATGGTTAAGGGTTCTAAGCAGCTTAAAGATGCAGTTGAGGAACCGAGGGTTCCAAAGCAGGTGGCGTTGTTATGTGAATCTTCTGGCTCAGGGAAGAATGACAGTAATCAGCTAATTGAAGAGGAGTTCAAGAGTTCAGACACAGATGATGATGTACCAGCAGAGCAACCACGCACTATTGCTAAAGATAGGCCAAGGAAGGAGATTCGGCCTCCTGAAAGATATTCGGTTCATTCTGAGATTGTGGCCTATGCTTTATCAGTTGCTGAAATAGTGGAGTATGATGAGCCTTCTAGCTATGCGGAAGTTGTTTCAAGCAATAAGTGTGCGCAGTGGTGTGTTGCTATGAGTGAGGAGATTGAATCTCTTCAGAAGAACCAGACATGGGAGTTGGTGGAGCCGCTGAAAAATAGGAAGATTGTTGGGTGCAAGTGGGTCTTCAAGCGCTAGCCAGGTATTCCAGGGGTTGAAGAGGCACGGTTCAAAGCTCGGCTAGTGGCGAAAGGATTCAATCGAAAGGAAGGTGTTGACTACAATGAGGTATTTTCACCAGTTGTAAATCACAGTTCCATTCACACTTTACTTGCTATTGTTGCATGTTATGACCTTGAGTTAGAGCAACTTGATGTCAAAACGGCATTTTTGCATGGAGAGCTTGAGGAACATATTTATATGCGTCAACCAGAGGGATTTGTTGTTTCTAGTAAGAAAGATCATGTATGCTTGCTTCATAAGTCTTTATATGGCTTAAAACAGTCTCCTAGGCAGTGGTATAAGCGGTTTGATACATTCATGATAAGCCAATCATATTCTAGGAGTGAATATGATAGTTGTGTGTATTTTCGGAGACTTCTAGATGGTTCATTTATTTATCTACTGTTGTATGTTGATGATATGCTTATTGCTGCCAAAGGTGTATCAGAAATCAACAAGTTGAAGCAGCAGTTGAGTGGTGAATTCTAGATGAAGGATTTGGGTGCAACAAAACGGATTTTGGGTATGAAGATTAGCAGAAATTGAGTAGATGGCAAATTGTTCTTGAATCAGAAGTCATATGTTCTCAAAGTGCTTGAGCGCTTTGACATGCAGAACTCGAAGCCAGTCAGTATTCCTTTGGCAGCACACTTTCGAATTTTAGCAGAATTGTCACCACAGTCGGAGGATGAGGAGAAGTATATGTCTCAGGTTCCATATTCAAGCGCAGTTGGGAGCCTTATGTACGCCATGGTATGTACTCGTCTTGATATTTCACATGCAGTTAGTGTCGTTAGTCGCTATATGGGGCAACCGGGAAAGGCACATTGGGAGGCTGTGAAGTGGATACTTCGGTATTTGAGAGGGACTGCAGATGTGGGTCTTTTGTTTGGGGTTTCTAATCTGTGATAGGTTATGTGTTCACTCTATCCGGAAGTGTCATTAGTTGGAAAACAACTTTGCAGGCTACGGTTGCGCTGTCTACAACAGAAGCGGAGTATATAGCCATTGCCGAAGCTGTAAAGGAGGCATTGCGGATGAGGGAAATTCTTTGCTAGCTCGTGTTGCACAAGGGGTCACTTCAGTATTTTGTGACTCTCAGAGTGTTATACATGTAACTAAAAATCTGATGTATCATGAACGGACCAAGTATATTGATGTCAGGTATCACTTCGTTCGAGAGATCATCTCACAGAAGCAAGTTGAGGTGAAGAGAGTGGGAACGACGAATAACCCAGCGGACATGTTAACTAAACCGGTTCCGGTTGCCAAGTTCAAGCATTGCTTGGGCTTGGTTGGTATTTGCAGTTGATCGCTCCTTGGGGGCATTGTGGTGAGGTAGAGGCAGAAGAGGGTTGCTATAATTAGTGATTTGAGTTCAGTGAAATTCAAGTCAAGGTGGAGAATTGTTGGAATTATGCCTTGAATTCAAGCCGTTTGAAGAAAGTGTTTGGCGCAAAAGGCCGTTTTCTGTCTCCCTTGTCCGGACAAAGGAAGTCTTGTCCGGATCAGCGGGTCTGGGACGATTTGGGAAGCTTCTGCCTCGCTTATCCGGACCTTGTTTTTCCTTGTCCGGACAAGAGATGCGCCAATTTGTGCGGCTGCGCGTTTTGAATAGGGTTTTGACCTATTTTTGGTACTTTCTTATAAATA
The DNA here is from genome assembly GCA_963854785.1 of Vaccinium vitis-idaea. Classification (NCBI taxonomy): domain Eukaryota; kingdom Viridiplantae; phylum Streptophyta; class Magnoliopsida; order Ericales; family Ericaceae; genus Vaccinium; species Vaccinium vitis-idaea. Next base: position 23,865,905 of record OY978218.1, read on the forward strand.
GAGACTTTTGGGGTTTCTAGGGTTTGATCCTTTGGCTATTGCTCTCATATTTGTGGCCTCTCTAGAGTTACGGATCACAACCGGCTCTTTGTATTTCTTCTTCACCATTGATAGTGAACTCTTTCTCTGCTCGCCCGTGGACGTACCTCAATCTTGGGGGAACCATGTATATCTTTGTCTCGTGTGATTGCTTGTTGTTTTGTTTGCTTTCTCCCAACTTAGTCGCATTCATAGCGTTCGTTATAACAAGATAAAAACTTATAAAGAAAGACAGAGGAACTTACGGATAATTCTTATCTTTATTGATGGAAAATAAGAAGATTTTACAAGTGGGGGTAAGAGAGAGATGAGAAGCCAAGAATGAAAGAGAGAGAGAGAGGGTACTGGAAAGTCTGCCTTCAAATGGGCAGGTTACAGCTTTTTATAGACACTACGTGCTACTGTAGCACTTACTGTAGATGACGTCACAAATGATGTTTTTACAAAGTTTTTACTGTAGCTGACGTCATGGATGATGTTTCATAGCTTCTGCAATCTTCTGATTTCTTCTGGATAGTTCTCACCGATTTTTCTTCTTTTCCTTAGCTTTTAACATTTTTAGTTCAATCATAGAGTCCCAAAGGTCGGCCTCGTCTGGATAAACTTCGGTATCATCTTTCGGGTCCTGAGATTCTCCGGCTAAGCATGCGAAACGTCTTTGGTCCAAATCATCTGGTTGTGAGGACATAGATATGTCACTTTTTTAATCTGCTTGGGATGAGCTAGGACCTTGGAGAGCCAAATACTGATTTTTTATAAGGTCCATAAGTTTAACGTCCTTCTCATGCTCAGACAAATTTGGATATTGATTCTGAATCATTTAGTCAGCTTGGTATTTTTCTACGGTTTCATTAATAAATGTTAAACATTTATCTGTCTCAAATCAAGACCACCATTTGACAAAGAAATTTCTTTGCAATTCTGATACACGAAGATGGTCCTGGTAGATTTCATATCCCTATTGCCATATGCATGTAATTCTGAACTCAGTGCAATACCATAAGAGGTCTTGACCAATAGGTGGATTTACTGCTGAAATTCCCTTGAGCTTCTGATAATATTTAAACCATGCAGGGAATGGTTTCTGAAGAGATTCTGGTAATATCTCAATTTTTGGGGCATGAGATTCCCACCAATGGAGGAACCAAGATGGAAACCCAGATGTGTTTAAGATTTCTGGATTCATACTGATGAACCATGAATGGGTTCGTACTGGATTCTGATAGTAGAATGCATATGTCTAGGCTCGGACATAATCCCAGTAATTATATTTCTGATCATTAATTCTTAATGTTCTGGTTGCAAATGTTGAGAGTCCCCACTCATGTGGATGAATCACCTTGACAATGTAGCATTTAGAGTAGGTGATTGGTGTCTTCGGATCTGTTTCAACTACGTGATGATGAGTTAGTTGTACTGATGACGTTTCAGTAAGGATTGCCTCATAAATGTATCAAGGTTTTCCTTCTTGAACAGTATACTGCTAATTTTGAAGATACCGTTCTTTAAGGTACCATGGATCCTACTGCAACGTTAGATCACTTACAGCTATAGTGATCACAGGTTGTGTTATATTCTTCCTTACATACTGAGGACTATGCTCAAAAGCCTCTTTTGCAGTTTTATGTTTAGATTGACTAGAAGATTCCCCCAATATTGAGTATTCTGATAAAGAAAGAGGTTTTTCCCGTCCATAATACTGTTGGTTTGCTGATTTCTTGCCACGGCCACGGCCACGACCTCGACCTCGATCGGGTGGCTCCATAAATATCTGCAAGGAGTAAAATAAAATAAACTCTAGCAAGAATATCAAGGCCCTTCTGAAACCTTTTTTTTTTTTTTTTTTACAGAAAATCTCATATAATGATATGTTTGTTCTTCATTAGGTTGAAGATTGATTCTGAAACGATCAAGTCTCTTATTGAGCTCTCTAATCCAATACAAAAGATTTACTTTTGTATGAGGATGGATAACTGATTTTATCCATAAATGATTCATTTCATCAATAAGTCGATGCCGTTCTGCTACGTCCATCTGCAATAATTCACTAGTTTGTTGTTAAAATTCACGAGTTAAAAAATCTGGTAAAGAATTCTGTTTTCCTTTGATATATTTGTAGACACCCCAAAATGAGGCATTCATACACGTTTTTGTCCCCGATGATGAAAAGAAATGCCCGGAAAGCCTCTCGGATTGAAACTCTTCAAGTCAACTCAGTCAACAGTACCGTACGGTACTCATCTCTCACGCACGGCACAACCCCAGTCACGTACAACATTCTTTTGAAATTTGGCGGTGGAAGTGTGCCGTACGGCACAGTTGGTGTACCGCACGGCACAGTCGCAGTGCCGCACGACACAGTTTCAACAGCCTTGGTCACCAAGTTTTCTTGATCCCAAAGTATTTTGACGGCCAAGTATTTTTCTTTTCGTTTAGGCCAAGTATACTTGGTCCCTAAGCAGATTTTTGCCCTATATAAACACCTCCCCACTTCACTTTCAAGAAGAACAAGCCTCTCCCTCTCCATTATAATGAAAAATTGTGAGAAAACCATGAATCTCTAAGTTCTTTCAATCAAACATTCCTTTAGTCATAAACCTCCTTCATCCTTACTTATAATTCCCAGAAATCGATCTCATTCTCTCTTCCAAAGCAAAACCCAACCCAAAGTTCAATCCCTTGTTTTCGGTCCAAAGCCGTGAGATTCATATTCAAAGCTTGCTCAAGTTCCAGTCCTCAATCATCATTCTCACAGTGCTAGGGTGAAGTTGGAGTTCAAGGAAGATCCAAACCGTGCCTAAAGAGTTCCAGAAGTGCTTCAATTCAAGAGTTTCAAACCGAGGTATAATCCCGTTTCGCCAAAACTCTTAGCTTTGGTACCTTGAGGGGAGGGGTACCAAGTGTGGGGTGGTCTTCTATATCACTTCCGCATTTGGTATGCCCATGTTACATCAAAATCAGTTTGATTTGATACCTCCCGATTGCGCCGTACGGTGAATACATCGCCTTGTACGGAGTAATCAATTGAGGAGGAACATTCTCTACTTAAACATGCCATTTTCTAATTCCAAATAATCTGTTTTTAACCATATTTCATGCCTTGTATGTGCCTCTATTCAATCATGTCGAAAAACCAAAGTTTGAACTGTTTGTGAAGAAAAACATTGCCGCACGGCACTCCCCATGTGCCGCACGACACAGTTGGAGTGCTGTACGGCACTCTTTTGAAAATTTGACTGTTGGACTGATGAACAGTGCCGCACGGCACACTTTTGCAAAATTTGAAATTTTGAAACATTTCCTTTACAAAACAGTTTGAACCCTTGGTATGTTATTTGGATTATTTGATTTGCATATTGCTTATTTTCATTATTATCATCTGCTTTGTTTGATAAACTGTTTATTTGAATAAAATTCGGCATTAAAATATCTTCTAAAAATCCCACAAATATTTAGTAAAGACCGATTTTTAATCGGGCGAGCGGGGTGCATTAAAACCCTTCCCCGTTCGTAACCTGGCTCCCGAATCCAAAACGAATATCTGGTTTTCAAATTGTTTTCTAAATCATTTTCTCAATCATTCCTCAAAACGGTTTCTCGGGTCCTAAACCATTTTCCAGAAAACCCGGGTGGCGACTCTATTTTCAAATCAAACCGGCGTGGAGGTCGACCGTCCACAAAATGGCGACTCCGCTGGGGATTCTCAAATTAATCTCTAATTTTGGTGTTTTTATACTTATGAACTTCCCGAAAGCTTTTCAAAACGAAAATGCTTAGTGCTATCGCAAGGAAGGAATGGCGGAGTAACAGGGCCTCGCTCGGCCATCTTGACTGGAGCTTTTGGTTTGTTTGTCCGTGTAAAGATATCAAAGAAGTGATTAATTTGGAGAGCCAAACTTGAAAGATATTTATGGGATTTTTTAAAACAATTTTATTGTTGAACTTTTGCATCACGTGCATCGATGTTGGATAAACCCCGTTGTTGCGTCTTGGTTACCCTACCCAGCTCGCTGGTGTTAGGACATCCCTGGATGCTCAGCAACCTTGGACCGTGATGAGTCAGCCTGCCATTTGACCTTTGCCATGCAGTACACTTGGCACTGGGAGGCAAATATTGGCTCTAGTCTGGGGGACCCCCAAACCAAAATCGGCCTTTGTATATAGGAAACCTAGAACCTTCCAACCTAGGACAGGAACCTACAGGTTAGGGTTATGTGATATATCATGTTATGTGTTTATTGCTTTCCATATATTGTCATCATTTTGCATGCATGTGTATTATCGTGGTTAGTTTGACCCTATGCTGTCACATTTTCCTGTGGTCTTAAGAGGTTGCCCTGCCCGATGACGAGTCGTGCATTCCAATGCACGTTGTTCAGATTAATTTAGTCCTTAGAATATCGGGACTTAGGAAAGTAAAATCAACTTGATCCTTGACAATCCATTGGCAATGACCTAACAGAAATTAGGAACAATTGACCCAAGCTGGGGCAGTCGTCCCTAAAATCAAAGTTAGACCCTTGAAAATGAATCATCGAGAACCAAGTTGTTTAATTTTCTCGAATCCTGCTATCCTAAATAAAGGATACACTGCAAAAGAAACACCGAGGATCGGGGCAGCCCTTTAAAGACCCATTTTTGCATAGTCTAGGAGACTTTAAATCTTTTTTGGAACACCTCCAGTGTCGGCCGTGCTCGAACGGCTCCTTGTGATTCTATCACATTTCTATCCAGATTTCAACAGCCTTATTGCTCTGTCTTGGATGGTCACGAAAGTTGACTGGCTCTGGTTCCAACACATAGGAACTATACCTACTGAGTAGTCGACCTACCCATGGTTGTTAAAAACTTTTTGAGACTTAGGGTGACATACATGATTCTCCTTTTTGAAATAAAATGGCGGCACTTCTAAGTCTGCTTTTGCTTTACTGTCAGTGCTAAGCGATTGGTCAAAGCGAGAAGAACAACATACCCGGTTGGACCCGACCTCCTAAACAACGGTTAATTCGAACTCAGTCAGAAGCATCACATTTAGGTTCAGCAGGTCCTTCAGAGATGTCAAAAGAACAAGCAAATAAGAATGAAGTTGAAGCTCTCAGGTTAGCCTTGGAAGAATAGCAAGAGCACAATGAAACCCAAATGGCCGAATTGCTACTTCTGATACAAGGATTGACCACTAGAAACCAGCCACCATAGGGTCCAGGGGAGCAACCACCGTCGCCTCCTCCGCCCAAAAATTTAGACTTGGAAGCAATGATGGCTCAAATCACCAAACTTGAGGAATCAGTTCAGAAACAAGAAAAGGTAGCTGCCACAGGCGTCGATATGGACAAGTTGTGTCTATTTCCCGACGCCAAACTCCCGGAAGGATTCAAGCCCATAGCTTGGTAAAAGTTTGATGGAAGTGGGGATCCAAAAGCTCATCTGCAAACGTATGTGGGCACTCTGTCCATGTATAACATCGAGAAGAATGCCATGGGTCAAATGTTTCAGCAGACTCTGATAGGACCGGCACTGCGATGGTTTCTGAATTTAGACATTTCAAAGAAAGGAAGCTGGGAAGATATTGGGGCAGCCTTCATGGCCCAATACAATTACAACATCCAGCTTGAGATGACCATTCGGGAATTGGGTGCAACCAAGATGGGGGCAAACGAGTCATTTGTTGACTTCATCAAAAGGTGGAGAGGAAAGGCATCTCAGATGATAGACCGGCCCTCAGAGAAGGAACAGATGAGGATCATCACGAAGAACTTATTGCCAGATTTTGCTAAACACCTAGTGATATTTCAAGTTACTGCAGACTTCAAAACCTTCTATGAGGTAGGCCTTGCCATCGAGGAGGCAATCCAGTCCAGCATTTTCGAGAAAAAGGAACCTGTTCCCAAAGCCAAATGGGTGTACCCTGGCAACACCGACACATTGTTCAGCAAAAACGATTATACCCAAGCCTTTTCCAGCTCCACAAACCAAAATTTCAACCAAGCCATGCCTATCAACGAAGTCAAAACTCAAACCAACCACTCTCAGAAACCACAAAGAACCCTTTCCCAATTCTTTGAGCCTCTGTCGTTGATTTATGAGAAGCTCCTCAAAACCGATCATATCAAACCACTCATTCCAACCTCTCTACCTCAAAAGCTTCCATCTTACCATAACCCAAATGCCTTTTGTGCATTCCATCAAATGCCCGGTCACACTACCGATGAGTGCCATCGCCTTCGTCATAGAATTCAGAACCTCATCGACAGCAAAACCATCATTTCCCCACCAACAAAAACAAACACCCAGACAAGTCCCAATCCTCATATCAACTCTGCCATGTTCGACATTGAACCCATGGGGGATTACTGATTGATGTCAAGGCCAACAAAATAAGAATGAACCGCCAAGGACCATGCAATAGACCAATCTTTCACGAGTCTTGGGAATTTTCAAGTTTCGAGTCAGAGTCTTCTCTGTTATTGAGTCAGTTTGTATTTATATTTCTACTTTGGTGTTTGTCCTCATATTCGAGTCTGTAATGTCCTATTGTCAAGAAAAGAGAAAAACCAAACATAGAGTCAGCATTGTAGTCCCGAACTACGTCACGACTTGATTCCTTGCAAAGGGATACGTAGGCAACCCTTAGTGGTTCGGTCGCAACTTTCATAAATCTATGTCACGCTTTTGTGTTAGAATTGTCGTAATAAACTTGAGTTTTTGCAATAATCCTTGAAAATGGAATTGTTTTCCACCATCATTTGAAATTCATGACAATCACTTCAAAACACGGGATGATTTTTGATTGAACCCTCACCTCTCACACGAAGAAGGAATTCCTGGCGCAATTCTCCAACGTCATCAAGAAGCAATGCTTTGACCAAAAAAAAATAATAATAATAAAATAAAAATGAAGCATGCTTGGTTGAAAACCCGAAAGGGCGGCCTAGGCAAAAGTTAAGGCAAAGCTTGCTGGATCAAAACTTTGAAGTATGATCCAGGCAAAAGTTAGAGCATATACAGATTCTTTCTATCAAGTTGTGCATTTCAAAATGAAGAAAGGCATTCTTTGTTTCCATTCCCCAGAAAAATATATCCCTTGATAGCCCTTTTTGAGCCTGAATTATCCTCTTTGAAAAAGAACCCAGCTAGACAGCTATCCCCCACACTGGGGCGAATTAAGAGAAATGAAAGTGCCAAATTCTCAGCAAGATGTCAAGATGAAAGTGCCGAGCACCTGATCGTCAGAGAAATGTCAAATTTTCAAAAGTACCAAATGCATGGTTGCCAGTGGCACGTCAGAATGGAAAATGCCAAGTTCATGGGCACAACCAAATGTGAAGCACTAAAAAGGAAGAAAGAAAGAGAGTGCCTATCAAAAGCCAAAATGGGGCACAAAGGAAAACATTGAAGAAAACAGAAAGGGCACGCAAAAAAGAGTTCAAGATAGCTGCTAGCTCTAAAACCCAGAAAGAATGAAATTTTTTGAGCCTTTATCCTTTCTTTGTTAAACCCCAAAGCCTTGGCCCCGTTATAACCTAAATAAAGTCCTTTCAGATTGAAAAACACAGCTTGATAGCAAGGATCCAGTGGGAACAATATCATCTCCCTTGGAGATCAAAAGTCAAAGCACCAGCATCCGTCAGAAGCAAAAGTCCAGACCGGGGCATCTCAATGGAAAATCAGTGTGTCAGCATTTCGGGGGCAAGAGTTCACAATAAGAAATCTTGTGTTTTTGATAAAAACAATTGATTTGAATGAACATCCTTTGATGGGGTGAAACAATTTCAAAACCAAAATACTCAAGTTCATGACGGTTTCGAACATCAATTGTGTGGCACGTTTTGCCACTTCCCAAATTCTCGAGTCAACATAGTTTTGTCAGAGTCCATTCCTTTGTCACAAGGTCAATCTAGTAACAGAATAACCCGTGTCTACCAAATTCATGAGTAGTCATTCTCCGCCCAAACCAGGGGCATCTTTGTAAAGTCATTCAAATTCACACAAGGTCTTTTGTCCAGTCAACCCTTGACGGTCTTGATATTCTTAAACTCATGGAAGACGATGTCAATGTATGGAAGAGTCTATTTTTGGATAAACAAGTCAATAGGTTCAGAATTGAAGCTTGTCATCTATTGGGACTCATTTGTCCAAGACTGGGGCACGTCAACTCAACGCCATCTATTGGGAGAAGCACATACACCTGAGTTCAAGATTTGGGGCAGAAATGCCAAAAAGCTCAAGCCTCACAAAAAGCCAGAAAACCCGAAAGCTCAAGCTCACTGATCAAGTGTAACTTTAAATCTAGACCCTATCCAAAAGGAAAGATAGTAAAGCAAAAAGAGACACCCTGTTGCGCCACCTACTTTCAAACAAAAAAAAAGGAATGTTGTCATTGTGTCATCAAATGTGAAAACCTGAGTCTCACACAAGAGTCCTCATGAGCAATTTTTCAATCAATCGTCCTTCGGGACAAGTTTTTTTTCAAACGTCCTTTCGGAATAGTTTTTCAATTAATCGTCCTTCGGGACAATTTTTCAACCAATCATCCTTCGGGATAGTTTTTCATTCCATCGTCCTTTGGGACAGTTTTTCAATCAATTGTCCTGCGAGATAGTTTTTTACTCCACCGTCCCTCGGGACATGTTTTCAATCAACCGACCTTCAGGAAATGTTTTCAATCAACTGTACGTCTTGCGGGACATGTTTTCAATCAATTGTCACTCAGAACATGTTTTCAGCTAACCGTCATTCAGGACATATTTTCAATCAACCAAGCGTCTCTTGAGACATGTCTTCAATCAACCATCCCTCAAGATGTGCTTTCAATCAAACATTTTTCAATCACCGTCCCTCATTGCAATTTTTCAAACAACGTTTTTCAATCCACTGTCCTCAGCGATAGTTTTTCAAATTTTCAATCAATTTCAACCAATTTCAATCAATTTTTCAATTTCAATCAACTTCAATCAAAATTCAATTGCAAGACTAGAAATGATCAGCTTTTCAATCAACCGTCCTTTTGGGTCAGTCTTTCAGTCAAGCATTCTTTGGAACAGTTTTTCAATCAATTGTCCTCCAAGGACAACTTTTCAATCAAATCAATTTTAAGGTCAGTTTCTCAAATCAATCTGCCTTCTGAAACAAATTTTTCAATCCAATCTCTAAACTCAATTTCAACAACTCAAGTCAATCAAACCACGAGACCTCGCTGGTCTTGCGCACACAATTTTTCACGAGACCTCGCTGGTCTCGCATGAACCCTTTTGGGGACCTCTCTGGTCTCGCACGAACCCTTTTGGGGACCTCACTGGTCTCGCTCGAATCATGTTTTCTTTGGGACCTCACTGGTCTCGCTCTAATCACTTGTCACTGTTCACGGAGCCTCACTCGCTGGTTTCGCTCACAACACATTGTCTCACTGAAAAACAAGGTAGCAATCCTCACAATCCGATCAAGGTATGTTTTCTACAACTCATATAGTTGCATGATCCATCATTTTTCATATACATTTAGCCCCGACGAACTATGCTGGTCTGATCCTTACAATGAGGTACGTAGGCAGCTCTTACGAGCGCGACCACATGCATCACATTTTACTTGTTTGTTTTCATACGAAGATGTTCACATCGAGGGGTGTCTTCTATCTTTGACGCGACTTCTATCACACAATGATTGTAAGCCTCATCAAAGAGGGGCAACTGTAGACACCCCAAAATGAGGCCTTCATACACGTTTTTGTCCCCGATGATGAAAAGAAATGCCCGGAAAGCCTCTCGGATTGAAACTCTTCAAGTCAACTCAGTCAACAGTACCGTACGGTACTCATCTCTCATGCACGGCACAACCCCAGTCACGTACAACATTCTTTTGAAATTTGGCGGTGGAAGTGTGCCGTACGGCACAGTTGGTGTACCTCACGGCACAGTCGCAGTGCCGCACGGCACAGTTTCAACAGCTTTGGTCACCAAGTTTTCTTGATCCCAAAGTATTTTGACGGCCAAGTATTTTTCTTTTCGTTTAGGCCAAGTATACTTGGTCCCTAAGCAGATTTTTGCCCTATATAAACACCTCCCCACTTCACTTTCAAGAAGAACAAGCCTCTCCCTCTCCATTATAATGAAAAATTGTGAGAAAACCATGAATCTCTAAGTTCTTTCAATCAAACATTCCTTTAGTCATAAACCTCCTTCATCCTTACTTATAATTCCCAGAAATCGATCTCATTCTCTCTTCCAAAGCAAAACCCAACCCAAAGTTCAATCCCTTGTTTTCGGTCCAAAGCCGTGAGATTCATATTCAAAGCTTGCTCAAGTTCCAGTCCTCAATCATCATTCTCACAGTGCTAGGGTGAAGTTGGAGTTCAAGGAAGATCCAAACCGTGCCTAAAGAGTTCCAGAAGTGCTTCAATTCGAGAGTTTTAAACCGATGTATAATCCCGTTTCGCCAAAACTCTTAGCTTTGGTACCTTGAGGGGAGGGGTACCAAGTGTGGGGTGGTCTTCTATATCACTTCCGCATTTGGTATGCCCATGTTACATCAAAATCAGTTTGATTTGATACCTCCCGATTGCGCCGTACGGTGAATACATCGCCTTGTACGGAGTAATCCATTGAGGAGGAACATTCTCTACTTAAACATGCCATTTTCTAATTCCAAATAATCTATTTTTAACCATATTTCATGCCTTGTATGTGCTTCTATTCAATCATGTTGAAAAACCAAAGTTTGAACTATTTGTGAAGAAAAACATTGCCGCACGGCACAGTTGGAGTGCTGTACGACACTCTTTTAAAAATTTGACTGTTGGACTGATGAACAGTGCCGCACAACACACTTTCTATACCGCACGATACACCTAGTGTGCCGCACGGCACACTTTTGCAAAATTTGAAATTTTGAAACATTTCCTTTACAAAACAGTTTGAACCCTTGGTATGTTATCTGGATTATTTGATTTGCATATTGCTTATTTTCATTATTATCATCTGCTTTGTTTGATAAACTGTTTATTTGAATAAAATTCGGCATTAAAATATCTTCTAAAAATCCCACAAATATTTAGTAAAGACCGATTTTTAATCGGGCGAGCGGGGTGCATTAAAACCCTTCCCCGTTCGTAACCTGGCTCCCGAACCCAAAACGAATCTCTGGTTTTCAAATTGTTTTCTAAATCATTTTCTCAATCATTCCTCAAAACGGTTTCTCGGGTCCTAAACCATTTTCCAGAAAACCCGGGTGGCGACTCTATTTTCAAATCAAACCGGCGTGGAGGTCGACCGTCCACAATATTCAATTTCAAAATCAAAGGCAGATAATTCTGATTGCCATCTAGCAAAAATTTGTTTGGAGACAAGATTTTTAACATCTTTTGCTAAAATAAATTTAGCAGAACTGCAATCAATACAGAGTAAGAAATTTTGATTTAACAGATCATCTTGGAATTTAGAAATACATTTCACGATAGAAAGCATTTCTTTTTTAATTGTGGAGTAATGAAGCTGGGCTTGTTCCAAGTTCCTGATGTAAATCTAACCAATTCCTCCTTTTGGGAATTAGGGCTTTTCTGCTTAAGATCTAACCAATTCCTCCTTTTGGGAATTAGGGTTTTTCTGCTTAAGAATTCCTTTTTTGCTTAAGAGGGGAATTCTTAAGCAGAAAAACCCTAATTCCCAAAAGGAGGAATTGGTTAGATTTACATCAGGAACTTAGAAAAAAGCCCGGCTGGTGTTAATTCCACGAGACAATTTTTTAATGCCACGACAAGTAAGATAGTGAGATAATATTGCCCTTAGCTTTGAAAGTATCGATTCTTCCACCTCTCTCTCTCTCTCTCTCTCTTTCTCTCTCTCTTTCTCTCTGATTTTTCCTCTTCTCAACTGTTCCATAACCCAGGGAACAACCAGAACCCATCAAACAATCAATTTCAATTTTCAAGGTGGGAAGTGATAGGGTTTCTAGGATTACTCTCAAAAGATTTGCAATTATCATACCAATTGTTACTAGAATACTGAAACTCTTAACTTTCTAATTGGAGGTTCTATCGTCTCTTAAACCATGGATCTGTTATTGGCCATAACCTACCAAAGAAAATTCCTCCATGGTCAATCGAACCATAAGGCTTGTCCCGGTTTGAAGGAGGAAGAAAATAGACCTTGTAGACTCCAGCGACCTGCTCGATTCTCCGATCACCCAACACCGTGTTTACATATAAAATTAACAAATTCAGTAATTAATTGACACGTAATTAAGAGTGCCAAATGTTGGCAGATTAAATATGGATTAATATGATGCCGTATTAGTTCCTAATTTGAAAGGCGGTTATTGGCAGTTACAAGTCCAAGGATAAGTAACAAAATTGACTTCGAAGCCATACTTTTAATTGTTAAATGCATGAATTACACGTGTCAACATATAAAATGAGGTAGTTGATAGTTGAGACACCTGGAGTATGTCGTGCAAGGCAGTTATTTCCTTAACACTAATCGTATAAGTTGTTTGAGTAATCGTGCAGATTCAAATTAAAACTTCTGAAGGAAGATCAAAGAAATTCAAGTTCAGATGTTGTTGGAGGGAAGAAACTGCTCATTTGAAATGCAATGATGAAGTTTGAAACAAGCCAAGTTCAAATGTTTTGAGCGGGAAGTTCAAATGACAAACAATGTCTATAAATAGAAGAAGTTGAAGAATGAAAAATCCCCGGACAAATCTTCAACAAACAACAATAAAAAATGATGCTTGGTTTGTTCATTGGCAAGTAGAATTGTAGTTTTAGGATTTCGACCCAGTTCGAAGTAGATTAGGAAGTAAATTTTGGTTGTTCCTGTAAAATCAAGTGTTCGAAGTTCTTGTTATCTGTTATTTGAAGTTGAAGACGATTTCGAAATAAGGAAATAAGTCTACTTGTGATTTATCAATCAAAGTATCTTCACTGTGTTCGTTTCCTGTGTTCCAACAAAAAAATTTTGAAAAGTACTTTTCCCAAATAAAATTTCCCCAGATGGAGTTTGCGTTGACCATTTATTAGTCAAACTTTTGCCACTTTTCCCAAAACAGTGGCCTTCACTTTTGACTCACCAAAAGGTTGTTGACAGTTTGAGGAGAGAGAGAGAGATGTGCGGCGTGGGAAAATTGGTGTACAATTCTAATTAACGTTTGTGATTAACCCATATCAATAAAACAGACGGCTAGGATCCGGGAAAAAAAATTAAAAAAGGGGTACCATTCTAATTAATCGTTGTGCATATTTAACAAGATGGGTAAAACATGTATGTTGCATTAACTTTCTTTCTTTTCATTTTTCTTTTAATTATTGTTCTCAATTTTTTATATTTTTCTCGAAACTAAAATGGCGTGTACAGATGCCCAGAAAAATTCCGATACATAAACTAAGAAAAATTAATCAAACAAATTTTAAATTACACCCCAATATACTATGAGAGATATTGCTTGGGAATGAAGTTGCTAGAGACTTTGCTCGGGGATCATGTTGCTTAGTTCACGAATATCCTTTAATCTTTTTAGTTTATTTTTTAACAAACTTAATTTATAAATGATGGAAAAATCTATTTTCACCCTTTTTTTTCTTAGTGACAATTACATTTGAGACTTGAAATTGGTACATAAAAAAACAAATAAATAAAGAAAAAACGGGAACATAATACAAACATTTAAATGTGCACAACAAAATAACCAAATACTTGTTCGGTTCCAACACCGTCAATAAAAAATCATAAATAAAATACAACAAAAGTAGAACCTAGGAAGACAAGAGTTTTTCATATTGCAAGTACTTATGGTAGATTATTCCTCATAAGACTCCCACATAGCGAAAGCCATTTATTCCCTTTGTGCCATCAACTGTATGTTTTGAGGTGACATATTGATTGGCTCTACCCCAACCACGTTACCGGCATTCCCTTGGTTGTCATTCCCACCCGCCCAATTGAATGGGTCAGTGAACCCCTCAAAAAACTCATTTATCCCCCTGGTGATTAATATGAAGTTGTGAATAACACAATATGCTGTGACGATTCCAGGTTGACGGGCTTTTGGATAATTTGGCATGTGTTTTAGGATTGGAAACATTCCTTTCAGAACCCCGAAGCACCATTCTATGACATTCCTCAATGACGAATGCTTGTAGTTGAATAACTCCATTGGAGTGCGAAATACCGTATTAGTCCCATTAAATTCATCCCTGTGATACTGGCGTCCTCGATAAGGAGCTAAATATCCTGGCATGTTCGTGTATCCAGCATCCACCACATAGTACTTATCTAAGACATAGAAGTTAGAAATGTAAGTGGAAAGATTTATTTTTAAAATCAAATGGTTTTTTTTTTGGGTTTAATTTTCAATACATAAGATAAGTGTTTTTAAGATGAACTTATTTAAAATAATTTATTAACCACTATCAATTTCTTCTAAAAACGTAATCCACAATGTCATACCATTTTGTTGTAAGCTAAGTTCTATAAGCTAAGTTTTTTTATTTGTTTTTTTTATTACACATGTTTGCATATTAAAAAAACATAAAGAGGATATGTATGCTGCTAATTTATTTGCATAATGTCTGATTGTTACTTACTAATTGGGGGGTACGGGAAGTTATTAGCCGGGGTTTGATACTCTGCATTGAAAACACGTCCATTGTGGGCACTCCCTTCCCATCCCGGGTTCACATAAGTGAACTTCATGTCGAAAGAACAAACAACCATAACATTTTGTGTTATTGTGGGCTTCCTTCCGCGAGACGCAACTTGCCTGTTACGCGGTACCCAAGCTTCTATCTGGGTTCCATCTATAGCTCCCACACAGTCCTTCAAATAAATAAAACCAACCATCAAATTCAAGTCACATTCGCTGGCCAAGTAAATTAATGAAGTCCTTCGTTTGGGTAAGGGAAAAAAAATACCTGGAACCATGGAAAATATCTATCGTCGTGTAAAATTTCAGGTGGCGTTACATGGAGGTCTGGTGGTCAAATGATGTGCGGTGCCAAGTTGCATATAGCACGACGCATTAACTTGAAGTGCGCGCTTATGGTGCTTGTAGAGCGTTGGAACCGATCAACGGCCATTCGATGCCTTTGGCAATGCCCACATATGTATAAAAAAATTGCCAATGACTCCTTGACACAAAGATGCTTATTATCCCATTGTAGTTGTCCTCTATAAACCAGTTCAGACACCAACGCTCTAAATGTAAAAGCATCCACACGTAAAATGTCTTTAATGGTTTGAGGGTGTCCATCCAACAAAAAATTGACGTATGCTTGACCAGTTTGTTCGGAGGTTTGTTGTGGCATTTTTTTGAACTCATCCTCCAAGCCTAACTCCAAAAACTCGAGGTCTAGGAGATCCTCATCGCCGTCACTAAAATAGGTTTCCCAAATGTTTTGCGGTGGAATTGAACTAGACGACATGGGTTTTACCTGGATGAAAATTGTTGGATACAAAGGATTTGAAATTCATGTTCACGGTGTCCTTAGAAAAAAAAAATAACAAAAAAATATTTACAATACGTAGAATGTGAAATCCGTATACAAACTTGTAACAGATTGCTCTCTCAATATGCACCAAATTCACAATCTCAAAGAATCAAATTTATAGTGAACAATAAGCTATGCCCAGTTATCAAATTCATACCCAGTTCTCAAAACTCAAACACGTATGCTTGAGGACTGACCTGAGCCCTCTCTCTGTTTGAGTTCAGTTTTAAACATCTGTTTCCACAAAGTGGGTTCCAAGTTCCAACTTATGAAATGAGAATATGAGATCAAGCCATCTTATTTTGTTCTTTTCAGCCTTATCTTCATTTGGTGCTAAAATTGCCATACATGTGCTAAAACAAAGCTTTCTTTTGTGTTTTGTTAGTTCTAATGCCAGTAAACAGAGCTTGTTCACGGTAATGAAAAGGTACTAGCAATAGGGAGGGCAGAGATGAATTACAAAGGATAGCTTGCGAGAATGATACTTCTTCAAGGTCCTCAATCAGGCCGAAACAGAAAATGCAGCAGAGACAGGATCAAATGAATCTGATTGTGGATCTCAATATGCATGGTTGTTCAAATAAATAAAAGTAGTGAAACCAAGTTGAAACATATTACATAACCACCAAATTGTTCCCAAAAATAAAACTAACATAACTAGGCAGTCCTTCAAATAAAAAACATTAGTGATATTAGTAGAGACAGTTTCCCATTGTTCCTAATCATTGATATTCAAGTTCCTCACCCACTCAATCCTCATTTGCGGCGAGAGTCCCATGAACCCTTGCCTCCAATCACCTCCACCTCCACCGCAAAATAAGCCATAGGTCTTCCAGTATCTTTTCTCGTCAACAAATGACTGAACAAGGGCAAGGGCAGCAATGCATACAGCAATGGAGGATGAGGATGGTCCTACGGTATTGGCGATCAAGGTTTCGTAAAATTGAGCCTTTCGTTCGTTGGCGATTGCCACCCTATGCATTTGCTCACCCTTCTTTTGTTTCGTGACAGACCCACCACTCCCCTCAGATTTGTGCTTTCCTCCCGTAGACATGACATCGCCCCTCCGTACGGCCTTTGGGGGCCCATACTTTTGTCGGTCCTCTTCGGAAGATGAACCGCCATTCACAGAGAGATTTGCGAAAGCACCGTTCGCCAATGAGCCTTCAAGAAGCTATTCCAACATATTCCTATGGTCAATGGGTTTATCGCGAAATTTCCCATAGTCTGTGTTCTTCTACATGGTAGAACATAAAAAAAAGGTATGTTATATATTTGGGTTGTCAGGGTGGTAGTATGAAAAATATAATACGTAAGTTTTAATAATACCTTCAGTAACTCTTCCCATACTTCATTCGGGAAGGCGACGGTTTCAAGCTCTTCATCCCAACCCTTCCCGGTGTGTGTCATTAAGTCTTGCCAAAGCCTATATTTGGCTTTGATGCGGTTGTACTTGTCTTTCAATTGTTTGAGGGTATAACCTTGCCTTGCAGTCACCCTCTCAAATTCCTTATGGGCATTTTTCCACTGACGGGCATTGAATACACGCGTTTGTGCTTTGTTCTTTCTTAGCTTCTTGAAGGAGTATTTTGATAAATTTCTCGGTAGTGGCATAACTCCACATGCAACGTCATTTTTTCTACGGTCCATGGTGGGCTTACATATAGGAAAAACAAATAACAATTTTAATGCATATTCAACAGTGATCATGTTCATACAAAAAGTATTCCACAAACGAGAGGAAAGATATTGGGAGAGAGAGAGAGAGAGAGAGAGAGAGAGAGATGTGGATAAATACCAATTGAACGGAGTTTTCGCTGGTGAAAGAGTGGGCCGAAGGTGTAGGAGACGGGGTACTTCGCTTCCTCTTCAACGGTTTGGTGACAGGTGGTTTGACAATAGCTTCGTTGTTCTGTATTGTCAAGAAACCAAACACAAAAATTAACACAAAGAGCAATAACATAAGGGCTGTTTGTGGTCTATATGATCGCTAATCCTCAAGCACAACAGATTTTAATTAGTTCTTCACTAACATTTCTTGCATAAGAAATGTGAGTGTATTGTCAGATTTTATTAGCTTAGCCCTAGTATTAGTTGCAGTGTATTGTTGGCTTTAGGATCACGTGAAAAACTTACTGGATGGTACTAAGAAATTTGGGAGAAAGAATTTTAACTTATGTATTGGCTCTGTTTTCCTAATCAGTTTTTTCAAAACACTTAGGACTGTAACTAAACAAAACCTTGAAAAAGAAAGAGATGACGAGGAGAGAAAAATGATGTGCTATTACTTACTCCCTCCGTTCCAAAATAAGTGTCCCCTACGAAAAGTCGTGCCATTTTTCAAATCAAAAAATTGAGTACTTCCGTTTATTGTTTTTCAAACTTTTTTACACCGAATTAAAGTACTCATTTAGTACTTTAATTCGGTGCAAAAAAATTCGAAACACGATACACGGAAATGCTTAGTTTTTTTATTTGAAAAAGGGTAAGAGAGAGAGTAAGGGACACTTATTTTGGAACGGAGGGAGTATTACCCTGGTTAATAGGGAGTTGGCACCACAAATGCATCACCAGGATCAGCCAAAAGAATGCCAAACATTTCCTGGAGTGCTTGAGTTTGGAAATACAGTTTTTTGAAAAGTGTTTTGAAAAACTGATTAGGAAAACTGAGGAATTTCAAGCAATTTCTTGATCTAGAACTTAAGCTACCTTCCTGAGTTCAGCCCTTTGCACTTTAATTTGATCAAATAAAAACTAAACCAGTGAAAAGTCTGAAACAGAGTAGGTTTTGATATGTCAAAGCATGTTGGTCTATGTCAAGCACATTTTTCACTCCACTTAGGGCACTTTAACTTGAGTTTTCCAAAAGAACTAACATCCATTATAACTTTTTACAACACTAGCCAAAACTAGGATTACTTAAACATGTTCTTGTTACCTATGTTTGTGGGCTATAAATAGCAAATCAAACAAAGTCTAGAACAAATGTGGATTAGTCAGAATACATACTTACAAGAAATCCATTGTTCATTTGTCTAGCTTATATTTGCCCAGAGTTTGTTTGATAACATTTTATTTCTTTACTTCATCTTCTCCTAGTTCCAGTGAGGAAGTGAAATGTTCATCCATTAACATTTTTGTGTGTTGTCATTTGCATTCAGATTCTTGTAAGTACCCAGTTCTCAAAAATATGTTCCAAAATAAAAAACCAAAACTAAATGAAAAGAGACACATAGATATAACAGATCGGATCAACCTCTAGCTTGTCGAATTTTTGTTGATCGGAGAAGCCATTTGCCACGCCTGCAAGAGTTGTGAACACCCCGCAAAAATTCTCCGAGTTTCGAAAATGATGGTTTGAAAAAAACATGATTTTGATTGTAGAGTCGCTACCCGGATTTAAGGACCACACCCGAGAAACCGATTTTTCAAAAATGACTCTTTTGCCCTTACTTTGGAAAAAGCTTTTACTGGCGCATCATTACCAAGATTTCTCAGGTTCGGGAGCTAAGTTACGAGGGGGGAAGGTTTTTAAGGCACCCCCCTTGCCCGGTTATGAAAACCGGTCTCTACTAAGTGCTTAAGGGATAATAAAACATTTATTCCTTGAACTTGAATCACATGAACAAGATAAGAATGTAAAGATCATCACAATTAATCACATGAAAATGGATGCTTGTGACCGTGTAGATGATGTAACATAATGATGAAATGACATGAATGAAAGAAAGAACAACTACAAACTGTATGTACAATGGAACAAAAGCTTTTAGGGACCCTTTTGGTAAAATCAAATCAGATCCTTCTATTTTCTTTCAAGCACCTGAAGGAGTGCTTTCAGGTGCCTGAAGTTGTGCTTTAGGCGCCTGAAGGAGAGGATTAGGCGCCTGAAAGGGGCTTTAGGCGCATGAAGTTGCTGCTTCAGGTGCTTGTTCAAATCCACTTTCACCTCTGTTTTGCTTTTGATAATGATAGGAATATGGTGTTAATTCACTGTTGCAAGGAAAACAAGCTTGAAAACTTCATTTAATGGCTAATTTGCACCATAAAACACCATTTATACCTTATAAAACATGCTTTTCATCCATTCAAAAAGTAAAACAGAGGCTTTTCAATTCATTCATGCAAAGCAAATGACCTCTAATAGGGATTTTGAGATAAATGGATGGTTTTGACCCCATAGATGATCATTTACTTCCTTGAAAACGTGGTTTTTCACCTTTTGGAGTGGAAAACAGAAAGCAAACAGTTTGTTCCTGGGATTTAAACCATCATCATCATAAAAATAGACCAAGAGAAAGCATTTTAAGATGGAAAGAGATAAAATGAACAAGGCCTGAAACTGTTGTTTCAGGCGCCTGAAGCTGCCGCTTCAGGTGTCGAGCAAAAATGCTCTTTTGGTGTGTTTAAGTCATGATAAGCCCATTATTGGTATCAAGAACCAACATGGACCTACTGACTTCCTTTAATAAGAACTTTTCTACACTGATTTGGTAGAACCACTACCTTTTGAGCTTGAAATGGATGATTGAACTATGAGAATAGGTTTTTGGGTGGATGATGGAGGTTAGGATCAGATTACAAACTTGTTTTGGGAGATTTCTTGAAAGGGGAATGGCAAAACTCAAGTGAAATGGGTTTTTTTGGTGGAATGTAAGTGGGTTGGAGGTGGTTTTGGACTTATTTTGTGGTTTTTATGAGAGAGAAGTGGCTGGTTTTTGTGTATTTTTTTCAGAAAATGATGGAACCCCTTCAAAGGAGGGGTGTGGGAGTTTATATAGAGCTCCAAAGGTTGGTTTAGGTGCCTTAGGGGTCATTTTAGGGGTCTATTTAGGCTAAGACGCTCCCTCTTGATAATATTCTGCAAAAATGAATCATAATCATTACACCCAAGATATTCCCGCTCAAATTTTGAAATGCTGGAAAAGAGCTTCAGGCGCCTAAAGAAGCCCTTCAGGCGCCTAAAAGGCCTCTTCAGGCGCCTAAAGGGGAATGCTTCACGTGCATGAGAAAGGTTCAAGCGCCTGAAGGAGGGTGCTTTAGGTGCATGAGGAAGGTTGAGGCGCCTAAAGGGGAATGCTTCAGGTGCATGAGAAAGGTTCAGGCGCTTGAAAGAGGGTGCTTCAGGTGCATGAGAAAGGTGCAGGCGTCTGAAGGAGGGTGCTTCAGACACATGCAAATATGCTTCAGGTGCACGAAATTGGTTCAATGGTCTCTTTTGGTTTTTGGTTTGGAAGTGTTTTGGTAAGGTTTTGGATAGGTTTCAATCATCCCTATTAAGCTCTAAAACGTGTTTGAAAGTCTGTTTTCATCATCGGGAACGCTATGGATTTTCGTAGGCTCAAATTGGGTTGTCTACAAGAGTCCTTACTTAGGTTCTCCGTTGTGGATGGATTGTCGATCGACGATGGTTCTCCCTGGTATGCAATCCACAGACGCATTTTATAGGCTCAACCTCTTCTACCAGACAAGCCCGTCCGTACAGATGTGTTGCGGATGGGCTATGGCAATTAAAGCTTCATAGGGTTGGGTAGGGGGAAGATGGGTCTGGAGAGAGAGAGAGAGAAAGAGAGATTCGCGCATGGGATTCTTTGTATACAAATCGAGAGGGGAGGCAACTCCTCACATTGGTATTCGCTTCTGCTGTTGCAGATCTGAGGAGAGGAGTGAAGGAGGACAGTGAGTAGTCGCTTCTGCTTTTGTAGAACTGGGGAGAGAGAAGCACCGTTGAGAGAGGTAAAGGAGGAGAGAGAAGCAGAACTGAGAGAGGTAATGGAGGAGAGAGACGCTCTACTGTGGAAGGAGAAGCAGAAGAGAGAGGTACATGAAGAGAAAGGAGAAACAGAAGAGAGAGGTAAAGGAGGAGAGAAAAGAAGGTACTGGAGAGTCAAACGGTAATTAATACTGTGTGGTTGAGAATATGTGTAGGGCCCATAGTCAGACTTTCCATCCGATCATTATTTCTAAAATATTTTGTTTGGAAATATAAAAGTCTATTTTAGATCACTAAACAAGCAAAGTGCTTGTTTCTTTGTTGTACTTTAATTTCCTAAGTAAATTGGTTTGTATTTCTTCACTTTGAAGGAAAAATCCTCTTAATTGAGGTAATTGAACCATTAAAACACAATCGTCTGATTAGATTTGGTTTTCCAAAGTTAATCTGAGGGAGGAGATTAAAAACTCTCTCTGGCACGCTCGCACAAAATTATTTTTCATTGGAAAGAAGTAAAAGAACCAAACACACCAGCTGCAGTCACTATTAAATCTAGTCGTCTGCAAATATTGGATCCGAATCAGATGTGGTCGCTAAAATGCATCTTCTTCTTTTTTGGGGTACAAGCTAGTAAAGAAAACTCTGGACGCAGACTGCAACTTCGAATCCATCACCTTCTTGTGGTCTCTTCCCAAAAATGAAAGAGAGGTATTGGAAAGTGGCTAATGAATTAAGAGAGAAGTGAGAGGTATTTTGGACTCTCACTTTGAAGGATATAATGGTGATTTCAAATGACTTTGTCGTAGCACTAAAGAAATGCCTCGTGGTATTAACACCAACCAAAAAGCCCAGCTTAATTACTCCACAATTAAAAAAGATTTGCTTTCTATCGGGAAATCTATTTCTAAATTCCAAGATGATTTGTTAAATCAAACTTTCTTACTCCGCATTGATTGCAGTTCTGCTAAATTTATGTTAACAAAAGATATTAAGGCTGTGTTTGGTTAGATAGTTTTGATGATGTCAGCAGGTGTAATGAGTGGTGAGAGATAGAGAGAGAAATGAGGGAAATGATGATGTCATCAAAACTAAAATTAAAACTAAAACTAAACAGGGAAACGAACAAGACCTAAAAATCTTGTCTCCCAACAAATTTTTACTAGATGGCAATCAGAATTATCTGCCTTTGATTTTAAAATTGAATATATCAAAGGAGAACATAATTCTTTACCAGATTTTTTAACTCGTGAATTTTAACAACAAACTAGTGAATTATTGCAGATGGACGCAGCAGAACGGCAGCGACTTATTGATGAAATGAATCATTTATGGATAAAATAGTCATCCATCCTCATACAAAAGTAAATCTTTTGTATTGGATCAGAGAGCTCAATAAGAGATTTGATCGTTTCAGAATCAATCTTCAACCTAATGAAAAACCAACAAATCATTGTATGAGATTTTCTGTAAAAAGGCTTCAGAAGGGCCTTGATATTCTTGCTAGAGTTTAATTTATTTTACTCTTTGCAGATATTTATGTAGCCAGCCAATCGTGGTCGAGGTCGTGGCCATGGCAAGAAATCAGCAAACCAACAGTATTATGGAAGGGGAAAACCTCTTTCTTTATCAGAATACCCAATATTGGGGGAATCTCCTAGTCAATCTAAATAGAAAACTGCAAAAGAGGCTTTTGAGCAAGGTCCTCAGTATGTAAAGAAGAATATAACAGAACCTGTGATCACTATAGCTGTAAGTGATCTAAAGTTGCAGCAGGATCCATGGTACCTTAAAGAACGGTATCTTCAAAATCAGTAGTATACTGTTCAAGAAGAAAAACCTCGATACATTTACGAGGCAATCCTTACTGAAACGTCATCAGTACAACTAACTCATCATCACGTAGTTGAAACAGATCCGAAGACACCAATCACCTATTCTAAATGCTATATTGTCAGGGTGATTCATCCACATGAGTGGGGACTCTCAACATTTGCAACCAAAACATTAAGAATTAATGATCAGAAATATAATTACTGAGATTATGTCCGAGCCTGGACATATGCATTCTACTATCAGAATCCAATACGAATCCATTCATGGTTCATCAGTATGAATCCAGAAAGCTTAAACACATCTGGGTTTCCATCTTGGTTCCTCCATTGGTGGGAATTTCATGCCCCAGAAATTGAGATATTACCAGAATCTCTTCAGAAACCATTCCTTGCATGGTTTAAATATCACCCGAAGCTCAAGGGAATTTCAGCAGTAAATCCACCTATTGGTCAAGACCTCTTATGGTATTGCACTGAGTTCAGAATTGCATGGATATGGCAATGGGGATATGAAATCTCCCAGGACCATCTTCCTGTATCAGAATTGCAAAGAAATTTCTTTGTCAAATGGTGGTCTCGATTTGAGACTGATAAATGTTTAACATTTATTAATGAAATCGTAGAAAAATACCAAGCTGACTATATGAGTCAGAAATTTTCAACCAGTAACCCATCACAGGGTTCCGTAAACTTTGTTCAGCAAATGAAACTTATGATTCAAAATCAGTATCCAAATTTGTCTGAGCATGAGCAGAACATTAAACTTTTGGACCTTATAAAAAATCAGTATTTGGCTCTCCAAGGTCCTAGCTCATCCCAATCAGATTCAAAAAGTGGCATATCTATGTCCTCACAACCAGATGATTTGGACCAAGGACGTTTGACATGCTTAGCAAGAGAATCTCAGGACCCGGAAGATGATACCGAAGTTTATCCAGACGAGGCCACCTTTGGGACTCTATGATTGAACTAAAAATGTTAAAAGCTAAGGAAAAGAAGAAAACTTGGTGAGAACTATCCAGAAGAAATCAGAAGATTGCAGAAGCTACGAAACGTCATCCATGACGTCAGCTACACTAAAAACTTTGTAAAAACGTCATTCGTGATGTCATCTACAGTAACTGCTACAGTAGCACGTAGTGTCTATAAAAACCTGTAACCCGCCCATTTGAAGGCAGACTTTCCAGTGCCCTCTCTCTCTCTCTCTCTTTCATTCTTGGCTTCTCATCTCTCTCTTACCCCCACTTGTAAAATCTTCTTATTTTCCATCAATAAAGATTAGAATTATCAGCAAGTTCCTCTGTCTTTCTTTACAAGTTTTTATCTTGTTACGATCCTTTATATCTTTGGTATTATATATATATACTAGGGATTACCCGTGCCTAAAGGCACGGCGCAACTTGTTTTGAACATAATTTAAATAAATTTATCACTCTTTACTGTTGAGCGTACATATTTATTAACCATCTTTGCAAAGGCACCATCTTTACAAATGATTTTATCACATCATTTTAGCACATACCCATGCCTTCTTGAAGAGTTTAGTACAATATGACTTCAAGTGTCCTTAGCGAGGTGTGAGCAAATTGACCATGCCTAAAGGCACACACTTGCATACTTTTATCACCACGAAAAACCAATTATTCGTTCTTATTGACTACATCAACTAATCTAGGATCCAACAGCTCCATCGATAGTCACACTTGAAGAAAACAAAATAAACAATCTTTATGCAGAAGTAACATAATTGCATGACCAAGAAATCATAAGACTGTAGCACTTACAAAACCGAACTTAGCACCGAAGAAACTCAATCTATCTCCATCGTCTAATCCAGAAAAACACATAAATCCCAATGCAATTCAAAATTCTATTTGATCATGAAACCATGCTACGTCAAAATTCTCTGTTAAATCCTACCCCTTCTAACCCAAAATCGTCGTTTATCGAATCTATCCAATACTTACCATAGCCAATTCCTCTATCCTCATCTGCCTCTACCAATAGTCCAACTCATGTTTCCCAACAATCTTGCCGATAACCTGGAAACCACTGTGTGATGCTCATGCACCCCACCCCGCCTCCATTGCCATATTTTCTCTTAGCTTTCCCATACTGTTTCTCCCATCTACATCCACAACCTCCCACTTCTTATAAACCTGATAAAAAGGCAAATTAACAAAGCTAAGAATATCACTTTAGATTTTTGTTTGTCCTTAGTCGAACACAACACTAAGAAAGTGAAATTGCACAATTTTCGATTGGAGTTGGAATACCAAAGAGAAACTGCAGGGAAAATAAATTTGATAATAAATGTAATGAGATGAAAATTATCATTGAACATAGTATTAGTTTCAAGCAATGGCTTTATACTCTTCCCGCAATTCGACTGCCCATGCCCAATGGCACTTCTCAACTTAATTTGATGTCAACTTAAGCTACCCACTATATCAAATAGAAGTCATCAGACACAACAAACCGAATAGAACTTTTTTTTATACTTTTGATCCAATTTCACTATCCATCAATTTTAGAGCTTGAATAGAAGAAAAATCAAACAATATATAATTACTTCATTCTCTCGAAGAAAAGCAAAAAAGGTGAACAGGGATATATAGGTTTGCTTATAGCAAAGCCTATCACTAAAACTAAGGATCACCAAGAAAAGAAATTACAGCATTGATAATTTTACCTTTTCCCCTCATGGTTAGAAGCCTTGAAATAGAAACCAAAGGTCATCCCAAGAATTGAGCATCATCCTTGTCAATGACATCCAAAACCCTAGACGTCCATGCTGATCCACTTCACCACACGGGTCTTCAACACAAAAAAAAAAAAAAAATGCACAACAAACAAAATACGTGCCTTGATGAGATGTAAAAAAAAACATTGAAAAACATGTCATAATCACAAAAAATAAAAATAAAAAAATAGAAAAAGAAAACATTATGAGACTCTCCAAAAAAAGTTAGTCCTCAAACACAACTAACCGTGAACGTCTCCAAACACCCTCATCATAACTGTTTGAAACGTCTACGTATTAACAAACCT
Organism: Vaccinium vitis-idaea; assembly: GCA_963854785.1. NCBI lineage: Eukaryota > Viridiplantae > Streptophyta > Magnoliopsida > Ericales > Ericaceae > Vaccinium > Vaccinium vitis-idaea. The sequence goes on from OY978218.1 coordinate 23,892,015, forward strand.
GAAATGGTTGGAAGCAACGGTGTCAGCAGTTGGCAGTGGAAAGGATTAGTTTTGGAGAGAGAGAGAGAAGTCATGCACATAGTGTAAGTAATTAGGCAAAAGCCATTCCTTATCTTTTTTTTTCTAACCGGAATTTCGTATTGGTAATTAGGCAAAAGACTAATTAAGGGAATGCATACGACTAATTAAGGGATATATGTGCATAACATACCAAAATGTGATGTATGTAGATATAAGGAAGATATTGTATACCTTAATTTTACTGAAATTTTGAAAGTCATTCCTTTCTCTCTCTTTTTCCTCACTGGAAAAAGCCATTCCTTTTTGTTTGTCTTGTTCACTTCAACAATCATTCATTTTAGATACAGCGAAGATATTTGTTACTATTAGAATTAATAAAATCACTCCAACAATCATTCCTTTTAGATTTTGTGTCAATCTTAGCCCTTGAAAAGAAATCCTCAAACTATGAGTTTAAATTTTGAATGAAAAGAAATAAAAGCCCTTCGATCAATTGGAGCTTAACTTTAGAATCAATCACAGCTCTTCAAAGTGCCACGGAGGACACTTGTGAGAGAGACATTTTGAAAACCCTTGTGTAATGTAATATAGATATATGTGTGTGTGTGTGTGTGTGTGTGTGCCGGTTCCCCTCACACTTAAAATAATACATAAAAAAACACCTCACTCTTTCGGGGCCCACTGCAATGTGCCGAACCGTTGATCTTGTTTAAATGAGTAAAATAAAAGTTCTTGCAAAATGTCAGCTCAATCGGATATCAGTAAGTGTTTGATCCAAATAGTTTTAAAAACACTAGTTTGACATCCAAGTATATCAGCTCAATCGTCTTGCATGGATGATTTTATCTTTACTAAATTTGACATCCAAGTATATCAAAATAGTCTAGTTTGCGCGTCAATTTTTATTTATCCCTAAGATCTGCAGCTTGCGCCTCTTCCTTCAATCCGCAAATAATTATGCATCAATGGCATACCTGTGGGCAGTGGCAGCTTCGACTATTGTTAGACTGGACTTTGAAGGTCCCTTTAATACTGTGCGCAGGGAGTGCTGTGGGAGCGGGAACGAGGGGCCCTGGAGTGAGTTGTTCACTACAGGGTGTAGTGAGTAATATAGACCGTTGATCTCTACAGTTAATGGCTCTGATGTGATTTATACTATTACCGGTAATAATACACTTTTACCGGTAAGAGTGCATAGCGAATCTGAATCATCGATTGTGGAGATCAACGGTCCCTATTACTCACTACAACCCTGTAGTTTGAAATGTTCACTACAGGCGCCCCACTTCCGTGAGAGCGTATGTGACAATTATTTCTTTTTGTTTACTCAAGGATATTCGATTAAAAACATCATTCAAGCGCAGTACCAGTGTCAGCAACGCCCAAAGTGATCAGTATATGGCTGATTAATTTGATTTTAATTGGGGCATCCATATCCCAATTTCAATGTCCCACTCAAAAGTTAGCTTGATTCCCCACCCAAAAAGTAGCACTCAAGTTATCAACTCAACCAACTACTCTATTGGAGGGAGAGGGTCCCACTTTGAATCCCATTACCTCCTGCCTGCATTTTGCACTCTCTGGGCTCCAAAATTACCAACACACTCACTACTATAGATCATGCCTTGCAATAATAACACATAATTCAAGGGCTTACTTACAACACAATATATAAAACCTCTACCCAAAAAAAAAAAAGATAAATAATAAACAGCATCACTGCATGAGTAAAGTTCACTCAAGAACGTATGTTGTACTGTCAACGTCTTATTTCGGAAAACCTAAGGGTTAGCATGGTGGTCGAGGCTTCGATCGAAAGAGTATGTTCCATCCTAAAGTCTTATGTTTGAAATTTTCTGGTGTTATTAACTCATTTGGGGCCAGTCCATCTAGAGCTTTGCACTCCCTCCAAATGAGCCCCCCATGGTGAACGGTGAAATTGATACTCATGTTAGTTGAGGTGTGCGTAAAATGGTCCAAACATGGATTCGTCAAAAAAAAAAAAAAAAAAAAGTGTATTTTGTAACTGTTAGCGTGTAGAGCTATTCATGATAATCATTGATTTTTTTACAATTTTTTTTTAATCACCAAAGAGTGAGTCTAATAACGAAAAAATACCATCTCTAGCCATAAAATATCCATGCACTTTTTGGGAGTGGGTTGACACTCGACAATGTTTTAGCACTAATGCCAACCTTTCCCCATCATTCGCTTTCATTCCCACACCTGAGAAAAAAAAAAAACTTTGGACATAGCATACCCACCTACTGTAATACCCTCCAATACAAAGTTATCAAATATGAAAACATAGCCTCAATTCCCCATGAAACTCTGTTTCTTTGTTTTTCTCATTCAATTTTTGTTCACCCATGGCCACTGCGACTCTGATATTCATATTGGATACAAGGTCACCATTCCTGTCCCAACAGAATACAGTGTGGGATTCACAGGGAGGGCTTTCATAATTGAATCCATTCAGATGTTTCCGAATTTCAAAGTTGCATTGAGTGTTGAATCTGGAGAGCAAAAGTATTCATGTTCCTTGGATGTTTTCCTTGGTGATGTAAAAGTGTGGAGTTCTGGCCATTTTTCGAGGTTTTACACGACGGAGAAATGTGTCCTCGAGCTGACTCAAAGCGGAGATCTACAATTGAAGGGTTCCGAGGACCGCCTCGGATGGAAAGCTGGGACTTCTGGACAAGGTGTGGAGGTAAATTTGAAGGATCTGTGTAGTAACGTTGTCAGTTTTCAGTTTCTTGATTTCATGAAGATGAAAATATATAGGTTTTCGCTTTTGGTTACTCCTACTTTGCTTTTTGCTCAGACAAGAACAAAAGGAAGGAAACATCTTTTGCTGGTCTATACAAGTTAGCCAAAAAGTAGCTGTCAAAACAAGTGAGCAACTGAAACTTGTTTTTAGAAATAACTGTAAACACCCTTTTTTTAGATCTTTTCCACCGGGGCGGTTGCAGTTCGCTGTAACCCCGGGAGTCTGATGCTGGAGAAAGTTTTCTGTGCCAGTAGAGCACGGCTGACGTCGTACCCTACCGTACATCCGGGCCGTCTATCTGTGTTTTTAACCCAACAGATCTGGGCCGTCCAAACACGGATAGACGGCCCGGATGCGCAGTCGGGTACCACACCAGCCGTACCCTACTGGCACTGAAAATTTTCTCCTTTTTCTGTGTCCCGTGGCACTCATTAATTCCTAACTGTTAAAGATGCTTAGTTTGTTAATGGTTAGTTAAGTAGTTTGTTAAGTCTGTTTTGAGTTTAGTTAGTATTGTACACGTCATCTATCCATGTAAAGCTGATAGAACCAATCAGAATAGGACTTCAGGGATTGTATAAATAGGAGAGCTTCTCTTTCTGTAAACCCATCGAAGAAATGAAATACAATTCAGTTTACAAATTTACTTTCCATCTCTTTCTCTCTCTCTCTCTCTCTCTCTCAAATCATTTGGATGTGCTTGCTTCCCTTGGCTCAAGCCTTATACCTCTCATAAGCTTCTTCCAAAATCTCTTCCATGTGTTTTCCTGGGGTATTGCTCTGCTTCTAAAGGATATCGTTGTTATGATCCCATTGGAGACAAAGTATATATCTCTAGGCATGTTAAGTTTGAAGAGACATGTTTTCCATATTCTGATCTTATCGCTTCTTCTTCATATACTGCTAGCCATACTGTGTTTCCTTCTATTTCCTCTTTTGACATTTATCTCACATCCTTTGACAACATCAATGTCTCTATGCCAGTTTCTTCTTTACCAGTTGTGACTACATCTTCTGTTCCTACAGATTTGTCTTCCTCTTCTCATGTTCCTCCTTCATCTTCTTTAATTGCTGATTTTCCTTCTTCTTCTGCCTCTGTTCCCTTAGCCTCTACTTCTTCTACTTCTACTCATCCCATGATCACTAGAGCTAAGGCTGGGGTTTTCAAACCTAAACAACCTCTTTCTCTTTTTACTACTTTTCCTCCTCCACTTACAGAACCTCAAAACTTCCAAGAAGCTCTCAAGCATGCTGTCTGGCAGAAAGCCATGGCAGAGGAATATGAAGCTCTAGTTCATCAAGGGACTTGGACTTTGGTTCCACCTCCTTCTCATGGTCATATTATTGGTTGTCAGTGGATATTTCGTATTAAAAAACACTCTGATGGGTCTGTAGCACGGTATAAAGCCAGATTAGTGGCAAATGGTAATCAACAAGAAGCTGGTCTGGACTTTACTGAAACCTTTAGTCCCGTGGTCAAGCAACCGACTGTGAGAGTGATTTTGGGCTTGGCTGTCCATCATCGTTGGCCTCTTCGACAACTTGATGTGTCCAATGCTTTTCTTCATGGTCTTGTTTCAGAGGATGTCTACATGAGGCAACCACAAGGGTACAAGGATCCTCAGCATCCACATTATGTTTGTAAACTCACCAAAGCTCTGTATGGATTAAGGCAAGCCCCACGTGCTTGGTTCTCCATGTTTTCCTCTTATCTCTTGGAACTTGGGTTCAAGGCTAGTCAAGCGGACACATCTCTGTTTGTTTTGACTACTTCAACTGCCATTACCTTACTTTTGGTCTATGTTGATGATATCATCCTCACTGGCAGTGACACATCCTATATTTCTCATCTCATTCAGCAACTTAGTAGTCGATTTGTCATGAAGGATTTGGGCAATCTTCATTATTTCCTTGGGATAGAGGTTACATCTACAGATTCTGGTTTGTTTCTATCTCAGTCGAAATATGCATCAGATATTTTGGTAAAGGCTGGTATGGTGGACTGTAAATCTAGTTCTTCACCTACCTCTGCCAAAGTTCATTCTGATATTCCAGATCCTCCATTTGAGGATGTTCATTTGTTTAGAACTTTGGTGGGTTCATTACAATATCTGACATGGACAAGACCTGAGATTGCATATCCTGTCAATGCTGTCTGCCAGCATATGCATCAACCTAAAGTTAGTCATTTCTGTGCTGTTAAACGTATACTCAGATACATCAAGGGTACACCCACTCATGGTCTACATTTTGTGTCTAGCCCTCTATCTATTACTGCCTTTGCTGATTCCGATTGGGCAGGAGATCCTGTAGACCGAAAATCTACCACAGGTTTTGCTATTTTCTTTGGTTCCAACTTAGTGTCTTGGTGTGCCAAGAAACAACCCACAGTTGCTCGCTCTTCTACCGAAGCTGAATATAGGGCCATGGCTCACACGGCTGCAGATTTGGCTTGGTTACAACAACTTATGACAGAGTTGTGTATTCCCATTGCTCCTCCTCACGTTTTGTGGTGTGACAATCGTTCTGCAATGGCCCTTGCTTCTAACCCTGTTTTCCATGCCCGTACTAAGCATATTGAGATCGATTATCACTTTATCCGTGAACAGGTATTGGCTAAGAAGATTGTTCTTTGCTACATTGGTACCTCTGCTCAAATAGCAGATATTTTTACCAAAGGGCTTCCAGTTGCACGCTTTCTTCTTCTTAAATCCAAACTCTTGGTTGGTGCCCCACCCAAGAGTTTGCAGGGGAGTGTTAAAGATGCTTAGTTTGTTAATGGTTAGTTAAGTAGTTTGTTAAGTCTGTTTTGAGTTTAGTTAGTATTGTACACGTCATCTATCCATGTAAAGCTGATAGAACCAATCAGAATAGGACTTCAGGGATTGTATAAATAGGAGAGCTTCTCTTTCTGTAAACCCATCGAAGAAATGAAATACAATTCAGTTTACAAATTTACTTTCCATCTCTTTCTCTCTCTCTCTCTCTCTCTCTCAAATCAAGAATTTGATACTAACCAGTTCCGGTAAGAGGTTACAATTTAAAAAACCTTTACTAGTGTTTTTGTGTGCAAAAACAGTCATCAAATGCATTTTGAGATTTTTCTGGAAACAAAAGCAGGAAACAGGAAACAAAAACTTTACCTACTAGACTATACCCAAGTGTTAATTACTGAACCTAGCTATTTTGTTGCAGAGACTGAACTTACTAAGAACAGGTAACCTAGTTCTGGTAGACGCCCTCGACCGGATAAAATGGCAGAGTTTCAATTTCCCTACTAATATAATGCTTTGGGGGCAGAGATTGAATGTGAGAACTCACTTGACTTCTTTCCCCAACAACTCAACTTCATTCTTTTCGTTCGAAATCCAGCATGACAAGCTTGCATTGAACTTGAATTCTGATAAGGTCAACTATACATATTGGGAATTCAAGCCTCTTGACAACCAAAACATCACATTTATCAAAGTGGGTAATAAAGGTGTAGACATCTTTGGTGATCTGTACACGAAAATCGACCAAATTCCATCAGGAGGATTTCAACCCTTGCGATTTATGGCATTGGGGAACGAAACCGGAAATTTGGGGCTTTATTACTACGCAACGGAGAAGGGAAAATTTGAGGCCTCTTTTTTGGCTATAAACAACACTTGCGATCTTCCTTTGGCATGTAAGCCTTACGGCATATGTACATTATCCGATGTTTGTTCGTGCATTCGGTTCATAACAAGAGATGGGATGAACTCCAATTGCAGCAATGGTATTTCTTCTGGAGGGTACTGTGGGAAAAATCAGGTGGAAATGGTAGAGTTACCTGGCGTTACTACCGTGTTAAAGGGTACTCGTGTGAAGGATAAAGTGAGGAGAGAAAAATGTTCGGATTTGTGCTTGGACGACTGTAATTGTACTGCTGCATTGTTTTCATTTGATTTGGGAGAGTGTTTTTTGTATGGTCTGGTTAGAGGAGTGAAACAGGTTTTGCAGGGAAACGAATCGAGTTACTATTTTGTAAAGGTTCTGAAAGGAAGTGGTGGAGGTAAAGCGAAGAGTTCTGGTTTGAGAAAATGGGTGTTGATGGTGGTGGGGGTGGCTGATGGATTGATTCTTGTTGTAGTTTTGGGAGGGATTGGGTACTATGTAATTCAGAAGAGAAGAAAGAATTTACAGAATATTGATAACACTTCCTAAAGCCAATTGATTCACAGTTAATTTCTTGTGAAAATTGAATATCAAAGTACAATCTTGATCATTTATAATACGAAGTGACATCAATTATTGTTGACATGCCTATTTCCATGAATATATATTGTGCAATTGTGTTTCCCTGTCAAAACTTGTGCAAAAGTTCTATTTTTTTTTTCTCTTTCACTTTCCATGTAACTCTGAATAGGAACATTCCAACATATGTCAAATATCTCCAAATACTAGGGGTGTAACTAATCCGGTTGGCGGCATTTTTGGGACCAAACTTGTTTTTTCGGTTTGGACAATTGTAAACCGGAACTGGTCGAAACTAGGTCGGTCCGGTTTGGCCGAGAGAGAAACACTTTAGATTGAGAGAAATCAGAATCACAAATTAGAAGTTAGAACCACAAATCGATTGAAGTGGGCCATATACATATATACATACAAATCAGAAATCAGAATCACAATACATATATACTGTGTGAGATCGAGCGAGTACAGATTGAGAAACCTTTGGAGAGAGAGAGAGAGAGAGAGAGAGAGAGAGAGAGAGAGAGAGAACCACGGTGTAAACGATGGAGCTACCAACGATGACTAATGACTATGATTGCGTTGATGGTGTTTGGTGACGATGACGATGAAGATGATGAAGCTGAACCGGTGTAGGTGGTGAGATCGACGTGGTGTTGGTGGTGGTCATGAGTTACTTGTGGTGGTGAGTCTAATGACAGAGAGGGAGAGGTGAGAGTCAAGGGAGTGGATAGAAATGAGGCCCAAAATTAGTCGATTGAGTGGCAATAACCATCAACGGTGATGTTGGTGGTGGTTGTGGTGATGACTGGTGGTAGTGAATCGGTGAGAGGTGAGATCAGGAGTAGGGTAGAGAGAAGGCTGAGGAAAGGCAAGAGAGAATACCAAACCGCTAGTTCGGTCCAGTTTGACGGTTTTTTTTCTTCTAGGCGTAACGAATACATGATGATATACAACGGTAATGTTATAGTGACCACATTTAAGTTCTTAGTGCGAGCATGCCAGGACTGGATTGCAGTCCAATTGTTGAGATAGGTCTCGTGCCTTCTCCTAACTTTGTATCGTAGGTGATTGGTGTGATCCAAAGGGCTGAATCACACAGGTTCTTTGTGCCTTACCGAAAAGGACTTATAATTTTCCAAACGGTTTTGGAAAATGAACGTAAGAAGGTAAAATAATGCCAAGTTTTATTAATGATGATTAACAAAGGTTGGGGTACAAAGAAATGTAAAGAACAACAGCTAGGCAGGGCTGAGCTAATCTATGAACAAAGAAACTGTAAGGACTCGTATAAAAAAATACTTTTTGGAGAAGTTTCGATTTGGCCGATAAAAAGTCCCGGTGTAATTGTTCCTTGGATTTTTCTAATCACAACGGTATAATTGGAAGTTATTTTTGAGTAAAGCAAAGTCATCTTTCGCCCATTTTCTTCGGAGAAAAATATGCCGTTTTTCGATTTTGCACTAAAAGTGGGGGGATGAGATTTTGATGTGATTAGAATTTCAAAATTCTGGAAATGCCATTGTTTCCAAATGGGGGGTACTTCCTTATTTTCATAAATAAATTAAAGTAAAGAAAATTATAGTCTTTACTTAAGTTTGGTTTTTGAAAATAAGTATTGTGCTGGAACATGCCTTGCTGGCATAGTGTGTAAGGACCTGTAATTTTGCATAATTTTTTGGAATAATATTGGGTAAATGTGAGGAATTAAATTTTGACTAAGAGGGGTCAATGTGATGGTAGTGTATTGCATTTGGATCTTTTTAAAATACATTTGGAAGTTGAGGGGTGTAAGTGTATAAGGATGTGTGTATATACACATGTGTTAGTCTTTTTTTTGTAGACACAAATCACTCCCCTCTCTCTCTTCCACCCGACCCTTCCCTCTCTCCTCTTCCTCTAAAAAATTCTCCATCTTCTCTCTAAAAATTCACTCCCCTCACTCAATCTCTTCAAGAACCAAGTTCAAAACCTTCATCTACGCGTCAATTGGAGTTGGGTTCACCGTGGTTCTTCATGGAGATCAAGCATTTCGGTTTGGGGGCATCATAACCTAGGGTTTTGTATTTTCTACACATTTGAAGCTTCAATCTTGAGGTAGGGAAACAATTACTATCTTCTCTAGTTATATACTTGTGATTTGTTGTACATACTTTGTTCTTGGCTTCAATTCCTTTGAAAATCATATTTTCCCCCTTTGTGTGGGTTTTCCTCACTTTGATTTTGTGATCTACGAAATTAGTTGTTGTTTGATGAAATTGGGAATGGAATTGATCTCCCTCCATGTTTAATTGTTGCCTAGCATCTCTACTTTGGGCCTAAATTATCACATTTGCATTTGGGTTGAAATTCCACACATCTATGGTGAAAATCTGCACTGCTGCCCCTGTTTTTAGCAGCTGCCCCTATTTTCCAGCAGCTGCCCCTATTTTCCAGCAGCTGCCCCAATTTCCTGTGTGGTTTCCGGCCACCCTTTGACGTCCGTTTGGCCTCCAATTGTCCGTATCTTCGCATACTCGACATATAGCAACGTAGTAACCCCAAAAACCATTTTGAAATCATTAAACTACATTATTTGACACATGATTATGTGGGACAATTCGTTATACGTATCGGATACAAAGCATGTTGAATTGGTTGGCTCATTTGGCGAAAATTGTGATATTTTGAAAGAAAGGGGATACATAGAAATGTTTTGAAGAACTAAATGTTTTGAGATGATAAAAATGGTTTAATGATTCTAGGGATCACCCGTTTGGTGTCCCTAGCCATGGGTGTACGGAGCCCACAAAATTCGGCAGGGGTGCACGGAGCCCACAAAATCCGGCAGGGGTGCACGCAGCCCACGAAATTCGGCAGAGGGATTCATTCCCTATTAAATTTAATGGTTGTTTGTATGACAAAGTTGGAAATGAAAATGTTTTGGGATACCTATAGTATTTTGATGAACATTGGATACTTGGATATGATTTTTGAACACGTGCTACACTTGTTGGTGATTTTGACAAACTTAATGTATTTGGGTATCTTGGGACACGTTGAAATCATTTTGGACACTTTGATGTTACTTTGGACACGTGGGTACTTCTTGGACACGTATCATTTGTTTTAGCTTCCGTTGTGTTCCTTTGATCATATCTTTTCATGACAACTCATATCATGTGCACCAATCATATTTATATGCCTAGCAGTTGTAGTATGGTTTTTTTCCCTACGAGCTAGTGAGCTCACCCTATCATTTTCAGGTACACGGCATGGAGCAAGGGTTGGATGTTTGACGGGTGGTTGCATTGCATGGAGATTACTGATCATGAAGTCATTTTTCTTTTTCATCTCCATTATCAAGAATTTTATAAGATGATATTGTAATTCGATCTTTCTCCAATCTTTTTGGCAATAAATGAGACATGTAATAACTTTGAGATTATTGATATTATGCATGGGGTTATGGGTACCCTTAGTTGGAGATTGTTGAACTTGGTTATGGAAAAGTGAATTTGACTTGGACTTTTCAACGGAGTTTAGTTTGACTTTGATGTATCCCACGTGGATTATATTTGTATTTTGGTTATTTAAAAACGAGGGCGTGACAGAAACAATAAAAAATCTATGAGAGTGGAGGGATAAACTCTGAGAAGAGTGGGTTTTTGTAAGCGTGAGCTATGTGGTTTAGGAATCCTTAATCCAACTTCAGTTCTCGTATTTATAAGCTATAGGTCCCATAGTTTTGACGCCTTTGATCTTGTTATTTTGATTTTGAACTTTCCGCCTAGGAGTTGGTTGCACGGTTGATGATAATCCTTGTAATCGATCTCCTTCTAAGCGTGAAAGCCAATAGCCAAGGAGTCCATCCTTCTCAGGTCTCTTTGTTACATCACCCGTGTAACGTTTTTCCCTTGAAATGTGGGTGGCCAATGGCCGAAGAGAGCCCAAGCCTTGGCCATCTCTATTGCCCTGTATAGATAAAAACAGGCAGACCTATAACAACTTCTCCTATTTTCATGGGAAGTTGGAGATAAGCCTTGTTGGAATTGTGCATTGAATTTTCCTTTTTTAGAGAATTCCAATTGTGTTTAGGATTTCCTATTGTGTTTAGGTTTTCTTATTGTGTTTATGATTTCCTATAGATTGTGTTTCTTATAAATAGAGGCTTTGGGTAATCCTTTAGCTATCTCTCATATTATGGTCTCTCCAGAGTTACGGATCATAGTCGGCTCTTTGTATCTCTTCTTCACCATTGATAGTGAACTCTCTCTCTCTCTCTCCTCGCCCGTGGACGTACCTCAATCTTGAGGGACCCATGTAAATCTTTTGTCTCGTGTGATTGCTTGTTTTGTTTGCTTTCTCCTAACTTAGTCGCCTTCATAACGCGCGTTTTACAACAAACTGGTATTAGAGCTTCTGGTTGAAAAACTAGGGTTTCGTTTCCGATTGTGGTTATGGCGGCTAAGTTTAAGATCGCGAAGTTTGATGGGCAGAGCAGTAATTTCAGTCTTTGGAGAGTAAAGATGAAGGCTTTGTTAACCCAACAGGGATTGCACAAGGCTTTGTTAGGATTGACGAAGTCCGGGGTTAGTCCGGAGAATTGGGAAGACATGGATGCCAAAGCTCTGAGTTCTATTCAGTTGAGTCTAGCAGACGATGTTCTTCGCGAGGTGGAAGAAGAAACTTCAGCAGCGGGTATATGACGAAATCGCTCACGAATAGGTTGTATCTTAAACAACGTCTTTATACGTTTCGAATGTGTGAAGGTACACCTGTTAAGGATCACTTAGACTAGTTTATTCGTATTATTATGAATCTGGAAAACATTGATAGTAAAATTGAGGATGAGGACCAAGCCCTAATTTTGTTATGTTCTTTAACACCTTCATATGAGCATTTTGTTACCACCCTGTTGTATGGCAAAGACACAATTTCTATGGAAGATGTTAAGTCCAGCCTCTATTCGAAAGAATTGAGGAAAAAGGTGTTGGGTGAGGGTGATGTGCATGCGGAGGGTTTGTTTGCTAGGGGAAGAACAACAGAAAGGGAGGAGTTGAGTAATAGAGGTAGATCCAAGTCAGTAAAAAGGAAAAAGGAAAAATGGGAAGTGCAATTTTTGTAAGAAACCCGGGCACTGGAAAGTTGACTGTTTAAAACTCAAAGAGAAGGAAAAAGAGAACCAGAAAGGGGGTAAAGATATTGCTGGAGTTGCTGAAAGCTCAGATGAGTCGGATACAGTGTTATCATTTACAGCGGGTCATTCCCGTTCTGACAACGAGTGGATTCTGAATTCAAGATGTTCATACCACATGTGCCCGCATAAGAGGTGGTTTACTACTTATGAGGTGGTCAATGTTGGTACAATTTTGATGGGCAACAACATGGCTTGTAAGACTGTTGGTGTTGGAACGATTCAGCTCAGGATACATGATGGTGTTGTTAGAACTTTATCTGGGGTTCAACATGTTCCGGATTTGAAGAAGAATCTTATCTCCTTGGGTGCTCTTGATTCTCTTGGTTGTAAATTCCTCGGTAGAGGTGGAGTTTTGAAGGTCTCGAGAGGTGCATTGGTAATGATGAAGGGTCAGTAGTGTGGCAACCTCTATATACTTCAATGCAGTACAGTTACAGGTGTTGTAGCAACGGTTGCCTCATCAAAGGTTTCAGATTCAGACTTGACTCGTTTATGGCATATGCGTCTTGGGCATATGAGCGAAAGGGGGATGACAGTTTTGAGCAAACAGGGTTTGCTATGTGGGTAGAAAATTGAGAAGCTGGATTTTTGCGAGCATTGTGTCTACGGCAAGCAATGCAGGGTCAAATTCAGTAAAGCTGTTCATCGCACCAAAGGCACGGTGGATTATTTTCACTCGGATCTTTGGGGGTGTATATGCTAAAACAGAAAAGTGATGCTTTGAGTACATTCAAACAGTTTAAAATTTTGATAGAGAATCAGACGGGTAAGAAAATAAAACGTTTGAGAACTGACAATGGTATGGAGTTTTGTCTTGGCGAATTTGATAACTTCTGCAGTGATGAGGGCATTGTGAGGCATCACACAGTGAGAAAAACCCCTCAGCAGAACGGTGTGGCTGAATGAATGAACAGGACTCTTCTGGAGAAGGCACATTGTATGTTGTCCAATGCCGGGTTGGACAAAGAGTTTTGGGCTAAAGTCGTTTCCACAGTAAGCTATTTGGTGAACAGGTCTTCGTCGGCTGCTATTGAGTGTAAGACTCCGTTTGCGGTATGGTCGGGTCATAGGGTTGATTATTCCGTATTGCGTGTATTGGGGTGTCCAGCTTATGCTCATGTAAATGAGGGTAAGTTGGAGCCACGTGCCAAGAAGTGTATTTTCTTGGGCTATCAGGCATGTGTAAATGGGTACAGATTATGGTGTCCGGAAACCTCTAAGTTTTTAATTAGTAGAGATGTTACTTTTGATGACAACTTTATGGTTAAAGGGTCTAAGCAGGCTGAAGATGCAGTTGAGGAACCGAGAATTCTAAAGTAGGTGGAGTTGTTATGTGAATCTTCTGGCTCAGGGAAGAATGACAGTGATCAGCCAATTGAAAAGGAGTTCAAGAGTTCAGACACAAATGATGATGTACCAGCAGAGCAACCACGCACTATTGCTAAAGATAGGCCAAGGAGGGAGATTCGGCCTCCTGAAAGGTATTCAGCTTATTCTGAGATGGTGGCCTATGCTTTATCAGTTGCTGAAACAGTGGAGTATGATGAGCCTTCTAGTTATGCGAAAGCTGTTTCGAGCAATGAGTGTGCGCAGTGGTGTGTTGCTATGAGTGAGGAGATTGAGTCTCTTCAAAAGAACCAGACATGGGAGTTGGTGGAACCGATGAAAAATAGGAGGATTGTTGGGTGCAAGTGGGTCTTCAAGCACTAGCCAAGTATTCCAGGGGTTGAAGAGGCACGGTTCAAAGCTTGGCTGGTGGCGAAAAGCTTCAGTCAGAAAGAAGGTGTTGACTACAATGAAGTATTTTCACCAGTTGTAAAGCACAGTTCCATTCGCACAGTTCCATTCGCACTTTACAGATTTATATGCGTCAACCAGAGGGATTTGTTGTTTTTGGTAAGGAAAATCATGTGTGTTTGCTTTGTAAGTCTTTATGTATAAGCGGTTTGATACATTTATGATAAACCAATCATATTTTAGGAGTGAATATGACAGTTGTGTGTATTTTCGATGACTTGCAGATGGTTCATTTATTTATCTACTATTGTATGTTGATGATATGCTTATTGCTGCCAAAGGTGTATCAGAAATCAACAGGTTGAAACAGCAGTTGGGTGGTGAATTCGAGATGAAGGATTTGGGTGCAGCAAAACAGATTTTGGGTATGGAGATTAGTAGAAATCGAGTAGATGGCAAGTTGTTCTTGAATCAGAAGTCATATGTTCTCATAGTGCTTGAGCGCTTTGCCATGCAGAACTCGAAGCCAGTCAGTATTCCTTCGGCAGCACACTTTCGACTTTCAGCAGAATTGTCACCACAGTCGAAGGATGAGGAGAAGTATATGTCTTAGGTTCCATATTCGAGCGCGGTTGGTAGGCTTATGTACGCCATGGTATGTACTCGTCTTGATATTTCACATGCAGTTAGTGTCGTTAGTCGCTATTTGGGGCGACTAGGAAAGGCACATTGGGAGGCTGTGAAGTGGATACTTCGGTATTTGAGAGGTACAACAGATATGGGTCTTTTGTATGGGGTTTCTAATCCGGGTAATCAAGTAGTTGGATATATTGATTCGGATTTTGCCGGTGACCATGATAAAAGGAGGTCTCTGACAGGTTATGTGTTCACTTTATCCAAAAGTGCCATTAGTTGGAAAGCAACTTTGCAGGCCACGATCGCGCTAGCTACAATGGAAGCGGAGTATATGACCATTGCCGAAGCTATAAAGGAGGCATTGTGGATGAGGGAAATTCTTTGCGAGCTTGGTGTTGCACAAGGGGTCACTTCAGTATTTTGTGACTCGCAGAGTACTATACATATGACTAAAAATCTGATGTATCATGAACGAACCAAGCATATTGATGTCAGGTATCACTTTGTTCGAGAGATCATCTCACAGAAACAAGTTGAGGTGAAGAAAGTGGGAACGGCGGATAACCTAGCAGACATGTTGACTAAACCGGTTCCGGTTGCCAAGTTCAAGCATTGCTTGGGCTTGGTTGGTATTTGCAGTTGATCGCCCCTTGGGGGCAGTGTGGCGAGGTAGAGGCAGAAGATGGTTGCTATAATTAATGATTTGGGTTTAGTGGAATTCAAGTCAAGGTGGAGTATTGTTGGAATTGTGCCTTGAATTTTCCTTTTTTGGAGAATTCCAATTGTGTTCAGGATTTCCTATTGTGTTTAGGATTTCCTACTGCGTTTAGGATTTCCTATTGTGTTTAGGTTTTCCTATTGTGTTTAGGATTTCCTATAGATTGTGCTTCTTATAAATAGAGACTTTGGGTAATCCTTTAGCTATCTCTCATATTGTGGCCTTTCCAGAGTTACGGATCATAACCGGCTCTTTGTATCTCTTCTTCACCATTGATTGTGAACTCTCTCTCTCCTCGCCCGTGGACGTACCTCAATCTTGGGGGAACCACGTAAATCTTTTGTCTCGTGTGATTGCTTGTTTTGTTTGCTTTCTCCTAACTTAGTCGCATTCATAACGTGCGTTCTACAACAAGCCTTATGTTTATCCTTCAACACTCAGTAATTTATATTTCAAATAGCTTAGGATATAAATCCATTGCTTATAAGAATAAACCGAGCTACGCCAAAATGGATTAATTACCAAACCGGGATTAATCGGGCCTTTAATACCAACGTAGCCCAATGGTAATTAATATGTGTTTAGCCCTTGGTCATTCAGTACTAGGCCTGCGAAGTCCAATTTATCCTTTTTGGCAATTAGTTATGGCCTTTGGCTAAATTTGCCAAATTTGAGTGTAGACAGTTTCATTCGTATCTTATTTTATAGAATCTGTTAAAGTTCGCGTTCAATAGACACAAAAGTACTTTTTATTGGTTAGGGTCAATTTCTTTTATGTCCCTTCGACTTAGACCCGAATTTCATGTCAGTCCTTCTAGTTTTAATTTGGACATTAATTAACCTTGCAATTTCGATTGAGTTTCAATGTGGCCCCTGCGTAGCCCTCCGTCAAATATTTGGACAGAAAAGAGACGTGCTGTCCACGTGATAAATTTGCAAGGGTATTTTTGGCCATTTCCTTACCCTCTCTTCAACCCCCCCCCCCCCCCCCCCCCCTCTTTCTCCTCACTTCATAGTAAAACACCAGAATTCATCACATGGCATTCTCGCACACACACTCACACCCCCATACACTTCAAATCTCTCTTTTTAATTTGGCACAGCCCATTATATCATAACTGCGTCAAGGGAGATATTGTTTAAAAATTAATCAGTATCTCTCTTTAATTTCCGAAGGTCAACAATAATAGCATTGACAAGTTATGTAAAGGAGACTCTTACAAGAATAAGGGTTTTGGAAAGATGGTCTCGTGGTCTGAAAATCGGCCCAGCCCATTATCATAACTGCGTCAAAATCGATTATACATTTTTTTTTTTTTTACCGAAAATAATAAAAAAAGCACCAATAACTGTGACATAAATCTCATCCTAGATTATAGACTAAAAGCCTAGTACAAACAATAGCCATACTAGGATGGCTCGTGTTTCAGTCGTGTTATTTGTGTTAATGGGTCAACACAAAAAATAAATGCTTATCTGGGTTCTTGAGTTACGCGAATCCAACATGTATTTGTCCTGTTTAAATTTTGTATACTCCCATCTTGTCATATTTGTGTTCATGTCAAAAGATAGTCGACCAAAACCCTCTATGTGTTGGGTTCGAGCCGTATTAGAGGGTCGTGTCCAAAATTCTCATCCGTGGGGCTGGCCCGGTCCAGGAGAGGGGTTGAAGACATATATTTTTTTTTTGAAACAAACAAATTTTACATGAATTAATTAAATAATAATCCTATTTGGAGATAGCATGCAAGTTTTCATCCATGTCATTTCATTTTGAACGGTTATGTTTTCATCATTTTCATTTGTGAAATATCACGTCTATCCTTATTTAGTGAGGCATTATTAGATACATATATTTTGATGAATGATTGCAAGGCTAGCAACAAGCAGGCTCGCTTATGATCTGCTGAAATAGTACATCAGGTTTTTTTGATTAATCCCTCACATTCATGAAGCAGATTGTATATACATGAAGCAGATTGTATATAAAAGGAATCATGGTAAATTGCTATCCCTCACGATTCATGGTAATATGGCAAATGTGATACACGAACTCTATCATGATATGGTTTTCTTAATTTGATAGCCACAAGTCATGGTAAAAAGCAAGCGCACAACAGTAAATATGATAATTTTTTTGTAATGGATCAGTCTAAATACTTGGAGAATGGTCCTTCTAAGAAGAAGTTTATATGTGAAGCTATTCAAAAAATGGAAAGGAGGTTGAGAAGATCGAAGAGGAAGATTAGAAAGAAGAAACTCCTTGACGAGCTCGGGGTCAAGGCTCACATTATGAAGAATAGCGTTATGGAGATTCTTCTTCTTCTTCTTTATCTTCTTGCGGTATTCGTAACAGAAATTTTATATTATTTAAGCAAGCAAGTGAGACTTTGGATTCGTTTGCTCGCTTGGGAATTAAATATAAAGGGGGGAGAAAACATCACTTAAAGAAGCTTGTTGAAATGGAGGAAGAGGCTATAGTCGATAGGGAGGCTTTTGTTCTTGATAATTTGGAGGATGGTGCTTGGGATTTTGAAGATTTGGACGACGGCGCTTCTCACTCGGATTTTTTTATTTTTGGTTCCTTGTTGGTGTGAGGGTGCTCAGTTTTTTCTTTGTTTGTTTTTTGGGTTATGTGGTCTTTTTGCTGTTTTGTCTTTGGGATTTATCGTAGAATTGCTTTGGTTAAGCTTGTTTTTTTTTTCTGCCGTTGTAGATGTCTCTATTAAGGTTTCTTTTGGCTTGGACCAATTGTTTTGGTTTAGGGTGTCTTAGTTCTTTGGTTGACGTCTTGCCTTTCTCTGAATCTTGGGTAGCATTTTCGCCGCTGTGTCATTGGTCCGTTTAATCTTTGTTGAAATTTTGAATTTACATGTTTTCTTCATAAAAAGCCATGTTAAATCCATCGGGACCTCGCTTTAAATGAACAACATTCCTTTAAAGTAAGCTGAATTTTCTCAAGAGAGAGGGATTTCCAATCTGTTTGTAAAGACCCCTCCAAGAAACGCTCTCTCCCCATTTAGACTTTTGAAGATGAGTTGAAAATAAACGACAGCTGAATCTTTTAATTGCCTTGGATCATCAAGTTTTGCAATAAAATTCCTTCTATATCTGCAACAGAGAAGTCTTGTTTAATCATTTTGATCTCCATTTTTTATCATTTTGACCACGATTCAGATCAAAATGATTAATCATCTTGTATTCCTATCCCCCAGTTTAATCATTATGATCTCGATTTTTCTGCTCTAAAAACATTCCACTAATTTTTCTGTAGCTGAGAAGTCTTGTTTGCCGGGATTGCAGCCCAGAGCTGTGTTTAAGTTGCTTCTAATATCTATAAATAACAAGATCATTATTTACTGCAATTGACTTATTCACGGCTGATACGTGAATAAGTCAATTGCAGCGACCAATGATCCTTCTCCGCGTTAGTCAAACTAGGCCCAAAGAGGACAAAAGGACCGAGTAGCTGTCCTTCGAAGTGCAGTTATCCTCTCAAATTTAACCATGGTTAGAATCTTTAAGTGGGTACATCCTTTTAACTCTTTCCAAGAAAAATTTTGGGGAGTGATTTCCACACCTTCAAATTGATATTCAAATTCTGTCTCTTTAAAAACTCAAATGAAAACCTTTTCAAACAAACCCTAGCCTGCACCATCTTCTAGTACATTCAAAACCCTCTTTATCGATATATAATAAGTCTCAATCCGTTTTAAAATGAGCCAGAAGTGAGTGTGTTTTACCCGAAATCACTTATTTTTTGACCATCTAATATTAAAATGGTCATATCTTTTGATGTATAAATTATTTTGGATCCAAACCACTTCGGTTAGAAAGTAGACTCAACCAGCTTTCCAAATTTCGAACCACGTGCAAAATGGAGTTTCGTAGCGCTTGAGGCAGCCCCACAAAATTTGGTATGTTGTGCAGTCGAACTTGAGCACTCAAGTCATTGGTTTGAGCGCTCAAGTTCCATTTGTTGAACACTCAAGTCCAACTTGAACGCTCAAATCGCCTTACTATAGTTGCTAGGTGTTGTGGGAGGCTTTTCAGGCACGTTTTACCTTTCCCTAAGCCACGTTTTTCCCTTCCCAACACCCCATCATGAGAATCCCCTTTATTTTGAAATTTAAAATTCATTTTCCCTTCTAACCTCACCTTATAAATATCCCCTCCACCTTCTACCGCACCCCATACTCCTCTTTCTCCCTCCGTACTGCCATACCCACTAATATACACCCTCATATTCCAAACAAAATCTGATTTTTCCCTTCAAATTTCCATACATCAAAACCCCAAAAACCTCCAAGTCTTTAAAACTCCTCAAATCCTCCACAAAACCTTCAAACTATTCAAAAGCCCAAGTCTTTTTCAAGCAAAGACGATCAACTTCAACTATTTTTGAGCATCAACTGAACTCAACAGCATTGTTTCAAGCTAAAACAAGGTCGAAAATTGTCACAATCACTATTTCAATCAACCTGAGAGAGCCACTGGGCTCAGGTCAGTTCATTGAACTGGTATTAAGATTGATCGTCCTTTATTACACAAAATCATAGGTTCAAAACCTTAGAGCCCAAAACTCATCTGAGCGTTCAGGTCTATAGACGAGTGCTCAAATTAATTACAGTAGACAGTAGCATTTTTCCTTTTTGTTGCATACTCCGTATTATGTTATCATGTGCTATTTCATGTTTAGCATTATTTGTTCACTATCCACATACTTGCACGCAACATGATCAAAGTTTATAAATAAAATATTTTTGAAATCCCACAAACACCTCGTAAAGACCGACCCACGGGTCGGGCAAGGAGGGTGCCATAAAACCCTTCCCCTCTCGTAACCTAGCTCCTAAACCTAAGATACTATGGTGATGATGGACTGGTAATGAAACCCTTTTCTAAAAATCAGGTACAAGATCATTCAAGTTCGGTTCCTCAGGGGCAATCCTCAAACCCAAGTGGCGACTCCAAATTGAATTGCACTCCCAAGGGTGTAACCGGTTTTGAACCCTGTTTCTTTTGGTACAATAAAGGCCAACTGGGCTCATAACCAGTATGAGGAACTGGTTAAAGCCCAGTGACTCCCCTCAGGTTTTATCTAAACAACGATTTACTTTAAAGTTTTCTACCTTTTTGCAGCTTGAACAGTGCTCTTTAAGGAAACGGTGCTGTGGGTTGAGGTTATGGTTGAAGGACTTGATTTTAGAGTATGAAGGTTGGGATTCGAAGTTTGTGAGATAATTTTGAGTTGTTTTTGGGATTTTTGTAGGGTTTTTCTCGCTAAAAGAGTGAAGTATATGGAGTATTGAAATGTAGCAGTGTGAGAGTAATCTGAAGGGCAGAGTATCAGTTTGGAAGTCTGATATCAAGTGTAGGAAGGGAGATTCTATGTAGTAGTTTAAAATGGGGGAAATGAAGGTTTTATATAGGAAGAGTGAGTGGATGATGCTATGATTTGGTCGAGGGAGATGATGAGGGAGCGTCTGGGGTCAAGGAGCGTCTATTCGGTCAATAGCGCAGAGGAATCCCATCATGGTAGGCTGAAAGATGCTTTACAAAGTTCTGATGCATGCAGACGACCTAAGTGCTCAAGTTTGACTAGATCTTTGACTTGAGCGCTCAAAAGTGGATCCAAGTGCTCGAAAATGGTTCTGTGTGCTCAAGTTTGACTACACAGCAGACCAAATTTTACGGGGCTGTCCTGTGCACTACTAAACTTTGTTTTGTGTGTGGTTCGAAGCATTGGAAAGCTGGTTGAGCCTAATTTCTAACCCATGTAGCTTGAACCCATGATATTTTGTATATTAAAAGGTGTGACCATTTTATCATCAGAAGGCTAGAAAATAAGTCATTTTAGTAAAACACTCGCATCTCCCTCGTTTTAAAACTGATTGAGATATATTATATAGCAATAAAGAGGGTGTTGAATGTACTAGAAGATAGTGTATACTAAAGTTGTTTTGAAAGGCATAAGGAGCAATGTTTTTAGCTTCCAAGGATATCTCGAATTATTTCATCATCGGGTAGCCCACCGGCCACTGCTCAGAGACGTTTAGGGGGTTCAAATTGGAGTGTCTACAACAAATTGCAACTGTGTTTTGTCCTATGCTAGGTCAAGTTGGTTGAGGTGTAGAAAGATCATTGGTTTTCTGCAAAAAACTAAGTTTTTCTCTACTGTAACTCTCGATTGATGAAATTAAATACCAATTAACCAAGAACAAATATCATTTAGACCGTGAGCTGTAGCTCAAGCAGTTTTGAGTGAGCACTTAGGTACCGGTGTGTACGATCTTAGTTTCAGATCGATAGAACAAAGTTGGTCTACCGTAGTAATTTGACTCTATTAACATACTAATAGTGAGTTTGGATAGGGGATTTGCTCCTGGATTTGTGAGGCGCCTTGATTTGGAATCCCATCCCTTCTCAAATCCACTCTTTGGATTCCCTTTTCTCTTCTCAGATTTGTTTACTGTTGGGGACTTCAAATCTACCACAAGGGGGATTTGCCAAGCACTCCCTCAACCCTGGGCTGATTTGGGTCGAATATAACCCTCCAAATCCACCTCCTATCTCTCTCTCTCTCTCTCTCTCTCTCGTGTTACCTATTGGACGACTTGTAGGGTTCTGTGTTTTTGGCTTGAACGAAGGAGAGCGACGACGAAGTGGAAGTTGCCCAAAAAAAAAAAAACTATGTGGTGACTCCATTGTTGCACATCTCCAACTCGTTTTTGTCTATTTCAAGTACTGTGGGGCTTTTTTCGAACTACTTATACCCTAATCTGTGGTATTTTGGATCTGAAATCTAGCCCTAATTTATGATTTTTTTTCAATAGGGGTTGTGTTGTTTTCAATTTTGCCTAATTCGATTTAGCCCTAATTCGAGTTAGCCCTAATTCGAGACAATGTTGCTGCCCTAATTTCATTGTTTGTGGACTGATTCCAGAGTTTGTGGAGTAATTTCAGCCCTAATTTTATAATAAAATTAAAGCATTTTGTCAATTAAAATAATAAAGTAGGGGCTATTAAGTCTTTTGACAACTTATCCTATCATATACACCCTCCAAATCCCCCATCTATGTCAAAACTCCATCCAAATTCCCAATATATATACAAATCCACCCTTCTTAGGAGGTGGGTCTGCCCTCATTACAAATCTATCCTCAAATTCACCCTCATTATAAGTCCACCAAAAATCAAATCCATTATCTAAACGTCCCGTAACATTATATTGTTTGGTAGAAAAAAAAGAAGAAAAGAAGAGGAGCAAATATCATTTTTTGGAATGCTTTTCTCTTGCTAGATGAATTACACGGGGATGCACGAACCAAAGGAAGCAACTACTATTATTGTTGACTTAAATACACCTAATGATCAGCTCACCGACTACGTAGAATTTTGAAACTTAAAACATTTTGAATTGTTACCCAAATGGATTGTTTCTGCTTTAAGGAACCGTGTGGGGTCATGACAAGTCCATGAGTATATAATTTCCCTCTTTGCAATGTCATGACCGTGTTCACAAACATTAGTAGCAAATGGTCAAACAAGTCACATTCTAAAAACTAGTAGAAACCACTAACGACGAAAATGGAGATGGAAATTGCCACTTAATAATTATATATTTGTAAAAGTATAAATTTTTTTTTTTTTGAGTAATATTCAATTAAGACGATATGTTTAGTGAATTATTTTTTGCTTTTGGTCGCAATATTTTACAATTTAGATACCACTCATTGAAACAAGGGCCACTTAGTCAAAAATCCAAAACATTTGACCTTTTTAAAGGGAAGAATAAGGAACTTTTGCAATCGAACATAAAGACAATGGTGATGCACGATTACTAGAATACCCTCCTACAAAACTAGTTAAATGTCACTAATTTTTAAAAGTTGAAAAAAAAAAAAAAAACCTCCAACTTCCGGCCGACCACCACCCCACCTCCGGCGACCACAAAAATTAGTGAAATGTCACTAATTTTTAAAAAGTGAAAATAAAAAAAATAAAAAACTCTTACGTCCACCCGACCACCACCCCACCTACGACGACCACTTCCGGCTAACCGCCACCCCAACTCCAACAACCACTTCCAGCGACCAAAAAATTTAGTGAAATGTCACTAATTTTTAAAACTTCTAATTCCGTACAGAAAATTAAAAACAAAAAAAAACAACTCTTAGCTCCAGCGATCACCGCCCCACCTACTCCACCTCCGGCAACCACTTCTGGTGACCAAAAAAATTAGTGATATTTCACTAATTTTTAAAACTTATAATTTCATACAGGAAATTAAAAAAAAAAACAACTCCTACCTCCGGCCGACCACCACCCCACCTCCGGCGACCACTTCTGCCTACCAAAAAAAATTAGTGAAATGTCACTAATTTTTAGAACTTCTAATTTCGTACAGGAAATTAAAAATAAACAACTCCTACCTCCGGCCAACCACGACCTCACCTCCAGCGACCACCTCCGCCTACCAAAAAAAGTTAGTGAAATGTCACTAATTTTTATTTTATTTTAAAAAACAACTCCTGCCTTCGGCCAACCACCACCCCACCTACCCCACCTCCAGCGACCAAAAAAACTAGTGAAATGTCACTAATTTTGAAACTACTGACAAGTTACTAAACTTCATACCTAGTTTAGAACACCTAATTTCGTACAAAAAATTCCAAAAAAAAATCAGCACAACCTCCACCACCACTTCTGGCGACCCAAAAAGTTAGTGACATATCACTAATTTTTAAAAGTTATAATTTTTGTATAGAATCTTGAAAAAATCACCAACTAGTTATCTCCTGAAACTAGTAACAACACACTAAACTTTATAAAAGCTAAAGAAATCAACAAACAAACTATTTTGAATCTAGTGACTAGTAACAAAACTTCATACCTAGTTTAAAACACCTAATTTTGTACCAAAAAATTCAAAAAAAATCAGCACAACCTCCACCACCCCACCTCCGCACCACCATTTCCAGCGACCCAAAAAGTTAATGAAATATCACTAATTTTTAAAAATTCTAATTTTGTACTTCTAATTTTGTACAGAAACTTGAAAAAATAACCAACTAGTCAAGTGTTGAAACTAGTGTCAACTCACTAAAATATCGTAAAAGCTAAAGAAATCAACGAACAAAACTATTTCGAAACTAATGACAAGTTACTAAACTTCATACCTAGTTTAAAACACCTAATTTCGTATATAAAATACCAAAAAAATTAGCACAACCTCCAACACCCCACCTCTGCACCACCACTTCCGGGGGCCCAAAAAGTTAGTGACATATCACTAATTTTTAAAAGTTTTAATTTTGTACAGAAACTTGAAAAAATCACTTACTAGTCATCTCCTAAAACTAGTAACAACTCACTGAACTTCATAAAAGCTAAAGAAATGAATGAACAAAGCTATTTCGAATCTAGTGACAAGTCACTAAACTTCATACCTGGTTTAAAACACCTAATTTCATACATAAAATTCAAAAAAAAAAATCAACACAACCACCTATTTCTGGAAAATAAGCTAAAGATGGCTAAACGCAAACAAGTCTATTTACCAAGTTCTATGCTCACCATTTCAGCAATTGAGCAAAGGGGTGAACTGTGAATTTAAACATGGGTCAATAACAACCCAACCAAAAAACTTCAAACGAAAGAAGAAAAAACCAACCAACATAGCTTTTGCAGGAAATGAAGAAACTGATGATTAGTTCAATCGCTTCTCGGATGCAATTCTCCACCTCATCTTCAACAAACTAAATGATGCCTATTCCCTCACCCGATCCATGTCCCTTTGCAAGCGCTTCGCCTCCATAATCCCCAAAAACAACACCGTTTCCCTCACAGTCCCTCGCAAAATCAGCCTCAAACAACAATCGTGCATCGACCACCCGATCGCTACGAAATCGAATTATAATCATTGTGACCATCAATTAGGATCTACTGATTCGAAAAGTGTGTCAAAGAGTTTGATTGGGAAGACAATACCATCGCCGATTCGATTCATTCTCCGTCGCATCTTCACTTCGAAATCCACTCGCCTTGATGATGATGAGACTGATTGCTCTTTTTATTCGCCTCATGAAGTATTGAAGAATTTCAAGGAGATTCAGTCGCTGAGAATTGAGATTCCTAGAGGTGAGATCGGATTGGAAGGCAGAGATTTGTTGCTGAGGTGGAGAGCCGAGTTCGGTAGCAAGCTTGAGAGCTGCGTGATATTTGGAGCGAAATCTCTCCATAAGAGGTCTCAGAACCCTAACGTTGAACTAGAGACGGCGATGGCACTAAGGTGGGTTTATTTCCTGGTGAGGAGGGCAATCTTGTCCACAGAACTTCTTTATGTCCTTATGTCTAAAATGTTGAAAAGAAGATGTCCTCCTCACCCATCTAAAAATACCCGTGTCCTTTTTTTAAAAGAGGTAATAAATATTGCATTTTTGACTAATTTTTCCTTGAAACAAATGATTAATTCAAAATATTTAATGTGAATCCAAGAAAAATAAGAAAAGGAAAACGAAAGTAGCAAAAAAAAAAAAAAAAAAAAAAGAAATAGGCCCAAATGAAAACCAGTCGTTACGCAATACTCCCTCCGTCCCCATTTATTTGTTCCTTTGGGAGTTCATGCCACTTTTCAATTGATTATATCTTGTAATTTGTATTGTTTTACATGATTTCGAAAACATTGTCTTATAGAATTAATTGAGATCTATTAAACAAGATCCATATTGAATATAAAATTCATTAACAATTTAAAGTTATAGCTAGTTTTTTATTCTGTTAAATTAGGACGAGAGACCAAAAATTTGGGGACGGAGGGAGTAGTACTAATTACAAACATCATATCGTTGTCAATTACCCAATTGCCAGTTAATTAATTATTTGACCTTTGACTGGATTATTTGATTATTAGTGCATGGTGCAACTAATTTGTTCATTGGTCTTCTCTCACAAAGAAGATAGAAAAGTACTAGTACTAAATTAAGTACGCCCCATAACGTACTATTTTTGTGTTTGTTACGCATGATATTGCTACATATTACGTATAGTTTTGGTCAAATTAAGAACCGTTATGGATTTTAAAAAATTTAAACTATTCACGTCACTATTAATAATAATTTTGTTACGTATAGTTTTATATAAGTATTTGTTGGGAACCGTTGTGGATTTTTAAAAAATTCACTATTCACGTATTTATTCACAGTAATCTACCAAAAGATACTAAACAAGTATCAAAACCATACGTAACAAGCACAAAAAAATATACGTAAAGAGACGTACTGTACTCCCCTTTACCAGCGGGCGTATTACATATTTTTCCAAGAAGATAAGCTAGACAGTAGTATCAGCAGTTGAACTGCTCATTTTAGTTCTCTTAAAAAATTTTAAAACTAGAATAATTATAGATGGACTTGTCAACCATATCTGTCGACCATTCTGTTGAAAGTAGATTAGTGCCACGATTTGTAGACAAACTTCCCATAGATTATGATTAAAAAAATCAGTGTGTAGTTGACAATATCATCAATTTTGTAAGATCAATCACATCTGTTCGATTTTGAAGGTTTTCGTTCTACTTATTTGATTGTATTTTTTTTTTTTCAAAACCAAGTCAGGTTGCTAGATTGGAGGATATCTTACCTGGTGCAACTAGTAGCTGGGGACTCAGTCAACCATTATCAAAACTACGTAAGGTGTCTAGGGGACGAGTTCCAGTATTAGGGGTTTGGGTGGGAGGGGAGGGGAAATGATAGGTCTGTCCCTAAAAAAAAACCCCAAATTGGGTTTTCCGTCAATTTTGATGACGTCTGTTATCAATTGGACGAAATTCGACCAAAATTGAAACTACAGGGTCAGTTAGATAGAAATTGAAACATGAGGGACTAAATCGAGACACGGGTCAAACTAGAGGGACCATTTTGATTAATTTCCCATACGCTTTTGGTGCATTTAAATCATTTGGAATGCGTGAGGGCAGTGGCGGAGCTAGGATTGAGATTCTCATGGGCCGAGTTGTAACGGAAAAAATTTCAAAGTCAATTATCTTTCTATTCCTTTCTCAACAAATAAGTAAAAAAAAGAAAATATGCAATGATATTGCATTGTTTTCTAAGAGACATGAAATTTCTCCTCGGGTTTGTTCTATGTCAATCGAAGTGTACCTCTGTTACGAATAATATATAGCTATCTATTTATGTCTTTATATAGTATTAAAAAGCTGAGAATTATTTTTCCATAAGAAGTGTGGGGGGCCTGGGCACCTCCAAGCCCTTGGCTGCCTCCGCCCTTGCGTGAGGGTATATATTTTGGAGATTTTACATCATAAGAGAGTTGTGTTGAACTGTGGATATTTTGGAAATTGTATGTGTGTTGGGCATAGTTAAAAGCCTATGATACAAAATGCGTATCCTAGCCAAGTACAATTAGTATTGTTTCCTTCGGAAAACAAAACATATCACACCCCGTATCCTTTTTGGATAGAAATCCTACAATACAATCGCGTATCCTATGATATATATGGTTACTTATTGGATAAAAATCAAACCTTATTTAAGAAGCGGAACTCCAAACGCATTAATATTGTTAGGCATGAATAGAAATTAACACAAGCTGTTTTGCCTAAATTATAAAAGGGCTCTTTTTTTATTTCCATAACTAAGGCAACATAAAGCCTTAATGTGATAGATCTCAGTTGCGAAACTTGAAATTTTGCGTTTTAAGAATCTTTTTTTAATGTAAGCATAATTTATTGGTGTTATTAGGTATAACTAATTAAATTGTATATTAATTATGATAAACGTTTATGAATGAGATATAAATATCTAAAATATCTTTGTTCATCCCAACTAAAGTTCATCCTAACTAAACCAAAAGCGTAATATTTCAGTGTGTAATTCAAAAAAGTCTTAACCATATAAATCCAAAATGGTCAAATCAACGACCGTAGGTGGTGCTGTAACTAAACGTCAACGATGGAACAAAGACATATGTAATGGCCATGCATATTATTCGCCATAACAGAAAAACAAGTTTGATGTCATTTTCGGAAACCTCACTACGGAACTCTCCTTTTTATAATTTCAACAATTTTTGTTGAGTTGAAAGAGTTTTTGCAAAGAATTGCAATCATTACAAAGAGCTCATCAGAATACGACTACTAATAGAAATATAGAATAAGAAATGGTGGCCTCGCGTGTAACAATGTTATTATGAATTTTATAGCTTCTCGACGTTTATCGCATACTGTATTTGTTTTACCGGGCATGTGTTTACCATTGGCAACACTAACAGAGATTTCTGGATCCGACACCATAGATCTGTCTTCTTCTTTTTTTTTTTTTTGTTGTTGTTGTTGGAAAGAGAGCTCTGTCTAGTGGTTGTCCTTTTGGAGGTTGATGTAAGGGTTTGCTTTGCCCTAGTGGTTTCTAGTCTTATTCTATTTTACGCGATTGCTTTGTTGTGATGAATACATTGTTAAATTTCTTGGAGAGTTCCAACCTAAAACCAATTGGCAAAAGGTGGAGTAATCTCAAGAATTTATTAACCAGGGTTGGGTGGCTTGGGTTGCTTAGATGAGTAATGTGGGATAATTTAACACTTCCCCTTACGTGCAGCCCGGATGCACGTGGAGGTACAATTTGAGAAGACTAGAAGATTTGACTCGGGCAAAGGAGAATTGACCACGTGAGATGAGGCCACCCAAGACCTAGCTCTGATACCATGTTAATTTTAGGAGAAAGAAATAATGGAGAGAATAATACTTTCTTGTGTATTGATTTACAAAGATACATGCCCAATATATATAGAAAAGGGAAGCTGAAACCAATTGGCCATAGGTGGAGTAACCTCAAGAATTTATTAACCAGGGTTGGGTGGCTTAGATGAGTAATTGGGATAATTTAACATACATTAACGAGCAATACAATAGACCATAATTGGTGATCATATGACGTGTCACTATTGTATTGATAAAATGTGCTACACTACGTAACAAGTGTGACACATTACGTCCGAGTCTTTTTTGTAGTTTTCTTTCAATTTTACCATATTTGGATAAAAATTGTTGGATTAATTGTCCTTCTCGATGACATGAATTGAAAAAGTATAAATACATATAAACCAATCTCATGGAACTCAAAACATGGTCATCCAATGTAATGCAGTCACAAAGTGTTCTTTTAATTTAGCATTTCCGTTTCTCCCGTTCATCTTTGTGTAATACCGAATTTTTTGTTTTCGCTGATTAAAAAGCGAAAAAGAAAACGCCAACTAAGGAATCGCGTCCTCGTTAATTATAAAAACAAAAAAGCTTGTTGGGCAACTTCAACTTTCTTTCTTCTTTCTCTCGTTGACAAAACATGATAGTCCACATCCACTTTTGCTCCCTTTCACATATGCTTTTCAAGAGAGGACAAAACGAAAATTAAGTACATTATCTAAGAACCCCGAGGTTCCAAGGGTAATCGCTACATATAACTAACTCAAAAAAAGGTTACCATAAAAATGTAGGCTAACTACCGCTTATTATATGGTGATAATGCATATAATGTCAAATAAGTTCAAATTATAATACGTTTCTTACGAATATCAATACACTTTTTACAAATATTAAAATATTTTTCTCGGATATCGATACATATTCTGCCCAATATTATCCACTGCCCTAAAAGCTGTGGTTATTTTTTACTACAGTATTCTTTTGTTGTATGTCATTGATACTTTTTTTTGGTTAATTAGAAATATAGAAAGTGTATATATGATACGCATAGTTTTGGAGGATAGTACGCATACTTTTGGTACATGGTAAGTTTCTTGGCTCATTTATTAGTTGTGCATTGACCTAAGCTCTAGCTCAAGTAGTGGTCGTGAATAGGCACATAGGTGCATGCCAGTGTGTATGGTTTTCAGATTCAAGTTGATAAAGCGAAATTGGCCTGTCATCATAATTTAACTCTACTGTCAAAGGGCCGAATCTTGTCAAAGGCAAGAATTGAAAATTTATCCCCCTAGAAGAGCGGCAAGAATCGATAATTTATCCTCCTAGAGGGGGCTCTTCCTTTCTTTCTTTGTTTCTTGCCTATGATTGGCTTATTACTTGTGTCCCATGTTTTGAACTTTGTAATTCATACATTGTATAAACGATCTCTCCTTTCGATTGACGAAAAAAAGTATACAGTTATGCATTTACGTGGTATTACTTATTTATGTTTACGAATATGAGTATATGGTGAACCCTAAATTTGTCACATGCATTTTTGGTATTAGTTAAGCATTTTTTGTGTTAGTTACACATTTTTCCCCCTATTTTGTACTTTGGATTTACGTTAATATATCCTTTTTTTCGTAACTAAATGTTCATATCCAATTATATTTTGTTCAAAAAACGAATTGTTTTTTTTTTTATTATTCTTTTAATTTGATGTGTCATGGGCTTCTCCCCCTTTCTTATTCCGTTTCTAAATTTTATTTATTTTCTTCATCTTGACTTCGATCGACGACTTATCAAATTAGAATCTTGCATTCCCATCGACTTTTTGACATATGTAAGTCTAAACGTAAACTGATTTTGTCAACACGCTTAAAAGGAGTTTACATTAGATCGAAATGATCAGTCATCATTTCTTAATCAAACAAACATAAGGTATCTTCTCGGCTGGTTCTCAATATGATTGGCTACATTAGACGATTATTGAACATATAGGACAGTGTCAAATTGAGAGAGAGGGAGAGTATAATAATGCTCTGCCAAAAAGTGGTGGAGAAGGGCACCATAACCCTGTTTGGATTACGTGACGGTGCTCCATGAGCACTTTCTACTTGTGTTATTGTACGTACATGACACACTCTAATTAAAAAAGTACTACAAAATTACTACTAAATTTAGGAGTATAATGTGAAAGGCACCAATAAGGGGTTGGTTCAGTAGTGGAAACTTAAATAGGATAAGGCCCAGGTTTGAGCCTAAACATACTCCTAACACTACCCACATGTGGTGGGATCTTAGCTTCGGTCCTGACATAGGTGCGGTGGGATCCCCCTACAATTAATGATGTGGTGTGACAATATTCCCTTACAGAGGTGACGGGGTACCATACTTGCACCTCCATTTTCGTGTGCCAAAAAAAAAAAAATGTGAAAGGCATCTGACCCATGCAGAAATGTTATTATAAGATAGATTTAGGAGTACTATAACATGAAAGGCTTCTGACCCATCCACAAATGTCGCTAATGGTATAGTGTTCCCAGTTGTGCCTCCCTCAAAGAAGTGTTGCTAGGAAATATTGGGTACATGTATTATTACTAATAAAACTTTGGGGTAATACTACTTGGACAGTAGTCATCCGGTGAATGCTTATAGCCTTATACGGATTTGACAAATCGAATTAGCTACACCTCTTAGATCGTTTTCAGCCAATAAACAAATACTTTACGGATTAAAAAT
This sequence comes from Vaccinium vitis-idaea, assembly GCA_963854785.1. NCBI lineage: Eukaryota > Viridiplantae > Streptophyta > Magnoliopsida > Ericales > Ericaceae > Vaccinium > Vaccinium vitis-idaea. The sequence continues at coordinate 23,923,735 of OY978218.1, forward strand.
TGTTTTTTTTTTTTTTTTTGCCAGGAGAGAGAAAATGCATTCATCAACCAATCCAAACAAATACAACCACCTAAAAAAAAAAAAGGAAAGAAAAAATAGAAATTAGAAAATAGAAATTAAAAACATAAAGGAAAAAGAATAAAGAACCACCGGAGCCTGTCTTCGCCGCTGTCACGCCGGAGCCACCACCGTCGTCAGTGTCAGAGCCCAGATCAGGAAACCCCATATTTGGCTCCCCCTTGTCAAAAAATTGGGATTCCAACCGCCCATAACTCCAGGAGAGAAGATCCAGTCGTCTATGGAGAGTTGCCAGCAATCCGGAGGGGAAGTAATTGAGGAGAGAAGAGGAGAGGAGGAGGTGGGAGAAGGTGGAAGGGGGCGCTGGGGGAGGGGCGTGTGAGGCGGCAGAAAGGGAGAGACTTCTCCCATACTCTTCTCTATCTCTCTCTACACATAGGGCTATTTGTTACAGATCCGAGTGAGTTTTCCCTTTGATAAAATCTACTAAAATCAAAATTTGTTAAAATCAACAGTTAATTTTAGCAAATGAGGAAGAATTTTTGCGGGGTCGAGAGACTCTCTCTCTCTAAGTCTCACCTTGGTGTGACTTTTTCCTAGGGTTTACTCTCACCTCCATGCCGGTCTCCATCCGAATCAGATCTCCAGTTCCCGCCACGGCCTGCCCGTCACCATCACCGACCGTACCTCCACCACCCCTCCGCGATCCCTCTTGGCTCCATCTTATCCGCACCATAGTGCCCTTCCCAACTTGGTTTCCACGCCTCTCGGGCCATATTCTCCCGTAGCTACTTCCCCCTGTTTCGTTTTGGCCTTGATCCTACGACGTGGGTTAGATTAGGGTGGCTCGGGCACCCTTCGGCGAATAAAGAATCCGGCAGCTTCAGGCAACAAGCTGGCGGCAGATATGGAGTTTGGTTTTACCCCCAGAGTAGCGACTCGGCTTAAACTCAGAGCATTTCGGTGCGACTCAGTGATGGGTTGGCACGGGTACTGGTTGTTTTTCTTGAGTTTTTGTCCAAAACGGAGCATTTCGGTGCAACATATTAACATCATACAATGTTGGCAAGAGGCAATTTTGATATTTTTAAGAACTTGTAAGGGCTAAAGTACATTTTTTTAAAAAAAATTCACCAAATTTATATATACAAGCAATTTCTAATTCTTTTCATCTCGAGTAAGCTGGCTCCTGCCCGGTCGCCTTTGCCTGTCCATGTGGGTGGACATGGGTAGGATTACCCCAACATTAAGGCCCTGTTCCGTTAAGAGACTTTTTGGCCTTTTGAGACTTTTTTAGTTGATGTACGCAGTGAATTAATGTTCTGCCTCAAGTAGCGCAATAAGCGAAAAAAGCCAAAAAGCTCCTCAGCGGAAAAGGGCCTAAACAACCTAGAAAGGTCACACTATGTGATAATCAACCACTGTCTTTCCATTTTTTTTTTTTTTTTTGATGTTTTGGTCTAGAACATTTTAAACAAAGATGAGTATGAAACGTTGACCCAGACCACGAAGAAATTGCACAACGCGGACAAACACTTCCCTTATATAAACCCATGAAAGATGACCCTCAACCAAGCCCAACAAATCTTCTCCTGCTTCTCCTTCTGCTTCTTCTCTTCTCCTTCTCCTTGTTTTTTCGAGTCACTAATAGAGTCATGGCTTCATATTGCACATTACCAAAAAAATCCACCTTATGTTTTTGTGCATTCCTATTTCTTGTTTTTGTTGTGGGAATGGGGTCTGCCCAGCTGTCCAGCGATTACTACTCGGATACATGCTCCGACGTCCTTACGACCATAGAATCAGCAGTGAACACAGCAGTGTCGAACGAGGCCCGAATGGGGGCGTCCTTGCTCCGTCTCCATTTCCATGATTGCTTTGTTAATGCAAGTTTTCATTTTCCCCTACTCACTCTACCTCTTTCTACTCTCATGTTCATTTTTTTTTTATCCCTCAAAATCATTCTTTGTCTGCAAGTACAAATTTGTACTTAATATGCATGTTTAGATACCATATATATGCATATGGAATTGGACAAAGATCTTTGGGGAAAAAATCATGTCAGGGTAGCTTGTGTTTAAACCATTACCAGTAATGTCATGTCATATCATATGTTACCATGCACATAGGGGTAAATTGAATATACAAAAATGAAAATCCAAGCAAGATGTAGTCAAATAAACGCACCATGCAACTCAAACAATGTACGTACAACACCCCTGCTCTCATTAATTTGAGAATGTTGTGTCAAATTTCTTTTTGGGTAGTCGACGTGATATTTACGTATAGTAATAAAGTCAGAAAAGAAGTTTGGGTGTAGCTTTTATATTTATAAAAAATTAAAAACGGATGGCTTTTTTTATTCTCTCTATGGCTAATTTATTTCTTTGAGACTACTTTTTGTCCAAAAGTTTACGCGGTACAGGAATTACTTATACGTTTGATGGACGCAACCTTTCAATAGTAATTTTGATTTGCTTAATTATTTGTTTGACTTTGGCATTTGTCGGTGAAATTTGACCATCTATCTAGAAGACCTACGGACATGAAAGGAAACAAGCTGGCTAGTTATTTTTGTGTGTAATATAGTACACAATACCACAAAAGGAAACAAGCTAGCTAGTTGCGTATGTTCCTAAGATTACCCAACAGGGATGGAACATAATATTCAGATGAATCAATTTTTGAAACAGGGATGCGATGGATCGGTGCTCTTGGACGACACAGCGAATTTCACCGGAGAAAAGACTGCTGTCCCAAACAACAATTCACTCAGAGGATTCGACGTGATTGATACCATTAAATCTCAAGTCGAGAGTATGTGTCCCGGTGTTGTTTCTTGCGCCGATATCGTAGCTGCTGCTGCTCTTTACTCAGTTGTTGCAGTGAGTCACCAACCCAACTCCATATGTGTCCTGACTCATGCATGATTAATTGTTTTTCTTTTTTGAAGTCATGAATTCAAAGATGCAATTAAAGAAATGAAGCTTAATTATACTAATAATAATACTTGTAATTGTGGACTGTGGAATATTTGATCAGCTAGGTGGCCCAAGTTGGACGGTTCAATTAGGCAGAAGGGATTCAACCACCGCGAGCTTAACTGCTGCAAACAACAATATTCCAGCCCCTACTTTGAACCTTAGTGGACTTATCACTGCCTTTTCAAACAAAGGTTTCTCTGCTAATGAAATGGTAGCCCTCTCAGGTATATAACGTACATGTTTATACAATTTTTTTTTTTACAAGTCAGGTGTCTGGGTCAGTTTACGCACGCTTCAACTAATCTTGATATTCCAATCTCATTGCAAACTTGCTAATATCAATGGCACGCTGTCCTTCCCGTTGGATACGTAAATGATACATATTAATTGATTTTCACCGATGGAAATTTAAAATAACCTCACTAGTTTATTCTTTCTTTTGATTTTTTGCAGGATCACACACAATAGGTCAAGCAAGGTGCACATCCTTCCGAGCCCGAATCTACAACGAAACAAACATCGACTCCCAATACGCAACATCGCTGCAATCAAACTGCCCTAGCACCGGAGGCGACAACAACCTCGCTCCACTCGACACAACAAGCCCAACGACTTTCGACAACGCCTACTTCACCAATTTACAGAGCCAAATGGGCCTTCTTCACTCTGACCAACAACTCTTTAATGGAGGCTCCACGGATTCTCAAGTCAATACTTATGGTTCCAATCCTGATACTTTCTTCAGTGATTTTGCCAGTGCAATGGTGAAGATGGGAAGCCTTAGCCCACTGACTGGCACGAGCGGTCAGATCAGGACTAATTGCAGGAGAACCAATTAACTGATCAGCTTTACATTTTTACTGTTGGGTTGTATGTGGTTTTTTTTTTTTTTTTTTTGGAATTTAGGAAATAGAATCATTTGTTTTCCTTGCTATTTTTGTTTCTCGTGTTTTTTCCATCCATTTTTTTTTTTTTTTTTGAACATCTTCCATGTATTATTGAGTTGAACTACTTTACTGAATCCATTTTGTGTGTGCATGTTGGCAGTGATTGTTCCAGTATAGATATACTCCCCTGGAAATCAAATTGAGTAAGTAAACCGGTGTTGAACGAATGTTTATCAATAATATTAGGGACACAACAATTCACCACAACACCAACCGCAACTGCCGGCGGCTATACTATCCGGCCCACCACCACCACAACAACCACCAGTACACGTATCGGATCGCTGCCATCGTATCCGGCCCTGCCACAAAATACTCCCCTGGCCTGTCCACCAAAATCACGTCCAATCCCACTTCATAATTGGGAAAATTAGTTATCCCCAATTTACGATCGGAGAATATATAGGAAGTTTTGCACGGGCCGACATTCGTTTCGAATTTGGTCTCTCATGTGGTTGATTAAGCTGTGGAGTCAGGGGCGGATTCCGTAGGTACAAAGGGGTTACGTGACCCCCTGAAAATAGGGTCTATACTCCACATAATAACCCGAGATATAGCAAATGCGAATCGGTGTTCCAATAGAAGGCATTGGCTTTCCAACTGACTGACTTAGGCCATCCGTAGTAGTGGAGTTAAATTTGTGTAGTTTTTTTTTTTTTTTTTCATTCGTCATTCCTAATCTATTACATGGGGAGGGGGAAATGAGACTTGATCCCGAGATGCAGTGTGGGGCATCCAAGAGCTCTACCGCATGAGCTAGCCACCACTTGCTAAATTTGTGTAGTTATATGACACAAAATTATAAAAAGTGGGACCCAATTGTGGGAGTTAAGTTGTTGTTAGTTAGTTAGATGCCATTGTGTTACAATAGTGTAGGTAACATTTTGTTAAATTAAATGTTCCAACCAAAATAGGGTCCCATACCTCCAACGTTTTTTTTTTTTTCAACGGCTACAAATCATTTGTTCAATGACCAGATGGTGGGTCCGGAAACTTTTTGCAGAGACGAGTTTCATTGCAATGGTAGAAAATTGTGAATCCGGAAACTTATTCACTTTTTCAAATGGTGGGTCCCACTTGACTGTAACTCCTGCTGGAGTTACAGTTTATTCCTGGCCTAACTTTTTGTTAACAGCTGCTGGAGTTAACTACATGGTAACTATACTACTGCGGGGAAAAAAAATGAAAAAGTCAGTCAACTGTGGTGGAGTCTGACTAATTTGTGAGTTTAACTCCATCACTAGAGATGGCCTTAGGCTCGACTCTCAGTCCTTACACTTTCGTTTTTTGTTTTTTAAATGGTTAAAAAAACCTCTAATATATAGTATATAAAATAGCCCAAAATCTAGAGTACATGATTCAGTGTTCCAGTGGTTAAGGTGTTGCCCTTCCACCTCAGTGGCTCAGATTCGACTCCCTACTCCTACACTCAATGTTTTCGATTTAATTAATTAAAAAAAAAAACTCTCCAAACAATTTTGAGTGTCTTGAGTCTCAAAACCCACACCAAAACTGATTCACATTATGTTGCATTTGGTACTTTAAAGACAATTATAATTATGTAATTTGCTTCACAAATCAATTACTTATATTACAAGTTTGACGTAGAAATACATAAATATTTATTTTCTTTAATACGTTACCTTTATTTAGTTTTTGCACAAGCTCAAAATTAAGTTAGTGCACTGTATTTATATGCTCTTTTTTGAATTTAATAACAGTAATTGACACGAGTTTGTCTAGGGCCTTGAAATGTATAGGATTGATCTTGACAGAGCGAACCCCTTGTAGCAAATTCCTGAACCGCCACTGTATGGAGTTCTCTCACTTTAGTCGTGATAGGCTAATGTAGGCCTCGATTTCGGGGTCTTTTCTTTGAGTTCGAGACTAAATTAGTGCTTTCGATGGATATGGTGTGGTTGCTGTGGCGGTTGACGTTGAGGTTGAGGGAGTGCAGAGGAGGGTTTTGTGGGGAAGGCCGAAGATGAGGAAGTAGGGTTGGGTATGCGGCGGAGGACGGCGGCGATGGATTTGAGCTCGGCAGAGGAGAAGTGGTCGGTAGGACCGGTCCCGATGTTTAGGTTGCCCTAACCTGACCCCAAGTTTGGTTGCCGTCTTAGCGGTCTAATATTTTGGAGGCCAAAAATGAATTTAAAAATGGGGCATTTGTTTTTTTTTTTTAATTAAATATATATGGGCTACTATAAGGTAAAAAAGATCAAATATGGTATTTTATCTTCGTAATTTAACTAAAACAAAAATTTCTAACTTTTTTTATGCCATTAGAAAAAATGAATCAAATATAAAGAAATACTGTTATATACACTGTGTTTTATATAACTAACCACTAACTAAGTTATTAACTTTTAATTACAATAATACTGTTTTTAACAATAAGAGATTTGATTATTTTAAACTTTTATTTTTATCAAGTCTTTGGTCCAGTGAAAATTAATTATTTTGTCTTCTTATAGTTATTTTGTTTTTTTTAGTCAAAAGTGGTTTATTTGTGAACTTGATATTTTAAAGTTAAAAGAAAATACTAGCTTTTAAAGGAATACAAAAGGATTGCAATTAGACTTTGACGATATCAAACAGATTCCATCGAATTTCCTAACAGCTACACCATGAGGGGAGTAATTTGTTATGCAATAAGTTGTAATTTTTAAAGGAAAATTCTAAAATCATCTTATTGGGCTGTCGTTAAGATTTAAAAAGTGTATTGAAAAGTGTGAAGAATGTATAAGAATATGTAAAAGTGTAAAGAAAGTGAAATTAGTACACTGGAGTGTGTTTTTTGGTCTTCTTATTGCCTTAGGATTAGGGGTGAGCAAAATAACCGTCAAACTGTGAATCCAGTCCAAACCGAACCAAACCGTTCTTGTAATGTGGTTTGGTTTCGGTTTTAAAAAACTAAAAACTGTAATAAATGGTTTGGTTTGCGGATTTACATTGACAGTTGCGGTTCCAAACCGATCTGATCCGTTTAATATTTATATAGATATACTTTTTACATATTATATGTGGAATTTGTTTAGATACACAAATGAACTTTTTTACCCCTAGTCAATTACTAATTTCTTAATCTAATGCTTCATTCCACCACCCTATTCATTCACTTCCAAGATTAAACCCCTAAATTTCTACATATGGTAACTCATTCCTACGATTTTAATACAATAAACATATACGGCTTGGACTTATTCAATTGATTACCTAATCTTTTTGGTTGTTAACTAATTTCCGAATCTAGTATTCTATTACATGGCCCTATTTCTTCACTAATTACCAGTATTCTACTCTATTTCAGTTGGTTGATGCTAGTGAGTTTTGGTGATTTTACCAAAATCTGTTTTAATACAGTTGTGGGTTAACTTATCTACGTAATTTTAAGTACTTTAAATTGTTTACGAAGATGCTATCTCAATTTCAAGAGAACCGTGGTTCAAATCCGAACCGTATTTTAATGGTTTGGATTTGTTTGGTTCTAGGAATTTTATGAGTTGGTTTGGTTCTCCAAATTCATAATCCGAAAGTATTGGTTTAGTTCTCGATTTATTACAAAATCGGACCAATCTGAACCATGCTCACCCCTACTTAGGAGTTAGGACCCATTTCCATTTGTAAGGAGCAAATGTGAAGGAAAATCTGTAATTTTGAAAACCTCAGGGGTGGTTTTGATTATCTCCCCTAGTTTTTCCTGATTTAGATTTGATGAAACTCTCTGAACTGAAGAGAAGTAATAAAGACAACCAACCAGAGAAGGCGGGTACTCTTAAAAAAAATCTATATCTAACATTCCTAAACGACCCAACAAGGCAACAACCATTCAATTTAAATTTTTACCCGAAACCCATCATTTAATTTAAACTACCCAACCCAATGCTTTGGCTTTTAAACAATCGACATACAAGTCACTTTGAGAAGTTCCCAAGAGCTTCAGCAACTGGCAACAGGTAACTTCTTGGATTTGAAATTTTGGGTTTCAGTTAGTAATCAGTGTCTCCATTTTCTGTTTTATTTCGTCCTCTCTTCTTATGTTTGTGTGTATTGTCGAATTTACCTGGGTTCTGTATATGATTTTGCCATCTTATAGATTTGGGGTTACTGGTTCATTACCTTTCAGTGCCATTGCTTGTTAAGGCTTAGTGAAATTCTTAGTTTGTTCTCTGTGGGTTTAATTTAATAGACGAGCTATATTTAGTTATTATGAGTGTTGGAAATTTCGGACATGACCCGTTAACACGACCTGAAGTTAGAGGTTTTGGGTCAACTACTTTTTGACACGAACACGAATGTGACATGACCCACCAACACGAGAATTAAACGGGACGAATGTGGGTTAAATTCGTGTAACTCGATAAGGACATGGATAACCGTTTAATTTTCTGTGTCAACTCATTAACCCATAACGACACGACAAGACACGAAGCCGGATGTGCCAACCCATAGCCTGTACATGTGTTTCCTTAAAGATTGGTTTTGATTCTATTGAATTTCTTGATCAGTACAGAATTTGATTTTCAAAAATCATGTTTGGTCAATTGTATAGGAAAACATCAATCTAATAATAGAAACGCAACGTATGCATAATTACTATACAATCCCTTACAACAAAAATTTCCAAGACAAAAAACCAACTGAATATTGAATTTCCTAATCACTGTGTTCTACTAGTTAGTTCGTGAGCAAAACTTCTTATTCTACTGTTGTTTGTGTCTTTTTTATTATTTTAACTGAAAACCATACAAAAGTTTAATTTTGAGACTTACATCTAGTTGTGGTTTCAGGCATTTCTCAATGTCATGATTTGGTTATTGTTGACTAACTTTTTTGTTGGTTTTATCATTTGCATGATTATGATGGTATTGAAAATGTCTTCATTTTTATTATTAGATTAATAAGGTTTTATGCGCAACATAGTTACTTAGTTAGTGTATAATTTTTATGTACATTTAAAAAAAATAGTCAAGATATTTGACAAGTTTATGTTAATAGGTGTTTTGATAAGAATCCGAAAAGATATGAACCCTGAAATGACACAACACGAACTTGGCAGGACAAGACACGATGGTCACCCTACGTGTAAGCTAGCCCGGACACCTTGTTATCAATAAAAATAAAAATAAATAGTTCAGAGGAATTGAGCGATGATGTATGATATTACAGATTTCATTTTTACTAAAGTTCATGAGATGGATCTTCAGACAATGTATTGCTGTTACTTGGAGTTTATACTATAAATGCAGTCACTTTGGTATCTTACCATGGTTTGTTTCACATCTGGTTTGAAAGGAAATCATTTGTATTTCTATTTTTACTCATTATGCTGCTGAAGCTTAATTTTTGCTTTTAGCATTGTTCTATTAGGCTCATTAACATAGTGTGTTAGCCATTGTGAGTAGCTGTGTTTACTTTTACATTAATAATTCTCTACTGTGAGATAGAAGTATTGTATGTCGGACATAAGGATGTATAAATGAGTTATTAGTAGAATGATAAAGCTTATATGAGAAATTAAATTAAGGGGCCTAAAAATCGGACAGTGTAGACTGATGATCCCAAATTGCTTTAATGATCCAAGGTTAATGTTATCATGTTGCATGAACTCGAGAGCTTTCTCAAGCTAAATTAAGTGCAGAGATTATTAATATACCGTAAGACATTCGATAGCGTGTTGGTTCCAGGTACTTTTACATTAATAGTTCTCTTATTAATTGTTTTCATTTTTCTGCTGTTAATGCTTCTTTGGGGAGTCATCTTCTGTTCGAGTGCCAAATGTTAAGGAACTAGAATCTCACATTGCTTAGGAGTGGAATGGGTGATCACTTAATATATGATTTTGCAAACTGCCAAAGTTCAGAACAGAGTAGCTGGTTTGGAGGTTGGGATGAATACAAACTGTCTATTTATCAATCAACTCACATGAAGTGCAAGGAAATTTCCTTGGAAAGACAACTTACAACTATCTACCTTTCCATTTGAATCAATATAACTAGCTGTCTGTCTCTTAATTCACATTGCCTCTATCCATGGTAAAGCATCCATATGGCTAAGGTTGCTTAAAAAGTTTTGAAATAGGGTCATTGAAAGATGCAGCTAAGGGGGTCAAATAAACAAAAGGTTACTGCCAGCTTAGGGCAAAAAAATGGAAGTTGTTGATGAAAGACCTACTACATTTTTGGCCCTTACAGCTGATTGATCCTACCTAGGAAGCATATCTCACGGGAATCGATTTAGTAATATGAAGATGTTCGAGCTAAGAAGTATATGGATACTAGATTTGATCTTTTGCATATGGTTCATCCCAAATATGTGCACGAACTAAGGAGTTTTACACTTGAATAGATATAAAAATTCACAGTTCCAATACTTGGCTACACTTGCTTCATGCTAGTTTTATGTCTAGGTTTTGGTCCTTCCATTGACAATATATTTCGCGAGGCTGCGCATTTTGTTCATTAATGCCTCATGTAACATCCAGTGATCGTTTTACCTCCACAAAAAAAAAAACATACAGTGATCTACATGATTTTGGGGATTTTCATCTATTGTTGCATAATTTTGTTCAGTCATCTTGGTTATTGGATGGTCTTCTCCCCCATTATATTGATTCTTCAAAATATTCTTTGTGTTGAATTGGATTGGTTTTGCTTCAGGCACTATGGGATTGACTGTTGGGCTCTTGGTTCTCCTTATTTTGGGTGCCAGCTGGGTCTGTGATGCTAGAGAATTAACAAGCTCCAGTCTTTCTTCCATGATATATGATGTATCAGGTATTTTGTTCCTCTGTGTTCTTTAAAGTAACTTCTCAGCCCATATGACTTGCCTTATCTACGTTGTATAATTTCTGCCTATTGAAAAAAATGCAGAAACTGGCAATTCTGATATGTTCCCATAATTATTCAAATTGTACTAGTTGTGAATTTCTCGTTGCTTATATGTTAGAATTGGTTGTATGGGCGACGGGGCCATTGGCAACTATAAATATAGCTCACTTGTTATAAATGTCAATGTATATTCAAGAACGAGAACTAGATTTTCAAATGGATTCTCACGAAAGATGATTGTAGTGATCATGATTGTGTGATAATCAAAAGATAGCCAGATTGCTCAATGTTTTCTGGCAACAGCGTTGCAGATAAATTACCTGGAGTTCGAAGGGAAAATTAAAGCTTCAGAAGATGGGGAAAACAAAGATGTATGCACAACGTGTCAAGAGCTCGCTGCTGAGGCAATTAAGTATCTCATGGAAAACAAGACTCAGATAGAGATCGTTGACATACTCCATGAGACCTGCTCTCGGCTGGTCCCTTTGGAGCAACAGGTGGTCACTAACAAGCACAACTTCCTGTCGAAACAGCATAATGCCAATTTCACTTGGATAAGCTTCTTTTTGCCTTAGAACTTAGGTACAAACACTAGTTTGTCTTGTGGAACTCGTAGGGTCAATGATCAGAAATGAATACCCATTAATGGCTTACATTGTTCCTTAGTGACTTCCACCAAAAGCATCGATTTCAGCTGACTAGTTGATTTATTTAGCAAAAAGTTCTAGGCTTCAAATTGTCTGTTTGATCGAATGATTCTATCATCTCTTCATGGTAATAGATTGTTTGAAAATGGGTCAGCTTTCTTCATTTCAAATGGCCAACTTCTTCTTATTATGGTCTGTAGATTATGATTGCTGAAAGACAACTTAGGTGTGTTAAGAAAGAGCATTATACCAACATTGATTCCTGGTGTTCTCAAATTATACATATGTTGGAATATACAAAAGTCTAGAATGCTAAGTGTATGCAATGTAAAGAAGCTAAAAGGTAGAACTCAAACATGCATGGATTGCATTGTTTGAATTGCTTAGTGGTTAGTTCCAGTGTTTATTTGAACCTAATCGCTGAAAAATTGTGGGGTTTGACTGATACTGTGTATTCTTTGACAGTGTATTACAATGGTGGATTATTATGTTTCTTTCTTGCTCCAAGAGATTGGTTCAGTGCAACCTGGAGAATTCTGCCAAACGGTCGATCTTTGTGAACAAAGGGTAGTCACTTATTTGCCACTATCTGAGGACAAGTGTGAAATGTGCAAGCTTGTAGTTGAAGAAGTTCTACTGAAGTTGAAAGATCCTGATGCACAGGTTTGTACTGAAGAAGTTGTTTGCATCTCTTACAATTTACAACTACAAAATTACCTCGTTTGGTGTAATGCCACATCAACTACAGTGCTGCATTTATATTTCCGTCATCTCTAAGCATGAAACCATTTCTTATGTTGTCTGAAGCAGAAATAGTTACGAGTCTCTGTCGATGCTTATGGGTATTTCATTCCATGATGTTTCAACTACTTTTCTTTTGGGTTTTTATTTCAGTTAGACATACTTGAGTTGCTTCTCAAGGCATGTGATGCTGTGGAGAGCTATTTGAAAAAGGTTAGAATTTTTTCAGGAGGTTATGCTTGAAATTTTTAAGCTTTTTGCATCCATGGATTTGCATGGATTTTTGTACACATGAATTGCTTGCAATCAGCGTAGGTTAATTCAAAACAAGTCTACTGAGATTATATTTTGTCTAGTGATTTACTGATTAGGCTGACCTGCATCATGATTGTTAATGACAAACAGATTAAATATGTACGGTTGATTAATAACTCTAACCAAATCACCTATGGAAACTACTTTGGGTTTCTCTACATAAATGGACGACAATTCCTCTATGTTTTGGCCCAAACGCAAAACATGCATGCCTCTTGAGTGGTATAAACATATGTTCTGTTATAACTGTGAAAATTGGTATAAATACATGCACGCCTCAGAAGTTTACAGGAGTACTTTGGTAATTGATGACGTAAACCCTTAGATATAAATGCATGCTACACGCAGCTGATATGGTTACACAGTGAAAATTGGTACGGCCCGAGGATGTTTCAAGTTACACAACCTGGGAACCACATAAAAATATGTGTCGTTGCTTTCTTGCTTGATTCATTCTTCGTGCAATTGTGTGTGTTGGGTTGAATCCGCAATGATAATTGATGTTTTGTCCTTATTTTATCTCATGGTGAGTAACTACAATTTCAAATCTTTTGGCAGTGTAAGACCATGGTTTTAGAATATGGACCGCTATTCTTTTCCAATGTGGAGGAGTTTCTTGAAACTGTAGACATTTGCGCTGTAATCCATGCCTGTGATTTGCCTTATGCTGGTAGCAAGCAAGCAACACCAATAGACTACCAAAACCTGCTTTCTTCTGCAATGTAAGAAACGAGGCAAAATAGACCGGATTGAGTTTTTCATTTTGTAACAGAGTACATGTAGAGTTATAAGTTGAGTGATTACTCCTCACGAACTTGTACGCCACCGTTTTTTCTTTCTTTTTCGTGTGTAAAAATAAGAACTTCAGATATACACTTAAACCTTTGTACTTGTGATGGCCATAGCTCAAATTTTTCACCTTGTTTTGGTGTATTTTTTATGCCAGCATTTTTTCAGTACATTTATTTCCTCTTTTTCTGACTCTTTTTTCTCGTCTTTACTTTTGCTTTTTAAGTTGCTTTTGACTAGAAGAGCATGGAAATTTGAAAAAGATCGATCCAAAATGAAAAAAATCAATATAAACAATGCACGTATCCAATGCTGAATTATTTCTCTCTCTCTCTCTCTCTCTCTCCTTTTTTTTTTTTTGTTGCTGCTTTTTGTCTTTAGTGGATTTTTTTTTAAATTTCAATGGTTTTTAAAAATTCGAATTTCCTTCTGTTCTAAACCTTAATGGTTAAAAAAAAAGGTAAGATGAAAAAAAAAAAACTATGTAGAGTATTAAATGACAAACCTTTGGTCGTTGGTTCGAATGCAGATTTAGTACTCATTTGGTTTGCCATCTTATCTGTTTATTTGCTCAAATAAGAAAATAAGATGATTGTCTCACATCATAGCACATGCTTATTCTATCAAAATAAAAGGCAAATTAGAAATGATCTCATCCACACCAATATGGCTTATTCTGCGGTTTGTTTTATGAAATTATTGGCCCAAACAAGTGCATGAATAAAAAAATGCAGGAGGATAAGATGAGGTTTTTATTTATTTATTTATAGGACAACTTGCGCACACCTCGACTAATTCTGGTGCCCTGGAAATAACGGCCGGACATAACCTCCAGTGGCCACAAAAGTTTCTGGCAAGGGGAATCGAACTTGAGACCCTAGGTGAGAGCAATTAGCAAATCCCTAATTCCAAGGCAAGACCACTTTGCCAACTCCTTAGGGTTACGATGAGATGAGGTTTCACCCCAACCAAGTAGAACTGGCTCAATTTGGCAAAGAATCCTACATCTCACTAGGAGGTTTGGAGTTCGAATCTTTCCATCTATATGTAGGTGTTATTCCTCTTGTATTTGTTTGGGTTATTTCGGGGGTGTTCCACTAACTTAGTTTTTTGGTTTTTTGGTTTTTTTGGATGTTTTAGTTTTGCAAAAAAACTAATTTGTTCCATTAACTAGTTTTTTGGTTTTTTGTTTTGCAAAAAAACTAACTTGTTCTATTAAACTAATTTTTTGTATGTTTAGTTTTGCAAAAAAACTAACTTGTTCCATTAACTAGTTTTTTGGCTTTTTTTGGTTTTTAGTTTTGCAAAAAAACTAAGTGGTTTTTTGTTAGTGTAATGAGATAGTTTTTGAGTTAAAACAAAACCGTTTTTTTTTTAGCGGAACGGAGCCTCAAGGCTAGTTGAGTTGGTCTTACAGTGATTGTGGATTTTGTTTCGAATCTCTCCACCTGCCTGTGGGTGTTATCCTTAATGGGCCTATTAGTTGGGTTGCGCTTATAATGAGCGTGAACTTTATTTCTAGTTTGATGTAATACTTTTATTCTCCAACCGTTTGAAAAAGAAGAAAAGAGATGAGGCTTACATTAACAAATTGGTCACTCATTGAGATAACTTCATGACGTGTGTGGGCATGGGACCAAGAGTGTAATTCTAATCCTATCATTATCATCACGTATTCACGTTTATGTAATGGGGGGAAAGACTTAAGAAAACAAAGAAATAGTCAAAGTTGATGTCCTTAAACTATGAACTTCCTTGATTTTTACCCATTGTCCTTTGAGTTGAAATTTTCATAAAAATAAAAGGTTATTATTGGTCAATCTTCTAATTGTGTAATGCTTGATTAATTCTTTCTGTCTAATATGCTACTTGTGAAAGTTTAACAATTCTCAATGTATGAGATGTACGACTTGACGGTTCTATTCATGTGATATCTCATGACGGGACTATATCTACCAATTTAGGAAAATTTTTTTAAAAAAAATGACGTTTGTGATGAAAATAGGTTTCTAATTGGACTATGTTAGTTGCATTGGCAGAGCTATTGTGGGGCTCGAGCGGGCGGGCTCAGGCACCACCCTCTTTTTTTTTAAATTAATGTGAAATATTACTTTTAGCATTGTATATTAGTACGTAACTTTTAATCCATGGTTAAATTTTCGGTTAAATTCAAATAAATTTACAACACCTCGTAGAATTTTTTGAATTACTTCCATAGACAAGTAATAAGGACATGTGCATTATAGTTATCTGAAAGATATAAAATAAATTCACATTTTTTTATTTTTATTTTTTTTGCAAGGCAAAAAAATTTCATTAATCTTGAAATAGATACAAGATTAATAGGAACAAGGAAAAACACAAAAAATGTTCAATCCGAGACCTAAACCAATCGAGGGTACCCAAAAGACAAGCCCACCTACAGCCCTAAGCCAAACACCCCAAAGAGTCTACAAAAACTCAGATCTTACAAATATCTCACACACCTAATAAAAAATCAAATGAAATAAAGGCAGTTTCTAAAAATGTCAAGGCATTCACCTTTAACCCCACAAACCTACCTACCCCACTTCCCGAAAAGCCAGCACAACCAAAATCCTTTGAACCCCACAAGCATGCACCTAGAACCCCACAATCGTTCCAACCTCACTTCTCGAAAAATCTGCGCGTCTTCTTCGTTTCTTTTGCTTCGCCCCTTCAGCTTCCAAATCACGCGCCACCGCTCAACCCTCACCACATGCACTGCCATCATTGCCGCCGCACAACTCAATCTCAACCTCAACTTCAATTCCAGCCACCTATCCGAAACACCGCTCACACTCCTCCAGCAAAACGCCTTTGCTGACCTCAAAATGTTTCCTCATCGCCATTGCTGCCAAACCCGATGCCGTAGTGAAGAGACAAAACGCAGCCACGCCGTCGCCGAAACCCGGGGAACATGCCCATGTTGCTGTCCCGGATAATGGCATGTCCGCCCCACCGTAGACCGCAAACCATGCCACGACGCCAAGAAGATCAGCCGCCGACACCACAGCTTTACCACACTGTCGCTGATCCACCATCACCACCACTGCCTCGGACACTCTACTGTCGTTGTTGTTCTCTGCTTCACTCTACTGCCGTTGTTGTTCTCTGTTTCACTCTACTGCCGTTGTTGTTCTCTACTTCCTCTCTGCTGCACCAACGCCTCTAACACCACTACAACTCCGCTATACTTCCGCTTCCAACACCAAACTCCTTACCGCCCACTGCAACAACCTCATTGAGAATAACGCCGATGATGCACCCTTCACATTTATATCGTTGCATTGCCCCATAATAATCTACATGTACAGTGTACTATATCAAAACATTCAAAACCCAATACATGTATTACTATAAACAATATACGTTTCTGAATGAAAATTTGTCCGTTTGTTCGGCTCCCTCGGATTGAAATTTTGTCTCCGTAATTGATTAGTTGAGTTTTGTATGATTACTAGGGATTACCCGTGCCTAAAGGCACGGCGCAACTTGTTTTGAACATAATTTAAATAAATTTATCACTCTTTACTGTTGAGCGTACATATTTATTAACCATCTTTGCAAAGGCACCATCTTTACAAATGATTTTATCACATCATTTTAGCACATACCCATGCCTTCTCGAAGAGTTTAGTACAATATGACTTCAAGTGTCCTTAGCGAGGTGTGAGCAAATTGACCATGCCTAAAGGCACACACTTGCATACTTTTATCACCACGAAAAACCAATTATTCGTTCTTGTTGACTACATCAACTAATCTAGGATCCAACAGCTCCATCGATAGTCACACTTGAAGAAAACAAAATAAACAGTCTTTATGCAGAAGTAACATAATTGCATGACCAACAAATCATAAGACTGTAGCACTTACAAAACCGAACTTAGCACCGAAGAAACTCAATCTATCTCCATCGTCTAATCCAGAAAAACACATAAATCCCGATGCAATTCAAAATTCTATTTGATCATGAAACCATGCTACGTCAAAATTCTCTGTTAAATCCTACCCCTTCTAACCCAAAATCGTCGTTTATCGAATCTATCCAATACTTACCATAGCCAATTCCTCTATCCTGATCTGCCTCTACCAATAGTCCAACTCATGTTTCCCAACAGTCTTGCCGATAACCTGGAAACCACTGTGTGATGCTCATGCACCCCACCCCGCCTCCATTGCCATATTTTCTCTTAGCTTTCCCATACTGTTTCCCCCATCTGCATCCACAACCTCCCACTTCTTATGAACCTGATAAAAAAACAAATTAACAAAGCTAAGAATATCACTTTAGATTTTTGTTTGTCCTTAGTCGAACACAACACTAAGAAAGTGAAATTGCACAATTTTCGATTGGAGTTGGAATACCAAAGAGAAACTGCAGGGTAAATAAATTTGATAATAAATGTAATGAGATGAAAATTATCATTGAACATAGTATTAGTTTCAAGCAATGGCTTTATACTCCTCCCGCAATTCGACTGCCCATGCCCAATGGCACTTCTCAACTTAATTTGATGTCAACTTAAGCTAACCACTATATCAAATAGAAGTCATCAGACACAACAAACCGAATAGAACTTTTTTTATACTTTTGATCCAATTTCACTATCCATCAATTTTAGAGCTTGAATAGAAGAAAAATCAAACAATATAGAATTACTTCATTCTCTCGAAGCAAAGCAAAAAAGGTGAACAGGGATATATAGGCTTGCTTATAGCAAAGCCTATCACTAAAACTAAGGATCACCAAGAAAAGAAATTACAGCATTGATAATTTTACCTTTTCCTCTCATGGTTAGAAGCCTTGAAATAGAAACCAAAGGTCATCCCAAGAATTGAGCATCATCCTTATCAATGACATCCAAAACCCTAGACGTCCATGCTGATCCACTTCACCACACGGGTCTTCAACACTAAAAAAAAAAAAAAGAAGATGCACAACAAACAAAATACGTGCCTTGATGAGATGTAAAAAAAAACATTCAAAAACATGTCATAATCACAAAAAATAAAAATAAAAAATAGAAAAAGAAAACATTATGAGACTCTCCAAAAAAAGTTAGTCCTCAAACACAACTAACCGTGAACGTCTCCAAACACCCTCATCATAACTGTTTGAAACGTCTACGTATTAACAAACCTGAAATGGTTGGAAGCAACGGTGTCAGCGGTTGGCAGCGGAAAGGATTAGTTTTGGAGAGAGAGAGAGAAGTCATGCACATAGTGTAAGTAATTCGGCAAAAGCCATTCCTTATCTCTTTTTTTCTAACCGGAATTTCGTATTGGTAATTAGGCAAAAGACTAATTAAGGGAATGCATACGACTAATTAAGGGATATATGTGCATAACATACCAAAATGTGATGTATGTAGATATAAGGAAGATATTGTATACCTTAATTTTACTGAAATTTTGAAAGTCATTCCTTTCTCTCTTTTTTTCCTCACCGGAAAAAGCCATTCCTTTTTGTTTGTCTTGTTCATTTGGCTTGTTATTATCACAAATAAAATCACTTCAACAATCATTCCTTTTAGATACAGCGAAGATATTTGTTACTCCCTCCGTCCCATTTTAAATGCTCCTTGCGAATATATGTGTCATTTTCAAACGTCTATATCTTTTTATTGGTAATGTTTTCGAAGTTTTTAAAATTTTTTTCTAATAGAACTAATTGAGATCTATCAAATAAGATCCATATTGCATATATAATACATTATAGAATAAAAACTACAAGAGTTTTAAAAAGGCACGCATAACCGTAGGGAGCATTTAAATTGGGACGGAGGGAGTATTAGAATTAATAAAATCACTCCAACAATCATTCCTTTTAGATTTTGTGTCAATCTTAGCCCTTGAAAAGAAATCCTCAAACTATGAGTTTAAATTTTGAATGAAAAGAAATAAAAGCCCTTCGATCAATTGGAGCTTAACTTTAGAATCAATCACAGCCCTTCAAAGTGTCACGGAGGACACTTGTGAGAGAGACATTTTGAAAACCCTTGTGTAATGTAATATAGATATCCTGTATGATGTAATTTAGATTCTTGTAATCTTCTTGTAATAAAAATATGGCATTAGAGACAATGAAGTATCTAAGGAAATCGCATTAATTATTTGAGAAAAGATAGAATTTGCACCGTGGGAGCAATTTTGCTGACGTAAGGAAATTTTTGTCCTATTTGTAAGCATGCCAAAATGTGAGATTGGAATGGCGATCAAGTCCGAATATAAACAACTGAAGATGCTTTAATCAAATAAATAAGCACACTTAATAGCGCCAAAAATTACCCAAACCAGTGGCGGCTCCAGGAATTTTTAACAGGGTGTTCAAAAATTACCTTTAACTCTACTAGCTTAACCAATTAGTCGTATCTTCACAAAATTTCATATACTAGTGTGTATAATGCGACCTCAAAAATTCAAAAACACGTAAACGTTGTAGTTGTTTTCAGTTTTTTTATATTTTTACCATAGCAAAATCAAACAGGAGCATAAATATGCTTTTTTTTTTTAGGAAATTATGTAGCGAATACGTTTGCACAAATCTTTATAAACATATGTTTTTATTTTTTGATTGTCTGCTCTAAGAAAAACTACACCATAATGATACCAATAGATATTTTTTCCTCTACATTTTTTTGTCATTAAGATGTCTATCTTTTTTGAGATGATATATTAAGTATTCAATTGTAAATCACTTGAATTGCAGTGTGTGTTTTTATAGTATAGGACTAAGTGTTCAAACAAAATATTAGATAAAATTACTAGATGCAATATAACAACAAATAAAAAAGCTTGTTCAATTGCCCACATTTTCTTATATGTTGTGCCACCTATGATTGGGCTATAACGAGATGTAATTTAGGTTGTTCAAAGTAGACTGATTTGTTGGTGGATGTTCATTTAATTTTGCACTGGGTGTTCATTCATATTTCGGCTGGGTGTTCAAAACATGAATTAACCTAAATTTGTAAAAAAAATTACATGTATTATTAGTACAAATTTTTTTTTAGGGTGGTCATGTGACCATCCACCCCATAGGGTGGAGCTGCTAGTGACCCAAACTGAACTAAACCGATAGCAAGTGGTGGCTAGCTCATACGGTAGAGTTCTTGGATGTCCCACACTGCATCCCGGTGTCGAGTTCCATTCCCCTCTCCTCCCATGTAATAGATTAAGAATGACGAATGACCAAAAAAAAAGAACTAACCCGATTGGATTGCAGGGCGAACATGTAGGAACGACGAGAGGTTCACAGTTTTTTTTCTTTTGAAAATGTCAAGTATAATATCATAGCCATCCGGCACCTAATTACATCAGAAGACAAGAATGAAGCTAAAACCACTAACAAATGAAAATGAGAACGGCAACTAAGCCAAACTCGAAGATACACCTGCCTAAGCAGACCTGACACCTAGGGGACGGAATTATGAATCCGATCCAAGTGAAAGTGGTAAAGAATCCACAAGAATTCCCAGCTCAAACCATAAACACATTACAGCACCAGTAATCGATACACAAACCACAAAAAACATCACAAACCAAAAACTAACTAATCAGAAGCCCAACAAACTGGTACAAACTGAGATCCACCGAGTTACCCCATTGAGATGGCACCGAGTCATACCGAGTTCACAGTTGAGTACATAGATTTGAGCTCAAATGTGTCCAAAATTGCACATAGTCCCCACAAATAATTCATTTGGAAAATTCTCGTTCATCAGATCGATCCGAACATTGTGGTCCAAATTTGAGTGTAACATTGCTCTTTCATTGAAAAGATAAATAGTAGTAAAAATCCCAATTATATACTCCTATATGATATCGGACAATTGCAAGAATAGCATAGAAGATAAATAAGTATTGTAGGCCGGTGGTCAAATAGCATTGTTTACGGCCAAGTGCACTAATAAAATCAGGTAGGCTCGTCATGGAATTCCTTTCTTGCAAGCTACGTTGAGACGGAAGCACATGAATCACGATTCCCCTCGATCTCATACAAGTGCCGACGGAGATAAACATGGATTTTCGAATGTTTTCGTTTTTCGGCATACGAATACTTTACTGCAAGATGCTTGTTTACTACTTGTGTTATTTAGCATTGTTTACTACTTGTTTTGTTCCGATGAGTCAAAAATAATTACTATAAAATTGACAGCAGTAATTGTGTTATTTATTCTTGCCAAGCGTGACTGAAATGTTACGCAATACTTCGGACCAGCTTTCGCGCACATCGAGGCCTCGAAAGAGTTTATAGCACTTACGATGTTTCGAACTTGAAACCTTAGGAAAAAGCAAGCCGTTACTATCTTTTGATGGCAATCAATTACTGCTCGATGAGTCGATAACCAATCCATTCACATGATCACGTCGAAGTCGGCCATCTCGATCACACGCAGATCGCACGCCAGTTGTATGTTACACACTTCTAACTTGCACCTTCTACAGATTAGGTTAACTGGTAGTCTACTGCCTAAAGGAGATGCTATCGTCATCCTATTCTTTAGGGGTTCAGTTTCTAATCCTAGCGCAGATACAAATGCAGCTGATATGAATGAGTGCAATGCTCTAGTGTCAAATAAGGCTTGTACACATGTTCTGAATAGCAGTAGCGTACCTTGGATAACAAAAGGGTCTTGCTCTTGATCCTCGGCTTGCAGTGCAAAGATGCGACCTCTCGCATTCTGAGGTGCTTTGACTTGTTGCTTCACATTCCAGTTGTTCTGCTGAGCTGGCCCGTTCTATTGCATAGGTTGTTTCCCTGAGTTATGATTGACGTAACCGATCGATAGATACTGCTGGGGCTGCTGATATCCATAATCCATGGGTCCTTCTCTCCTAGGACAATTACAGCTGATATGCCCGAAAGCTAGGTAGTTAAAGCATCGAATTTTTTTTTTTTTTTATCAGCAACAAAATTTTATTGAAGATACTCGACAATGGATACATCGAGGAGGAGAAAAACGATCCAACTAAAAGTTGGATACAACCGAAGGGCAAAGCCCAAACACCCTTGGGCCTAAAATGCCCCGATAAAACTGTTAAAATACAGCCCAAATCCTATGAAGCCCAGATACAACATTAAAGCACATAAAACTTAGCCCAAACCCAAGAAACCCAAAACCTAACCCTAAAATACTGTGCAAAACATCTGTCGCCACAGCCTTTGACAGTCACCACCACTGCAATCGGAACCACCATCATAACACCACCGATTCACCATTGGAAAACCCAAGTAATGGTGGAATCGATGACCAACACAAGACCGCACTGTCCCGGATGCTCCACGAACCATTAGGCAAGGACTACAGTACCCAACAGTGACCATAGCGGGAAACCACAGTGGCAACCACCCCCACCGAAACATTGCCTCGCAGTTAAGCCGAAGCCCGGGATCCCAACAGAAACACCAGCCGGAGATGCACTTGAAGGAGGAGGCCGAGAAGCCATGGCAGAGGAGAGCAACAAACCCACAGAGAAATAGGGCCAGGGGGTCGGAAAAAAAAAAAGATTGGACAAGGAGAAGAAAAGAAAATGAGAAGCCTCACCGGAAATCCAATAAAGGACGCCGCCGTCATTGACGACCAAGAGTCCCTCGCAGGGCCGCTCATCAGATGGTAGAGTAACCCCAGAAACATTCGGACGTGAGGGCCATGACGCCGACGATGCCCGCCACTTCGAAGCCGCCGTCCGTCGCCCATTTGTTGCTGATCAGTTTTTCTATTAAAGAAGATGGAATGGCTGAAAATGGGTAGAAGATGAAGGAAAGAGGAAAAGAATAGAGAGAAGAGAAAGGGTGAAAGGAAGAGGAGGGGGCTACCTGGGGGGAGGAGGGAGGTGGCGGCACCAGAAACCCTAAAGTGAAGAGAATGAGGGGCGGCTGAAATTTCTAGAGAGAGAGTTAATTTGGGGTTTTTTTTAAATCTGTCTATTTGAAAGCATCGGATTGTTGGGTTGTCGTGTTCTGATCCCGGCGGTCCTTGCCTTCCATCACTCCTTCTCTAAGGGTGGGTGTTAGTCTGAATAGGGTTAGGTCTGCCTGGGTAGGGGCCACGATCGTTGTTGTTCTGCACAGTCCTGATAGGTCCTCCCGAACCACTTCTTTGGCGTCTCACCCTGAAGTCAGTCTCATCCCTCTCCATCCTTAAGGCACATGACACTGCCTCATAATAGGTAGCGTAGCCCATTCCCATCACTGTCTTGTGAGTCGCGCCATGTCCCCATTCAAACTTCCGAACCTTGTCCTCCTTAGTTGGGACAATAGCACGGCCGTACCGGTATAGTTCCTCAAACTTAGCGACGTACTGCGTCACTATCATTGAACCTTGTTGCAAGTTCTGGAACTCCAGGATCTTTGCCTGCTTCACTGGAGCAGGAAAGTACTTATCCAAAAAGGTGTTCTTGAACACCTCGAAAGTCACGGTCGCGATGTTATGTGTGACCTCAATCATTTCCCACCAGTGTCGGGCTTCTCCATGGAGTTGGTAGGCAGCGAGAGCCATGCAATGGTTATCTTGGTTGACCTCCAGAGTGCTGAGAATCACTTTGATCTCCTTCAACCAAGCCTCGGCCAAAGTAGGGTTAGGTTCCCCATGAAAGACGGGTGGTCGTCTTTTACAGAACTCGTTCATAGCATAAGCTCGAGTCATGGGACCATGGTTGTTGTTAGGCGGGGGTCGGTTCACGTTGAGCGCAGCAATGAAGGCTGTAGACACCCCAATTTGGACCCTCGAAATACCCTTAAATTGCGGCCCGTTGGCCTTCCCGATGATGAGGATAAATCAATAATTACCGTGAAATTAATCTTGAGATGCACCCGAAGGGTTCTTCTATAGCCTAAATCACCAAAACCTTTTCAAAACAAACCCTCCTTTGGTGTGGAGGCTTCTTAATCTTCTTAACTTTCTTACTAATTAACTTAGTAAGAAGTTAATTAAGGTCTAAATGGGTTGACTTTGGGGTGGTAGAAGTAGGTGGTGTGTTGGGAATAATAGAGACATACAAATGGGGTCAGTGTAAAGTGGTCCCAAAGAACAAAAAGGGTGGCTATTTATAGCAAAATGAGGTCTCTCCCTCTCCCCTTGGAAATTTTCGGTGCACACACACACCCCTTGGCCGAACTACTCAAGTGGGGGGAGTAAATGTGGTGCTTTGAATAGCACATTGGCAAGTACACAAGTTGTTCCAACTTCCATCCTAGGTTCTAGGCTAGGTTCTAGGTTATATGCTTGCAAGTTAAGGAAATTTGGGGAAGCAAATAGGAAGCAACGTGGGAAACAAGAGTGGGGGAAAATTATGCCTCTTGTTGTGTAGGTTTTTGCATGGTCACCTTTGTTATGAGGTGTTTTTAGGGGCTTATACACACAATTTTGCATGTGAATGCAAGATATAGCTAGGGATAGCCTTTATGGGCTACACATAGGAAGAATATTCTTCCTTAAAACATGGAGCCATGTTTCATGGTGCTTGGGGGCCAAGGCCTAGGTTGTGTAGCATGTGCTCTTATACAAGTATTGTGTGGGTATGTATAGGTTTCTCCTAAATAGCAAGACTTGTTCTAATTAGTTTTGGGTACAAAACCTTAGCTTGTAAGACTTCCCTCATGCATCCTCTTTGCTTGCACAAGTGTACATGCATTAACTCTTGCATGTGCAAGAGTACTTTGAACACAACACATCTCTCTCTCTCTCTGTAGCTCGCTCTCTCTCTCTCTCTCTCTCTCTCTCTCTTACTTGGTCAAAGTACCAAGTTCCAAGGTAAGGTGGTGGGTACTTGGCAAGTACCGGTATAGTTGGGAGTAATAAGGATGGTGGTTGGGGTAGTTCCGGGTATTAAAAATGGACTCCGGGTGCTACGGTAGTGTAACGGGTGTGTTACTCGGTCTCGTACGCTTTCATGCATGGCTAGAATTCTAATTATTCGAATTAAAAGGATTTATTAATAATTTAATAGGAAAATATTCCAATTAATAGAAAAATAAAATTAATTATCGAATTATTAAACGAAATTTTTATTTACAAAAATTGGGGTCAGCTTTCCCAAGGATCTTAGTCCTACATATGTGTGTAGCATTTTTGCTTCATTACGTACATCCAAGTGAGGCAAAAAATATATAACTATTTATTGAATAAAAATAAATTACCTTTACGCATCACTTGAAAAAGATCTGTATTAGTTCTTATATTGGCTATATTGGTGCAAAGAAATAAAAACTCATGAACAAAATAACTTATTTTTAAATTCGGCTAATAACAGAATTCTTAAATTAGTAAGTGATACAGTATATAGCAGATGGAATAATCACATGAAGCAGCCACCAAATATCACTATATTGAATAAGGATTTCGTATTGGGTTTTAACTTTCACACACTTCTTCCATACTATGGTACTCCATATAATATTGCAAGGGATATTTTTCGTGAGAAGAATCCTTAGTGCGACAAGTGGCCTCAAATAAATTTTTTGAATAAAGTACTTATTCTTAAGCTATTTTAAATTCCAATTAATCTAAACAATCAGATAAATTAAAAGTCGAAAAACCCCTCTATTAGTTATGGAGGGATAAAATCTATTTATATATGTATCTCTATTAAAATATATTGCAGTATAAAATAAATTCCTTGAAAATAAATTATTATTTTGGTTTTTAATTGCCGTGCACATGGGTTGATGCTAGTGTGCAAGTGTAACATTACCATTCACAAGTGGACTTTTTAAGAAAAATATTTTCACACCCCTTTTTATTCCCACTTTTTGCTTTTATTCACCTTGAACTACTCCGACTAAATTATCCTTACTTTAATGGTCACTTTTTCCATATGAAAGACAATTAGGTATTTTGGCGATTAAAGGGAGTGTAAAAATCATTTCTCCTTTAATATGTGAAGGGATAATATTATGATGGTTACTCCATTGACAGTTCATTGGATTGTTAATAAGCTCACAAAAAGAGAGTAAATACTTCAGTACATTTTTTATATTTTAATATGTTTTTACACATTTTAATACTTTTTTACACTTTTTAACATGTTTTTTAAATAATTTCTCTGAGATAAAAAAAAACATACTTTTTAAAACTTAACATCAACTCAATGGGTTGTTTGTAGCATAACTTAACAACTCAGGGGGTGTTCCACTAACAAAAAATAATTTTTTTAATCTAAAAACTAAGACAAGTCATTCTCTTACAATACATCACATAAAAAATCGTAAAAAACTAGTTTATTCTAAAAACTGTCGTAGTGGAACAACCCTCAATGGGTAGCATTTTTATATTATGAGTATACATACAAAAGAGAAGTGGTACTGACACTCCATTTTTCTCTATTCACGCTTCATTTTTTGTTTCTATTCATAGATTGCAAGAGTAATTTTACATAATAGATAAAAAAATGAAATGTCAATAGAGAAAAGGAAATTGTCAATATCAATTCCACGTACCAAAAAGAAAAAGAACGCTGCTATGGGAACCGACCACCATGCACCGACGGCGTCGGTGCCGCCGTTGTGGGCCCCAAACGATCGATCCGAGCCACACGTATACATATATACACATGTGTCACCTTCTAGTATGGGATCCCCCATTGATGATCCGAGCCGTTCAATGCATTTAAAAACGTATTTTTAAGGGTCCAGGTGAGGAATGATTAAAAAAAAGACTAGGAAAGACTTCATCCGAGCAATTTTTCATAATAATCGTAGATATACAGTTTAACAAAAACTGCTCGGAACAAGCCCTTCCGTCATTTTTTTTTTTTTTTGTGATTCCTCTTGTAGATCCTTAAAAACGTGTTTTAAACATATTAAATGGCTCAGATCATCAAAATTTGATCGGGAAATGGGATTTATATAGCCGATCAAAAAATAAAATAAAATGGGAGATATATATACATATACATATACATACATAAATCGATCGAAATCAGAACCACAATCCATAAATCAATCGAAATTAGAATCAGAATCACAATACATCTATACATTACAAATATACTATGTGAGATCGAGAGAGTACGGATTGAGAAACCAACGAAGAGAGAGAGAGAACCACGGTGTAAATGACGGATTTGCAGCCGCCGCCGATTGCGTTGACCTGGTTGGCGACGATTATGAGGATGGTGAAGAAGTTGGACCGGCGTAGGTGGTGAGGCAGTAGGCGTCGACATTGCCGCTAGTGAAATGATTAATCATTAGGGTTGGGGATACACATAGTAAGTTTATATATATACTAAGATGTTCTATTGAGGACTCCCTCAAAGATCTCCTCCGTGAGAACCACCCCTTTTTTGATTTTCCGGATCAAATTTCGACGATCCGAACCGCTCAATGCGTTTAAAACATGTTTTCCATGGCTAACGCGGAGGAATCACAAAAAACAAATACCCGAAAGGGCTCCATCCGAGCGGTTTTTCATAATAACCGTACATATATAATTTATCAAAAAATGCTTGAATGAAGCCCTTCCGAGTATTTTTTTTGGACGAATCCTCGGTGACCCTTAAAATCACGTTTTAAACACATTGAGCGGTTCGGATCGTCGAGATTCGACCCCGATCCATGAGGTCCACAAATTACAAGTTTGAGGGAGTCCTTAGTAGAACGGGATCCTATATATATATCCTGTTCGGTGAGGTCCGACCCGGATTAACTCCCCAAAACTAGAACCAGACCGGTTTTAAATTTTTTAAATTCTGTGAACCGGGATCGGACCAGTTATCAAGAAAACCGAAAAAAAAAAAAAAAAAAAAAACCGAACTGGGTTTTTTTTTTTTTCCACCCCTAGGGCATCGTAATGTAACAGAAAGGAAAGGAGCTAGCAGCCAGCATCACACAACCACCGTTCATTTGCATCATTCTTCTCAATCAACACAAGAAGAATCTCAACCATTAAGTTTGTATCAATCAATCCAATCTGATCCAAAGACGTGAACCTTTCATTGTAAATCCTCTAGAAAAAAATATGAAGTTGCAAAACAATTAACTTGACCAGATATCAATGGTTATGTGACCAAAACCTATTAGTGCAAACAAAATGCACTTCTAGATCTCCAAATCCAGAACTCACTCTGTCCTCGTTTACTGATGTCATTAGCATCTCTTCAAACAGCATACTAGGCTGTCAAAAGATGACATCCAATCCAATGACTAACGTTGTATCAAAAGTTCTCCTTCCGGAAGGGACAACCGCGAAGGTGTCTTAACTAGTAGCCCACCAAGAAAATTGCACATGCTATATACATAATTCCTAGAAGTTTCTGGTGCCCCCATTTGCTTAGGCATCTCTTAAACAGCTAATGGCATAGCTATCCAAAGAAAACCTGCATTGTATCTACACCGAAAAGATCAAAATGTTTTTCTTCAAAAGGGAAACCACTACCCCCCCTCCTCTCTACCTGAAGACCGAAAGCTATAAAGGAAACACGTCATTTAAAAGAAAGAAAAGGAAGAAGACTGGATAAACACAAATAAGATTGGCACCAACTATTCCCTGATGGGCTAACGCATGCATTCCACGTGTAATTAAATGATGCTATTGTTATTGATATCCCCTATGAAGAAGAGAAGGAACATACAAAAGAGGGCTGTTTTCCTCTTCAGATCAGGCGTATCGCAAGTCCCTTACAACTTTCTATTCACTTGACCTTTTTCAATCATATGACCAAAATGATTGAGCATCCCGGGTAGAATGCAGGCCACCGATATGTGCCCTTGTGACAGGCATGCTTCGGGTGCTTTCCCCTGAACCCTGCATAGCCCACTCCTTCCTGCCACGGGAACAACAGTGAATCAACCGTCAGAGAACTAGTTACAGATATCTAAATGTGAATGAAGAAAAGCTGTTGATCAAGAAAAATATTGAAGAAAAGCTCAACAATTTTATATACTAGTTGTTGAAGCAAATATGCCAGAACCATAAGAGCTAAACGTATCAAGCACCAAGAGCACCGCTAGCTATATCACTACAATCCACTTATGCAGAAAAAAAAAATCCACAAATCACTTCTAAAAGGATATCCAAAATGCAGGAAAAGAGAGGAGCTTTAGAGCTCAACCAGTGTCGCGTTTGTCCTACTTCAGCACTACTCTCTCTGTTTCACACACATCAATCACACAAGATTCAAGCATAAGTTTTACAGGGTAAGCAAAGTGTGAATGGTCAAAAAATATCATGTATCACTTCTAAATGCAAGCACGAATCATATTCAATGTTGTGCAAAATTTGCTTGGTTTCATGCGTGAGAATTGAGCAAGTTTAATGTCTACAAATTAAACACAGTAAGATTTCTAAAGCTGATGTCCAGCCTAAATACCCAGAGATAAGATAATCATTTCATCCTATACCCTATCTCGACTAGCTAGAACTTAACCCCTTTCCAAAAACGCTGGCATATTTATTGATTGGCCTCTTTTTGTCCCTCACTTTCTTTTATACTTGGGTGGCATCCCCCTTGATGCCTTATAATAAAAATTATTACTTATTGAAAAAATAGCATCGGTGCGAAATTATGTTATGTAAACTTCTAAGCTCTTTGTTAAATATGCAACTAGAATATCACAAACGGTATCTTAACATTTCCTTCAGAATTTTTTGGGTTCTCTTCACTTCTATGAGGCAACCAAATGTAATAAAAAAAATTCTGGGGAATTGAATTCCTAACATCCTAATGTTACGTGTTTACCAGATCTCAATAGTGTAGACAGTTTTAAACACGTAAAACTTAGTATTCCTCTATTAATCTAAGAAACGTACATTGCCGATACATATTGCTTTCATTTTACTTCGATCTGGAGGGCTTTTCCATACTATTACTGCCATTCAACATTCTTTGGTTTTGTATGAAAAAATGTGCATGTGTTTCCGTACCACCGCAAGTATTACCTCTTGCCAACTTCAAATTTTAAGAAAAGAAAATCAAGGTTAAGAAAAGAAAATCAAAGTTTACCTCTCTCTCTCTCTCTCTCTCTGTGAATGAATATAATAAGTCTGCAGTCCATATTTCTGATGGGAAAAAATATGATTTTATGGGGATCCCTTTGTTCTTGATTTCGAGGTTTTGGAGAGCTGTGTATGATTTATGGCTGCTGGATTCCTCCTCCTCCGTCTCTCTCCCTCATACATTTTCTCTATCAATGTTAGATGGAAGCACATTTGAGATCAAGTTTTGCTTCTTAATAATGGAGGTTTCAAACTCTTGGAAACTTGTCCTAGAAACATTTGAAAAAGAAAACCTCAAGCATTAAGTACACACTAAATTAACGTCTCTATCTGTAGTCACAGAATAACCTCCCTAATCTAGCCATGACCTTATGTTTAGGTAAATCATTTGGCTTTGCATTGTGTCTTGCCACGTATTGAAATGACTAAATTAGAATAGGCTAGAGATATAAGGTAGCCACATATCAGTTTTCTTGAAACATCATTTTAATCCATGTAAATTAGCCTAGTTGGAAAGGTCTAAAGGGATATAGCCAAGACCCTTGCTTTGCAGTTAAAAAAGGAGATAGATGGTTCCTTTTTTAATCTGTAAATGCCTCATGGGAGCAGACTAACTATGGACACATCTTTGACAGCTAATGAATATATTGTTTTACTATGTCACATGTATTTTTGTTGGCTATAGATTTGACAGAGAGAGAAAAAAAGCGATTCTAATGAAAGAGGCCCAAAATAGAGCAAGTAAAATATGGGCATGAGTGTATATCCATGAGCACAGATACTTATAGATTGGAGTGGTATCCATTATCCACATCAGATATCAATAATCCCCTGATATTCGCAAATACATATCACAGAAGTATCCACAATACAAAAAAAATCCGGTTTCTTTATTTTTTGAATCCTAACTTTTTGTGAAACTAAGATTGTGACAGTTCTTGCATAGAATTAGAGAATATCACTACGAATGAAGAAACTGATAGATTCTAGCACCTTGTATACTATCTAGCGAGAAAGACTTTCATGAGAATAATCATACATTCTATAGCGTTTCAATATTCTAATTGTCTCATACTTGTATCTGTAAACAAGAAACAAGTAACCAAGTACTCTCTCCGTCCCAAAATGATAGTCATTTTTGGAACTGCGTGTCATTTTCAACGGTTTATATCTTTTAATGCGAACCTCAAAAAATATGCATTATGGATCTTGTTTGATAGGTCTTAATTAATTTTATTATACAAAAATTTTAAAATCATAAAAACTATTATAAATTAAAAGATATAAGCCGATGAAAATAGCACGCAGTTCCAAAAGGACTATCATTTTCGGACGGAGGGAGTATACTTGTATAAGAAATCTATAAAATTGAATAACACAAGGTTTTTCAATAAAATTGCGTTTTAATCTAACATCCCCTTGCCGTACCCCGTATCCTATTTTTTTAGATTTTCCCTTATCACCGTATCCATATGATATCGTGTCCGTATCCATATCGGTATCCATGCTTCATAGGTGCATATGCACAGTCACAGCATGCATATGAAGGCTGTAAGTAAGCCAAAGAAATTAGGAACCTGAGATGCATGCAGATGATTTGAAAAACTAACCATTAGTTCAGTTTGGTCCTTCATGTTTCAATTTGGACAAACTAAGGGAAAAACTATCCATTAGTTGGTTGTCCTAGATTTTATATGCCTACACATTCTGGAATTAGAGTTCCAGCAATGCCTGTAACACTGACACATGCAAAATTTGCTTAAAAAGGAAAGGATCACACAAGTTTTATGCTCTAAAGCTTGCTGATATAAAAGCAAATAGAAAAGATATATCAATGAACCTGTACAAAATTTCAGGGATGAAAAAAGTCACATCAAATACTTTCCACATCAACTCCAAAGGTAGTAGAATTACAGTTAACAGATGGATAACCAGAGTAAACCACTTACTTGGCCCAATTAGCCGGAGACAATCCCGCTTGATGGTTAGTTGCAAATGCACGGGTACTCCCATATATCATATCATTCTGAGAAACTTCCTCTGGTGGATTACGAAAAAAATGGCCTTCCATGCCTGGCACTGATCCAACTGAAGTTTGTGGTAACCAAGGATCATCAGTAGTAGCAACAGGAACTGAAGCAGAAAATATCACACCATTCTGGCAGTTTCCAAGGGAAACCTTCTGAGGAGAATGAGTTGAAACGGCTTGATCATCTTTTCTAAACAGTGATGCCATGGTCTTATGTGGCATAGGATGCACCAAATCTTCATTATTTGATCTGTTCATATCTGGATGTAATAGCCAGCTGGCTGGGCCACCCACCAAACCTAGACTATCTTGTCCAAGAGGAGAAGTGCTCCACATCTGCCATGTCCCCTGCTCATTTGCATTACTTAAACCATTTATTGGCGAAGAATGCAAATTCTGGGCCTTAGTTGTACTTGGATATTGATTAGAATAAAAATTCCTTTCATCAAAAGCTCGTATCCGTGACATTGGAGACTCAATTGGTGATGGCCTGCTGTATTCAACAGATGCAGATATGTTCTTTAAAGCACGTGGCTTTTGCAATCCCATGTCTGTAGCAAATCCAGTACCCAGGTCTAACTGGAAATTATTCAGTGACTCTGAAACAGGCCCAAGCAAAGATACAGGGTCGGGAATATAACATGGGTCTCCAAAAATTTCGGACTCATCAGGTAAAACATCACTACGTGCTTCTCCAAAACGAGGAAACTTGGCTTCAGTTGTTAATGGAGGAACGAAACCACTACTTGTTGATACACCAGTAAAGGTAGGTAAGGTAAATGGTGATGGCAGTCCAAAATCAATGGGGTTAGCATATGATTGTGCAGGGAATGAGTGACCAGCCAAAGGAGGACTTTGAACTTGTGCTTGGGACTTCCCATTTGGTCTGCTGATCACATTTGAATTAGTTGGTTGAGGAACAGCTGATGAACGACTAAATAATTGGTGCCATGACTTTTTAGGGGCTGATGATGGTTGTGGTTCAATGATCACCTGAAGTAAACAGCACAGCATAAACATAAAGCACACATAAGTTCATCACCATGTGTATAGCTGGACATGTCTACCCTAGAATGTGGCCCCTTGGATCATGAATCCACTAATCTCTAGCTATGAGAACCTAATCGGTTCTGTTCTATATCCTTTTCTTGCAACTTAAAGCAAAATAAGCAAAAACATCCTTGCTTGCAAGGAGGGACATTTATAATTGACATCATACTAAACGTCCTCAAGATTACAATATAATCAGTTAAATATGTCCACAACTCTTTCAGAAATAGCTTAGGACGTACGACCATATCAAACAAGTAATTAAACCTAAATACATAACAATGAATAGAACCAAGAACGATAACTTACAGGACGGCTAACGGTCTTATCATCAGCGTTCATATTTTTCCCAGACTGAAAGGACTCTCTCCCATTAGTAGAAGCGTGTACGTGATCCACAGGCTTGTATTCTCTTGAAATAACAGCAGTAGTATTCCCACCCTTTCCGAAAAAAGTACCCCTCACTCGGTCCAGGTATCTTGTTCCACTATTTCCCAGGCTATGATTGTTTGCACTTGCAACTTTACTCCCATGTGCCATTTCTGTGCCATGGGCCTTGGCACTTTGACTTTCCCATCGATCAGTCTCACTCTTCCTATCAAACTCCCATTTCCGTTCACTCTCCTTCCCAGCTCTCTTTTCCAGTTCTTCAGCGTCCGAGTTGCTTTTACTAGATCCCTTGTCTTTTTCCTTCCTTCTGTCTTGACGCTTTCTCTCTGCTTCCTTCTTAATGTCTTTTTCCCTGGCAGCAGTTGAGCCTTTGCTATGATCCTTCTCAGCCACCACCTTCTCATCCCTCAGTTTCCTGCGTTCCTCCACCAACCTTGCAACCTCCTCCCTCTGCTTTCTCTCCTCTTCCTCCAATTGCTCCCTCTCCAACCTAGCCTGTCTCTTCTCTTCAGCCTTTCTCCGAGCTTTCTCTCCTTTACTCTCTTGAAGATTCGCCCCATTTTCATCTTGTTTACTAAGCATATCCTTGTGTTCTGCATCTGACAAAGAATCATCTCTGGCCGACCGAACATGAGTCATTTTTCTCCAGACCCATCCGATGCTCATGTAAAACGCTTTCAATATCTTGCAAGCAAAAATAACAACCCTCGAATAAGACGACTCCTCCAGACAATCATCATCACCACAAAAAAATCTGACCCCATTTTCCTGCCAATAACTAGACTTCTCAGAAAAAGACCCGCTGACCCAATTACTATTCTCTAACCAATCTTGACCGCATGTCCAACCATTATCAGACCACACCTTCCCATTCAACATCTTCCCACTTTTCCCAACCAAATCCTTCAACATCCCAGAATTTGAGAACCCAAGTCCAGGAGGAACAGGGAGGTCCAAGACTGGTCTCCTCGAAACATGCCCACAATAGGAACACATAAATTTCCCACCAGATGGGTTCTGATCCTTGTACGGAGTCAAACAGTTTCTACACCTCCGTGTCGCTGTCTTCCGGAGCTTCTGCATTTCAATGGCCTCAAACCTCTTCCTCTCTCTAAGCCGGGCATTCCTCCTGATCCGCCAAGCGGACAACTGCGGCATCAGAATTTCGTACCAGAATAAGGTAACCAACAACACGAAAACGCAGGCCAGCCTCGGTGATGTGATTTCGAACCGGAAAGCCGGTGGCAAGAGCTGGGATAGGACCCACAGACCAATCATTGGAATTACTAACCATGGAAGCATGGTGGCAACCCTTCGAGACCACTTCTGAATCACGCACAGTATACACATTATCCTCCTCTTAACCCCAGTCTCCCTATCTTTTCCCCTTACTAATATGAACCAAATCAAAACAATAATATCTCATTCAAACCCTAACAACCAAATCAAAAACGATGACGGTATCCAATCTTTCCAATGTAATTTAGAAAACACCAACAACCCAAGAATATTCTTGGAATCGAATTAAACAAACAAATACAATCCCTATTTCAAACCCTAACAGCGCGTGTTGGCAATATAAATTAGCTTTTTCGAAGCGAGAAATCGAGATTATTCGCAACAGTGAGCTTGTTGATACAGCTATTAACCAATTGCGGTTTGAGAAACGCTGTCGTTTGAAGAAGCTACGAAACCGAGTGAAGAAGAAACGAATGGAGAATGGAATGGGATTTGAAGACTTACAGATTGGGCGTACATTTTGAAGGATACATTGGACGGCGGTGACGGTGGTAGCCGCTGCCGCTCGTTTCTATTTTTTTGGTTTTACCACCGAAGAAAATGCGAGGATGAGGATTTGGAGAGAGAGAGAGAGAGGGGTGAGAGAGAGAGAGATGGAGAAGGAAATATGAGGGGATGTTTTGAATGCGATAAGTATGGGATGGATGGACCGTTGGAGTGGCCTGAACCGGGTTCATAGATCGGATAGTTTGTGGTTGAAGTCCTGAGGGGAGCTGGAAATCGGGGTAGTTAAAGCTGATAACTGTGTCAATTACACTTTCTAAAGGACACATAAGAATATCACATTTTCGTCCTATCAAACATTATCTATTACGGCTTTTTTTTGGTTAGAGAGAGATAATTCTAAAGGGAAAAAGGAGATAAATATGCGAATATGGTTAGAGAGGGGATTAAATGTTACTTAGTTTGTTTAGCTTTTTTGGAAGGAAGATGTGAAGTGATGAATAATGTTCAATAGTTTGAAAACATAATTATAAAGCTTTGATTAAACAACATAGAAAATTTTGTTTCTTCAAAAGAACAAGAAGATTGATGCACAATGATATCTCCAAATTGAGTAATATATGATCTCACAAATTAAATACTATATGAAATTTGAGAGAAATATGGAGAAAGAGCAATATGAAGCTTTCGGTGATTTATTGTCTAGATTGGCGAGTTCTTTCTGTAGCAGAAGATTGATTTATACATCAAAGGATATGTGCGCTGAAGGAATTTCTGTTGACCTGCAAATCTTTCACCGAGAAAGAAGGTTTTTTTTCAAAAATACAAAAACCATCCGTTGAGTCATATGTTTTCTGTTTTAATTGCAACGTTCGTATGCTAGAGTTGGACAATCTCTATTACCGCTAGTCGACCGTCCTTGGGTGTCGAACAAGCACTGTCACACGTCTAACAAAAATGGGCCAAGTAGGCTTAGAGGTTAGATTTCTGACTTGAATTTTTTTTTTTTTGGGTCATATGGTTGGAGAATTACACACCCAAAGGTGGAGTTAGTTGTTAGAAGTTAGTGTTAAGGGGAAGGGAGGAGGGTGGGACTTGAACCCCACACCTCATGCATGGGGTAAAAACGCCTGCCAACTGCATTGGCATCCCACTTGCGACTTGAAATTATATTGGAGCGAAAGAGAGGTAATTTATAAAGATAATGGGCCAAGATATTGAAGAGAATGTACCGACATAAAAAATGTTACATAATATATCAAAGTGCCAAAAAAGAAATTAAAGGAGATTAAGTAAATATTATCAAAATTAAAATCAATTATTTCTAACACATATATTACGAGATTCCAGTTATTAGTAATCCAGTCGAGCTCTTTACACCTTGTAATGTGTAGTTAAGATGTTGTATCATAATCAAAACATAAAGAGCAGTCCAAAAGAAGAAAAAAAATGAAAGGGAAAGGGGACGCTAAAAGTTTGGTGGAGCTGAGACAAACTTTCAAGAATAGAACCTCAATGCCTTTCAATTAGCTCATTCGGCCCTCAGTGATAACTTCCCTTCTATTTTTTTCCGGATAGTTATTTAAATGAAGGGAAATAGTATTACTTTCACTCGAAGTATAGGATTCTCAAAGAAGAGGACAAAGGGAATTGGTATAAATCTTAGGGTATAATGTGCAATTAACTCTTGGTAATTGAGTGACAAGTGAGTGGGGTGCGCCTCGTTGAAACTTTATTCAAAATTTAATGAAAACCAAAATATAGTCAAAGTCTATCTTGTACTGATCATGAACCTTGAATGAGTCTTTTAACGAATCAAACATGTCACACTAGTCAAATTTAACTAGTTTGATTTGTTCTGATCGTCTTGTATTGTTTAAAATGTCACTTTCCATTGTATGACCCAATATGAGAGTAAACATAGTCAATCCATTGTTGTCTAATATCTCACATAGAACAAATTAAAGAAATGTAGATGAAGACAGTCTATTAACACAACATCATACACAATAATATCCTCAATATGATACGTTGTAATCATTTTATTAGTTGTTGCAAAATAATATCTTAGTCAATAGCCAACGAAAATAGTGACACAGAAGTATGTTTTGCATTGTGTTTGTAGCAACCCTCATATGTACGTAGACAGCAAAACCTATCTTATCTTGTTTGTTTTTAGTTTGATCAACGAGGGAGTTATAACATTTCATAATTTGTTTAATTACATAGTAATAATTAGGGAGAATTGATATTGGGTCCACTATAACTATTTCCTAACACTTCTAGTCCACCTAATATTATCCTAACACATCTAGTCCACTCACACGTACCAATTACAAGAATACCCTCACTTCTCAGGATACCCTAAGATCCTAGGGTACCCTACCCTAAAAACCTAGGGCAACCTACCCTAAAACCCTAGGGTACCCTAAAACCCTAGGGTACCCTACCCTAAAATCCTAGGGTGTACCCTATAACAACTTACCCCATATCAAGAATCACCATATGTGGTTATCTACAAGAAGTGGTTATCTAGGCTGATGGTTTTTCCAATCTGATCCCTATAGCAACTGGCCCCATATCTGGAATCACCAGATGTGGTTATCTACAAGATGTGGTTATCTGGGACCACAAGATGTGGTTATCTGCGCCAGTGACTTTTCCAATCAGATCCCTATAGCAACTGGCCCCATATCTAGAATCACCAGATGTGGTTATCTACAAGATGTGGTTATCTGGGCTCACAAGATGTGATTATCTGCGCCGGCGACTTTTCCAATCTGATCCCTATAGCAATTGGCCCCATATCTGGAATCACCAGATGTGGTTATCTACAAGATGTGGTTATCTGGGCTGGTGGCTTTTCCAATCAGATCCCTATAGCAACTGGCCCCATATCTGGAATCACCAGATGTGGTTATCTACAAGATGTGGTTATCTAGGCACAAGATGTGGTTATCTATGCTGATGACTTTTTCAATCTGATCCTTATAGCAACTAGCCCTTATCTGGAATCACCAGATGTAGTTATCTGGGCTCACAAGATGTGGTTATCTGCGCCGGCGACTTTTCCAATCTATTCCCTATAGCAACAGGCCCATATCTGGAATCACCAGATAACCACCTCTTTTGATTCCAGATATGGTTATCTACGCTGGTGACTTTTCCAGCGAACTCTCCGGCGCCGATGACTTTTCCGGCAAAGTCCAATTTCCGACGACTTTCCGGCGCCGGTGAACTTTCCCGTCAAACTTCCGGCGCCGGTGACTTTCCGGCGAATATCCGGCGAGGGTGTATTATGTTTAAAAATCAATGTGAGGGTATATTTGTCTATTAAAAATAGAGAGTGGACCTTACACCTTAGAAAATTCAAAAAAATGGATTAGAGGTGTTATGGAAATATGAGGTGAACTAGAGATGTTACAAAAAGCTATAATGGACCTTAGAACAATTCTTTGTAATAATTATTACCCGTACTTTCCAAAGTTATGTACTTAAGAATGGTTTAATTGAAAAGATGATAAATACTCCAAATGCAAATGTCGTAATAAATTATATATCATGCATAAGCTAATAACCTCTCTCGATATATCTTCGATATAGCATCTGTGGGGTAAGCTTTCTAAGCATGAGAATGAAGACTTTTTGGTTTTCTTCAATTACGAAACTTTTGTATCTACTCCAAAATTGTGCGCTGTTTTTAAGATATTGAAGTGGGAAAAGTACTTTGTAATAATAATAATAATAATAATAATAATAATAATGTTAAGCTTGGCTGGACCTCTTGCCAATTTGTTTGCTAACGTAAATTTGAGTGCTCAAGGGTACCAAAACCGAACATGCATATAATGGTCGTTTTATGGGAGACCCTTGTTCTTATTTGTTATTGGGTTGTGACGAATGAATCAATATCTGTATTTGATGGTTCCTATTGCTAATTGTTGATTTCCATTAGTTGCAATTTGCGATGATTTATTACTATGATAGTTGTCTGTAATTGCGGAATAGTTAATGTATTGCAAAAAACTAATTTTAAAAATCAGGAAAACTGAAGCTAGTTTTTGTGTTGGTGAATTTTATAATTATATCGAAATGCTAAAATTTCTATGTTAACATGAGACTGGAAAAAAAAAATGAAAAGAATAAGAATTTTCGTTAATTTAGAAATGTAGGAGTGGGGGGTATTACGATCATTTTAGCATTTTCATTAACATGGTTTGTGTGGCACTTTAGCCAAAATCACAAGAAGTTGAATTGCTAATTTCTAAAATTCAGGAGGTGAGGTGCCAAAAGCTTAAACCACAAGGAGGTAATCTGCATTTTGTCGTATGTGAATGGGCAAATTTGATAGATGTCTCCATGTGCCTTGTAAACGATAGCATAGTGCCCGCATAATTTAACCGAACGGTACCTATTGTACATATGGGTGACAATTAAGGTGTTATAATAAATTCTATTGTAGGATTGATTCAATTATTTTAATCTCAACCGTTGATAAATTATTCCTCTACCGTTGACGAAAATATCACCCTCAGAATCTCAACCTTGAAAAAGTCATGCATTTTGTTCATTTTTTTAAAGATACCGTCCTGTTATATTATATAGACTTAGACTTTTCACAATTCGATACTCTTCAAATCTAGTCTTTCCATTGCTCGAAGATAAAAATTATGTTATATGAAGATTGTATGAACTTCTTGTTTATATGCTTCTAATGGAATCTCTTCCCTCGTAATGAATCTCCATTCATCAGAGGAAATAAGAGTTGCTCCAGGATTTAAGGTCAGCAGCGACAAACTCTGTATAGATAAAAAAAAATTCTCTCACGATATACATCTTCCAATTCTAATAAACCGAGTTTTAGGTTGCAAATGAACCGAGCCATTCACAAACTGTTCGAGGATCTGCTCGGTAAGGGGTTCGTTCAAGTTGAATGAACTGAACCATTCACGAGAATCCGCTCGGTAAGGGATTGTTTGAGTTTAGTGAGCTATGACAAGCAAAGCCCGAGATTTAAAAGTTTTAAATGAGTTCAACCTCGAGCCTAAAGTTAGCTCATTTTGGTTGGTTACACATAAATGAGCTGAATTGACACGAGCCCGAGGTTCAAAATTTTAATTAAAACAAGCCAAACTCAAGCTCAATTGTCAAGCTTGAATCAAATCTGAGCCAAACTCAGAGTCAGACCAATACTTTATCGAGCCGAGTTGGGCTTGATGGATTCGGCTCGATTGCATCCCTAAAACCAAACATCTGAAAATATTTTTCAGATCGTAACCTAAAAAAAAAAAAAATCGTATACATTTCATTATTTTCATTTTGTTTGGCTGGTTTTATTTTATTTTGTGGTGTTATTATAGTCTCTACTTAATTCTCAAATTAAAGTGGACTTTCCTATAATTTGCCGAATGACATTGACTCGGTGCTAAAAATGCTAAAGATTCTACAAATCTATAGAACAAAGGTTAGTTTGATAAAGTACATGGGTGAATATATAATTTAACAAGGGTAGTGGTGATTCCATAATTCAACATAGGATAAGATAGTTTAATAGTTTATTGAGTTATAGGGGTAGATCAGTAATTTTCACTAAGATCAACATGGTAATTTATTGAAAAGGTTAAGTATAAGGATAGTCAACTAATTATAAGTGGGAGGGTACTTTAGTAATTTGAATATGAGTCCAAGGTTTCTCTAGTGATACAAAAACAAAAGGTAAAATGCTAAATCGTAATATTAACAGTGTATCTCATATCCCCAAAATAGATTTTCTATTGTCCATTAATACTGCGATTGTTATGAAAAATTTGTTTAATGTTTCACATGAAAGTTCTTTTAACTAAATAATAAGTATAATTGTTGACACCCCAATTTTAACCCCTGTGCATCCCCAATGATGAAAGAAATACTCAAAAGTACCTTGGAACAGCCATTTTAGAACTCAGAATTTTTTTGCCACAAATACCATAGCCGTACAGCTTACCAAACTAGCCGCACGGTTCATCTTCCCACAACTTAGCCGTATGGCTAACTCATGTTAGCTGCACGGTCAACTATTTTAGCCGTACGGCTATGTGTCAGACAATCCCCGAAAATCTGGTGGCAGGAGCATCTCATCATTTTGAAAGGATTTCGTACATATTTTATTCCTCCTTCCGCCTATAAATAGCTCTCCATCCCCTCCATTTTACAAGAACAGTAACACACCACCCCGACGACACGCCGGAAAATTCTCCGATTACTTTCCCCGTTCAAAATCCCGTCCAAACATCCACAAAAACTTCAAATCTATTCCGTTTTCTTCAAAAGTCCCAGCAACCCATCAATATACATCAAATCCATTCACAAGGAGTTCAAGTTCAAAATATGAAGTTCTCAAGCTATTTAAGGTTTCCAGTAAGGTACAAATCGTGTTTCTTTAGCCGGGTTCCTAAACTTGGCCTTTTGAGGAGATCCTCCCGGGTCGAGAGTGACTCCAATAGTCATCTCTAGGCTCGGGTGGTCAAATTTTTCATAAAAATCAGGTTTTGCAAACAAAAACAAGTTTCTGTTCGGAAAATATTTTTTTGAAAAATCTTCAAAAAAGTTAGCTGTGCGGCTAACTTATACAAACCGTATGGCCAGAATAGGGTAGCCGTGCGGCTAATTTTATTCCCGTTATGGTTTTATTTAATTTCGTTATTTATTTGTTTATTTGTTACAGTTTTCAATAAAATGTTTTCCAAAATTTCAAAAAAATTTAGTAGAGACCAGGAATATCCCGGGCGAGCGGGTGCTTTTCAATAAAACCTTCCACGTTCGTAACCTGGCTTCCGAATCTAAGAATCTTTTCGCAGATCAAATCCTTTTCCAAAAACGGCACAAGAGTCATCATTTATTTTTCAAAACGGTTTCTCGGGTACCCAAAATCTTGTTCTAAATAAATCCCGGGTGGCGACTCACATTTTTTCTTTTCATTTTCCAAACAAAAGGCCGAGCCGCGTGGCACCGTCCACAGAATGGCGACTCTGCTGGGGATATCTAAATTAATTCTTATTTTGGTATTTTACGAATGCAAAACGACCCCCGAAAGCTTGACAAAAACGAACAGGCCCCGTGTGATGAAGAAAGGAATGGTGCAATAACAAGGCTACGCCCGACCAATCTGGACTGAAGCTTTCCCGGTTGTTTGCTTAGTGAAATTTCAAAATAAAAATTAATTTATAGGTGAGCCAAATTTGAAAAATATTTGTGGGATTTTGAAAACAGTTTTATTGTTAAACTTTTGCATTGCACGTGCATCGATGTTGGATAAGCCCCGCCGCTGCGTCTTGGTTACCCTACCCGGCTTGCCGGTGTTAGGACATCCCAAGATTCTCGGCAACCCCAGACGATGACGAGTCAGCCTGTCGTTTGACCTTTGCCATGCAGTACACTTGGCACTGTGAGGCAAATATTGGCTCTAGTCTAGGGAACCCCCTTAAACCAAAACCCAACCTTTGCATATAGTAAACCGTAGTACCTTCCAACCTAGGATAGGGATCCACAAGGTAGGATTATCTGTTATATCCTGTTTACCTGTTACCTGTTATCTGTTTATCTATTAACTGTTCTACGTACGTCTTGTTTTTCTGTTAATTGTTCATCCATCCTTGTATATATCACTCCATGTTCATACTGTCTCCATTTTGCATGCATACGCAGGGTAGCTTGACCTTAGGTCATTACATCATGATCACATCCATAAGGATTGCCCTGACAATCACGCATTGTGTTGGATATACGATAATTCCTCTTTTCAAAAAGAAAAAAGAAGAAGAAGAGAAATAAAAAAAAAATGCTACAACTGGCTCCCTTTCCCAAAATAAAATACACATTTCCTTTATGGTAGAGTCATCATGTCTGGAGGACCATACAAGCGATTCAAGTCTACACTCACCACCCACCAAGGGGCACCTGTATGGGTAATCGAGGAAGTTCAGCCTGAGTAACCTCCATGCAAGCCAGATGAGTCTCAACCAGGAAAGCTCAAAATAGAAGACCATATGGGGAAAGAACTTGATCAGAAACTC
Organism: Vaccinium vitis-idaea; assembly: GCA_963854785.1. NCBI lineage: Eukaryota > Viridiplantae > Streptophyta > Magnoliopsida > Ericales > Ericaceae > Vaccinium > Vaccinium vitis-idaea. Next base: position 23,967,230 of record OY978218.1, read on the forward strand.
AGTTTGCTAGCCGAAGCCAACTTGCCAGGTGTGTCTCTCCAATGGGATGAAAATGAAGGATGGAAATTTTGCTTTCCGGAAGAGCCAGAGCCAATGCCAGAAAAGATCACCTTGATGATGGAACACGACGACGGGGAGCTCACAATCATGCCGCCCATAAAATACTTTGATGCCAATGGCCAGCCCGTCTACTACTTCAAAGACCCAGTCACGGGCCACAAGTACTGGGACGAGTGTGAATGTGATTGCCTTCTCAATAATGATGGCATGACCCCGCAACAGCTTAAGGGTCAGTGCAAGTGGGAAAAGAAGGAAGACCCTAAGGGAAAAGGAAAAGCTGATGAAACGGGATCCTCCACAGGTCAACATCTCCAAATTGGTCCTCCTCTTAAGAACAGCTTTCAAAGCCAAAAGTGATCATGCAACGATCAAATCAAGCCAACAGGGGTTTTCTTTGAGGAATCAAGTCAACCTGTGATTCTTGTCTATTATCGAGTCTGTTGCTATTTAATTATCGAGTCTGTCGCCAGATGTGATTATCCACTGACTTAATCCAGCCAGCAGGGCTTCTTTTGAAGAATCAAGCCAGCTTGTGATTCTTAGTACTTTTGATTATCGAGTTTGTGTCAGTTGTTTAATTATCGAGTCTGTTATCGAGTCTGTCATGTTAGTTTGTAAAAATTCTATGCTTTTAATGAAAAGACCTTTTGAAAAAAAGGAGCTAAATTTGTAGTCCTGAACTACGTCACGACCGAATTCCTCTCCATGGGGATACGTAGGCAACCTCCGGTCCGGCCGTTGTTTTCATAAATCATGGGAATTTAAATATATCCAACAAAACAAGAGGAAAATTGGGGCAATCCTTTCATGCATCATGCATCATTTTCTTATACATAGATTCTTTTCCATTTTGCACATACACTACACGCTACACCCCTTAGTTCCGTTTGTGCATATAATCAGTACTAACCATTGGCAAAAAGAAGAAAAACCTCATACCGGGTTAGACTCGAATCCCCAAACAGCGATTAGTTCGAACTGAGTCAGGAACAGAACAGTCAACCGGGAGCCCAGTTATGACGGCAGATACAAATGAAATCCAGCATCTTAAGGATGCTTTAGAGGAGCAGAAAACCAACAGTGCCAAGCATATGGCCCAGATGATGCTCATGATTCAGAAATTAACTTCTCAACTCCCACCACCAGCAGGGGGACCAAACAGTCAAAACATGGAGTCGGTATTGACCAAGCTAGCTAAACTCGAAGAGTCTGTTCAGAAATAGGAGAAAATAGCAGCTACAGGAATTGATATGGAGAAGTTGTGCCTTTTCCCGGATGCAAAGCTCCCCAACAAGTTCAAACCGATAGATTAGGACAAGTTTGACGGCAGTGGTGACCCGAAAGCTAATCTGCAAACATATGTGGGTACTTTATCCATGTATGACGTTGGAAAAGATGCAATGGGCAAGATGTTTCAGCAAACCCTAACTAGGCCCGCACTTCGTTGGTTTCTAAATCTGGACATCTCTAAGAAGAGGACATGGGAGGATATTGGGGTAGCCATTGTCGTCCAATACAATTACAACATTCAACTTGAGATGACTATCCGGGAGTTGGAATCAACCAAGATGGGTAAAAATGAGTCCTTTGCCGACTTTGTCAAAAGGTGGAGAGGGAAAGCCTCTTAGATGATGGAACGACCTTCAGAAAAGGAACAGATGAGAATCATCACAAGGAATCTAGAACCAGATTTTGCCAAACACTTGGTGGTCTTTCAGACCACCGCTGACTTCAAAACCTTTTATGAAGCCGGCCTAGCAGTTGAAGATGCTCTCCGAAGCGGCATATTTGAGAAAGGTGAATCTACCTCTAAACCAAGACGAGTTTACTCTGACAACATCAACACCTTGTTTGGATCCAGCAACTACAATCAAAACCAAGCCAGCTCTTCCAATCCCAAACCAGCTAAAGCCGAACCTGTTAACCAGATTACAACCCAATCACAATTCCAGCAAATAGCTCCCCCACCAAGAAGAGAATTTCACCCACTCCCCTTTTCCCTTGTCACAGTGTACAAAAAACTCCTCGACAAAAACCTCATCCAGCCGCTCGAACCTCGAGAGCCATCCAAAGAGCTTCCTCCTAACCATAACCCAAACACCTATTGTGCCTACCACCAGATGCCCGACCATCATACCAATAGCTGCATCCGTCTTAAGCATAAAGTCCAAGATCTTGTGGACGACGGAACCCTTCCACTTCCTGACCAAAAGCCTAACACCATTTCCAATCCTTTACCTAATCACAAGCAAAACACCCAAGTTGGCCAGATATCCTTCATCTCCACTACAAAAGACCTTACCTCCACTAAATTTGACCCTAGCCTCTATATCATCACAGCTACCAAACCAAAACCCGTTGTCTCCATGCCAGAAGATCTTGAGGTCCATTTCCTTTCGTATGCCAGTACGATGCAAAATCCAAGATGGAGTGACATTGTGGAGGAAGAAGAATGGTCCATGAGCGATCAAGATTGGGAGGAATCTCGACAAGCATTGTTTGGTTCTTTGCTAATCTCCTGGGACTCGAGCCAGTTCATCGTCCCCGAATTCCTTGATAAGCCTATTGTTCACATACCAGAAAGTTCCCATGTCTATCAGATCGATGTAACAGAAAGCATTTCCGAGCTGGACAAAGAAGAAAGGGATACAAATCCCCTAGAAGCAAGTTCAGAGGCAGATAGACGCAGGGTTTCTAAAAGTCACCGAGTACCCTCAATGGGTCGCGAATATTGTGCTTGTTCCTAAAAAGAATGTGGATGAAGTGTATGTGGATGACATGATTGTCAAGGCCAAGAAAAGGGAAAGGCATCTGCCCGCTCTCAGGAAGTTCTTCGAGCGAATCCGCAAATACAGGTTGCGCCTCAATCCCGAGAAGTGCACATTTGGAGTCACGGTTGGGAAGATGCTCGGATTCATGATCACCACACGAGGAATCGAGGTGGATCCATAAAAAATCAAAGCCATCCTGGAAATAGACCTGCCTCGAACAGAGAAGGAAATACGAAGTTTCCTCGGAAAAGTCCAGTTTATTAGTAGATTCATCGCCAAGCTAACCTCCACTTGCGAGCCAATGTTTCGTTTACTCAAGAAAGGTGTGTCATTCAAGTGGGACGATAAGTGTCATCAAGCTTTCGAAACCATCAAGAAGTATCTCCAGAACCCTCCGGTATTGATGCCACCCATATCAGGGCAACCTCTCATTTTGTACTTGTCTGTCACTTCTTCGGCAATGGGATGCATGTTGGCGCAAAAAGGAGGAGGAGGGAGCGAGAAAGCTGTTTACTACATCAGCAAGAAAATGATGGGATGTGAGGAACGATACACGTCACTGGAAAAGGTCTGTTGGGCATTAGTCTGGGCTTCCAAGAAGTTGAGGCACTACATGTTAGCTTACTCCGTGAAGCTAATCTCTCGAATGGATCCACTCAAATATCTATTCGAAAAGCCAGCACTGACAAGCAAACTGGCACGATGGTTGCTTATGCTGGCAGAATTCGATATCAAGTATGTCACTCGGAAGTCAGTAAAGGGGAAAGCGATTGCAGAGTTCCTAGCAGATCATCCATTGGAAGGGCCGGAGGATGTAGAATTCAAATTCCCTGACGAGAACGTAATGACAGCAACCAACGACGTCTGGATGTTGTATTTTGACGGAGCTGCCAATCAAAAGGGATTTGGAATCGGAATATTGCTGGTCTCACCAGAAGGATCACACATCCTTCTTGCTTTCAAGTTAAATTTTGAAGTCACCAACAACCAATCAGAATATGAAGCATGCATAGTAGCGATGGAAGCTGCCTTGGAAATCGGAGTTAAGAGACTCGAAGTAGTCGGGGATTCCAATTTGGTGGTATCACAAGCCAACGGAGATTGGAAGGTGAAAGAAGACAAGCTTAAGCCTTACCACCAAGATCTCGAAGATCTAATTCCATGATTTCAGATGGTCACGTTCACTCATGTTCTGAGATTGAAGAACCGATTTGCCGACGCTTTAACAACTTTGGCCTCGATGGTGGAGATACCAAATGGAGTTAAACTCCGACCAATCACAATTGAGCAGAGGGATAAGCCCGTTTTCGAATATATCATGACTATCGATGAGCCAGACGACGGTCTGCCGTGGTATCATGATATTTGGAACTTTATCGAGAAAAGAGAGTATCCGGCAGGGACTGAAAAGAAGGATCAGATTGCTCTTCGGAGATTGGCTTCTCAGTACATCATTTGCGGAGGAAAGTGTAGACACCCCGATTTTGACCCGAGAAACTTATGAAGCATCCCCAAGGATGAAAATGCCTGATAAGAGCATGTGAGGCTTGATTGTGAACTTGGAAACCCCTCCAAAAACTCTCCAAAATAAACCCAAGCTTGCACCAACCTCTAGTACATTCAAAACCCTCTTTTTTTTTTATATATAATATGTCCCGATCCGTTTTGAAATGAGGGAGACGTGCCATTTTTACTAAAATGACTTGTTTTCCCGACCTTCTAAGGGTAAAATGGTCATATATTTTGATGTACAAATCATCTTGGGTTCAAACTACTTGGGTTAGAAAGTAGATTTGATAAGCTTTCCAACGCTTCAAACCATGCGCAAAACGGAGTTTGGTAGCACCCAGAGCGACCCTGCGAAGTTTCATATGTTGTGTTGTCTCCTAATCCAGGCGCCTAGATTACCCTATTCCAGGGGCCTGGATTCCCATTCCGGGGGCCCGAACTCAATCCAGGCGCCTGGATTCCCCAATTCCAGGCGCCCAGACTCAGTCCAGATACTTGCTGTCCAAGGACAAATGGGTGGGGAGGAGCGTCTTGGAGGATTCTTTGGGGATTTTCTGCAGAAATCTGTTAAAGTAAGTGGAGGGAAAATAGAGTGGCCTATTAGACCCCTAGTGTGCCTCCCTAAGGGTTCTAATGGCCCTTTTTGGACCCTTTCAAGCCTATATATACATGCTCTCTCCCCCATTGCAAAGAAGGATCAGTTCTCCTGTTCTCCCTTACTGTTATTCTGCCAAATTTACTCCAGAAATTTCAGCTTCAACCATCCCCTCTCAATTCCTTTCACTTTCAACTTCAAAACCCACTCTCTTACCACATTAACCCAACATCCATTCACTTCCATCAATCAAACTCCACCAAAGCACTCATAATTTGCCCCTAATAACTCTGTAAACTCAAGTCCAGTAGCAATACATCCCTGAAACCCACTCCAAAAACCATCCAAAAGCTCATCAAATCAAGTTTAAAGGTAGTTTTTCTACCAAATGTGCTCAAAAGGGCCCTGAGGGGACACCACCCAGTCCTTACTAGTCTTTCATACTGCTAAAGGGCTTGGGAAGGTCTTGAATATCACAAAAAGGGGTAACCTTCATTTGCACCTATAGTGAATACAGGCGCCTGTATTCATTGAATCCAGGCACCTGGATTCCATTCCCCCAACTGAATTTCTTTTGTTCTCTCCTCACTTTCTTTAATCATTTGAAGCATTACATGATCACCAATGCATGTTGTCTTCATTGCTTGAACTTGATGGTCATCTTAGAATATGATCCATGGTGCATTAGAAAGCAAATTGATGTTCAACAGGGAAAGTTTTGCATTTAGATTAGATAATGCATTGTGCATTCCAAGCAAGGTAAGAAGTATTACAGTTAATGGGGAGCTTGATTTGAAGCCATTCATGCATATCATATAGCTTGTCAAGGCATTTTTCATGAATAAATCTCTCTTATATCCTTTTCTCCTTCTTTTTTAGCCTTAAACTCAATTAGGAACTCATCAAATGCATAAAAGAGCATAGTACATGTCCAAGATCAGTTAGATACTCTTTGTTCCATCTACAAAGCATTCTAAAATCATGGTTTCCCAGGTTCATATCATTTCATGAGATGATTGTGAGGTCCATTCAATCCACAGAGTCACTAAACACCATTCTGAGCATGTGTGCATAAGTCATGAGCATTGCACTTGGTGCTCACTGAAGCAAATGAGGTTTTGAAGTTACCGTCTGGTAGGCTTTCCAGGTGCCTGGATTGTCCTATTCTACGCTTGGATTGTCCCATTCCAGGCGCCTGCATTCCATTCAGGTGCCTAGGTTTGCCTAATCCAGGTGTCCGGATTGCCATCCAGGTGCAATAAGTGTGATGTTTGTGATCAATTTCCAGAATATCTACGAGTAGTTTGGGTATGGTTTAGTTGGATTAAAGTGTTTTGTGCATGTAAATCAATCGCTCATGGCATTTTGCACATGCATCCACATTCATTTCAAAAATCTTTTTAACGCATTTACGTGCTCTCACATGTATCTGTAATTAGAGTCCATCTAAACAATGTTTTCTAAAATCCCTTGTGCATTGAGTAGAGACCGGTGGTCGCACTGGGCGAGAGGGGTGCTTTAAATTCCTTCCCCTCTCGTAACCTAGCTCTCTGTACGGGGATAAACCCACGTAACCCTGGATCACGTGCTTCCTTGAATCAACCCTAAATCTGCAAGACAGGAAAAGGGTTAGAGCACCTTTGCCTCTCGTTGGCAAAGGCCCTCCGATGCCTAAGTTAGTATCACGTACTTGAGAGCTCAAAACACAATGCGTATGAAAATAGGTTTCACAGCGTACCTTTCTTCATGGATATCGTTATGTATTTATAGGCGTGGGTACCTTATGAGTCTAGGCATCTCGTGCCTTATGTTTCCTATTCTCTTTAGGAATCCTCTTCCTAATAGGACCTTCCTATTAGGGACGAGTTTCCATGTCCTGCTAGATTTCGTCTAGCAGGGGTCTTCATTTCCATATAGGATTCTTCCCTATATGGGGTATACTCCTAATCACGTTAGGACTTCCCATACTAATCCCTTATCTCACGGGATTGCTCCTTATCTCATAAGGAGCCGCTATAGAATATTCTGGAATGTCTCACCGCCCTTCTCGTGGCGGTGCCGTGCTTCCACGTAGCTCGGAATAACTCGTACATAGTTCAGCTTATTACGCCGAGCTGAATTATGTATTCCAGAATGCTATTCAAGCTATACACGTAGCCTACCTAGCTCGGCCATATCAGGGGCATCCTTTATGCCTTACGCCGAGCTAGGGCATCCTGACTTATTAGTTTACTCTTTATAAATTCTAGCCTCATTCGTGGCCAAACCAGCCCGGCACAGGGTTTAAGAACTCCCCATGTGGTGCCGAGCTATTCACCCTCCCGTGGTGACTACTACTGGCACGTGCTATGCCTAAAAGTAGGGTAATAAGATTTTACCCACTCCAATTGCTCCCCAGCTCTGCCATTGCTGTCATTTACCAGCGGTGCGCAGAGCTTCATTGGTCCTGATGCATCTTTTGCACACCTCCCCTCCACGTGGGTGGCGATGCCGTCATTGTATTAAATGTGAAATGACCCGTTGGTCATCAGATAAGCCCAAAGGACGATTCGGGGTGACTTCTCGTACGTCACACCCTACTTTATGGGGTTTTGGGCGGGATAATGATTACTTTCCCCCTAAAACCATTCCCCTTCTCCCATTTCTCATTTCATCAAAAGAAAGAAAGAGCAAGAGAGAGGAAGGAGAGCCTCGTTCGCCATCAACGATACTCAAGCTTTCTGCAACAGAAGTACCCTCTTTCTCCAGCCTTCGTCGGAGAACGTCCGCCATTATCGTCGGAGTGAGTCGTCCTTAGGTCCACCTTCTCACGTAAGTGACCCTTCCGTTTCCGCCCTTCCTGGTTTTTCCCCTTTTACTGTTCATTTTTCTCTTCTTCTCCCTGGGTTTCAACAGTGAAACCCTAGTTCTTCAGAAGCCATGGGTAGGCACAGAGCCTTATTAAGTACCCCTGAGAAAAGAGACGAATTTCGTCGAAACTATAGTATCCCCGCCGACGTTCAATTCCGTTTAGACAATAGAAACGACATGAGAGAACAAGGACAAACTGAAGACAAAATCCACATCCCCCTGATTTTCATAGTTGAGGGAGGCCTTTGGTTCCCCTTACACCCCTTTTTCAGGGAGGTCTGCAATAGATGCCAATTAAACCCTATGCAACTCTGCCCCAACTTCGTCAGGGTGGTTATGGGCACAATTGCCCTTAATAGGCTGCTCGGCCTACATCTTGACTGGTGGGATTTGCACTACCTCTATAGTGTAGTCCCTACAGAGCACAAAAATTACTACTTCAAAGCCAGGGACCCTAAACAGAAGCTGATCACCGATCTACCAAATTCCTCAAAGGGAGAGGCTGATGACTATCTCGTAGTCACCGGCAACTGGCAGCCTAGAGACGCCGAGGGGAGGATCACTGGCTTTGCCTGCCCCACCACCACGGGCGGACTACGTTAGTATTTTTGTTCCCGAGCTGGTTTATTCCTTATTTTTCCCAATACTGTAGCTGACCACCTTTAAGTTGTGTTGTTTTGCAGCGGACAATCTTAACCACGGTGGCCGCATAATCCACAGCAAGCTCCACCGCGAGGATATTGCCAAGGCCCTTTGGTTCGACGGATTCGAACCGACTCCTATAGGGCTTGGCCGCGCAGCTCACCGGTTGCTGGGTTATACCCCGTTTTACTGGGGCACTATTAGAAGAGAGGGAGAGCCCAGAACAAGGCATGCCTGGCCGCCACCCTTTTCCGTGATTGCCACAGGCCGACCAGCCGATCAAGAAAGGACTCGCGCCCGCAGAGGCCGAGCTAGAAGGGGATCTTCGCGTTCTCAAGCCCCAGAGGATCTTCAGCAGCAAATCACGTTTGCTCATATCCCGGAGGTTCCGACCGCATTCCCCATCCTTGTCCGAGCTGTCCAGGAACCAAGCACGTCCGGGAGAGTGATAGAAGAAGAAGAAGAAGAAGAAGAACTTGACCATCGCGCAGTCGTTCGATCCCTCTCCGAGCAGGGTGCTCTCCTTGCAGATTCGGACGATTCATCAGGCTACTCCCCTTCCCCGGATCAAGAAGAAATGCCCCGCCAGCCGATCAATTTGCTCGACGAGCTAAACCTCGGCGGGGCTCCCCGTGCTCCGTCCGCTATCCGTGTCATCACTCCTTCCCACCTCCTATCCTCCTCTCTCCCCGAGAACCAGAGGGACAAGAGGCCGGTCGAGAGCCCTCAGCGTGACCAGCCTCCCCCGCAGAGGAGGAGGACTGGGGACACTGGCCCGAGCCAACTCCCCCCTGACTCACCTCCCTTGGTGCAGCCCTGGACCCCCGTCCTGGCCCGTCCTGATGGCACGCCCCTCAATATGATCGATAAGATCTCTTCTACTGAGGTGGCCTTTGGTGTGTCCAGAGCTGCTCTTCTTCCGCTCGATATGGAGAGGGAGAAGAATAGCTCCTATGATACTCTCATGAAGTCCATCTTTCAATCGAGTGCTAAGGTACCTTATTTGCTGTTTTTACTTTCATGCTTTCTTTTTAGTAGAATTTCTTTCCCTGACTGCTTGCTGTGTCCCCCTTTGTAGATCATGCAGAAAGCCGCTGCCGGTTTCGACCGAGCGAAGGAGGCCGAGAAAGAACTCAAAAAGGAGCAAAAGAGGGCTGACAGAGCCGAACGAGAAAGTGCCCAGCATGCTCAGTCCTCCAAAGAGGCTCAGGAGGAGGTGGCTAAGTTGAGAGAGGAGCTGGCCGAACAAAAGAGGAGGGCTGAGGAAAATGAACAGCGACTGCGCCTCGAGCTGTCCTCTGCCAATGCAAAGGCCGAAGCTGAGTATGACCGGGCTGTGCTTGAGGTGACGGATAATTACAAAGCTCAGATGCCAGTTGTGCAGGACGCGGTCTGGGGCATGGCCTGGCGGAGGTGTCTTACCAAGCTCGGCGTGGACGAGTCGTCTCCTCACTGGACTGATATGGAATTGCCGAGCGAGGTGGCATCTGCCCAGAATCAGCTGGCCGATCAATCTCCTGAAAACCCAGAAGCTCAGCTTGAAGCCCTTCCGGAGCAGACCCCTCTAGAAGGAACCACAACTGCTGAAGCTGCTGAAGGTAACCCTGATTCCAATCTTGCCACTGATGCTGTCCAGCACAGTGAAGAGGCTTGATGCATGCCATATCTGTTGACCCTGCGTGGTCTAGTTCGGCCGGGTGTGGCCTCTCAAATATTTCAATTTTCTCGTATTTACCCGTACTTTGTTATTTTGTTTTTGGCAGTTGGTCCTGCGTGACCTGTTTTGGCCGCTTGTGGCTGTTGATACTGGATTTGTTTGCTTCTTTAAATGCTATGGTGTTTGCATGTTCTGTCTTTCTAAGTGTTTTCAGACTTAGAGTAGCTGTGGTTGGCATTGTTCGTTGCAAAACCCTAAGTTTTTTCATACTTAGAATTTCTCGTGCAATATTCGTTGCAAAACCCTAAGTTTTTTCATACTTAGAATTTCTCGTGCAATATTCGTTGCAAAACCCTAAGTTTTTTCATACTTAGAATTTCTCGTGCAATATTCGTTGCAAAACCCTAAGTATTTTCATACTTAGAATTACACACATCCACTGCTCCCCAATAGGAATCCAAATTTGATGTTGAGACATCATTTGGTTCGTATTAAACATAATAAAATGAAATCTCATTAATGCTCGAAATAAGAATCTAAATAACTGATGTTGGTGATTTTTCTCGTAATCCCAATCACATAATAAAAAGAAATAGAATGCGGATTTATTCGTATCTACTAGAAAAAGGTGTGATTATATTCGTAATCACGTAAACATGTTACTGGAAGAATTTCCTAAGGTTTTGGACATTCCACGGCCGTGGAACTGGATCTCCATCCAAGTCGGCCAAACGGTAGGCCCCGATGCCAGCAATTCCCACAATCTTGTATGGGCCTTCCCAGTTCGGTCCAAGTTTCCCATCTGAGGACACTTTGGTGTTAGCCAAGACCTTCCTCAAGACTAGGTCGCCCACTTTGAACTCTCTTGGTTGTACCTTTTTATTGTAGCTTCTTCGTAGCTGTTCCTGGTATGCTGCTAAGGTAATGAGTGCCCGCTCTCTTTTTTCTTCAGCGAGATCTAGCTGCTCGGCCAGGGCTCTATCGTTGCCCCCCGACTCTACAAGTGCAGTGCGAATGGTTGGCAAACCAATCTCCAAGGGAATCACTGCCTCTGTCCCATAAGCAAGGGAATATGGCGTCTCTCCCGTAGATCGCCGTGGGGTGGTTCTGTATGCCCAGAGCACGGCTGGAAGCTCATCGGGCCACTTTCCCTTTTTCTTCTCCAACCTCTTTTTGAGACTTTTTAAGATAGTCTTGTTTGAAGCTTCTGCTTGCCCATTGCTCTGTGGGTAAGCTGGGGTGGAGTAATAGTTCCTGATGCCGTACTGAGCACAAAAGGCCTTGAACTTCTTGCCGAACTGGGATCCATTATCTGAGATGATGGAGTAAGGTACTCCAAACCTTGTGATTATCTTGTTCCACACAAATCTCTCCACCATAGCTTCTGTGATTTTAGCAAGAGCCTCCCCCTCTATCCATTTGGTGAAGTAGTCAGTGCCAATGAGTAGGAATTTTCGTTTCCCCGTTGCCATAGGGAGAGGACCCACGATATCCAATCCCCATTGGGCAAATGGCCATGGACTGGTTAGAGGCAATAGATCCTCCGCTGGGGCTCGGATGAGGGGAGAAAACCTCTGGCACTTCTCACAAGTTTTGACAAAAGCTTTTGCATCCTCCTGCATGTAAGGCCACCAATATCCCTGGGATATTGCTCGGTGGGCTATGGATTTGCCACCGGTGTGTCCCCCACAAGTTCCAGCATGGATCTCGTGGAGGAATTTCTGAACAAGGACTGGGTGTACACACAACAAATATGGTCCAAGGAAAGACTTTCTATAAAGCTTACCTTCTGGAGAGAGCCAGAAGCGTGCGGACTTGGTCTTGATTTTGTGTGCTTCCCTCTTATCTTCTGGCAAGGTCCCATCTCGTAGGTATGCCACTATTGGGTCCATCCAGCTCGGCCCAAACTCTGTTTCCATCACGACTTCCACCGCTCGGCTAATGCTCGGTTCGCCCAGATAATCCACCGTCACTGAGCGACGATACTCTGTCCTGATTGCTGATCCCAGGCAAGCCAGTGAGTCTGCGTGTGCATTCTGACCCGAGCTGATTTGCTGGATGTGGATTTCACAAAATTTATCAAGCAAATCTTTGGCTGCCTCTGAGTACGCGGCCATCTTCTCGCTTTTCGTAGCGTATTCTCCTGAAAGCTGGTTAACAACTAATTGTGAGTCACAAAATACTCTCAATTTGTTTACCTTTAGTTCTAGGGCACTCTTCAATCCCGCAATCAAGGCTTCATATTCTGCCACATTATTGGTGGCACTAAATCCCAGCCGCAGCGCTTGCTCCAGAACCAATCCTTCTGGAGAAAAAAGCACAACCCCTGCTCCAGATCCTTTGTTGCAGGCTGACCCATCTACGTAAAGCCTCCATTCGTCTGGTTCCAGACCGGCCATTCTCGTTGGCTGCTCGGGATTACTAGTTTGCTCCTTCTCGTGGAGAGGTGGTGGCGGTGGTGCCACTGTTGGAGTAAACTCAGCTACGAAATCCGCTAGAATATGCCCTTTGACTGCTGTTCTAGGCTGGTAATCAAGGTCAAACTGACTCAGTTCTATGGACCATTTGGATATCCTGCCAGAGAGGTCTGCCTTTCTGAGCAAGGCCCTTAGTGGATACTCAGTGAATACGGTGATGGGGTGCTGCAAGAAGTAATGGGGCAGCTTTCTTGATGCTATGACAAGAGCGTATACCAATTTCTCCAATGGTAGGTAACGTGTCTCAGCATCCAACAGTGTTTTGCTTACGAAATAAACTGGGGCCTGCTCCGTCCCCTTTATTCGTAGGAGGACCGAGCTGACCGCATGATCAGATACGGCTAAGTATAATATTAACCGCTCCCCAGCTTCTGGAGTAGAGAGTAAGGGTGGTGATGATAAGTAGCTTTTTAACTCCTGGAAGGCCTGTTCCTGCTCGGCTCCCCATTCGTAGCCTTCTCTCTTCTTCAGAAGTTGAAAGAAAGGTTTGCAGCGGTCTGAGGATTTGCTGATGAAGCGATTTAGAGCTGCTGCCATCCCCGTTAGCCTTTGGACCTCCTTCGTGGTCTTTGGGCTTTGAAGGCTTTGCAGAGCCGTGATTTGATCTGGGTTAGCTTCAATCCCCCTTTTAGTTACTAAGTGCCCAAGAAACTTCCCCGAGCTGACTCCGAAGGCACATTTGGAAGCGTTTAGCTTAAGCTTGTATTCTCTTAGAATGTTGAAGGTTACCTTTAGATCGGCAAGGTGATCAGGCCTCAACTTGCTTTTGACTACCATGTCGTCGATGTAGACCTCCATAGTCTTGCCGAGCTGTTCCTTGAACATCTTAGTAACCAGCCTCTGATAGGTTGCTCCAGCATTCCTTAGCCCAAACGGCATAACCTTGTAACAGTAGAGCCCTCTGGGGGAGATGAAGGACGTCTTCTCTTGATCGGGCTCGTACATAGCTATCTGATGGTATCCTCGATATGCGTCAAGAAAACTCATCCTCTCATAGCCTGATGTAGCATCCACAAGTTGATCAATTCTGGGAAGTGGGAAGCTGTCTTTGGGGCATGCTTTGTTGAGGCTGGTGAAATCCACACAGACCCTCCACTTCCCATTTTTCTTTTTGACTACAACTATGTTGGCAAACCAATCTGGATAGCTCACTTCTCGTATGGCATCCGCTTCTAGTAGCCGTTCTACTTCCTCAATTACAGCGTCTGCGTGCTGTGGGGCCGACCTCCTTGCCTTCTGCACAACTGGCTTGTGCTGAGGGTCCACGTTCAAGTGGTGGCAAATGACTTCAGGATCTATCCCAGGCATTTCCTGGGGGGTCCAAGCAAACACATCAACGTGGTCCTTAAGAAAAGTAACCAGATCTCTTTCCTCTAGCTCGGAGAGGGTCTCGCCGATCAGGAAATACTTCTCTGCATCGTCCTCCTGAATCTGTATTTTCTTCAGTCCTTCCACCATCTTCTTGGTGGGATCACCTCCGACATCCTCCAAAGTTGGTTGGTCTGGGACTTCAACCGTTTGGACTAGCTCGGCCTTTGGGGACTTTTTCAAGACCAGGGTAAAACACTGATCGGCCACCTTCTGGTCACCCTTGATGCATTCTATTCCGTCTGCCCCGGGGTACTTAATCTTTTGGTGGTAAGTCGAAGAGACCGCCCTCATCTTGTGCATCAATGTCCTCCCTATAATCACGTTATAGGAGGAAGGGATGTCCACCACAAGAAAATCAGTCTTCAATACTACCGATCCTGCTCGGACAGGTAGTGTGACCTTTCCCATAGGCCATACTGCTTGCGCGCTGAAGCCAACCAAGGGGACAAGACACTTTTGCAGCGAGTTCGCCGGGAGTTCCATCTTCTTAAAGGTGTCGTAGTACATGATTTCTGTGCTAGCCCCTTGATCCACAAGGATTTTTTCCACGTTATATTCCCCTATTCGTAGGGTGATCACCAACGCGTCGTTATGGGGTATTGACACCCCATCCAGGTCGTCATCAGTGAAGGTGATTGGGGCCTCCATGACTCCCTCAGGTCTTGACCTTTTCGCGCCGAGCTTCATGACTTGCTTCGCATGCCCGTTGATCCTTTGGATGTGCCTTATTTCGTTGTTTGTGTACGGGGCCACCAGTCCGTGTATCATATGGATTGTTCCTTTTGGACCTTTATCGTAGTCCATCTCCTCTATCAGTTCGGCGTCGTTCTTGCTTTCAGCTAGAAATTCTTTGAGATGGCCCTCCGCCACCTTCTCATCCAAAAACTTTTTGTACTCCACGCAATCCTCAGTCATGTGCCCCCAATCCCTGTGATAGCTGCAGTGTTGATTGGTAGCCCTCCTTTTCTCTGGGTTCCCAGTCATCTTTGGGGGTCTTCTGAACCATTGCTCATTCTTGATCCTATACAGCATCTTGTAGATTGGAATATTGAAAGTTGCCATAACGCTGAAATATGACTTGGGATCTGGATCAGCTCTGTCCTTCCTCTGCTGGGTGTAATCCTTTCTTCCCGTTGTGAAGTCCTTCTTGTATACCTTTGACTCCATGGTCCTCTTTTCTGGGAGCTGAGGTTGTCCTGCCACGATCTTCCCTCCAGCCTGCAGGATATCATCTTCTACCCATGCATGCTCCTGAATTCTCTCCATCAATTTGGCCACAGTCTTGACTGGGTGCATGGTAAGCGATTCTCGTAGCTTACTATGCACGGGCAGACTTGTTTTGAATGTTGCTAGGGCATACTCCTCACTACAATTTTCAATTTCGTTGAAGGTTTCCCAGTAGCGCTTTGAGTATTGACGCAGAGT
The DNA here is from genome assembly GCA_963854785.1 of Vaccinium vitis-idaea. Taxonomy (NCBI): domain Eukaryota; kingdom Viridiplantae; phylum Streptophyta; class Magnoliopsida; order Ericales; family Ericaceae; genus Vaccinium; species Vaccinium vitis-idaea. The sequence continues at coordinate 23,982,587 of OY978218.1, forward strand.
CTCATCATCCCTCTGTCTCATAGAGGTTAACGCATCAAAGGTCTTTGGAGCCGCTCGGCTTGTAAGAAACCGAGCAGTGAACTCCTCGGCCAGCTGAGTCCAACACAGGATGGAACCCTCTGGGAGCTTATGGTACCAACTCAGTGCCACTTTCCCCAGGCTGGAGGGGAACATTTTGCATAGTAGTGCATCATCTTGCTCGTGCATGAACATGGCCTGTTGGTAATGCTGAATGTGGGCCACAGGATCCGTGCTGGTTTCGTATGGGATGAACGCTGAGTGCTTCACCCTGCTCGGCGTCTTCTCCGCGCGGATCCAGTGGGCCAATGGTGATTTGGAGATCTGGCCTAGGGCCTCTTTAGCTGCTTCTCGTGCAGTTCTTGGGCCTTGACCAGCTCGGTCAGCATTCCTCCTTCTCGCATGCTGCTCGGGAACGTGCTCATTGGATCCAGATCTCTCGTATCTGTCCCTAGCATGCTTCCTCTTTTCCCTTCTTTTCACAGAAATACTCCTGTCTCTCCTTTTTCGTGGAGAGGCAGCTCGGTCAGTGGAAACGTTGTCGTGGTGACGACCTTTCTCTTGTTTCTCATACTGCACGGATCTCGTCCGTGAGCGTAAATCTTTTTCCTTCTCTTGGAGCTGCTTTTTCAGGTCCTGAATTTCTCGTTCCCGTCGAGTAACTTCACGGGCCAATTCCTCTGCCTCTTGCTCTTTTCTGTCAAGGCTATCTTCCCTCTGTCGATCCCTTGTGTGCCTGTGACCATCCCTCCTTGGGGGGCTCCTTCCTCGCTCACGTCGGGTGGAGGCCTCCCCACCCCTGGGCGGTGTCTTTGAGTGCCTTGCCCTTGGAGAACCATGGTGTATTAGGCGTGTATCCCTGAATTTTGGAATCTCAGGGATATTCCCTATGTCGAACTTCTTGGTTACTGGCTTTTTCTGTGGTGCCTTAGGACCAGAGGAGTTTTGTCCACCCTTGTGCTCTTTCTCGTAGTATACACGAGCGTGGTACCATCGTCTTCTACATCCTTTCGTCGCGGAGTGCATAAAAGAGGTTCTGAAAGCACCATTGTTGATCTCCGTTGAGAGGGATCGAGCTTTTTTCGTAAGCTTTCCCACAGACGGCGCCAATTGTACGGGGATAAACCCACGTAACCCTGGATCACGTGCTTCCTTGAATCAACCCTAAATCTGCAAGACAGGAAAAGGGTTAGAGCACCTTTGCCTCTCGTTGGCAAAGGCCCTCCGATGCCTAAGTTAGTATCACGTACTTGAGAGCTCAAAACACAATGCGTATGAAAATAGGTTTCACAGCGTACCTTTCTTCATGGATATCGTTATGTATTTATAGGCGTGGGTACCTTATGAGTCTAGGCATCTCGTGCCTTATGTTTCCTATTCTCTTTAGGAATCCTCTTCCTAATAGGACCTTCCTATTAGGGACGAGTTTCCATGTCCTGCTAGATTTCGTCTAGCAGGGGTCTTCATTTCCATATAGGATTCTTCCCTATATGGGGTATACTCCTAATCACGTTAGGACTTCCCATACTAATCCCTTATCTCACGGGATTGCTCCTTATCTCATAAGGAGCCGCTATAGAATATTCTGGAATGTCTCACCGCCCTTCTCGTGGCGGTGCCGTGCTTCCACGTAGCTCGGAATAACTCGTACATAGTTCAGCTTATTACGCCGAGCTGAATTATGTATTCCAGAATGCTATTCAAGCTATACACGTAGCCTACCTAGCTCGGCCATATCAGGGGCATCCTTTATGCCTTACGCCGAGCTAGGGCATCCTGACTTATTAGTTTACTCTTTATAAATTCTAGCCTCATTCGTGGCCAAACCAGCCCGGCACAGGGTTTAAGAACTCCCCATGTGGTGCCGAGCTATTCACCCTCCCGTGGTGACTACTACTGGCACGTGCTATGCCTAAAAGTAGGGTAATCAGATTTTACCCACTCCACTCTCGGACCTGAGAAATCTCATTTTGTGAGACCAGTAAAGCATTTTCTACTTCAAGGGCAAAAGAGTCATTTTTCTAATGGTTTCTCGGGTACGGTCCTCAAACCCGGGTGGCGATTCCTGTCAATAAATCAAAACCTTTTTCCAAAACCAAACAATCAATTTCGTGGACATTTCCGCGGGGTGTTCACAGAAAGCTATACCGGTGGTCGCATTGCGGGATGCATAAGTTGTGTGTGCATGGTACGGAAGCCACCATGATCATGGAAGAAATTCACGAAGGAGTCTGCAGTCCTCACATGAATGAGATAATGCTCGCAAAAAAGATTCTCCGTCAGGGATATTACTGGTCAACCATGGAAACTGAGTGCGTTTAGTACGTGAGACAGTGCCACAAGTGCCAGATTCATGCCAATCTCATGCATGTACCACCGTCAGAATTACACTCCATGACTTCACCTTGGCCTTTCTCTACCTGGGGCATCGATGTCATTGGCAGGATTACACCAGTTGCGTTTAACGGGCACAAGTTCATCTTGGTGGCAATCGATTATTTTACTAAATGGGTCAAAGCTGCTTCATATGCCACTTTGACAGCAGTTCAAGTCTCCCACTTTATCAAGAAAACATCATCTATTGATATGGTGTCCTTCAAGCTTTTGTGTCAGACAACGGGGTTCATTTCAAGGGTAGAGCCGCAGAAACTCTCGAAGAGTTCGGGATTCAGATTCATAAATCAACTGTTTATCGGCCATAGACCAATGGAGCCATGGAAGCAGCAAACAAAACCCTCAAGACGATACCAGAAAAGACCACTCAGTCCACAAGGAATTGGCATGAACAACTGCCGTTAGCATTATGGGGATACCAGACATCCATTTGTACTCCAACAGGGGCAAAACCTTATTCTTTGGTATATGGCATGGAGGCCGTCCTCCCGATTTAGCTTGAGGTACCATCTCTAAGGGTCATGGTCGAATCAAAGGTCAACGAAGCGGAATGACAAAGCTTGAGATTCGAGGTGCTTATGTTGTTTGACGAAAGGCGGCTCAAAGCTCTGTATCATGTTCAGGGTTATCAGCGCAGAATTGCATGGGCATTCAACAAAAAAGTGAAATCCAGAGACTTGCAAGAAGGTGACATGGTTTTGAAAGAGATCCGAGCTCCAGTTTTTTATCTTCGCGGGAAGTTTCGACCAAAATGGGCAGGTCGGTACATCATCCAGAAAATCTTGTCCGGAGGCGCAACACAACTCATTGATCTCGATGGCAACGAATTCTCTACTTTGGTTAACATGGATCAACTCAAGAGATATTACCCCTGAGAGAAGCTCGCTGGACTCAAAACCGCAAGGGCGGACAGTGCCAGGCAAAATTTAGAGCAAGCCTGGTAAGTCGAAAACCCACATCGGGCGATTTAGCCAAAAGTTAAGGCAAATCAATCAAACAAGCTTGCTAGACCGAAAACCCGAAAGGGCGGTACTAGGCAAAACTTAGAGCGCAAAAGGAGAGTGTCAATACTCGAGTGAACCCTAGCCAAATTTGTATTTTTGAACTACGTCATGACCTGATTCCTGGAAAAGGGATACGTAGGCATCCTCACCTTGAGGACCAGTCGCCATCTTTCAAAATGTCTCTTTGAGTTAATTTTTAGCCATCACGCGCGAATCAAAATGCAACTCTCATAATTTATCTTTATTCAAATAAACTTCTTGGATTATATGGCTGACCATGAAACTTTAAAAAACACAAAGCATGACCTCACACGAAGCATCTCGTGGGTCTAAGCAATTTATTTCGGGCACATTAAGATCGAGTTCAAAAGTCAACTTTTACTTCCATGTTCTCTTATTTCCATGTCTCTTATAAACCATCTCACATAACGCTTTGAAAGATTGACACTCGGATACTGCTCTCTTGGAATGGTGACACGCTCCCTTCAAGTGTTTTGATAAGCTCTGAAGGTAGCAAAGTTGTGGTTCGGCATGACAAAGTTCTCTGGCGGCGGTATTGTCTGACGAATGCAAAGCTGACGGAGAATGCGGTTTAGAATGTAGAAAGTCCAGCAAGATAGACCGGCCAAAATCACCCGCTGACGCACCATGTTGCTCACAACCATAGCAGGATTGTCAAGCCAAGCCAAACGCCAAGCAATTACCTCTTCTGTAAGCCAAGAAAGTACTCTGAACCAGCCATGCACATCATCAAAAACTTCCAGATAGTCCCTTTGAATGAATCCCTGTGTTTCATGAATCCACCTCCGTGGCACAGGTTCCAGCAAATTGGCCTTGTCACATAGCCATGTCTGTATCAGAGAGAAAACAAGTAAGAAACCGTAGACAGCCCAAACCCAAGCGTTGAGGTAAAACGAGAACGTGAGAAAAGCCGGAAAAAGGAGAGCTGAGTGAGAAACCTACTTGTAGGAACAAAGCACTACCTTCGAAGACATTGGTATCCCCAGCATGAACTTTGTCCAATCCCATCAAAGTTTCCGCCAAAACCATCAGAGCCACATCTTTGCATTCTTCAATTTGCATGGCAACACCAACCAGTGATGAACTCGCCTGCCCGTCAGACCGGACAAACAAAAAAGCAGCAAGCAAGCAAAGACACAGCGCAAAACCTTCCGGGCGAAATTGTGCTATAATCCGCGGAATGTTGATAGTGCCTCCTTGAAGCATGGATTTCGCTGCTTTATTACTTATCTCGAGCTTGGCGGATAGCATATCGACACCGGCATCTCCAGGTTAAACCCGCCAAGGTATGCATGAAATTCCTCCACAGTGGGACATAACTCGTGAAAGCCGAAACGGAACACGTGTACCTTCGGGTCCCAGAATCAAACTGCAGCATGCAAAAGCTCAGGATGGATTGTTACGTCCCGGATACGGCGCAGTGAAGTCATCTGGTGACCCTGAAAGTTGAGCCATCCAATACCATCAAGTTCATCGAGCCAAGGTCGAACCAAAGCCGAAAAACTCATGGTTGAGTGAGGGATATAGGGAGAAAAAGGAGATTTTTGGTTTTTAGAACACAAATGGGCTGTGAAAGAAGCCATTTATGGTGTACGTAGAAAGAAAGGTTTTTGGATAGGTCGCCTCGTAAAACGTGCCAACATTGAAGAGCGTGGAAATCATCTCAAGAGCTTGAAGGAACTTCTAGAGGAGCATGGCCGGGTGATTTTTGAAGACCACAGAACCCTCAAACGACAACTGGAAAACAAGCAGAAGTCTAGAGGTCTACAACAAAACTAAAAATTTTGGCATTTTTAGAAGTGAGCCGTACGGCTCACTCAGTTTGACCGTACGGTCCATCTAGGTTAGCTGTGTCGGCTAACTTTGTGGTTTTCATGAACAAATTTTGGCTCAAGCCTCCAGAAGTTGTTTCAGATATATTTTTGGCATTTTTCCTGTTCATACAAGTGGTAATGGGTATTTTAAAGCTGTGGGAAAAATCGGTTTGAATTTTGGACCATGAAAACTCAGATACGTCGCAACCGACGGGTTGAAATGAGTCGCATCGCCTTTTTAACATCAACGGCTCCAGCAAGCCATGCCAAACATTCACAAGAATATTATGGAGTTATTTGGTGGATTTTAGGGAAAAGTTCGAGGTCCCGGGATGCCCAAGCCCAAGATCACCCGATATCGCTCGAACGAAGGGCGTCGGCGGGTCGAAACGTGTTCGAGCGTCGATTTCTTTGTTCCATTAATTCAAGAAAGTTACAACACGCATTTGTGACTTGTTGGAAGTATCATTTGGTAAACATCGTGTAAATTCGAAGTTCCGGGCGCAATGGGCCGCATTATGCCTACAACGTTCAAGTTTTCTTGTAAAGTTTCATGTTTGTTGAGTCAATTTGTATATACACGTTTCATCATTCCCATTTCTATCCAAAAGTTACGTATCTTCGTTTCTCCATGGGCATATATTGCATATTGTCGATATTCAATCACTCACAGGACAATCATGTGCAAAACTTGGCTTTTCTTTCAAAATGCGCCAGTGTGAATCATTCAAAGCATAACGAATATGTGCAATCTATATAAAAACTAAACGGCATCCATGTCATGAGCATAAACGTACATCTATCCAAGGGCAAACTGGCCCAACATCAAAAGCTACCACGGCTCGCAGGCCGTATCCATGAAAAAAGAGAAAAGTGGGGCAAACAGGCGCCCAAATCAAAACTGAGCACGCAGGCTCATCCTAAGGACCACTACGTCGCCTTTTCGCACGCTGGCGACGGCCCAGTGTCAGAAGTGGATCCTCCTTAGGGGTGTCCTCACTGCTGCTACCACCACCACCACCACCGCTACTCTCTGCATCTCCCTCCCGGGGTAGCCACTGCTGCCTATGAGCTAAACTCCGAGGGACACCCTCTCTCTCAACAGAAGAACGCAACACTTTGCCAGACGCTGGAATCACCAACGGGACTGTAGACGGGCCTCCATCGACGTTCTTCATCAAAGGCCTCCTGCGAGGCGGTACGGAGGGAAGTATATCTTGCACAAAGAAAGGAAATCCATTAATAAAACAGTCAAAGCATTCCATTTTAAGAGCAAAGCACGATGGATACCTGATCCGTCTCACTGTCAGGAGAAACCCTACGGGTACGCCGGGGCCTACGACGTCCACATGAACCACTGCCTCCAGTCTCGCGATCACTACTAGTACCGCGACCGCTACCAGCCCCGCTGCTACCTCCAGCACTCCTGCCTCTACGACCACCTCCTGCTCCGCCTCTAGCCTCACTACCTCTGCGGCCACCTCCAGCACCTCGTCCACCCCTCCGGCCGGCTCCACCGCCATGTCTACTGCTAGCTCCGTCATCCCCATCATCATCATCTCCACCAGCATGGGGCACAATGCCCGACTCTACTCTCAGGTGCACCTCTGGAGTCCCGCCAATCGTGAGACTACAAACCAAAGCTTCCAAGTCTCGCACCAGCTGAACAGCAGATGCAGCCCAGTTCACCGGGATCTGCAAACAGAATCAAAAGCATTAGCAGGTAACATGAATAAATGCTTGAATAAAACACGAAGTCTAATCATTTCTTGTTTTCAAATTTCAGGTTACCTCTGTTGCTGAAAGAATAATTGGTGGAGTGACCTCAGGAATCACCACATACCCCATACTCCCATTCGGTAGCATCACATCAATCTCTCTCCTCAGCACGGGCAACACTGGACCCTCCACGGGTGCAGGCACAGCCAGACGGTTCTCCATATCCAAATTGTAAGCCAGATTACTCACCACGTAACCGTCATAGTCCACGGAAGGGGTGAAAACCAACTCTGTGTCAAGTACCGTGAACGCGTCCACCTCAGCTAAGGTATACTCCTGCGTCCTCTGAACAAGCGGCAGAAGAGGACCCAACACTCTGAAATGGTCTATGCCCATGGACTGGCGTGCCACCCTCTCACCCAAGTACCACTGCTAGCCATATGGAGACTCCAGCAGCACACACCCTCGCGTCACCACTCTGCTCTGAGCCAAGTAGGAAGCATTCAACCTTCAACCTGTCCCACACACTCCAGTTCACCTGCAAAGAGTCAGGGGTTACTTTCAAGAAGTCAACATTGGAATTGAAATGTCCGGAAAGAAATTCAGAGAGTTTGGTATCATACCGTCTCACCCCTGGACTGATCAAAGAAAACACGAAAGAACCTCAGCTGCCCCTTTTTCCCACCTTTCCCGACATACTCCTTGGCCCACTTCACCGCCCGCGGAAGAACTCGTTTGTTCTCATGAGAGTTATCTGGGGCCGACACTCCAAACACCTCATAAGCCCATACCTGCATTTTTCAAGAAAACCCATCAGTAACAAGTGTGAGGGGTATTTTCCCGAGCAATACAACCTCACGTGCATGGCGTTAATACCACGTGAGGGTATAGTATTTCGGCGGTACAATGAGAAAGGGCCCTAAGGCAATGCCGAGCTAATTGGGCCATCTGTATGGCTGAGTCGAACTGTAACATCATGAAAGGATGTAGATGTAGTAGTGCCGAGCTACTAATGGCTCGGCACCATCATGTGCCAGTAGATGAAGGCTTTGCCGCGCAATTTGTAGCTCGGGCAGTTAGACCACCCCAGAGGATAGCTCGGCATGGCTATCTGGAAGGTTCCAGAGAGGTCCTTTACATATTAAAGGACGAATCCCGAGTTTAAAGGGATCGGGATGGAGATTCCATAATGGGATGGAGATTCCATAATGGCACGAAGAGTCCAATATGGAATTAAGTCCTAAGACGATGCGAGGTCTTGTATAAGGAAACATTGTTAACCAATTAGGGACGAATCCTAATTGGAAAGGTCTCCCAACGCAATAAGGAAATCTTTGGCACGAGAGGCCTAGAGGAGTACAATGACCAGAATCTATAAATAAGACATTCAACCTTTGGTAAAAGGTACGATGTAATTCATTATTTACATGCTTTGTATGAATTAGGGTTTCCTCTTAGTACGTGATACTAACTTAAGCATCGGAGGGCCCACCGCCGACGAGAGGCGTGGGTGCTTCTCACCGTTTATTGTTTTGCAGTGCTAGGAATCCGATGATGGGTGCATATTGCTGATCTCATAGAGCGTGGAAGATGTCTGCCCGGATTTTTCCCCTCTACAATTGGCGTCGTCTGTGGGAAACGAGATATGAAAAAGATCAACAATATTGGATCAAAGCACGAAACACCACGTGAAGGTGACGATAGTGATAAAACACCGTGTGCGCTTAGTGCTACGAAGAAAGCAACGTAAGACGCGCACAAAGAAAGAGTGCGACAAGGAGAAAATTTATATTAGAAAGTGTACAAACTCAAGATTACGAGAAAAAGTCTTGAGCGAATGAAACGTTAGATGAAAAATCTGGCTCAGCGAACGAATGATTGCAAAAGAAAGATCAAACGATTTGGGACGATGCCTACGAGGGGCGGTGATGAGCAAAAAATATTGACGCTCAACAATCCTTGTATCGCAAGTTAAAACATGAATGTCAACAAATATGTCCCAACTCGTAGATCGATAATTGGGAAACAAGTCCGAGATCAAGACCTGCAGAATTATTCAGGAGCTAAATTAGTAGGAAGTTGGCTCAAGATAATAAATGCATCCAAGGAAATTCCATCAAATCTTTGATCGAGGAAGATATTTGCTGAACCAGAAGAGTGCACATGCTCTGAGCTCAATGGGTTTACAGGCTAATGACATGGGCTAAAATTTGTTCATATATAACTTGTTTGCTTGGTGGCCAATTATGTATTTTTGGCTTTAAGGAGAATTCCTTCTTGGCAAGTAAGGAGGTTGGGCTTCCACGTTATAAAAGGGAGCAGCTGGGTCTATTGTGGGACGTCCACGAAAGCCAAAAAAATAATAATAATTGTTATTTCAGCCGTTGGTTACGAGCAAAGTCGAGTTGTCGAGTTGATTTAAAAACAAGTCTGTGGCTTGCTTTATTTCACTGAACAACAAATTTGAAATAATCATGGTCTTTGGCCCAACACAGCATCCAATTAGCTAAGGTACCCAAAGGCAAGAAGGTTTAATATACCTTATCGGCTTGTGCGAGGCTTAGGTCCAATTGAAATTTAGAAAGGCAACTACCTTTGACAAGTCAGACGACAATTAAGAGAAAATACAAAGAAAGGGTATTGGGGATTCCTAAGAGAGGACTACGCATCACCCACAAAACCACGAGTTCGGCTTCTAGACTGGAGGCCACGGCTGGAATGGAATAAATAAGAGCAAATAAAAAAAAGAAGGTTAGAATCGTTTTTTAATATATCTTTTTATTTTATTTTGTTTTGTTTTTTGCTTCTAGAGACGGATCAAAATGTTGGGATTTTAAGTTTTATAAATTTAAATAAAGAGATTTGTTTATGGGTTGTACCTTTTCATTTAAAGGACATGACTCTTGCGAAGAGTCACTTCGAGTTCTATAAATATAGAATTATCCTACAAGTGTTTTAACATCTTAACATCTTAAATTCCCTTCTCTCCTCTCATTATTTATTTTATATATCCTCTGGGCAATTTGAGAAAGACTTGGCACCCCCGTCTTCCGCGGATCGTGTAACGTGGAGACATACTGTGAGATTTATGGGTTGTATCTTGGAGTGGTATTCGACCGTCATAACCTACACGAAGGGAGGCGAATACGGCTTTAGGACAGCGACTTGTCGTGCCTTCCTTTGATCTCACAGGCTATTTTCTTAACTTTACTATCTAATATATTTGATTAATGGTGTCCGTGATTTCCATGTGTTGTGTCGTATGTTATATTTTGATGTTTTGTGTTTATTGTGTTTAAAAGTTCTAACAATCTAAAGCCGTAGTTTCCTATTTTATGTGCATCGTTTCTGTGTGGGGTTCGAATTTAGAATTCGGAAAAGCCAATTCACGGTTCAGTTAGTGGGAATTTTTTCTTTTCAGTCACTAAGTATCAGTACGTGGTTTTAGTATTGTTAATTGCTTCGACCAATTGTTCTTCCCCATTTGTTAATTGCCTTGTGGGTACCAGTCGATTAGATTTCTTGAACATTTAACGTGAATTCTGTGAAGTACTCTTCTGATCTAGAAATTCTGAGAAAACCGAATTCCACTGATTCAAATTTGGCAGTTTTTCTTTGTTCTAGTTTACATGCACACAACTTGTTTGAAAGTCAGTTTTATAGATGATAATAATTTTCTGCGCATAACCTGTTTGAGGAAATGCCTTAAGGTTTGTTCTACGAATTTAACCGTCAATAATATGTTGTTGGATCTAGGAACCCAGTTTTGTCTATAAGTCTATACACGACTTTCAGTTTTGTAGAATCTCTTTTCTGTTCTGGTTATATATTCGTTTTGATTGTATCAATTGTGGGTATTGGGTTCGAACTCGGAGAAAAGTTGTGAACACTGTTAAATTCTTCAAACTTTTGAACACTAATTCACTTTTGCTGTCAGTGGATAATTTTTCACTCTCCCATTGAGCATTAAACTCTTATTGCATAGAGTGCTTTATTGGCTGTTTTTTGGGCTAATAGATCTTAGAGTTCTTTATTGTATCGTGGGTAACCGTTGGTTGGTTGTTCTTCATAAGTATTCAACGAGAATCTGTTGTCGCTTTAATTAATTGTTGTTCGGAACCATGATTCGAACAACTTCCTGTCCAATTTCTCTTATTTGGGAACAGATTGCATGTCATTGGTTTCATAAATTCTGCAAAATTTGTTTTTCACTTTGTTCGTGGTCGTCTTTTTGGAGCGGTGTCGTAAGTTGACCGGTTTTCTTCTGTTGTACAAACTTTTATGGAACCGTTTCTGTTTTACGTTGGACAAGTTTTACTTAGAAAATTGACACTCCGTTTTCGTAACTGCATCTCTGTTGGTTTTTATATGGTGTTTAAAGTCAGAGCCTTTACTGTGGTAATTTTAGCGATCTGTAAACCGAGTTGTCCAGAAAATGGTGGTGTCATTATTTTAATTGTGTGTTCTTTGCATTCCAAGTTGGTTTTTTGAGAATCCACGGATAACGTTCAAAACACCTATTAGCTTTTCTTGATCAGAAAATTAGTTTTGGACTATGGGAAAACCAAAACCGGATTCTCGCATATTTTGCCCTGATTGTTTAAATAGGGCCTCATAGTTTATGTGCACCAATTGTCTGATCCATTGTATACTCTTGATAATCCCTTTTCTTTTTTTAGATAATGATTTTCTGAAGGTTGAAATTAAAACGGTAGTATGATACTATTGCTGCTTGGATATTTGTAAGAATGCGTAACAGCCATGTTTGGTATTTCTGTTATCTATAGCCCCTTTTGCCATATGCCTTTTGGTCTCAATTTTGCAAAGTTACTTCCCTGGGCTTGATTAAATCAGTTTTGTGTTTTCGAAAGATAACTCTATTCCTCGTGATATTGCCAATGAAACTTATATCTAGTGAACAATACGGAAGAGAGTTTCATGTCCAGCGGCTCTAAAAGTTTTGAACATGTATAAAGCTTGATAATTAATTAGTTGGGGAGTCTTAAGCATCCGTTGATTGAAAAAAAAAAAAAAAAAAATCCAAATCTTGAGTTGTCGATTACAAAGATTTGTTTTGTTAATTTTGCCTTCATGAGACTCCCCTTGCTATATGTTACCAAGTTTTGAATCTTGTGGGGGAATATGAGGTATTACTAATTTCAGAAAGCTTTAAAACTTGATTTGGTTCATGTAGTCATCATTTCTTTGATGTTGGTTTGAAATTGATATGAAGAGACTAGAAGAGTAAAATTCCTGTGATATGTAGTATTGCTAATCCTTATAATTTCCATTGACAGTATTTCGAATACTTTCCTTAATAATTGATTATCACGGAGTTATGAAATATAACATGTGGCCTTGTTTTAAGAAAGATAGAAATATGGGGTTCTGATTCCTTTTGAGATTTTGCTCGTGTAAGGGTGCTTTAAATTATTTCTTTGTGGCTCATTAGTCTGTACACATATTTCTATGAAGTAAGATGAGTAATGTGGGGGTAAATGTGCAACTTTCTATATGTTTCTTTAATCGTGAAACATCTTATTCGAGATATCATACAAGCGAATTGTGACTACAATTCGGTGTTGGCTTACTCTCTTATTGAGGGAAGATTGTACTAATTACTTTTGTGTTGGAGAATTGTGTTTGGTAATTTGACAGGTGCACCGTATAAAGCCGGCATGAATCAAGATAGAGTGAATTGACACTTCTTAACGAGTACTTGAGTACTATGCGTGAAAGTTAGCGCTTAAAAATCTTACTCCTTAATTCAAAGGAGAATAAGGCTTGAGAAGCCAATTATTGAGGCATGTGTGAGTAAATTATGTAAACTCCCAAGAGTAGTAATTGCCTCTGGACTAGCGCGTGCTAGATCCTTTATATATAAAATTAAAATGTCGAGAGGGATGGGTGTAAGCCCTAGGAAGTCACCTACGGAGGTAACCCAACTTCTGTGATTGGAGATCCCATGAAGGAAGTTCAATGTGGTAGAAACAATCTGCATTGCGTGACTTGAATACCAGCACTCTTAATATATTCGGAGACATGCCATGAGCAATTTTTAAATGTTCTCCCCCTCATCCCTAAAAGACATTAGTGCTGATGAAATGTGACTGGTTAGGAAGGGTTTTACCCTGAATGAATCCAAGGCGCTTATATTGTCGCGGGATAGACCTCCGTCACTTCTATCCTTGGAGGATTCACCTAAGTGAGAGCCGTCGTGGGGCCGCGACCGTGGGATTAGGGCTATTCCCTAAAACTCTCATGAGAATCAAGACGAGCGCACGGCCATTAATAGCGCTAACCCGCGCCTAAGTTTAGTATCAATACCATATGTGTGACATGTTGAATTCTGGTCAAAGGGGTCCAGTTCAAGACCTAGTTCACTGAGATTCCTTCAGTATGAAACTGTCAACACTAAGCGAGGTTCAAGTCCGAAAGACACCTACGCCCATTGTATGGTATTATGTTGCCCAGATGTTTTCTATTTTCTATTTATTATATATGCTTTATGCCTTATTTAAATTTTAAAAACTTGTGGGGGATTGTTGGGATTTTAAGTTTTATAAATTTAAATAAAGAGATTTGTTTATGGGTTGTACCTTTTCATTTAAAGGACATGACTCTTGCGAAGAGTCACTTCGAGTTCTATAAATATAGAATTATCCTACAAGTGTTTTAACATCTTAACATCTTAAATTCCCTTCTCTCCTCTCATTATTTATTTTATATATCCTCTGGGCAATTTGAGAAAGACTTGGCACCCCCGTCTTCCGCGGATCGTGTAACGTGGAGACATACTGTGAGATTTATGGGTTGTATCTTGGAGTGGTATTCGACCGTCATAACCTACACGAAGGGAGGCGAATACGGCTTTAGGACAGCGACTTGTCGTGCCTTCCTTTGATCTCACAGGCTATTTTCTTAACTTTACTATCTAATATATTTGATTAATGGTGTCCGTGATTTCCATGTGTTGTGTCGTATGTTATATTTTGATGTTTTGTGTTTATTGTGTTTAAAAGTTCTAACAATCTAAAGCCGTAGTTTCCTATTTTATGTGCATCGTTTCTGTGTGGGGTTCGAATTTAGAATTCGGAAAAGCCAATTCACGGTTCAGTTAGTGGGAATTTTTTCTTTTCAGTCACTAAGTATCAGTACGTGGTTTTAGTATTGTTAATTGCTTCGACCAATTGTTCTTCCCCATTTGTTAATTGCCTTGTGGGTACCAGTCGATTAGATTTCTTGAACATTTAACGTGAATTCTGTGAAGTACTCTTCTGATCTAGAAATTCTGAGAAAACCGAATTCCACTGATTCAAATTTGGCAGTTTTTCTTTGTTCTAGTTTACATGCACACAACTTGTTTGAAAGTCAGTTTTATAGATGATAATAATTTTCTGCGCATAACCTGTTTGAGGAAATGCCTTAAGGTTTGTTCTACGAATTTAACCGTCAATAATATGTTGTTGGATCTAGGAACCCAGTTTTGTCTATAAGTCTATACACGACTTTCAGTTTTGTAGAATCTCTTTTCTGTTCTGGTTATATATTCGTTTTGATTGTATCAATTGTGGGTATTGGGTTCGAACTCGGAGAAAAGTTGTGAACACTGTTAAATTCTTCAAACTTTTGAACACTAATTCACTTTTGCTGTCAGTGGATAATTTTTCACTCTCCCATTGAGCATTAAACTCTTATTGCATAGAGTGCTTTATTGGCTGTTTTTTGGGCTAATAGATCTTAGAGTTCTTTATTGTATCGTGGGTAACCGTTGGTTGGTTGTTCTTCATAAGTATTCAACGAGAATCTGTTGTCGCTTTAATTAATTGTTGTTCGGAACCATGATTCGAACAACTTCCTGTCCAATTTCTCTTATTTGGGAACAGATTGCATGTCATTGGTTTCATAAATTCTGCAAAATTTGTTTTTCACTTTGTTCGTGGTCGTCTTTTTGGAGCGGTGTCGTAAGTTGACCGGTTTTCTTCTGTTGTACAAACTTTTATGGAACCGTTTCTGTTTTACGTTGGACAAGTTTTACTTAGAAAATTGACACTCCGTTTTCGTAACTGCATCTCTGTTGGTTTTTATATGGTGTTTAAAGTCAGAGCCTTTACTGTGGTAATTTTAGCGATCTGTAAACCGAGTTGTCCAGAAAATGGTGGTGTCATTATTTTAATTGTGTGTTCTTTGCATTCCAAGTTGGTTTTTTGAGAATCCACGGATAACGTTCAAAACACCTATTAGCTTTTCTTGATCAGAAAATTAGTTTTGGACTATGGGAAAACCAAAACCGGATTCTCGCATATTTTGCCCTGATTGTTTAAATAGGGCCTCATAGTTTATGTGCACCAATTGTCTGATCCATTGTATACTCTTGATAATCCCTTTTCTTTTTTTAGATAATGATTTTCTGAAGGTTGAAATTAAAACGGTAGTATGATACTATTGCTGCTTGGATATTTGTAAGAATGCGTAACAGCCATGTTTGGTATTTCTGTTATCTATAGCCCCTTTTGCCATATGCCTTTTGGTCTCAATTTTGCAAAGTTACTTCCCTGGGCTTGATTAAATCAGTTTTGTGTTTTCGAAAGATAACTCTATTCCTCGTGATATTGCCAATGAAACTTATATCTAGTGAACAATACGGAAGAGAGTTTCATGTCCAGCGGCTCTAAAAGTTTTGAACATGTATAAAGCTTGATAATTAATTAGTTGGGGAGTCTTAAGCATCCGTTGATTGAAAAAAAAAAAAAAAAAAAATCCAAATCTTGAGTTGTCGATTACAAAGATTTGTTTTGTTAATTTTGCCTTCATGAGACTCCCCTTGCTATATGTTACCAAGTTTTGAATCTTGTGGGGGAATATGAGGTATTACTAATTTCAGAAAGCTTTAAAACTTGATTTGGTTCATGTAGTCATCATTTCTTTGATGTTGGTTTGAAATTGATATGAAGAGACTAGAAGAGTAAAATTCCTGTGATATGTAGTATTGCTAATCCTTATAATTTCCATTGACAGTATTTCGAATACTTTCCTTAATAATTGATTATCACGGAGTTATGAAATATAACATGTGGCCTTGTTTTAAGAAAGATAGAAATATGGGGTTCTGATTCCTTTTGAGATTTTGCTCGTGTAAGGGTGCTTTAAATTATTTCTTTGTGGCTCATTAGTCTGTACACATATTTCTATGAAGTAAGATGAGTAATGTGGGGGTAAATGTGCAACTTTCTATATGTTTCTTTAATCGTGAAACATCTTATTCGAGATATCATACAAGCGAATTGTGACTACAATTCGGTGTTGGCTTACTCTCTTATTGAGGGAAGATTGTACTAATTACTTTTGTGTTGGAGAATTGTGTTTGGTAATTTGACAGGTGCACCGTATAAAGCCGGCATGAATCAAGATAGAGTGAATTGACACTTCTTAACGAGTACTTGAGTACTATGCGTGAAAGTTAGCGCTTAAAAATCTTACTCCTTAATTCAAAGGAGAATAAGGCTTGAGAAGCCAATTATTGAGGCATGTGTGAGTAAATTATGTAAACTCCCAAGAGTAGTAATTGCCTCTGGACTAGCGCGTGCTAGATCCTTTATATATAAAATTAAAATGTCGAGAGGGATGGGTGTAAGCCCTAGGAAGTCACCTACGGAGGTAACCCAACTTCTGTGATTGGAGATCCCATGAAGGAAGTTCAATGTGGTAGAAACAATCTGCATTGCGTGACTTGAATACCAGCACTCTTAATATATTCGGAGACATGCCATGAGCAATTTTTAAATGTTCTCCCCCTCATCCCTAAAAGACATTAGTGCTGATGAAATGTGACTGGTTAGGAAGGGTTTTACCCTGAATGAATCCAAGGCGCTTATATTGTCGCGGGATAGACCTCCGTCACTTCTATCCTTGGAGGATTCACCTAAGTGAGAGCCGTCGTGGGGCCGCGACCGTGGGATTAGGGCTATTCCCTAAAACTCTCATGAGAATCAAGACGAGCGCACGGCCATTAATAGCGCTAACCCGCGCCTAAGTTTAGTATCAATACCATATGTGTGACATGTTGAATTCTGGTCAAAGGGGTCCAGTTCAAGACCTAGTTCACTGAGATTCCTTCAGTATGAAACTGTCAACACTAAGCGAGGTTCAAGTCCGAAAGACACCTACGCCCATTGTATGGTATTATGTTGCCCAGATGTTTTCTATTTTCTATTTATTATATATGCTTTATGCCTTATTTAAATTTTAAAAACTTGTGGGGGATTGTTGGGATTTTAAGTTTTATAAATTTAAATAAAGAGATTTGTTTATGGGTTGTACCTTTTCATTTAAAGGACATGACTCTTGCGAAGAGTCACTTCGAGTTCTATAAATATAGAATTATCCTACAAGTGTTTTAACATCTTAACATCTTAAATTCCCTTCTCTCCTCTCATTATTTATTTTATATATCCTCTGGGCAATTTGAGAAAGACTTGGCACCCCCGTCTTCCGCGGATCGTGTAACGTGGAGACATACTGTGAGATTTATGGGTTGTATCTTGGAGTGGTATTCGACCGTCATAACCTACACGAAGGGAGGCGAATACGGCTTTAGGACAGCGACTTGTCGTGCCTTCCTTTGATCTCACAGGCTATTTTCTTAACTTTACTATCTAATATATTTGATTAATGGTGTCCGTGATTTCCATGTGTTGTGTCGTATGTTATATTTTGATGTTTTGTGTTTATTGTGTTTAAAAGTTCTAACACAAAATCCATGGCGAGAGGCGTTCGGGACTATGAAAAAGCCTCAAAGACAAAGAAAGAGACTGTGAAGGAACTCGCTCTGCTCATGAGAAAGCGCGAACGCGAGATTCAAGCGCTGAAAGAAACTATGGCTCGACACGAGAAGTCAGGAAATAGAAAGGGTACTGGTAAAACTTGCACCTTACCAGGAGTAGCTAAGAGGTACTTCAGGGAGGTGCACCAATGGGAGTTCGGCGTTGAGTAAGTTACTTCGATAAAGCTACAATTTGCTTTAGTAGAATTACGAATAAAATTCTGTTTTGCTTAAATAAAATTATGTCTAGTATATGTTCGTTATACTTGATCGGTCCTGCCAATAGCTAGCTAAATATAGACCAAAAACACTTTGCTTCCATATTGGGGAGCAGATAGTATTGACGAAAGTATGAGTAAACTTGAAAATCTACTAAGTCTGAACATACTTAGGCCACGGCAATGAATAATGCCAAAATCTTGCCAAGTATGAAAAAGCTTAAAAGCTAAGTTTGGATGTACTTAGGCCAATAGCAACGAATAATGCTAAAAAAAAAAAAAACTGAACACTTGGACTGTTACCTGTTGCCTAAGTACGAATAAACTTATGTAATTTGCTGAGGACAAGTAGGCTCGAAGTGTAAGTGCGAATAAATGCTCTGCTAGGTATGAAGAAATTTAGCAACAAAAAAGATTTAGATGACTAGCAATGAATAATGCTAGAAGGCTAGACAAGCTAGCACAAACAAACTTGAGCTATTCGTTGAGTATGAAAAAACTTGGGCGTTTGGCGAAAATACGAATAAACTTATCGTGCTGAGAAATTGCTAAAAAAAGGGATGGACCATATACGGTTGTCGATATGACAAGAATTGGAGCTTAGCGGCTTGCAGACTTAGATGGCGTTCTTGCCCATGGCCATGGAGCATTCAGAACTTGATGAAGTTCTGTCAATGAACAGCTAAGTAATTATGCTTATTAGGAATTACGAATAAAGTCCCATATTTTATTTTTGAGTAAGAACTATGAATACAGTCCTCCGATTTCTTTTGCGGGCCATTTTAAAGGTTCAAAGTTTTTAATGATAAGAACTCATGTATGAACTACGTGTAAAGTTTCATGTTTTGTGCTAGTAAGAGCTATGAATAAAGTTTTGTGTTTTACATGATTTTGCATTTTAGTTTTTGATTTGATTGAAGGAAATTACGAGAAAAATTTCCATTGTATGCTTGAAACACTTGATTGATTTGAATATAGAACCAAATATGAGGAATTTTGATTCCATATTGGGGAGCAGTAAGTGTATGTACCCCGTGCTTGAAATTTTTTCGGACAAGTACGAGTACTTGGGCCTGAGCTACGAATTGCTCGAACTTGATAAATTCTAAGTATGATTAAACTTGGAAAAAGGCTAAGTACGAATATATTTAGACTAGTAAATTTGAGTACTAATATACTTATAACTAAGTGCAGAAAAACTCAGAAGTATTTAAGCAGGAGTAAATTCGGATTTCCATAGCTGAGTACGAATAGACTCAGCCAAACAAGAGCTAAGGCTTTTTTAAAGCTTGGCTGAATGAAATCAGTCAGATATGAACAAGATTAGGAAAATCCCACAAATGGGAGGCTTGGCCCGAACGTGGAAGGTCATGCAAAATTACAAAGATAGCCCGGATTGAAGCTTATTGCCTAAAGAATTGGATGGAAAATCAGTGCCAATGCCATGGAATATACAAATGAGTATAGAATTATTTTTTGCAGTTTACACTTTGAATATTTAGATACGAGTTGTTGTAGTGGAATTATGAATAAAATTCCATAGAAAATTTTGGTTATTGTTCTCATTCAGCTACGAGTTGCTTTGTGATGGAGTTAAGAATAAAATTCCTTCTTGCTTGCAAAAGTTATTTTTTATATATCATTTTTTAAGCCTGGTCTAATTACGAATAAACTAAGTATGGACCCTTCGCCCCTATCTGGAGAGCAGAGAGTAGTGTCAAGTATGAAGAAACTTTGGCTTAAGCAATGAATATTGCTTGAAAATTGTTTAGGCAATGAATATTGCTTTAAAATTGCTTAAGCAACGAATATTGATTGAAAATTGTTTAGGCAAGGAATATTGCTTAAAAAATTGCTTAAGCAACGAATACTGCTTGAAAATTGTTTAGGCAACGAATATTGCTTAAGCAACGAATATTGCTTGTAAATTGTTTAGGCAATGAATATTGCTTAAAAATTGCTTAAACAACGAATATTGCTTGAAAATTGTTTAGGCAATGAATATTGCTTAAAAAATTGCTCAAGCAACGAATATTGCTTGAAAATTGTTTAGGCAACGAATATTGCTTAAAAATTGCTTAAGCAACGAATATTGCTTGTAAATTGTTTAGGCAACGAATATTGCTTAAAAATTGCTTAGGCAACGAATATTGCTTAAAAATTGCTTAAGCAACGAATATTACTTAGAAATTGCTAAAGCAACGGATATTGCTTGAAATTTGCTTGAGCAACGAGTATTGCTTGAAAATTGCCAAGCACGAAGATACTTGGGCAATAAGCGGCAAAAATTGCTTGATATTTGCTAAAGTACAACAAAACTTGGGCTTTAAGCAATGAGTATTGTTTAAAGAAAAACTAAGTACAAAAAAACTTAGGCTTTGGCAGCGAATGTTGTATGAAGATGAGCCAATTACGAAAAATTTCAGCTTGAGCAAAGAATATTGCTTGGAGGCTGCTAAGTATGAATAAACTTATGCCGCAAGCAATGAATGTTGCTTCAATTTTCATGAGTACGAAAATACATAAGTTATGAGCAACGAGTAATGCTTGAAATCTACCAAGTTCTTGGGTACTTCACTAAGTACGGGGATATTTATGAATTGCGTGGAGTATGAAGAAACTCACGTATAAGCAGCAAACAATGCTTAAAATTTGCTAATGAATGATTAGATTATTGGCAGAATGCGGAGTAGGTAAAATCCAGTTACCCATAGAAAAGGCAAATCATGTGCTCTAATTAACCACCACGTGAGGATAGTTAGCTCGGGGTTGTTATGTAGGGATTCCCCAACCCTATGACGAGCAGAGCTGACCATAAATGAGGTCAACATAATAAACTAGGCACCAAGTGAAGGTGTACTAGATCGGCGGTGGCACAAAAGGTATCTGAAGACATGGCCGAGCTATTCAGGCTACGAATATAGCTTAACAACATTCTAGAATACATAATTCAGCCCAATGTCAGGTCGTCATAGATGGGTTGAGCTATGTACGAGTTATGTCGAGCTATGTGAAAGCACGGCACCGCTTTAATATATATCTATATATATATATATATATATATATATATATTTATATGGCGGTGAGACATTCCAGAATGTTTTAAATCTATTTCTTATGTGATAAGGAGCAATCCCGTGAATAAAGGGATTGATATAAGCAATCCTAATATAATAAGGAATACACGGCATATAAGAAGGAGTCCTATATGGAAAAGATCACTACTGCAAGACGAGATCTTGCAGAATATGGAAGTGTTATTCCTAATAGGAAGAGACCTATTAGGAGAGGGTTTCTAATGCTAACAGGAAACAAAGGCAAACGTGATGCCCTCATCAATAGAGATCCCCACCTATAAATAAAGCATAACACCCATAAAGAAAGATTTAGGGTTCTGGAGAAGAAGCGCATGATCAAGACTATACGTCGATTTGATCCTCGTACAAAATCTGAGGATACTTAAAGCCAAAAGGCAGTGAATGATGCCAAGTACGAATGCTCTTTTTTTTAATGAAGTGAACAATGCTAATGCTAAGTGTGAACAAACTTAGCAAATGGGAGTATATATCACGAATAACGCAAGAGAGATCTTTTGCCGAGCATGAAACCGCTTAGGCAGAGCTTGATCGCAACGGAAAGGGTTGAATGGATGAAGCTGAGCAGAACGCGCATAGCTTTACCTGATGCTGGACCACGAATTCCAGGGATCACATTGCATGGAAGAGCTCTCTTGGTTAGTGTTTCTGTTTATGAACAAAGACAAATGCTGAATGGGCCTAAAATACTACTTAGGAGAAGCCACACGATAGAAAATTCTGCTAAAATGGGGAGCCAAATACATGAGGGAAGTCAAAATTGCTCTATCGATAAACTTCGTCTCGGAATTTGAAATTTCCCGTGACTATGAGAAAGACGCTGTCATTCCATCAGGCAATGTAAGGCCTATCTTCGTGCCCAGAAATGAAAAACACCAAGCAAGGGCCAATGGGCAGATCAATTGAGCGGCAATGTGCATACCGACCAAAGGAATGTGTAACAACATACGAATATGCAAAGGTAGCAAGATAAGTACATGGAGCTTTAGCCGTTATCCCCGAGCATAAGATAACAACTAAAGCTGGGGAGCAATTGTGAGGGGTATTTTCCCGAGCAATACAACCTCACGTACACGGCGTTAATACCACGTGAGGGTATAGTATTTCGGTGGTACCACGAGAAGGGGCCCTAAGGCAGTGCCGAGCTAATTGGGCCATCTGTATGGCTGAGCCGAACGGTAACATCACGAAAGGATGTAGATGTAGTAGTGTCGAGCTACTAATGGCTCGGCACCATCATGTGCCAGTAGATGAAGGCTTTGCCGCGCAATTTATAGCTCGGGCAGTTAGACCACCCCAGAGGATAGCTCGGCACGGCTATCTGGAAGGTTCCAGAGAGGTCCTTTACATAATAAAGGACGAATCTAGAGTTTAAAGGGATCGGGATGGAGATTCCATAATGGCACGAAGAGTCCAATATGGAATTAAGTCCTAAGACGATGCGAGGTCTTGTATAAGGAAACATTGTTAACCAATTAGGGACGAATCCTAATTGGAAAGGTCTCCCAACGCAATAAGGAAATCTTTGGCACGAGAGGCCTAGAGGAGTACAATGACCAGAATCTATAAATAAGACATTCAACCTTTGGTAAAAGGTACGATGTAATTCATTATTTACATGCTTTGTATGAATTAGGGTTTCCTCTTAGTACGTGATACTAACTTAAGCATCGGAGGGCCCACCGCCAACGAGAGGCGTGGGTGCTTGTCACCGTTTATTGTTTTGCAGTGCTAGGAATCCGATGATGGGTGCATATTGTTGATCTCATAGAGCGTGGAAGATGTATGCCCGGATTTTTCCCCTCTAAAACAAGAATAAAAGCAATGGTGCATGGAGTATCTAAAGCAAAAGAAATGACATGACATACCTCTAAGATCCTCCAGTAACCTCCAAGAGTGGTCGCCGTTCCGCGAACCACCGAGCCCAGAAAACACTAAAGGGTGCCCAAAGCAGCGCCATCCCAGTCAAACCGGTCAACTGTCCTCAAGTCTGCCAAAGCAGGTAACCAACTCAGGTGCACTGAATTCTACCTATTCGAAAATAGCGCAGTGCTAAACAAGAACAACAAATAGGCTCTCGCCATCTGTGCAGCCTCAACTGGAGACCCCGACTCATGATCCCATATCGCCGGCAAGTGATCACAGCTCACCATCGCCTCATCTCCAACTTCTCTTCCCAAAATGTGGCTCACCGCTGCCCGGTCCAAGTACAAACCAGAGTCGAAAGGTATCGGCTCACCACCAACTCTCAACCCGGTAGTCGCTGCAAAGTCCAAAGGGGTAATCGTCATCTCCCCGAACCGAAAATGGAAGCTATTGGTGGTGTCCCACCAACGCTCCACCAAAGCCCTCAACAACTTTCGATCCATCCGAGTGGGCAACAAGGTCCTTATAAAGATGGTGAAGCCAGCTGCATCTACCAAACTCCTCACGCTCGCCTGCAAGCCGTGGTACTGCTCTAAGCAATCAGAAGGCCCATCGTACCCAAGGATAGAACGATCCACCTGTTTCCAGAACATCGCACAAGTTTATTTAAGCAATGAAGGATATGCAATGAAGAAAGCAGTTCAGAGGAAAAGTGTGAATAAAAGGTATGTACCAGAGGCCTGTTCAAAATATGTGTCGCCGGGTCGCGCAAGATCAGTGACTTAGGGTAAAGCGGCAACTGTGGCTCGTACACCTCGCACCCCAACGGTATAAAGAAGTGAACCGGAGGATCATAAGTAAGGGTCATCATCGGACCGGGCCGGGCCGGCCCAGCCTGCGAACTTTCAGCCCAAGCCCGCCCGCAGGCTGGGTTATGCGGGCTTTTTCTTTTTAGCGGGCTGGGCGGTTCGGGCTATCTCTCAAAAGTTGAAGCCCAAGCCCGCCCACGGGCTTAACCTAGTCGGGCGGGCGGGCTGGGCTGGGCTATTTGGGTGGGCCAAATGCCCTTTTTTTATTTTTTATTTTTGTTACAGCTGAACCTTTTGGAGCCATTTTTTTTTAATTACAACTGAACCTTGTCTAGCCTACCATATGCTGTAACAATAATACACCATGAGCAGTTGTTAGTTACCCATGCAACAAATGAATGGTCAATGAATGCATATGTTCAGACCTTCTCAAAATTTTAATGCATATGTTTAGTTTTTTATTAGAACTTTACTGTGAGATATATACACATAGTTATACACATATGTCCAACTGTGTATTATTATTTTTTATTTTTGTACATTTGTATTATATCTTTTTTTTGGTACATTATATATTATATCTTATGTACATTAACCGTGCAATAATGCATTACAAGTGTACCGGGCTACGGGCGGGCTAGTATCTCGGGCCAGCGGGCCGGACTATCGAGCAGGCGGGTTGTAGCTAAAATTTTTAGGCCCAAGCCCAGCCCATGGAAAAGTCGGGCTGGGCTAGCCCGCCCATTTGGCGGGCTCGGGTAAAGCCCGACGGGCCTTGCGAGCTTCGGGGGGGCCCCAGGCCAATGGGCCAAATGATGAGGCTTAATCATAAGTCTCCGGGATAAAGGGCGATCTGCTCCTCAAAACCAACTGAACCTCCTCAACTATGGTCACACGGACCACCTCCTCTGTCTGTACCTCTGCCTGCTCAGGCTCACCTGCCGGTGGATTCTCACCCACCAGGACCTCCCCCAACTGAGGGAACTGCTGCAAGTTCCGGGCCAAAGTCTCATCAGTAGCCCCCTCCAAAGTGTCTCCTAAAGTGGCCCCCGGAACCCGTGAAGAACCAACTCGTGAAGGAAACAAAACCGGGTCAGAAGGCTCCTCACCTCTGCTAGTGTTAGCACTCTCCTCTGGAACCCTGCCCGTGCCAAGTACCCGAGTCAAACTCCTGAACACACAAGCAACAGGTACAACAGGAACCACCCCCTCAGCCTGTGCTCCCTCAGTCCCTACTCTCTCAACCCCTGCTCCCACAGCATGTGCTCTCTCAACACGTACCTCCTCGACCTGTCCCCCCTCACCACTAACACCTCCACTATGAATCATCTCATCACCCATCTCCTCATCACTACTGTTCCCCATCTCCCCGAGATCCTCCATGATGACATCTCCACCCCCAGGCTGCCTAATGGTAATCAGAATACTAATGGAGGTCCCATCACCACTAACCGGATACTCCCTCACTAAAACAACATTGGCAACGTCAGGAAAAATCACAACATCACCTCCTACACCCTCCTCAGTGGCCCTCGGGTCAATCAGAACATCCACGCCACCAACATTCATTTCAATCTCAGGAAGAGGAGCGTTTATATCAAAACCAACATGCATTGAACTACTGGAAGTAGTAATGGTACTTACCGGAATATTGGTACTCTCCATGGTCGCCCAGGGATCACCCACTGCACTGTGCGATTCTACCACTGCCCCGAGGGCATCACCACCACTCTCCGTGGCTTCAATCAGCACCAAACCACCCTCCATGGCCTCAATCGGCACTGAAACACCCTCCGTGGCCTCAATCGGGGCCGCCCCGCCCTCCACGGCCTCAACCGGCACTGACCTGCCACGTTTCGGTGGAGTAGTACCCCCGCAATCAACCGTACAGGACACCCCTATCCCAGATCCAACCGCACGAGACACCCCCACTTCAGATTCGGCCGCACGGTGCTCGCGATCGCCCACAACAACTTCGGCCGAACCAGCCTCCCTCAACTCTGGTGATGATGAATCAACCACGGTGGCTTGGGCCTCCACCTCTTCTTCCGTAAGGATCGACGCCAGTTGACCGACGCCGAAAATGGAAGGTGGGTCTTGATTTCCGCCGGAATTGGCCATGACCGACGAGGAGCCTTACTTTCAACCGAGATCCCGAACGGGATTTGTAAAAAAGGGGAGTAATCGGACGAAGAAGGATAAGAACGCTACTCTCTCAAAATCTCTCACTAACCGCCTCTAAAATTTAAGAACAAGTAATGAAAAAAACCAGGCGGCCCCAACAGTTTTTGAGCCGTGTTAAACCGCTCAAGATAGCCGTACGGCTCACTCCTTAACCGCACGGTTCAACTGATTAAGCCGTACGGCTTTTCTTCCCGGTGCTCTCTCCGCCGCACAACATGTTCCAGGTACGTCTCCCTAAACCGCACGGCTAAACCCTTTTCAATTCCAAATTTTAAATCACGCAGCCCCCCTGTATTTCCTTATTTACAACGCGCCCTTGGGTTTTGGCATTTAAGTCCTCTACGACACCTTTCAATTTTCAAAATTATTTTTAAAAAAAGTCCTCTACGACACCATTCAATTTTCAAAACCAATTTTAAGCCCTCAATGGCACCAATTTTAAGCCCTCTATGGCACCTTTCAATTTTCAAAACTCATTTTTAAGCCCTCCATGGCACTAATTTTTAAGCCCTCTATGGCACCTTTCAATTTTCAAAAATCATTTTTAAGCCCTCTATGGCACTAATTTTTAAGCCCTCTATGGCACCTTTCAATTTTCAAAAATCATTTTTAAGCCCTCTATGGCACTAATTTTTAAGTCCTCTATGGCACCTTTCAATTTCAATTTTTTTTTTAAAGCCCTCATTGGCACCAATTTTAAGCCCTCTATGGCACCTTTCAATTTTCAAAAATCATTTTTAAGCCCTCTATGGCACTAATTTTTAAGTCCTCTACAGCACCTTCCATTTTTCAAAAACCATTTTTAAGCCCTCAATGGGAAAATTATTTTTTTAAAGCCCTCAATGGCACCATTTTTCGAAAATCATTTTTAAGCTCTCTATGGCACTAATTTTTAAGTCCTCTACGGCACCTTCCATTTTTCAAAAACCATTTTTAAGCCCTCAATGGCAAAATTATTTTTTTAAAGCCCTCAATGGCACTAATTTTAAGTCCTCTACGGCCCCTTTCAATTTTCAAAAATTATTTTAAGCCCTCTATGGCACCAATTCCAATTTTCAAAAAATCATTTTTAAGTCCTCTACGGCACCTTTTCAATTTTTCAAAAATCATTTTTAAGCCCTCAATGGCACCAATTTTAAGCCCTCTATGGCACTAATTTTAAGTCCTCTTTCAAAAACATTTTAAGCCCTCAATGGCACCAATTCCAATTTTCAAAAAAATCATTTTTAAGTCCTCTATGGCACCTTTTCAATTTTTCAAAAATCATTTTTAAGCTCTCAATGGCAAAATTATTTTAAGTCTTCTACGACACCACTCAAAATTTCAAAGAGATCATTTTTAAGCCCTCAACGGCATCGATCAATTTTCCAAAAGGCATTAATCAAGTTTTCTCCTCAGCATCAATTAATTTTCAGAGTCCCTCAGTGGCATTAAAATATTTTCAAAGACATTTGTTATGTAAGTCCCTCTGCGACCTTAAAATCACCTTTTGTGATATTTGTTATGTGACTCCCTCTGTGGCATTAAATTATTTTCCATGATATTTGTTATGTAAGTCCCTTCGAGGCATTAAAGCATTTTTATAGCCCCGAACTACGATTGGTCTGATCCCTACAAACAGGGTACGTAGGAAGCTCTGTGCTCGACCATATTTTGTTTATCTGTTTTCTCACACTAGGGATATCAAAATTGGGACGTCTATATCTTTGACGCAACTTGCATCACAGAATGATGATTAAGTCTCGTCAAAGAGGAGCAACTGTAGACACCCCAATTTTAACCCCTGTGCATCCCCAATGATGAAAGAAATACTCAAAAGTACCTTGGAACAGCCATTTTAGAACTCAGAATTTTTTTGACACAAATACCATAGCCGTATGGCTTACCAAACTAGCCACACGGTTCATCTTCCCACAACTTAGCCGTACGGCTAACTCATGTTAGCCGCACGGTCAACTATTTTAGCCGTACGGCTATGTGTCAGACAATCCCCAAAAATCTGGTGGCAGGAGCATCTCATCATTCTGAAAGGATTTCGTACATATTTTATTCCTCCTTCCGCCTATAAATAGCTCTCCATCCCCTTCATTTTACAAGAACAGTAACACCACCACCCCGACGACACGCTAGAAAATTCTCCGATTACTTTCCCCGTTCAAAATCCCGTCCAAACATCCACAAAAACTTCAAATCTATTCCGTTTTCTTCAAAAGTCCCAGCAACCCATCAATATACATCAAATCCATTCCCAAGGAGTTCAAGTTCAAAATCTGAAGTTCTCAAGCTGTTTAAGGTTTCCAGTAAGGTACAAATCGTGTTTCTTTAGCCGGGTTCCTAAACTTGGCCTTTTGAGGGGATCCTCCCGGGTGGAGAGTGACTCCAATAGTCATCTCTAGGCTCGGGTGGTCAAATTTTTCATAAAAATCAGGTTTTGCAAACAAAAACAAGTTTCTGTTCGGAAAACAAATTTTTGCAAAATCTTCAAAAAAGTTAGCCGTGCGGCTAACTTATACAAACCGTACGGCCAGAATAGGGTAGCCGTGCGGCTAACATTTTTAGAATAAAAATTTCCCCTGTTTTTCTCTGTTCGTGCTCTGTTTTCTGGTTTTTCTGCAACTTGTTTATTACACTTTCACCCCTTTACTCTTCCATTATTGCTATTAAGGCCTTCCATTTAATTTTATTCCCGTTATGGTTTTATTTAATCTCGTTATTTATTTGTTTATTTGTTATAGTTTTCAATAAAATGTTTTCCAAAATCCCACAAAAATTTAGTAGAGACTGGGAATCTCCCGGGCGAGCGGGGTGCTTTTCAATAAAACCTTCCCCGTTCGTAACCTGGCTTCCGAATCTAAGAATCTTTTCGTAGATCAAATCCTTTTCCAAAAACGGCACAAGAGTCATCATTTATTTTTCAAAACGGTTTCTCGGGTACCCGAAATCATTTTCTAAATAAATCCCGGGTGGCGACTCACATTTTTTTTTCATTTTCCAAACAAAAGGCCGAGCCGCGTGGCGCCGTCCACAATAATACTTATTTATAAAGGAAATTGATACTAGCACTCCCCAAATTGTAATGACAACCAAGTCCACTTAGGGATTGATATTGACACTCCCTTTTAGAGTGTCATTAACACTTAATTTTAGCCAAGGGTCATAACCATACTTTAATTAATAAGTTGTGTGGGATTATTATTATTCTAGATGAAATAGTATTTTTATATAACAAATTAAATATATTCTAATAAAAGTTTTATGGGACTATAAAACATAACTATATGATGAAGTTTACAATTGAAATATCTTTTATCTAAATTTTACAAATAATCACTCAATATTTCAAAAGTTTCCAAAGGTTAATATACAAAACATAAATTGCATAATCTTAATAGCAACAAATCTTTCACAAGTTGTTAACAATTTCTAAACAACAACCAGAATTTGTAGACTTGATGCGCCTTGTCTGAACATGACAACATCTCCCTAATTATGTCCAACTTGTTGCTAATCTTAATCAGATTGGTTTGGAGATCGAAAATACTTTCTCCCTACGTGCTTGTCTAACGCAGCATGTTGATTAATTATTTCATCTCACGCACCATTATTTCCCATCATGATACCAAATGATATGATCACTTTAAAAAATTAAAAAGAAAAATGTTAGATTGCGGAAAAATATACTTGTTTATCAAAAAAAAATTTGATGAACAAAATAACACCACTCGAATACATAATCATAAATACCTTCTACCGAGTGTTTCACCTCTTGTCTGGTTGTCTTCAATTTCTCACTTAGCGATCCAAGCGTCTCGCCTCCAAAGTGATTCACCCTTGCAACTCTCTTCTCTCTATGTGTTTTACTTTCTACAGACACTAAAATTTCTGATGATCAATCTTTTGTGTCTCACATCTAATAAATAGACTCTCATAGATAGAGTTTGCAATTAGGTGGGATCCTTAGGGATCTCTATCTTTTAGTTGTGGGAAACAAATACAAGACTTCTCTTTTATTTGTATCAGGATAACACTTATCCTATATATTCTTTTTAATTATCACCTAAAGAGATAATTATATAGCTTCCACCAATCACAATAATGTCCATTAACACATTGCAATTGAACCCCTGAAAATAGAGAATTACAATTGAAGCCCTTTCTAATTTCCTTCCTCCAACTTATATTCCCATAAGCTAATAGGCATGGATAAATTCACACCGTCAAAACCATAGCTTATGCATGGCATTATTAATTTTCACTTTCTACTTGGACCCAAAAGACAATTCAAAAATTCGTTTTGTAGTATAGTATTTATATATATAAATTACCAAAAACATTTTACTAAAAGACACGGGCCAGTTTTCTTCTGGTCCAACATTATTGTGAAAATTGCTTGAATATACATTCTCACTTTGAGAATGGTGGATTCCTTGTTAAGCCTTTTAATCTGACAGTGTTCCTTCCATAGGTGTTCTTAAACTGATCCTTTCAGTGAATGTACTTGTTACATATCATCCACTTGTTTATTTAAGGTCACTACCTCAATGATGGAGTAAATCATCCTATCGTATAGCAACATAACAAGTGTGGGCCATATTAGGTATGAGGCCCAATCAACACCCATAGCCTAGAATATTATTGGGTCTACAAGGCACTGAAAAAACATAACTCCTCGCCTCTGGTTCATTAACCATTAGCATGTTTTTTCTACAATGTTACCCAAGGGGCCTAGTGTTCACATCTTATGTGACATTAAATAATAACGTTACCCAAAATAATAATCTACAAAAATGCAAAATAAATTGTCAAACAATTTTATTGAAAATAATAGTAATTGGTTTTTAGAGCATAATTCTAACAATCTCCCACTTGCTCTCAAAACCAATCACACATGTATTTGACACCCATCGTCTCTAGATGTATTCCTTGTCTAAAGGGGACAAACCCTTTCTTGGAATCTTGCATGCAAAATCTGGCCAAGGTCATATTTTAACTGATGACATGGCCCCTACATCATTCCGAATGAGTAGTATGTCATCAACATAGAAGACCAAAAATACATTGACGCTCCCACTAACCTTCTTGTAAACTCAAGGTTCATCCATAGTTTGTGAGAAATCAAACGATTTGATTGCCTCATCAAAACGAATATTCCAACTATGAGATGCTTGCCCTTTGTTATTCACACTTATGCCATCCACTGGTTCATGTACTACTTCTTCAAGAATAACTTTTGTTCTATTTTGATTGGAACCATAATCCTCTTCAAGAAAAGTTACATTTCTACTTACAATAACTTTTGTTCCCTGGGATCATAGAAAGTAGTATCCAAACGCTGTTTTGGGATATCTGATATATTCCAGCTTGTCACATTTATCCTTTTAATATGTGCTGGAAAACCCCATATTCTAAGAGCAAAGCCAATGCAATTGTTAAAATAGCTATAGCTATTGCTATATTTTGACACCAAAAAGTGGTTTTTGGTGTTAAAATAGAACCCAGTCTCCAGTGCTTGGTTCTATTTTAGAACGAAACAGTTCCAAATTTAACTAACTTTCCCACCACCTCATTTTTAATTACGCTTTCAACCCCAATTCAACTATCTATTTTATTTTCAACCCCGTTTTTTAACCCCTTTCCGAATTATTTTTTAATTACGTTTTTTTTTTTTTTTTGTCCTCCACTGTTTCAACCACCATTCTACCCAGATATTTTCTCACCTAACTTTCTCATCTAACTTTCTCATCTAACTTTCACACCTAATTTTCACACCTAATTTTCTCACTTAACTTTTTTATCTAACATTCTACCCAAATTTTTCTATAAATACACAATTAAACTAGTATATTTGCCACACCATTCTCATCTGCAATATATTTCCTATATTTCCTTTCCAAGCTAATATCATGAGCAACTTAAGCAAAAGGGTACTGCGTGGAGATTTCGACGGAGATTCCTCCGATGAAGATGAAGTTGCGACGCTGCAGATGGTAATGGCGAGTAGCTATCAACAAATGCAAATGCAGCATAACCAACAAAGGGGTTATGTTGGTTCTGTCAGTGGCTGGTCTTTCATCCGCCGTGATAGGGCTACCGCCAACGAAAGAATCCATTCGGATTACTTTTCTGAAGATCCCCTTTTCAATGAAAAAATTTTCCACCAACGTTTTCGGATGGCTAAACCCCTGTTTGAGAGGATCTTGACTCAACTCCAGCAACACGACGATTATTTCATCCAAAAGTCTGACGCTGTTGGTGCTGCTGGTCTATCTGGTATCCAAAAAATGACTGCAGCACTGAGGATGCTTGCGTACGGGATGCCAGCTGATAGCATTGATGAGTATGTCAAAATCGGAAAAAGTACTGCTGTAGAATCGCTCAAGAGATTCTGCAAAGGAGTTGTGGAGATCTTCGAACCAGAGTACCTGAGGGCTCCAAATGAAGCCGATATTGCAAGGCTCCTACGTGTGGCCGAGGATCGTGGATTCCCTGGGATGCTAGACAGCTTGGACTGTATGCACTGGCAATGGGAGAAATGTCCAACTGCTTACCACGGTATGTACACTGGACACGTTGAAAAGCCCACCATCATACTTGAAGCTGTTGCCTCACATCATTTGTGGATTTTGCATGTTTTCTTTGGGATGCCTGGTTCATTTAGCGATATCAATGTGCTTGATCAGTCTCCTCTCTTTGATCAACTTCGTTCCGGTCGTGCCCCTCCTGCCCAATTTGTCATCAATGGCCGGCATTACGACATGGGGTACTACCTTGCTGACAGTATCTACCCAAAATGGGCGACTATTGTTCAAACCATTAGAGAGCCCAGTGACAGAAAGAAGGCTCACTTTGCGAGAATGCAGGAGGCACGTCGCAAAGATGTTGAAAGGGCATTTGGCGTGCTACAAGAATTTATTACCTCATTTTGATGGGTCCTTCCACTTTGATGTAGAGCTTGAACACTTCTTAAACACCCACGGAATTTGTTGCAACACCTTTGGATTATTTGCCATCGAGATTTGATACCTGCTTCAGATCGTTGATCGTCATTTGTTTTTTTCGCAATACTCTTCTAGCACCCGGGCCCAAAATTGGGTACGTGACTGGGAGTTACCGATAATCGGGTCTTGAGTAATGCACAAATATGCATTACAAATTGCTTCATCCTGCTTTGCAGTGAATGATTTTCATCTCGCAGTACGACTTGAATCACCCATAATTTGTAGACTAATTTTTTTGGGAGGGTTGTGATAGATAGAAGAAGAAGACAATTGGTGCCAAATTGGGTGAACAATTGCATTATTTATAGGAAACCCAACAAAATTACCGTTGGAATGAAAAAAAAAATCAAAAAATAGCCGTTGGGTAACATATTGCCGTTGATTAGCCGTTGGGCACACCAATCGGTGTGCATCTTGCCACACCGAATAACTCCCATCAGTCTCTCTTATCTTCTTCCCACGTTTGCTACTCCAGAGAAACAAAACAGATTTAAAAATTGGGAAAAGGTTCTCATCTCCCATTGAAGTCGATCGGTTGATCTCCCTCTCTCTCTATCTCTCTCTCTCTCTCTATCACTCTCTCTCTCTCTCTCTCTATCTCTCTCTCTCTCTCTCTCTCAAACACCCTCTCTCTAATTTTTGAGTTCACGAGAGCCCGGGGTTTTTCAGATTTTTCCAACGTGGATTCCGGTGATGGCAACGGTTGTGATTCTAGTGATGGCTTTGCGATTCCGGTCATCTTTGTTGGGATTCCTCTCGTCTTTGTTCCGGTGATGGCGTTGGATTCCGGTCATAAGCAGTTTGGCCACTTTCCGGTGGGTTTTATTTTTCCGGCCATTTGCCGGCCACTTTCAGGTATATCTGCCCCACCCATTTTCTGGTATTTGGCAGTTGGAGTAGTGAGGTGTCAAGGATGGCTATAGCCATCCTTGGTTCTAAATATAGAACCAAGTATAGCTTTGTGCCATTTTAGAACCAATTATAGCACTGCTCTGGATTTGAGTTTTTGATGTCTGGTGTCAAATTATGACTATAGAACCAAGTATAGCTCTTGCATTGGATTTGCTCTAATATGCTTCAAACTAGGCTTTATCCCGGCCCATAATTCAAAGGGAGTTTTAGGAACTGATTTTGTAGGAATCCTATTTAACAAGTAAATAGGAGTTTCTAACGCAAAAACCCTAAAAAGAAATTGGCAATTCCGATAAGCTCGCCCTTTAACGAGCCATATCCAATCAGGTTCTATTTCTTCTTTCTGCCACCCCATTATTTTGTGGTGTACCAGGAGGACTTAGTTGAGATATAATACTATTTTCTTTTAGATAATTTTTGAAATCATCCGAAAGGTATTCCCCTCTATGATCTGATCGAAGAGTCTTAATACTTTTTCCAAGTTATTTTTCTACTTCATTACTGAATTCTTTGAACTTTTCAAAAATTCAGATATATATTTCATTAGGTACAAATAACGATACCTAGAAAGTCATCAGTGAATGTAATGAAGTAGTAAAAACAACCTCTTGTCATGTGGTTCATTGGACCACAAACATCAGTGTGTATTAATCCTAAAACTTCTGTGGCTCTAATACCTTTTCCTAGAAAAAGGGCTTTAGTCATTTTTCCTTGTAAGCATGGCTCACAAATTGGATAAGGCTCAATTTGTAAATAATTTAAAGGCCCATCCTTAACCAATCTATTTAGGCGTTCTAAATTGATATGACCAAGTCTCAAATGCCACAAGTAAGTCTGATTAACATCCCTTTTTCTTTTAAGGGGCAATACACATGTAGTATCATTCTCAACACAATTTATAGAATTATCAATAGGACCAATTACATAAAGACCATCCAATAAAATGCCAGAAACCACAAATTTATTATTGTACTTAATAACAACTCTTGTATTAAAAGCAATTGAATATCCGAACGAAACTAATTTCAAAACAGAAATTAAATTCCTACAAATTTCTGGCACATATAGACAAGCTACTAAAACTAAAGTCCTATTAAATGATAATTCCAAATTAAAAGTACCTATGGAAACAGCTGCAACATATGCACTTGTTCCCAACTTTATTAGCATCTCCCCTCCTTAAACTTTCGGGTCTCCTTGAACCCATGCAACATATCGCAATTGTGTGAGTCCAACCAGAATCTACACACCAAGCATTAGAAGGACCAATCATTGAATTGGTTTTACTAACAAGCAAATTGGACATACCTTCCAAAGGTTGTCCTTTTTCAGCGTTCCCAAAAAGTTACGACAATTTCTATTTCAATCCGCATAGTTTGGTCCAACCAAACAATTCTCGTCAAGAATTTTGGACAAAGGATTAAGATTAGATATTTTGAATCAACATATTTAAAGAGACAATAAAACAAACAATAATATTGAGCATGTGTCAATTAACAAATTTAACTTTGCATTCATGTAAATAAATACTCCATTGGATTCAGGATTTTGAAACTACAATGGTACTGCTCACTAGAATTATAAAATTTTGTAACCCCACAAATATAAAAATTATATTTGAAAAAAACTTCATAGTGAACATTGGAAACCCAAACCTGCATATATAAAAATTTCTTTTGAAATAAATGTACACACCTTGTTTGGGTGGATAGTTGCTACCCATCATAATATCATCTCATGTTATCATTTGTAAGATAAATTTATTTATTACTTCCAATTTTCTTTTAGCCTCCAAATAAACTCATATGATACCTTTTGGCTGCTATATAGTATCTGTCTAAGTGCAAACCATTGTTTAGATATATTGCATGAACATGTAAGATTATGCCTTCATTTTAGCCAACACTCCCACTAGTCATACAAAAATCTTTTGTGTAAAATAAAATTGACTAATTGATTAAAATACAATTGACCCTTTTGGTATCAATGGAATCTCAATTAACTAGAAACTTTATTTTCCAACAATGGATGACCATAGGAATTATTTCCTTTAAATAATCCTATTTAGCACTTAGCATTTAAAATTAGGGTTTACTAGTTATGTATCCTTATACTCCCTCCGTTCCAAAATAAGTGTCCTTCTTGGAATTGCGTGCATTTTCGACGGCTTATATCTTTTAATTTATAATAGTTTTTATGATTTTGAAAATTTTGTATAATAGAATTAATTACGAGCTATCAAACAAGATCCATAATGCATATTTTTGGAGGTTCGCATTAAAAGATATAAGCCGTTGAAAATGCACGCAATCCCAAAAGGGACACTTATTTTGGAACGGAGGGAGTACATAATAGTATGGGTTTACTATTTATGTCGCGCACCATTATTTCTCCCTACGTGCTTGTCTAATGCAACATGTTGATTAATTATTTCATCTCGCGCACCATTATTTCTCATCATGATACCAAATGATATGATCACTTTAAAAAATTAAAAAGAAAAGATAGAATGGGCGAGAAATTGATCACTTCGAGGGGATCTAATCTCCAAAGCCTTTGGGTAATTGTAATTTTATTCTTACATAATAAGCCATACGACATCTATATAAATTTATATTTGTTCAATATTTACCTTCAATGAATGAAGTTAGGTAGTTAGTTGAGTGTTGTGCATTATTGATTGGTAGGAGATAAGTATGAGTCTCCTATAGTCCCACTTTTGTTTGGTGACTTGCTAAGCTTTAACTCCTTTATTATAGAAACATCTCCTTTGACATTATATGTAAAGGCTATTGATAGAAGAAGAACATAGAGAGGCATATACTTGCATACACCAGCATTTACATCCCTCATAGTAGTACTGATTTGTGAGAGAGGCAGACAAAGTTAAGTTCTTCAAGGCATTCGTCGGAGGTGTTCCAAAGTTTGTGGTCCAGCCGTTTTATCCTAGGAGACACTGTAAAGACCCGACAATTTTAAAAGCTTTTTTTCAATTAGATGTGGGTTTATGCAAAATATAAATGCTTGAGATATGCGGGTTCATTGGGAGAAAATTTAATTATTTCGGACTCATTTCGATGTCTTAATACTTGAGGGGTGTAGGATGTAATTGAGACTATATAAGGCACACAATCAGATTTTTGTTCTTTCTCCTCTCAAACTCATGTCTCTCTCTCTCTCTCTCTCTCTCTCTCTCTCTCTCTCACACACACACACACACTTTCACCCGAAAACCCAAGCCATTCCACCTCTAAACCTTCTTACCTTGTCGATCCAAGCTCGCGAGATCCTGTAATCAAGCTCAAGGAGTTCATTCTTGGTTGGATTTCAAGCTCCAAGTCTAGGATTTGCTCAATTTGGGGGTTTAGATCAAAACCAATTGAGGTAAGGATTTCTTCTCCTTTTTCTAAGTGTTTATGGATGATTTTGGCAGAATCTTGTCTTAATCCTATCTCTTGAGTTTGATTGAAGTTCTATGAGTTAAGGGCATGAATTTTTCATTTCAATCCTTGTTTCTTTTACTTGGTTGATACCATCAAATTTTGCTCTTTCCTAGTGAAATTGGGTTGTTTGTAGCATATATTTTGAGTCTTGAACCATAAAACCTTTTGGTTGATCAAAACACATTTGAACGTGCTTGCTGCTGTTGTCTGTCCGATCTATTTTTCCTGCCCAAATGGGAAATACTCAACCGTCCGGACGGTTTATCCAAATTGCCTCGCTGGTTTTGGTTTCGATTGTGACTCTCATTTGGTTCCCGTTTGACCTCGGATTGAGTTATTAGTATACATCGTGTGATATCACATATTTGCACCTCGAAATTTGTATGGATTATCACGTTGAATTTGAAGTATGTATCATTGATTATCCTTCGAATACAATGAAATTTATGACTATTTATGCTTGCTCGACACATGACGGGGTTGTACAACGAACCTATGAAAATATTTGGAATGAAACTAAAAGGGCAATTGGTGATTTGAGGAAAATGAAAAGTATTTGCAAAGGCTTTGAAAGAGGTATCACCAGAACCACCATTCGGTGAGTTGCTAGGAAAGGGTTCCACGAGGCCCATAAGACTCAGAACAAAGATTGTGGGTTTGCTAACACCCGGATTTTATATTAATGAATGAAGTGAATATGAAATGTGAAAGTAAATAGAAATGGGATTTTTGTGGACACGTGGATATTTGTTGGGTATGTTGGACACTTCTTGAATATGTTGGATACATCTTGGGTAAGTTGGACGCTTGTCGAATATGTTGGAGACTTCTTGGGTATGTTGGACACTCGTTGGATACATTGGACACTTGATGGGGACGTTAGACACTTGTTGGGTATGTTGGACACTTTTTAGATATGTAGGACACTTGTTGGGGACGTTGGACATTTGTCGGATACGTTGGACACTTGTTGGGGACGTTAGACACATGTTGGATACATTGGACACTTGTTGATTACGTTGGACGTTTCTCAGATACGTTGTACCCTTGTTGGGTACGTTGGATGTGGTGGACACTTGTGGGATACATTGGATACTTATGGGACATATTGAGCCCTAAAGAATGCATTGGATACACATAGGATATTTCGTTTACTCATAAGAGTGTCTAGGGATGGCAATCTCACCCGAACCGATGGGTAACCGAACCGTAACCGTTACCGTTTTTTTTACCCGAACCATAACCGAAATATTCCCCGTGGGTATGGGTATGGGTATGGTATAGGATATGGGATAACCGAACGGGTTCGGTTATGGTTTGAGCTGATAACCGAACCGATACCCGAACCGGTCCGTTACCCGAACCGAACCGGAAAAAAAATATATTATATATATATATATATATAGACCCCTTCCTATCCAAACCGCATTTTGCGGACCTAACGTCCGGACCTCCACCTTCCCAATTTTGTTTTTGAAAATCCGAACCGTTAGATGTGTTTAAAAGGTGTTTTCAAGGTCCAACGCGAAGATTTGGCAAAAAAAAATACCCGGAAGGGCTTGATTGGAGCGGTTTTTCATTAAAACGCTATATTAGCATTTTTATGAAAAACTGCTCCGATCAAGCCCTTCCGGGTATTTTTTTTGCCAAATCTTCGCGTTGGACCTTAAAAACACGTTTTAAACACATCTAACGATTCAGATTTTCAAAAAAAAATTGGGAAGGTGGAGGTCCGGATTTTTTTAAATCCGGGAGTTTGGATAGGAAGTTTTTCGTATATATATATATATATTGTATGTGTGTGTTAATTACATTTATACCTTGGAAAGTACAACAACCATTCGGTACACCCCATTCAAAGTTCTGGCCTTTTCTTTATGACGTTGAAGCCTTGAAGGTAGAGAGTACATCTATTTTTTTTCCTTGGAAAGTACATCTATTAACCATTAGTCTATTAACTCCCCCAATTTTTTACTCCAAAAACTAGCATATTTTCTCCACAATTCCAGATCTAAAAAACCCATCTCTACCAATCTCACATCCTCCGCTGCATCCCGCACGTCCTCCCACACTCGTTAGTCATCACTTGTGCACCTCCCCCTCTATCTCTTCGATTTTCCGGGGATTTTCCATATATACAGCTAAAGATTTGTAGAGAGAGAAGGAAATGATAGAAGCCATGGGCGACTCGTGGAGGAGGAGAAGCGGCTCTCCGATCGTACTAGCAATCATCTTCATCGGTAAAAAAATGCCTCATTTTTGTTTGCTTACAGATCTGAAACATTTGTTGCTAATTGATGTTGTTTTATGAGCACTTCATCGGTAAAAAAATGCCTCGTTTTTGTTAGCTTACAATCTGAAACATTTGTTGCCAAGTGATGTTGTTTTATGAGTTTTGTATGTTTAGTTTGTGAGATTATCCGGGTACCCATTCGGTTCGGGGAATACTCGAACCCCGTTCGGTTCAGTTGTGGTTTCATTTTTCTCTACCCGTTCGGGTTTCGGTTCGGTTATGGGTACTCGTTCAGTTTCGGGTATCGGGTTCGGTTATGGCAATAACCGAACCGATCCGCCCCATTGCCATCCCTAAGAGTGTCTTATTCCTAACTTATGAGTATATATCGTAATTGTGCTTCGGTTGTTGTTTTCCCGTATCTACTTGACACTTTAATGTTTATATCATCTCATAAGCATTTAAAAAGCTAGAAGATTTTTCTACTCGATCGACTAGTATAGCTCAACCCTTCATTTTCAGATACACATCAAGAAGCATGAATTGGGAGTGCATAGAATGCTTGACATCTTTTGAAAGTTTACAATAATGAGCTATTTGATCATCTCATGAATTGTATTTTTGATAGATGAACTTGTAACTCCATTCACCCTTTTGGCTTGGATCAATGTCATAACTTAATTTTTTAAATCATGTTTTCTCATTGAACACAGGTATGTGCTTATCAAACTTAGGTTGTGAGACGTTGTAATGAGACTTTTTGAAGTAAATGTATGAAATTATGATATTATCTTATGCGGGAAAATGTTTGATCATTCTATTGAAAATCGAGGGTGTGACAGACAGATACCATTTTCAACCTACACCACCATCGGTAGGCGGCGAATCTGTTTTAAGGAGATTGCGGTTACATGAGACTCGGTTCTCAAGTACTCAAATAATGTTTGTATTCCTTACTGGTTTTGATTATGTAATTATTGTTGTAATTTTGTAATTCATTTACTGGAAATCTGTTTTTTGGAATTCCGTGATTTGCTACAATAATATTTCCAATAAGCTTAAAAACAGATTATTGATTGATGATTGGCGCTCGAATTTTCAGAAAGCAATTTCTGCTCAGGTCTAACAATTTAATTGCATATCAAATTTTTGGCACATTTGGTGATGAAATATTAGTGCGTCCGTTCTGATCGGAACTACTTCTGAGGGAAAACAGTTCACTCTTGGAAACTAACCCATTTAGGAAAACACTGATGTCATATGTCTGACCTATTAGACGTGGGGAAAAAAATTGGAACACAAGAGTCAAACCCTCCATTCATGAGGAAGCACAGTTAGGAAGTCTTTAATGTCTTTCACTTGCTTTAAGGGAAAACTTCCATTCTGCTACTATTTTTTCAGTAGTCCTTCAATGTCTTTGTCTTTTCCAAGGTCTGCTGATGCTTGTAGACACCCCAATTTGAACCCATGAAAGTCCTTGGCATCCCCGATGATGAATATGCCTGATAAGAGCACACGGAGCTTGATTGTGAACTTGAAAACCCCTCCTAAACCTTTCCAAAATAAACCCAATCTTGTACCACCTTCTAGTACACTCAAAACCCTCTTTTTCGATATATAACATGTCCCAATCCGTCTTGAAATGAGGGAGATACGCCCGTTTTACCAAAACGATTCATTCTTCCGACCTTCTGAGGGTAAAATGGTCACACATTTTGATGTACAAATCATCTTGGGTTCAAACCACTTGGGTTAGAAAGTAGACTTTTTAAGCTTTCCAACGCTTCAAACCATGCGCAAAACGGAGTTCGGTAGCACCCGGAATGGCCCCGCAAAGTTTGGAATTTTGTGCTGTCTCTCCATCCAGGCGCCTGGATTCCCCTATTCCAGGCGCCCGGACTCAATCCAGGCGCCTGGATTGCCTTAATGCAAGCGCCTGGACTCTCTCCAGGTACTTGCTGCCCAAGTTCAAGTGAGTGGGGAGGAGCGTCTTGAGGATCTTTCAGGGATTTTTCTGCAGAAATCTGTTAAATATAGTGGAGGGAATATAGGGTACCCTATTGCTCCCTAACCTTGACCCCTAAGAGGTCCAAGTGGCCTCTTTTGAACCCTTCTTTGCCTATATAAAGCCCCTCATCTCTCTCATTGAAAAGGACCAGCTCTCACCTCTCTCCCTTACTGTTATTCTGTCCAAATATTTCCAGAAACTCATCCCCAAACTGATCCCTCCATTTTCAACCATCAAAACTCAATTTTCCCCCATCCAAACTCCACAAACTCACTTGATTCTACCTACTTTTCATCATCCACAATCAAACCCCCAATCAAACCACCTATAATCAGTTTGATACACCTCCAATAATCAAAATCCAGTCCACTCAACTTTCAAAAATCATCCCAAATAACTCTCCAAAGTTCACAAATCAAGGTTTCAAGGTAGTTCTTCTACCAATGTGCTCAAGTAGGCCCTGAGGGGGACTCAATCAAGTTCTCACTGGTCTTCTATACCAGTAGAGGGCTTGAGAGAGGTTCAAAAATGACCAGAAAGAAGTCTGTTTTGTGCATCAGCACTCAATCCAGGCTCCTGGATCATCACTTTCCAGGCGCCTGCATTGAGTCCAGGCGCCTGGATTCACTCCATGCAGGCGCCTGGATTCCCTCCCCCTGATCATGATTTCTGATTTCTTTCGCATTTCATTCAGTTTATGGAATATCATTTGATTGCATCGATCTTAGATTAATCATGCCTCATGTTTCAATCTTCATCATAATGGTTATTTGGAGTATCTCATTATCAAAACATCCAAAATCTAGTCTCTTTTAAGTTCATATCATGCATTTAAGTTGAGTTTGAGGTCCATGCTTGTTACAGTGTTTCTAAACATCATTCAGAGTGTGTGTAAATCAGTCAAATACATTGCATCTGGAGTTTACTGTGAAAAATGAAGTTCTGAGTTTTCTGTCTGGAAGGCAATCCAGGCGCCTGGATTGACCCTTTCCAGGCGCCTGGACTCAATCCAGGCGCCTGGATCTGCTTAATCCAGGTGCCCAGTTGCAATCCAGGTGTGATGTGTTGGGTACTTGTGATCATTTTCTGAGACATCCTGAGGCAGTTTGAGGGCATTTAGTGAAATTTTAGCATCTCTTGTACATGAATCATCCACTCATAACATTTTGCACAAGCATTCACTCATATCTCATTAATCTTTTTGATACATTTGTCGTGTTTTCGCATGAATCCGTATTTAAAGTCCACTTAAACAATATTTTCAAAATCCTTTCAAACATTTAGTAGAGACCGGTAATCATGCCGGGCGTGAGGGGTGCTTTAAATTCCTTCCCCCCGCGTAATCTAGCTCCCGGACCTGAGAAATCTCATTTTGAGAGGCTGGTAAAGCATTTTCCATTTCAAGGGTAAAAGAGTCATTTTTCAAATGGTTTCTCGGGTACGATCCTCAAATCCGGGTGGCGACTCCATTCAACCAATCAAAATCATTTTTCAAATCAAACTTCAATTTCGTGGACACATCGCTCCGCGGGGTGTTCACAATGCTCTATTAATATTATATACTAAATCACTTCCATGCAAGCTTGCACATCCGATTGCTATTTTTTCAAAGGGGGGGAAAAATTTTGTTTCCATCTTTGAGTTTGGATCATTTTTTTTTGGATCATCTTTGAGTTTGGATGATTTTTTTTTTTTTTATACTTTGGGATTAGAAACACTAAACTGATTATTTTGTTGCTCTCTTGGAATATTCTATTGGAGTTTCGGACTGGAAAGAAAAAAAAAACCGTGTTCGGTTTGGAGGAAACCCAATTTGAGTTTTGAGGGAGAAGAACTATACCCTGATTTCGGGTCCGAAACAGTAACCTATTTCTTTTAGAAATCTATATGGAGCGAACGGATTTAGATATTGGTTTCTATTTTTGTTTTGTTCGTCATATTAAGATCGTGTTCACTAACTTGTATTTTGATATCATTT
The DNA here is from genome assembly GCA_963854785.1 of Vaccinium vitis-idaea. NCBI lineage: Eukaryota > Viridiplantae > Streptophyta > Magnoliopsida > Ericales > Ericaceae > Vaccinium > Vaccinium vitis-idaea. The sequence continues at coordinate 24,026,123 of OY978218.1, forward strand.
ATAAGACTTGTAGGGGAGGTCAACGCGAGACCCCCCGTTGACCAGAGTCAATGTTGACCCTCCAATAAAATCATGAAAAGTGTCACCCAGGTGGCGCGATGTCCGCGCGACACGTGGCAAACCTCCGCGCAAGGGGTCCACGGCACGGGTGCAAATTTCCGAGCAAGGGGGGGGGGGGGGGGGGGGGGCACTGAAGCGGGACCCTCTCACACCAGGCACCCCAGAGGCGCGCACCCCAAGCCCAGTAAGGGGCGGTGCTTGGACAACTATGAGCCATCCGAACAGGAGAAAAGCTCATGGTCCCAAACGACTGGCGCGGCCCAGAACATGGGCGAGAACGCGAGAAGCTAGTCCAAATTAGCCCAGGTAATTATACCTGCTGCGGTCTAAAGGCAGGATCCCGGGGGCCCCCTGAGGCTTGGCTGCGGTATAGGTGCGACCGAACAGGTCACGACCTTGCCCTAACGGGAATAAGGGAGAGATCTAGTGGCTTGGTGGCTATAGAGAATAAGAGGATCGCTGCGCGGGGGAATGAATCGTCACTGCGCGGGTCAGCTGCGCGGTGATGACGTCACCCGTACGGTCAGGTTGTACGGAAAGGACACGTGTTATCATATTATAGGATGACAGCCTGACACCTTATGATTGGTCCAAGGTGCCTATAAATATGGGACATTCCCTTTCATGCCCGAGAGGTTGGTGAAATCTTGGCAGAGGCATATGCCATTCTAGAGAGAGAAAAGGGTAATCACTAAGTGAGAGGAGAACATTCTCTCTAGTGAATTCTTTCCCCATCAACTAGGTCACTAGGGGTATCACGGATTAGACTGAGAGCAATCCATTGCCTTAGTTCTTTCTGTGCACACCTGCTCTGTTCTTCACCCTTCCTCTAGACCACCTCATTCTCTTCCTTCACTGTGTCTTTACTGTCTATACATGCCTCTCCAGCTCATCATATTTGGCTAAAACAAGAACCATCACCTACAAGACTTAACCTATTCTATGATATCAGAATAGTGTATAATGTTATTTATCCTTTGGGTTACTAAAGTTAGTGCTATTGTTTTAGAATAATGATAAGGCATTGCTAATTGGTTTCTAGGAACGACATGTGGACTAATATCTTTGCTTGTTACAGCGAAGGGTTCTAAGAATGGCTCTTGGACTAATGTTGCATTCTCGACATAGTGAGATTTTGAATTTGGATGTCCACATATTGGTTTTAATATATTTATTTGTTTGACAATTGCTCTGTTTTGTTTCTGATTTGGACAGAGAGTGTTCGAAAGGGAAAAAAAAACTATCTCCGCGTTTGGGAAAATGAGAACAGTGTTCGATTTTGGAAGATGAACCAATTTTGGTTCGCGGGGAAAAAAAAATAGTGGTGTAGGTCCTGTTTTTTTCATTATGCTAAATGTGATTCTATATGTGGACTGACTTGGGTTGAACTTAATTTCAGTAAAGTCGACTGATTGTTGGAAAGAAATAGGTTTTCTTCAAAAGAAACCGAGATCCATATTGATGCGGGTATTTGTCATCGTTAATCGGCACGTGAACGTTTGGCCTATTGTCTTAGAATTGTGAGTTTGATTAATGGAGTTTAGCATGATAGCATAAATCTTGATTCTATCTTCTGTTCTACACTCCTCGTAATCATCTTGGAAAACACTTTAATTTGGTAACAGAGTATATTGGATTCCATTGTTAATGGTTTCCATTACCAGATTTTTCGGTGGAGAGAGAAAACCAGTTTTGGGTTTTTTTAATTACTAAATGTCACAATATAGCATATTAGCTTTTCTAGTTGGTTTTCTATTAGACTCTTGGACTTACATTGGAAATCTCGGAACAGTGGCACTTGGGAGCTGTAATTATTAATTTTCATTTGGTCTCATAAGTGTATGCCATGATCAGTGGAGATAATTTTTGGTTATTTTTATTTTCCTGGTGGGATATATTAATATACCAGTTTCGGGTAACTTTGGTTTGTGGATGTTTTGGTGTTTGTTTCCACAGGATAATGCCTAGAGCATTGTTGTTATGAGGCTAGAGGATATTCATGGTTATATCCACATACAAATTTAGAATGTATTATCTTTTGGATAAGCATGCATGTTCAAGAAGTTATGCGGATAACTATTGCGGTCCGACTTGTGCCTTGACTTTGGTTTGCTTGGCGCTTGCTCCGAAGAGGAAAAATTATTTGGCTTTGGTCAGTCATGCGCGACGCGACCTCGGATGGGATATGTGGTAACTTGTTTGGCTTTGTGTCATGCCCTGAATAATTATGAGCCGAGCACGTGAATTCTAATGATAGACCCCAACAAAAAATAAAAGAAAATAAAGATCTCTACATATATTTTGCAGGATCAAACCCAATTATTACCAAAGGAACTTATTGAAGCTGTGTCCATTTGAGATGTGATTATACAAAAAAACAAATTTGCAGGGTGGTGTGCAGTGTTTGTTTGTAGGACTTTCCAAAGTCTGTCAAAACCAAAGACAAAATCCTGTATATTTTACAAGGATATCAAATGAATAAAACTGATTGAATCAAGAAAATACGTTAATGGAGTTGACTTCATCTATAAGGAGCTAGCTCAATCCGATTTCATAGTTTAATAATATCTCCATCCACTTGTCAAAAAGAAATGCATATTACAAGTTAAATACAAACTCAATTCATACTCCAAAGGGTTACACAAACTTAAGAGTTTATAATTTCCATAAAATAAGTTCGAATCCCTTAAATACAACTTCTTCAAACTATTAAAAAAAAAAGAAAACATACAACATTGAGTCTTAAAAAAAAAAAAAAATGAAGGTACATCATGTACTTTCTCATACTATAATGTTCTTCTCATAACCTGAAAAAAATGTTGATTATACAACGTGAGTCGAAACTCAATAGGAAACTTGCTAAAAGCGAAGATAAGAAAATGCACGCGAGATGCACAACAGATAAGCATAATTTTCTATCTCTTCGTTTTCTTTTACTCTAGCTGGTTCGTAGATGTGTGTCTACGTTATACTAAGAAAACTTACATTTTTAACAAGACAAAAAGGAAACATTAAGTAATCATGTATTAGCGTTCACCTCTCAAGCATCAAGCTAACTCGAATGAAAATAAACTAAAACAGTCCTGTCCAATAAAATAAAACTCCAAAGTTTCACATACCGGGCCAAAGCCAAACCAAATCTCGACGTATCTCAAATGACAAAACAAAACTCACAAGTTGTAGGCAGACACCAGGAAACCAACCTAAGATGTATTCCAAATCTTAAAACCCGTTTCCCAGGCTACTAGCCCGAAGGCGGACACCTACATCGCAGGGGTTTTCGGACTTCCACCTTCCGTGATTCCTATGGACCACCACCATGCTCACAATACTATAATTTTAAAATCAACCAATCAATCAACCGTATCAAACTCATAATCTGATTATCAAAACCAATATATTCCACTCGTAAACCGATTGTCCAAGCCAAAAATACTTAGCTCATAATCCAAACCAAATACTCTTTTTCAAAATGCCAAGAAGAATCATCCAATGTGATCATTTTCTCAATGAATCCGTAACTAGACTTTGATTAGGCCTTGCAAACTTATCATCATGTTACAATATACGTTTAAGTAAAACAAAAGGCATCAAATATTGTTCATAAAAGCAAAAGTCCAACATACTAAATCAAATATTAGGGCCAAAAATCACCAAATGTTGCTAATCAATCAAGTTAAACTTTAATCTCATGGTCAACAATGATACACATACATCATATACACTTAGAGCCTTTTAGGGCTTAATAAAATTTGGGGAAAAACACTAATAATCATGAATTTAAGGTTATCCTACTATGCATTTCCATATTTAAGCTCCTAGAAAGAAACATACCTCAAATAAAAGCCCAGAGAGAGAGAGAGAGAGAGAGAGAGAGAGAGAGAGAGAGAGAGAGAGAGAGAGAGAGACGAAAATTCAATGTCCTCCAATGGTGGTTTTGTTTGGATAGATTTGATGCTCTCGCCACGTAGAACAACTTTCCCTTCTAGCTCTTAGATTGAATCTCGCGTTATAGCCTTCCATTTTGGGTTCAAAACATGAGGGTTTGGTAGAGAGAGAGAGAGAGAGGGGATGACGAAAAGAAGAAAAGAAAGAAGTCGACAACGTAGTACAACTTTCCCTTCTAGCTCTACGTAAATCGTTATTGGTCTACTTCTTTATATATATTAAACCATCACACTAAGGCCCTGCTAGCAGTTTAATAAATAAATAATTATATAATACCCTCTTAAAGATTTGTGACCCATAATACATGTGGGTCCCACACACTCAACCCATGACACACAAACTCGGGCCCGATCAACCAAAATTAGTTACTCATGGATATGCATGTATAGAAAGGGGGGGAAAATCCATATCTCGTGAAATTTTTCATTATAATTACATGTAACAACATTGCTCAATAAAATAAATTAAAATTAGACACGGGTCTCTACACTTTGGTTGTGGTTAGTCGTGCGCAATTGGACCTCTAATCGGTATCGTGGTAAGCTGGATGGGTACGGTTTTAGGCAGTCATGCACATATGGCTTTTGATTAGTGTTATGATCGGCCTCTGGAGCAGTCTACTTGGTTTATGCCTGGACACTGCTCAGTCATGATCTTGTGGACATTGGACTGATTGGCTTTTGGTGTGGTTTGCTTGGCTTATGTTTATGTTGTGACACTGCTTGGCCACGATGCTTTGTGTTGTTTGCTTATTTGATGTAGTCTATGTGATCAGCTAGTGGTAGGCTTGATTCGGCCTTATGTGTATAGCTAGAAGTAGGCTAAATGCACTCAGCCCTTGTGCATGACTTGTGTTGAACATAGCTATTTTGTGCGCACTAACAGTAGTTCCTACAGGAACATGTTCCTCTCATTGTAAATATGAGTAGGATGGGCAAATGGTTTGCCATTGTGAGGGTTCAAATAACAATGACTTCTTTTCAATTAGTTGAAAGAGCACCGAACAATTGAACTTAAACCACATTGTGGTGCGTGGTTTAAAAGTTGTCCAAACACGATGTGGCAATACGTATTTCTTTGCTTTTGCCGATGATAGCCCGAAATATTGCTATGTATACCTGCTAAAAGTTGGACAAATTCATTCTTTACAAGAATGAGGTTGGCAAGGAAGTTGATAACACCTAAGAATGTGGTGTTTTGCAAAAATGGTTATACCTACACTTTCAAAGGTGAGAATAGGCCTAACGACAGTTCATTGTGTGTGCACACAATAGCAACTTGTATTATGTTATTTACCCCCCCAAAAACAACTTGTGTTATGTCTTGTGCATGAATATTCTCGATATACACATGAATACTTTCAATATATACTTTCATGGATTCTACGAATGCACTGTTCTTGGAACATGTTTTTTTCGTATAGATCCTTTGGGGAGTCAAGTTCTGTGAAATGACTTCAGAGACTGCTGATGAGAGCAGTCGAGACCATGATGAGGTGTTTCATTTAGAGCCAAGACATAGCAAAAGGGCTAGAACATCAACATCTTTTGGTCTAGACTTTCTAACTTAACTGTTTGAAAGTGATCCTCAGATGTACAAGGAAGCCGTGAGCTGTCCTGATGGACCGTTACGAAAGAAGGCTATCAAGAGTGAGATTGACTCCATACTGCAAAACCATACATGAAACTGGTGGAAGCAATAAGCCTTTCGGCTACAAATAGATCTTTAAGAGGATAATGAAAGCAAATGGGTCAATAGATAAGTACAAAGCTAGGCTTATTATCAAAGGACACGAATAGAAAGAAGGCTTAGATTACTTTGATGCTTATTCACTAGTCTGAAGGATTACTTCAATACGAATGTTAATTTCAATCGCAGCTTTGCGAAACCTTGAGATACATTAGATAGATGTTAAGATAGTTTTCCTGAATGGTGATTTAAAGGAAGAAATCCACATGGAACAACCCGAGGGTTTTTGTATCCCTGGGAAAGAAGGGAAAGTTTATAGACTTGTTAGATATCTTTGTATGTTCTAAAACAACTACCAAACAATGCCATGAGAAGTTTGACAATGTTGTATTGTCTAGCGGCTTTCGGATCAACGAATGTGACAAATGTGTATATATCAAAGATACTAACGAAGGGTATGTCATTTTGAGTCTTTACGTTGATGACATGTTCATTGTCGGTAGTAATTATAAAATTATCCAATCTACCAAGGATATGTTGAACTCAAAGGTTGACATGAAAGATATGGGCGTAACAGATGTGATTCTAGGTGTCAAGATCACCAAAACATCTGATGGACTTGCATTATCTCAAATACACTATGTTGATAAGATTATTGAAAATTCAACAAGTCTGTCACAAATATTCGCAAGAACTCCTGTGGACTTTAAATCTCCACTTTCCCAAGAATGTGTGTGTGTGTTGGGGGTGGGGGGTGAGGCATAGCCCAATTGCGAATAATTGGGAGTTTAATGTACTTGATGAGTGGTACAATGCTTGATATAGCCTACTCGGTGAGCAAACTGAGTAGATACATGAATAATCCAGGATATGATCACCGAAACGTGATAGTCAAAGTGCTTCGTTATTTGAGATATTCTCGTGATTTGAGACTGTACTACACCAGATATCCAACTGTACTAGAAGGGTACTGTGATGCGAATTGGACATCAGATATGAAAGACTCAAAATCCACCAGTGGATATGTTTTTATGTTTAGTGGTGTAATTATTTCTTGGAAATCTTCCAAACAGACGTGTATAGCACGTTTTACAATGGAGTCTGAGTTTATTACTTTAGATAAAGCAGTAGAAGAGGTCGAATGGCTGCGTCAATTTCTGGAGGATGTTCCAAGATGGTCGAGACATGTGCCGACAATTATCATACATTGCGATAATCAATCTGCAATTGGTAGGACACATAGTAAAATGTATAATGGTAAGTTTGGACATATATGTCAAAGACATAATACCATTAGGCAGCTACTCTCAAGTGGGGTTATCGCTATTGACTATGTGAGGTCAAAGGACAATATCGCAGATATGCTTACCAAAGGGTTAACCCGAGAGCTAGTTGAGCAAGTATCGAAGGGAATGGGTTTAAAGCCTATGACAGAGAAAGGTATCATGACGAAAAACCCAACATAGTTAACTGAAGATCCCAAGATCTAGGTTCAATGGGATAACCTATTTACGTATATCTAAGTTAAATCACTGTGGAGTGAAAGCACTCCTGCCCGTTCCTATGATGAAATAGAGATTTGAAGATGAGGTTAAGCATTGACTTTTAATGATTCTTTGTGTTGGTGAGCCAGGCAAGAGTACAGTGATATACCCATTACAAGAGCTCACCCATGTGATTATGAAGTGGGCCGCTTCTTTGAGAATTTAGGAAGGTGAAATTCTCAAGAAAATACTTGCAGAACCAGGATGTGTGTTTTATGGCCAAAATGAACACAACAGTGAAATTACCCAAAAAAAAACACAACAGTGAGAATCGAACTGCGTCAGGAGAAGTTCCTGTGTGACATCTGTTAACTTGGTTTACTAATATGGCAACACAATTCAAGACGGGTCTATCCACTGGTCAGCCTATAAACTCGATAGGCTATCACAATGGAAGGTTCAAGACCAACATCTACCTATATCATATGCAAGAATTCTCCGTTGTCTCTCTCTTCGGGTTAGCATGGTAGTCTGCATTTGGTTGTCCGCTAATTTCATTCGCGCGCAGGGGGGGGGGGGGGGGGGGTGTTGGATATTTACGTTCAATTAATGAAGTTAGGGTAGTTAGTTGAGGATTGTGCATTATTGATCGGTAGGGGATAATCTATGAGTCACCTATAGTCCGACTTTTGTCCAATAACTTGCAAAGCTTTAACTCCTTTATTATACAGGCATCTCCTTTGGCATTATATATAAATGCTATTTCATGCATATAGATAGAAAAAAGCATACAAAGGCATATATGTGCATGCACTAGCATACACGTACGTCCCTCATAGTAGTACTGATTTGTAAGAGAGAGATAGGCAGAGTTCAATTCGCCAAGGCGTTCATCAGAGGTGTTCTGAAGTTTGTGGTCCAGCCGTTTTATCGTGGGAGACACACGCCGATTTCAACCTACAACATCCTCGGTAGGCGGCGAATCTATTTTAAAGAGATTGTGGTTACATGGGACTTGGTTCTCGAATTCTCCAATACTTTTTTGTATTCCTTACTGGTTTTGATTATGTAATTGTTGTCATAATTTGTTATTCGTTTAATGGAAATCTATTTTTTGGGATGTCATGATTGGCCGCAATAATTTTTCCAGCAATATAGACTTCTACCAAAAAGGAAATGCAATCAAATAACATAATTGATTACCATAATATATTAGACTCGAGTACTTAGACCTTAAATCATGCATAGGAAGAAATAACGTAAAATAATTTAGACAACTAAATAATGATCCTATCAATTACTAGATTGGAAGAATAAGATTGAATCATAAAAATAAGTCTAAAAGTTATACAATTCTCGTTTCGTCAATCAAAATCCAAAATCAACATAAGAATATACTTATTTATTTAGCTAGGGTTTCATCTTCACCCTAGGAATGATGATTAGTGGCCCATGGAAAGGAGGAAAGTAAAGGATCTTGATATAATCTCCATGCTAACTCCCTCCTCAATTTCAAACTGCCAATTCCAAAACTCGATTGGTATAACATGATATTCAAAATATATGATTTGAAGCTTTACACATAATAGGGGAACCGCGTAGAGTTCGTCGAGTACTACAAGTGTACCAAAGATCAGCTCGATTGAATATCGTTAGGTGTCTCATCGGAACATTATTATCTTGAAATGCATGCTTCCGAATGGATCCGAAACACTAGATTAAAACCACTGCAACAAGTTATATGTGTTCCAATGAGGCACTTTTCAATATTCGATCGAGCTGATTTTTTGAAACACATGTAGAACTCGACGAGCTCTGCGCGATGAACGTCCCGATCGTCGGCATGACATCGACACGGCGGCGCCATGCCTGCACGGCACACTGCACAGCACCCACCCCGGGTTCCATAATAGGTCCATGTAACTTTATGCAATAACAAATCACAATTCAACTTTAAACACTTTGCACTTTGAGCCCAGACTTCTATTAAATCTCCTTTTTTATCTAATGTCTTAGACAACAAGCTCGAACAACCTATAAACATAAAGATAAAATAATTATCAAATAAAATATGAGAAATGATTTTCATACCCCTTTTTCGATGAATGCACACCCTTTCTTGTCTTGCAGTGCATTTTTATGTAGGAGTACAATTTTTTTATTAAAAGAAAAGAAAGGGTGTGCATTTATAAATAAAAAAAAAGGATGGGAAAATAATTGGGCCATTTAGCCAAAAATCCAAAACATTTGGCATTTTTAAAAGGAAGGACAATGAACTTTTGCAATCGAACATAAAAACAAAAAAACATTTGCCATTTTTAAAAGGAATGACAAGGAACTTTTGCAATCGAACATAAAGACAAAAAAAAATTAGTGAACTGTCTCTAATTTTTTTAAATTAAAATTTCGAACATAAAATTCAAAAAATCATCAATCCACCTCCGACCGACCACCACCCCACCTCTGGCTGACCACTTCCGGCGACCAAAAAAAATAGTGAAGTGTCACTAATTTTTTAAAATTCAAATTTCGAATATAAAATTAAAACAAATCACCACCCTACCTCCGGCCGACCACCACCCCACCCCTGGCCAAGCACTTCCGGCGACCAAAAAAATTAGTGAAGTGTCACTAATTTTTTAAAATTCAAATTTCGAACATAAAATTCACAAAATCACCACCCAACCTCCGGTCGACCACCACCCAATGTCTGGCCGAGCACTTCCGGCGACCCAAAAAATTAGTGAAGTGTCACTAATTTTTAAAAATTCAAATTTCGAACATAAAATTCAAAAAAATCAACACTCCACCTCCGGCCGACCACCACTCAACCTCTGGCCGAGCACTTCCGGCGACCAAAAAAATTAGTGAAGTGTCACTAATTTTTAAAAATTCAAATTTCAAACGTAAAATTCAAAGAAATCAACACCCCACCTCCGGCCGACCACTACCCCACCTCTGGCCGAGCACTTCCGGCGACCAAATGAATCAACTCCTGCCTTCTGGCCAAACAGTCAAACACCACCCCACCTCTGCCGACCACTTCCGGCGACCCAAAAAATTCAAAAAAAAAAAATCAACTCTTGCCTCTTGGCCGAACACCACCGACCACTTCAAGCGACCCAAAAAAATTAGTGACATTTCACTAATTTTTAAAAGTTCTAATTTCGTACAGAAAATTCAAAAAAATCAATTCCTGCCTCCTGGACGAACACCATCCCACTTCTGCCGACCACTTCCGGCGACCAAAAAAAATTAGTTACATATCACTAATTTTTAAAAGTTCTAATTTTGTACAAAAAATTTAAAAAAATCAACTCCCACCTCCCGCCGACCGACACCCAACCTCCACCACTTCCAGCTACCTAAAAAATTCGTGAAATCTCACTAATATCGCAACATGCATCATTTTACAAAGAAAAACTAGTGAAACATCACTAATCATTATAAAATAGAAAAACGAAAGTAGAACAAACTCTACGGAACATAGAAATTAATGGAAATTGATAAAATATAAAACTACTAAAGTGTCACTAATCTTCATGACACATAAGAAGTGGTCCTCGATGTTGGCAATCAATTGGCGTTATTCACACCTCTGGACATTAGAACAAAACCCGACCGTGATCTTATTCAGATGGCCCAGAAGAATCGGCCCTTTTCGAAATCACTTAATTAAGTTCAATTACTATCTTTGGCCGAAATTCACCCACGTTTTTGCTGTTTTGTTTCCTGAAGCTTGAGATATTTTAGAAGATAGGAGTATAATGCAATGCTTCTCGGTATGTGCAACAAAAAGGAAATTATTAGGTGTTTGGCGAAACATGTAGCGTTATCCATTGTTTGAGCTTCCACGGAGTGTGATCTCTCCCATCAGTTGAGGAGGATAGCAAATTAGCAATTAAAGATTGGAAAACCGGTTCATAAATTTGCCGAAGGTGCCTATCACAGAGAGAGAGAAAGAGAGAGAGAGAGAGTTGATGAGAAGAGAGTATTTTTTTTTACCAAAATAAAGAGAGTGTGTGTTTTGTCCTTTTGCAAAATTAATATTAAAAAAAAATGTCCTTATTTTACATTCTAAAGTTCCTTGATGTCCTATTTTACATTCTAAAATTCCTTGTTCGTCCATTCAAAAAGGGTAAAATATGTTGTAGTTATGCCTAATTTTCCCAAAATAATTACCCTAACAAATATAAACGTAGTTTGGAAGGCCTACGCATTTTTTGGATACTGCGCCATTCCATTATTTAGATAAGATATTTATCGAAAAATCGAGTCATAATTGTGTGGAAAAATATGACTTTTTGTGGCATGCTTTATAAAAATTTGTCCTGAGTGTTTTTTGAAACACTATACTCAGACATGCGATATTCTCGAAGTTCTATCTACAAACAAAAACTGACATGCAACTTAAATAATAGATCCTTATATCAAAAGCAACATATATGTGATTATTGGATTAATGTTTGGCTACTGATACAACTTTGTATGTACTACCAATGTCCTAAATTGTTTGCTCTTTTTGGAGAACCACACATTTTGCTTGCAAAAATTAATGTCTTAGCATGAATTATCATCCAAAAATTCTACACCAATTAAAAGATCACATTGAGAAGAATAAAGTGGTGTAAATTACCAAAAAAAAAAAAGCTCATAAATACATTACTTTTACGTGCAAAATGTATGGTTCTTAGAAAAGGGCCTATAGACTTTCTCCAATTACCAAAACTGAGACTCCGGCTACTGCATACCCATTATGAACAAACATCAATGCTACAGAAACAAAGGGATGCATATTGATTTCAACACAGATGTGTCTGCAATCATTTGATGTACAAGGTTTCGCACGATAGATGTGGAACACACAAACATCTGATTGTTCTGGACACTTCAGTATTAGAATCAGTGCATCTCCATCCGTGTCCGTAGTATTTTTATTCAAAAGTGCAGATGTCTAGATGGGCCATTCTATTTTGGACCTAATTCAGCCCATTATTTCAGTTTCTTTGAAAATAGTCCAGCCCATTAATGTAATGGGTTTCTAGTTGAGTGTACCGTTTTGGTCACACGGGCTATGCAAGCCTTATTAGTTTGTTCGTGGGCCACTTTAGGTGTCTGGACAAAGTTGCCAATTTAGACACTTCCTGTTGGTCCTAACATTATGGGCCGCGGAATCAGCAACTTTAATTCAAACTTCACATATTAGACTACAAAAAGAAAGACCAAAAAAGGAGCTTCCTTACCGGCCGTAATTCCTGGATTTAAGTCTATTATGAGACAAATTTTCTCCTTCCCTTTTATCATTGCGATGAGCCCCTCTCATATCCCTCTATACTCTTAATTTTTGTCCGAATTTCGGACACTCCGAAATTTGGAATTTGAGCGGGTGAATTTATTTTTTGAGCGGGTGAATTTATTTTGGGCGTGCTGGTCAAATTCCAATGGGGTGTTAATGAAAAGTCACTTCAAGTGAAACTACGCCGTTTCATGACTAAGTGCTCGTCTCCAAATAGGGCTTGTACAAACGAGTCAAGTTGAGCCAAATTTTAGAACGTTCAGGTTTGTTGATTAAGTTTTTTTAACTGAGCTCGAGCTCAATGAAAATTTGACGAGCTGAGCTTGCCTAGGTTTGATATTTTTACTCTCATAGAGCTCAAATAAAATTGTTATTATGTACATAAATAGTTCATACACCTATAAAATTATAAAAACATACTCCCTATGTCCCTTTTTAAGTGATTCCTTTGGAAAACGTGTATTTTCTTGGACGTAAAAAAATTATATTTCCATAGAATTTTTTAAAACTTTTTTTGCACGAAATTATGTGCTCAATTAATGTAAAAATAAAAAAAATTATACAGAGAAACATATGTTATGGGGTTTTAAAATGTATTTATTCCTATATTAGACACTTAAAAGGGGGGACGAAAGTAGTATTAAAAGTTTACAGTACTTTTAAAAGTTTATGTATGTACAAATTATAAACTTACTTTCATTACGTACATGTAATTTCTTATACATATTCAAGGTTATATGTGAAATTCTTATGAGATACTCCCTCCATCCCAAATTGTTTCCTGCTTTGGGAATCCAACTTTTTACGAACAATACAGAACTGAATCCAAAAAAGAAAAGTACCAACTTTCCTTTGTTAACTTTTTAAATTGGCTATTTGTCTCAGGACAGCCAAAAAAGTAAAGAAGGATCAACAATTTGGACTGAGCGGGAGTTATACATATATACTCCAGGCTCACAAGCCTAATCGAGCTGAATACTGTCAGCCTATCAAGTTTAGATTCGGCTCATTTATTAAACGAACCAAAAACTGAGGCCCAGGTTTGGTTCGTTTAGTACCTGAATCGAACTCGAATGATCTTTTTATCGAGTCCAGACTTGAGCAGGCCCTTTTAATTCGTAAATTTTCAAAGCTTAAAGTGGCCGAATCTTGAGCTTTAGATTAAGATCGACTCTTTTTATTTATTCAAAAAACTGATTTCGAAGGACGATTGCACAAAAGTCGGGTGAGGTTGGACTAAACCTAACCGCGTGATATCATGTGATTGGGAGCTGCTTTGGTGGACGTCAGTATATACATCCCCAACCATTAGACAGGTATAAGTCCGGATCGTGAAAGATCCCATACCTCCATAGCCTTTGATGTCTCATGTGTTCAATCGACAAAAAAATCTGAATAGGCATGGGCATTTGACTTTTTTCCTACCGTTGTTGTAGCTCCTGCTTTTGTGTGAGAACGAAAAATTGTGAATGAAGCAAAAAGTGTTGGCCAAAATTTGTGCGAGGACGAAAAATAGTGTATGATAAGGTTTGCAAGAAAAGAATATTAGTAACACAAGAACATAATTTCCATTTCTTGCAACACTAAAAGAAGGATCCTCTATTTTCTTAATAAGAAATAAACCTTTGGCTGAACTTGCACGTTTGAGTACAGTTTGTCATCATTCTACACCACAAGCCTCCTGTAGTGCACTGCCGCACTACAGGGCTGTAGTGCGACATCCAAGCCATTGATCTCTGCAATCAACGGCTCGGATTTCATCTTGGTGTGCTTGCATGATCCGAGCCGTTCATTGCCAAGATGAAATCCGAGCCGTTCATTGCTCGTGTGCCGCACTATAGGGTTGTAGTGCGGCAGTGCACTACAAGATCTCCGGATCCGAAAAATCCCCTCGAATACCATATCTATTTGAACAAGGCAAGCGCGAAGTATTTATTTGGTCCCCCCATCCATTCATGTGTGTGCTCGATCCAACGAATTCCTTCTGCTTTTTTGTTTGTCCTACTATCAACTAGGGGACCAATGTTTTCTTCCCCCTACCTTTTCCCTATCAACGAGATTGTCTGGAGCTTTTGGTTTTTCTCTAAGACCTGGGGGCTCGCTGTACGTGAGTCCAATATGGGCCTATTCCATATCCAAAAAAGTTACCTGACAGATTCGCATACAGGATGGTCAATGGCGCATTCATGTATTAGCTTCGCATCGAGTTGCCCGTTGCAGCACAACTTTAAATTAAAAGTCGCCACTTGATTTTAGGAAACCAAGAAACCTTATCGAGATTCAAACGTTTGAGAGCCAAGGGTACGAAAAGGGGAAGGTGTTAGGTTCCCCTTTTGTGGTGGGAAGATTCAGTCGAGGAGTACCTACTTCCTGATAGTGCGCTCTTCCCTTCTATCAACTGATCCTACACCAAAGAGCACAAATTAGTGTCACTTGGGCCTCTTGCCCAAGGACACTCCAACGATCAAATTAGTATAGGGAGAGAGAGAGAGAGAGAGTACAAAAGAGTGGTAGATTTGAGATTGTGTGTGTACCTCTAGGGTTTATCCCTCGGTATTTATAGATATCCTTGTACTTGCTCTCCAAGTTACGTGACGTCACTTTTGACATCCTCGGTCACGTGACACGGCCTATAACGGAGTGCCACGTGGTCATCTAGAGGATTCCAGAAGCCCCTTTCCCGATGCCAGGTGGCTCACGGCACGTGCCCCTTGTAACCGCTTCTTGACCCATTCGGGCTAGCCTGTGGGTCGGGTTGCACCACCCGCCCAAATACCGTCTTGCCCGGACAACTTACTCCTTATTCCGGAGATACTTCACTACCATCGTCGGCCCTAACGGAGCCCTATGACTCTCCGTCGGTAGTAATATCCTTCGGCCCCTACGGGTCCCATGGCGCATGCATTTTGCAATATACGGCCTCTTATAAGATTCGGCCCATAAGTTCTAACAATCGAACATCTGCATATTCGGCCCCACACCTTTTTACCCAATCAAAAGGTTGGCCTCTAGTTATTTGGCATAGAACATCGCAATCATTCTTTTGATTTTGCGTGTATTCCCTCCGTCCCTTTTTAAATGTGTTGCTTCATAAATTCAACATATTAAAAAAATATCATCATAAATGCGTGTATTCCCTCCGTCCCTTTTTAAATGTGTTGCTTCGTAAATTCAACATATTAAAAAAACATCATCATTACACCTCTCACGCAAACTTTTACCTCCATTTGACACTTCTCACATCAACTTTGAAAAGAAATGAAAGGGCTAGCCTGTAGGGGCTATATGAACATCCTGCCTTGATCCCTCACTTGCAAAATATACAACTTGCTTGGTTTCAGAGCCTTTATCGATTAAAGCTGGAAAAACCTAAGAACTGCGAAGAACTCTTTGACTTGAAGGTTTTGGATACTGTCTATTTGTTTCGATTGCTCACAAACTTTCTCTTGTGTGTAACTCGGAGTTTGTATGTGTAGTAGGTTAGGATTTTTGTATGTAGGAGATAATAAAAACGTGCTTGTAAGTGGACGGGAGAAAAAGGCTTGAGCGAATAAAAAACCCTAGAAAAGACCCGTATTTATATATTGTAAAAACTAGGGTTTGAGAGATTTAATAGGAAAGTGAATAAAATCCACCAAGATCACATCAAGATCCTCTCTTGGGGTGTTGGGTAAGTAAAAGAGCCGGCCCTGAGGTGTTTGAAATGATCAAAACATCTCTAACATCATCTGTGTTCAGAAAGGTTCAGAGTGCAGAAGTGAGTATTGGCCGCCACTCACAGTGCATGTTGCCATTTGTATTGGTGGCTGATACTCGTACCAGCGGCCACTACTTGCAGACAGCATCGCCCCAGACACTACTGAGCTTCGATTTGCGCGTGATTTGAACCGTTGAAAAGCTTGTTAAGTCTACTTTCTAAACCAAGTAGTTTGGACCCAAAATAAGTTATACATCAAAAGATGTGACCATTTTACCATTAGATGGTTGAAAATGAATGATTCCATAAAAGGCTCTCATCTCACTCATATTAACTTGGATTGAGACTTATTATATATCGATAAATAGGGTTTTGAAAGTACTAAAAGATGGTGGAATCCAACCATAAAAATAAGAAAGTTTAGATTATGAAAAGTGAGTCAAAAGCAGATTGAATCAAAGATCATTGATGCCACTATGGCCAAAACACGTGTCCATTCACTCTAATTGTCCTTTAGTACTCCTATCCCTAGTTTGAAGGTGTTCCTTCGTTCCTTAAGAGTTCCACAAAGTTCGTAAGGCTTTCCACATTTCATTAAAGCATATAGAATACTGTTTCGTCATCGAAATTTTCTCAAGCTGGGAGTTTAAGTATTTGCAAAGCCCAATTAAGGTGTCTACACTCGATTTGTTCATGTTATTTGGTTTGTCGAGTTTCTTGAATATATTAGAAGTCATATCAGAAACGATATGAATGAAACACATTAGTATTGAGAAAATTTAATTAAGGGCAAGTATGAATTTGAGACAAAATGTTGAGATAATCCTTTCTCAATCCTATTGGCCGGTACTGATGATCAGAGTTTTGTTTTGTGGACACAACAAACTTGGCGAGTTGAATGAAATGAACGATTTGGTTACTTTTTTTGGATCCGAGATGAATCACATCTTTTAGCATGCCCCACTCAGGATAGGCCACATAATGATGTTATATGACTTCTTGCACGCGCACCTTGAGCACACAACAACATGCAATCTAAGACTTCTCGTGCATTTTAGAAAAAAATCCAAGACTTCTCCTATTTCCTCTCCACATAGTTCTCTTTTGCAGATTAATGAAGCCTATACCAATTACAAGGGAAAGGGACCCTCTAGTGCACAAATGCACTACACGGTGTAGTGCGTATCATATCGTCTCAGTTTTGTAATCAATTTAATGCATTAAAATCTCCTTCTCTTTCATATCAAGGCCGAAGTTATGAATAGCCGAAGGAGTATGAGAAATAAAGTTTAAGTGTTTAATTTAGCTACACACTTTATTTGTTTTTTTTATTTTTATTTTAAGGAAAGGAAATTATATATATATATACCGAAAACTTCAAGTCCGGTCCTCCGGAAATAAGAAAAAATGTATTTTTTTTGTTTTAAAAATTGTTTTTGGAAAATCCAAGCCGTCCAATGTTTTCAGAAGGTGTTTTCAAGGGTTCACGCGAAAAATCTTCAAAAAAAAATACCGGGAATGGCTTGATTCAAGCAATTTTTCGCAAAAACTATATATTTACAGATTTACGATAAACTGCTTGGATCAAGCCCTTCCCGGTAGTTTTTTTTGAAGATTTCCTGAGTGGACCCTTGAAAACACCTTCTAAACACATTGGACGGCTCGAATCGTTCAAAAAAATGTTCGGATCATGGAGGTCCGGAAGTCCGGATCCCGCACTAGAAGCATATATATATAGATATATCAGGTATTACGCTTTAAGATTTCAACGATGTTACATTCTTCAAACGAGTCATAGAAACAAATATTGTAGTAAACATTCAATGCCAAGGCATGCGCACAAATAAAATATTGTTCTGACTTTAAATGATGCCCCTCTAACCCGAACACCTAGTTATAAAAAGTTAAAGAAAAGAAAAGAGAAAATCATGGCCAAATCCACATTATTCAAACAAAGTGGCTGTAGGACTTCCACATGGGTTGAAACAAATTATGACCGTTGAAAACACATCCGACGGCTTGGATGTCGCACACTAGGGAGCGCACACCAGCACTCCCCTTCCGAATTTCAAGGGCTTGAGATTTGATTTCTAATTGGATATAGTCTTTTTTTTTTTTAAATCCGAATTGGAATTAGTATGTTCTCCAAAACCTGAGTTCTAGTGGTCCAACTCAAGAATTTTCAACTACTCGAATGCCTCATTTGGTTACAAGCCTACACTACACTACTAAGCTCGGCAAGGATATCAATTTTGTGTTTTGAAAATTCTGACATTGAAATTTAAAGTCAGAGCAAGAATATGAATTTTTTAGTATGATGTACGATTTTTTTTCGTATTGATTATGAAATTTTGTGGTCTTTTTGTGGTTAAGATACACTTTCATGTTTTCAATTAGTAGATTTTGTGGTAAGATATGAGTCTTTGTTGCCCGTGATACAAAAGTACATACCGTATCTCTTTTAGAGGTGTATTATAATACCCCGACTTTTGTTAACAAATGAAATGATAAAAAGAATTATAAAAGGGGATTTTAACATTTAGTAGGCCTCTTACCGTTAGAATTTAGGGAGCATATTTATTTGCAGCTTAAAGCCTATTGAAAAAGAAAAAAAAATATTATTGTACTTTTCTGTGTATGTGTCAATTTTCTTAAAAAGCTTTAGATATATATAGTTTCAACCTTGTTAACGGCATCGCGACACGAGAATGCGGTTCGAAACGCTGCGAGGCGAAGAGACTTGTGGCCCAAGTGCAGGTTATCCGGAAGGTCGGCGAGTTGGCATCTTATTAGATGATGGATTACCATGTAATTAATACACTGTAGATTTCATTGGGGTATTCTTAGATATTGTGGTAGAATATTTGGATGTTCATTAACTAAATGATACCACATGGAATACTTCAGAATTAAATGGAGATAATTCTAGAGGCATTCAGAGATCGCTAGCCACAAGTATAAACTATACAACACACCTAATAGACTTCATATCAACCCTATTTTTTAGAGAAAACTCTGAGTTTTTCTCCAAAGCTCTCAAACACTTCATAATTAACCTTCAACAAATATTCAAACACTTCACACCCTCCGCAAAATCTTAGCCACTATATTCAAGTACCCAAGTTTCTCAACCTCAAATACCAACCTCAACTGTTTTTCAAAACATCAACAACCAAAGAGCACTAGGTAGAAAAACCTTGCACCGTTCTGATACCCTGAGGGGAACCACTAGGTTCAGACCAGTTCTCTGTATTGTTTATGAGCCCAGCTTGCCTTTTATTGCAAACAAATAAGGTCAAGACCTTAGAGCCCGAAAACAATCTGAGCGCTCAAATTATCTTTTTTCCAGTTTTTTTGATTTTCCTCGTATTAAACTTGTTTAAAACTTGCTCACTTTTGGTATTTGTGGACACCCCTCCAAGGAATTCGATTTAGAGTCGCCACTCGGGTTTTAGTGGATTGTCCCCGAGGAACCGAACTCGAATGATTCGTGCCTTATTTTGGATAAGATTTTTATTACCAGTCCGTCTTTACTATAATATCTTAGGTTCGGGAGCTTGGTTACAAGAGGGGAAGCATTTTATGGCAACCCTCTTGCCCGACCAGAGAGTCGGTCTCTACTTAGCATTTGTGGGATTTGTAAAATGTTTATTATTCAACCTAATTCACATAAAGGGAAAGGGGGATGAGAAAACAAATAAACGGGATCACAAATGAAGCTAGATACATGTGAAATGGTGGATGCTTGTGTGATGTGTACCAAGTGATTATTTATGATGTATGAGATGCATTGAGAAAGCATGAGATATATAATATATGCAAAACACGACTCTACATAAGTTTAAAACGAACATAAACGTGAGTAATCACATGTGATATTTGCTAAATGAAGGAGATATGCAATAACCTATATGTGAACAGACTGAGATGGAACAAAATAACTATAAACAAAGGTTGGATTGAACAAGATGCAATAAACAAGGACTGTTTGGAACTAAAATTTATCTGCCTGCAGATCATGATCTGAGCGCTCAGGTGAGCTGACTTGAGCGCTCAAGTGGACTTGAGCACTCAAGTGGACTTTTCACTTACTACCATTGTTTTGCTTCCTCTTTCAAGTTTGATACTTGTTTATCACGATTTATCATGTTTTAATACTCATAGCACCTGCTCTCATAGCAAGTGGACCCCAAAAACTCATTTTCAACTTTTGCATGAACAGATCTGACCACAAACAGACTCATATTGGGTTTAAACAGTGAGCAAGATAAATGGAAATGGCTTTGAGCTTGTTTAAGGCCAACAACAAGAGAATATAAGAAGATGAAGACCTGAGCGCTCAGATGGACTTGAGCGCTTAGGTGGGATTGACTTGAGCCCTCAAGCCAACACCACTTTCAACCTTCATTTGTCATTTTTTTTTCAAAAGATTGCCTCTGTTAGCCATCATTTATCATGTTTTCAGAGGTTTTGTTATTATTTTTTAGAGAAATGAACATTAAAAGTATGATTTTTGTCCATTAACAAGACTGATCAGACCTCAAAAAGGTCTCATTTTGGTACCAACATCCATCAAAATGAATAAATAAGACAAAGCATCAATATAATCAGCAAAATAAGGAAATGTAGCAAAATGGACTTGAGTGCTCAAATGGATCTGAGCGCTCAGGTGGGTTTTAAGCCATAATTTTTCAAAATATTTTTCTTGTGATATTTGACCAAAACAAATCTAAAGTTGGTATGAGGAACCAATTTAAGTTTGTTTGGTTCCCTCATGAGCACAAACAGCACCAACATTAAGGTATTTCTACATTTTTAAGCTTGAAATAAGACCTTTGTGTTGATTTCTAGTGAAAGAAAGCTTTATGATTGGGATCTAGGAGTGATGTAGGGCTAGGTTTGGAGTGAATAGCCAAGAACTCGACTGGGTTGTGAGTTTTGATCACGTTTTTTGGATTTTTAGGGCTTTATGTGAGCTCTTTTTGGAAAATATGACTCAAGATGAGATTTTTGGAGAGAGGGGAGCTGGGATTCGACTTGAAAGGGTAAGAATGGACTAGAATGGACTGGAATGTGAGATTTGATGATGTTTGATGGACCCTCAAGCCATAACCAAGAGCTAGAGAGGGGATTTGGGTGTGGGTTTTGTTTGTTTGGGCTTGGATTAATGATCAGATAGTTGGAGGAGATGGAGGAAGGTCTGATTATGGATGGGTGAGTGTAGAGTAGCAAATGAAGAAGAAGATGGGCCTCTATAGAAGAATTTTGGGGAGGAAAATGAAGTTTAAAGGTGGGTTAAGGCCTAGGAAGTCATTTAGGCTAATTAGGCAAGGTGTGAAACGTGTTTTAGGGGCCAAGGAGTCAAATTAACAGAAGAATACCATGATTACACTCAGAAGATGCTCTGCAGAATTTTGCCACGTGGACCCGATCTGAGCGCTCAAGTCCACTTGAGCGCATCAGATGGATTTGACCTGAACGCTCAAGTCCATCTGAGCGCTCAAGTGGATTTGACCTGAGCGCTCAAATCCACTTGAGCGCTCAGGTGGTCCAGCAGTCCTTTTTCTTGTTTTGGGGTTTTTGAGGTGTTTTGATGGGTTTGAAGTCTTTATTCAAGCTTAAGTACTGTTCTTGACTTACTCCTCATTATCGGGAGTGCTTAAGATTATTCACGGGTCAAAATTGGGGTGTTTATAGTATTCATTGTTTATTCAAAATATTTTATACATACTCTGTTCAGTTTTTGGAAATGATTTAGGAACCTTGATTTTTTAGTATATCCCTATTCCAGTTCTCCATTCAGCAAAATATTTTAAACATGGGTACTACGCCATTTCCAAAACGTAGATGTAAAGTTGGTAGCCGCGAGGAAGCAACGCCTGAGCGCTCAAGATAAAAACTTGATCGCTTAGATTGATTGCTGAGCGCTCAGATCAATACCAGTAGCGTTTTTCCATTTTGTTGCATATTCTGTTATTTTGTGTTATTTCATGTTTAGCAGTCTATAATTTGTTCATTGTCCACACACTTCCATGCAACCTGATCAAAGTTTAGAAATGAAATATTTTCAAAATCCCATAAACACTAAGTAGAGACCGACCCTCAGGTCGGGCAAGGGGTTGCATAAAACCCTTTCCCCTTCGTAACCTAGCTCCCAAACCTAAGACAGTATGGTTATGATAGACCGGTATTAAAACCGTTTTAAAAAACGAGGCACTAAAGTCATTCAAGTTTGGTTCCTCGGGTGGCAAACCTCAAACCCGGGTAGCGAATCCGAAACAAATGCGCTCTGGGGCGGTAGCCACATAGATCTAGCTTCAAATCGCAAAGAACAACCTCCCTCAAGTTTTGCTACAAGTTCAAAGCCTAGATTTCTCAAATACACGAAAAAAATAGTAGAGATCAACAAGCCTTCAAGGAGTGAGAAGAGAAAATCAGTCAAGAAAGAGAAAATATAGCCCAAAAGATGAGATTTACCTCCTTGAATGGAAACCTCAAAATCCAAGTGAGATTTGAGTGATAGATGAAAGGATCTTAAAGATTTGCGATAGATTGAGGTATGAATCCAATGATTTGAGTGGGCTTTGAAGCGACAAGAGAGAGAGAGAGCGATTTTATGATTTAGTTTGTAGGTTGTGAGTGAAAAACGAACTAAGGACCCCCTTTTATAGAAGTCCGGAACGTGCACAAACTTTTCTAAAATTTAGCAATGGGTACTGGTTCTAAGGTTTTCTTAGAACCGGTTCAAGAGGTTTTCAGGAGGTGTTGGTTTAAGGGTATCGGTTCAAGGGGTTTTCTTGATGGTACTAATTTAAAGGTACCGGTTCTAACTAGAATTTTAAAAAAAATAATTGTACTCCTTCACTGATTCGAATCCACGGTGCAACCAATACGGCTCCGACACTTTGAAATCATCTCACATCAATAAAATAATATACACTAAGCTACACATATACACATCTGTGAAAACGTACATTCTACTTTAATTAAAATTCGCTCTTATTAACCAAATAATGAAGAAAATGGGGTTTAAATAAACGGGTCTTTACAGAGTGCAAGAACGGCTTCATCGAGGCCCAACCATTCTTGAACCTCTGATCTGTTCTCGTAAATGTTCCATCCTTCAGCAATCAGTTCTTATGCGAGTCCTCCATCTCATTCTTTTCTTTTTTCTTTTCAATGGAGACTCACTTTCCAACCCATTCTTCTTCTTTTTTCCCTTTTTGCGGAGGAGGTGGTGGTTGTGGGCGGTGGCAGTTGTGGTAGTTATGTCTAATGAAATTCGGTAGCACAAAACTATTGAATTTTACGACCTGATTGTTGTGTTTTAAACTCTAGTAAAATTCACAAGGTCAAAGCAAGTGAAATTCACGAGTTTGTCTTTAATTGTTGTGTTCTAAAATCTAGTAAAATTCACGAGATGGTTGTCTTGTTTTGAAATCTAGTGGGCTGGTTGTTGTGTTTTGAAATCTAGTGAAATTCATGAACTCAAAGTCAATGAAATTTACGAGCTCAAACCCAGTGAAATTTCGCGAATTTGAAGCTAGTAAAATTTCACAAGCTAAATTTAATAAGCTCGAAACTCGTGAAATTTCACCGGCCGGAAGTGGATGTTGGGTGGAGGTGGGAGAGGAGTAAGTGTAATTTGTCCTTAAAGGGTAAAAGGGTACTCTTCGTATGATGTTGTACTTAGAGGTAAATAAATTTTGAGGGAGCCTTAATGAGAGCAAGTTCAATTTTCTATCCTTAGAGGTAGTTTGCTATACACTAATAGTTTTTCGTTTGATTTTAGTAACCCAATTGCTAAAATCAACCCTGATTTTAGCAAATGAGTTTACCAAGTGCTAAAATCATGGTTGGTTTTAGCTTGCTAAAATCAAACAAAAAACTCAGCCTAAATGATGTTCTCATAATTCGGTTCGTTTGCAAAATGATGTGTCTGTTATTCATCCCTCCGTTGTATTGCTTGGGACTCGTCTCAGGTACATGAAAAGACACTGAATAATTTACTAACAGTGTTCCACTAATAAAAAATAGTTTTTCCCAAAAACCATGACAGGTCACTCTCTCACAATACATCACATAAAAAAACCGTGAAAAAAAATTTATTCTAAAAACCCCCTTAGTAGCGGAACACCCCCTCACTCTGGATATTCTAAAAAAAAGGACCCTAACTCTCACTTTTCCTTCTAATGTTTCCCTTCTCTATCTTTTTGTTCCACTTTCTTCCCCCTTGTTTCTCCCCCTGCCAGAACCCCATACTTATTAAATGTAAAGCTAAATAACTACATGAAAAATTCTAAAATGGGCACAGTGAATTTATGTTAAGCTTTAAAAAGTGTATAAAAGTAGGTGTAAATGTGTTCAAAAGTGTAAAAAGTGTACTGGAGTGTATTTTCTGTGCTTATTGTGACAAGACTCATAACTAATTTAGATGTCAATTTCTAAATAATTCAACTACTGTTTTTACAAATCTCTCATTCTTAAACGAAATCCGTCTTCAAAAGTTAAAAGTGCTGAGAATTCCCAAGGCTTTTCTATCTTTCTTCTTTGTGAGGCTAATATGTAAGAAGAATAATGTGCAATTCTGATATCAATTTGTAACAACCCATCACCAAAACAAAACGATAGAAAAAAAAAAAAAAAAAAACCTGACTCTCACTTTTACTCCTAATTTTTTAGTTCTCTATTCTTTTGTTTCACCTCCCACTTTCTTTCCCCTTGTTACTTATTAAATGTAAAGCTAATCGAACCTCAAATAATTAATATACATGTCAATTACCAAATCATTCAATTACGATTACTACACATCCAGTTGAGGCTCTTTTTGAGTTTTTTCAGGTTCACTTTGACGATAAGAATAGTTCACACTCAACAAGTCATAAAGACCATCAACAAGGAAAAGCCAACTAGGGTTCAAGCTGGATTGGAATCATAGTCGCCCTGTTCGTTTCCCAGTTCAGTTTTAGTTTTAGTTTTGATGACATCATCATTTCCCTCATTTCTCTCTCTATCTCTCTCCACTCATTACACTTGCTGACATCATTAAAACTAAACTAAACTATCTAATCAAACACAACCAGTACAATGAGTTCAAAATAAACCCAAAAGTGATGTGATAACAAGAAAAAGAGGATTACTGTTTTGAGTCCGGAAATTAAGGGGCATTAGTCATTAGGTACCATTAACAAGGAAAAGCTACCCACCACTGGGTCGGTGGGTCCTATCATATTCGCTTTTGTGCCTCATTTTGTTCTTTTTTTCGTTTCTGGCCCCATCTTTTCCCCCACAAAAGTCTCTGTCTATTTATCTTCTGCG
The DNA here is from genome assembly GCA_963854785.1 of Vaccinium vitis-idaea. Classification (NCBI taxonomy): domain Eukaryota; kingdom Viridiplantae; phylum Streptophyta; class Magnoliopsida; order Ericales; family Ericaceae; genus Vaccinium; species Vaccinium vitis-idaea. The sequence goes on from OY978218.1 coordinate 24,051,615, forward strand.
AATCACACCCTTTAACCCATTAAAGAACCAACCCTTCTCACAGCAAAAAGAGTCCTCTTCTTGAGAGAGAGAGAGAATTTAGATGGGTTACAAGAAGTTTAGGTTATCAGAAATGATACCTAATGCCTGGTTTTACAAGCTGAAGGACATGGGAAGCACCAGAACCAGAAACCCAAAAAACACCATCAATCCGAACCCAACCAAAAAGAAAAAACCACCACCTACTTCATCATCATCATCATCATCATCATCATCTCTCACTTCTTCATCATTATCATCATCATCATCAGCATCATCATCAACCACAACTACTTCAATTCCTCCACAGATTTCCAAATTACAAAACCAACCCCAAAACACCCTCTCACACCAGCGCAAATCCTACTACTTCACGAGACACTTCAATCCTCCCCCACAACCACCTCCAATCCAAGACCCCAAAACTCAACAAACCCATTTCCAAGAGTCCCTTAAGAAATCACCCAAACACTACCCAGAAACCCATTTCCAAGAATCCCCAAGAAAATCACTCAAACAGAAGAGCAGCAACAACTCAAGGAGAAGAACCATAGCTTCAATCAACAGGCCATCACCTCAAAAGCTCATCACCACCTCTGTGTCTGCCAGTTGCGGCTGCCGTGCCTCCCTCGATTTAAAAACCGACGAATACCCAATTTCCCCACTTGATAGTTCATCCGAACCCGAATCTCTCTTACCAGAATTAGGCTCTGACCATGACCAAAATCCCGAGAACGATATCATTATCGACCTAATCGACAAGTCATCGAAAGCAAAACCCGACGGCTTCACTGCCGTCACCGAGGTTGAACTCCATCCAATCCTAACCAAAAAGGATCAGAAACGAAGGAATTCAGTTGAATTTGAGGAAAAAGTCGTTCATTCTCATGGTTGTATGACTAATGTGACAGAAAAACAGAGGACAAGCTCTGTTTCCTCCGTTCGAAGACTCTCAGTGACTTCACCAGGAGTGAGAATTCGCACTAATTCTCCAAGAATTGGGAGCAGGAAGAGTCAAGTGACTGGCCGGAAAAGTGGGTCGTCGTTGAACTCCGGTGGCCGGAGCTTAGCGGTGGTAAAGTCATCGGTGGATCCGAGAAGGGATTTCAGAGAATCAATGGTGGAGATGATTGTAGAGAATAATATACGGACGTCAAAGGATTTGGAAGATCTTCTTGCTTGTTATCTTCAATTGAATTCGGATGAGTATCATGAGATGATTATCAAGGTGTTCAAGCAAATCTGGTTTGATCTTGCTAATGTCAAGTTGAAATAATCGAAGCTCAATAACTGATGCTTCTATGTATTGGTGTATCATCTTGTATAATTAATGGTTTCTAATGAAAGCTCTGGCTTTCTGTAGTACGGGAGCAAATTGTTGTTAGGCTCGTTGTATATTTTTTAAGATATATAAAAATGCATTGTTCAAGTATTAATGTATCCACATAAAATTGCAGGTTCAATCCCAATAATGAAGAATAATTACCATATAGCCTTGTAGATGGAGACAAATGGGGTGGAATATTAGGTCTTGTTAATATGGGCCACTTAAATTTAGGGGCTTTAAATTTGTTGTTCATTCTTTATCCATGTTACCTCCTTCCTTCATGGATAATTTACTGATAATTTTAAGCATCTTAACATGTAGAGTAAGAAGCATTGACAAAATTTATTGTATTAACCAAATTAAATTTTCTAGTTTGGATAAATAACGCAGGACAAGGCTCGAAACCGATTCTAAAATTGGCCCAAGAGTTCAAGACCCAACTCTAATGCTATATTGGTTATGAGATATTCAATTTAAAAATAATTGGCGATAAATGAAAGGGCTGCGGGAGCTCAATTACAATTCTCAAAGTCTGCGTCTGTAACTACACGATGCAGTTTTTGCTATGAGTAATTAGTTATGAGTGAGGCGATATGATAAGTATATAAATAACCCTTTTATATAATTTGTGAATATATAACTAACTAATTACTTCTCTTTCTAATAACTCATCTTCCACAATTGAAGATTGGAGACAAAGTGGGATTTTTCAATGTTTTATGGGATCTCATGTAGGGACGTAAACGAATGGAGTCGTCGAGGCTTGGCTTTGTAATAACTCATTCAAACCAGAGGTGACTCCACGCACCAAGGTGTGGGATAAAAAATGCTAGTAATTATTTTGTTATAAATTTTGGATCAAATAAAAATTGACCCCGTCAAATAATAGGATCAAACTTTCCAAGTGATTCAGTGCTTCATCTAAGTTAGAGTTCAAGCCTCCTCTCCCTCTCCCTTTGAGCATTGTAAACTGTATTGATGTTCTTGTATTGGAAAAAGAAAATGTAGCATTGCCTTCTTGTCATCTCTTTGAACGCTGCTACGTGTAGAAACTAGTATTGGGGTCTTGTTGTATTTATTGTATATTTGTAGGACTCTTATGTAATTGTACAGTTCCTTGCCCTAATATAAATATCATAGCTTTACTGGGTGGCGGTAAATACAGACCCAACATATTTCTTCGTAGTTTTCTTCATTCTCTATTATGTCTTCTTTTATATTGTGAACAACTTTACATGGTATCAGAGCAGGTTTAACGGGTTTGCTTCAATTGAGTGTTGATCTCAAAGGTTTTCAATGGCATCTGACAAAGGGGATATCTTAGCAGTAAAGTTAGATGGAAAAAATTATTCCATTTGGCGTTTTCACTTCCAGTTCTTCGTAGAAGGGAAAGGTTTGTGGGGTTATGTCGATGGATCAGAAATCCCACCCGATCCATCTAAAGCTAAAGATGAGGCCGCAAAAGCGGCGGCGACTCAGGCGGCGGCTCAATGGAGGGTGAACAATGCTAGAGTTGTGTCATGGATTTTGGGTTCCGTCAATACCAATATTGGTATTCCGATGCGAGGACTTCATACAGCGAAAGAGATGTGGGATTACCTTGAGAAAGTCTACCAACAATCAAATCTCGCACGTAAGTTTCAGATCGAGTACGACATGTTTAGCTATGAGCAAGGTGAGAAAACTATACAGGAATTTTATGCTGGTTTTATGGACTTATGGGCTGAATATGAATTTGCCAACATAGGCAATATGACCACAGCTTGTTGTATTCAAAGTTTGAAGACGATTTATGATGAAAGGAAAGTGATGCAATTCTTAATGAAATTGCGGTCGGATTATGACATTACGAGGGCTAGTATTTTGAACCGTGGCACCGTACCAACAATGGATGTGGTTTTAGGGGAACTTCTTCGAGAGGAGACAAGAATTGCAACACAAGCAACTCTAGAAGGGAAGAGGACAGTTGAGTCAGTTTTTGTTGCAAAACAAGGCTTCGGAAAACCGTCTCAAAGGGATTTTTCGAAAACTCAGTGTTTTGAATGCAAGGAGTTTGGTCATGTGGTATCACACTGTAAAAAGAAGAATTTTTGTGTCTACTGCAAACAACCTGGGCATATTGTAACTGAGTGTGGTGAAATTCAACAAAAAGGGGGCAAAAATTTTAACAGAAGAAAATCCAACCACCAGGTTTATCATGCTACCGGTGTTGTATCAGATGGTTCAGGTACTAATTTGAAGTTGGGCGTTAATTCTTCTTCTAGCTTGCAGAATGGGGCACCAATCAATGATGACATTCGACAGTTGGTACAAAGCTCTGTCTCCTCCGCTATTTCCTCTGCTTTCTCTGCCATTGGCTTGTCTGGTAAGAATTCTCACCTCTCTCCCATAATAAATCCTCTTTGGATAATCGACTCGGGTGCATCCAACCATATGTCTAGCATATACACGTGTCCCTCTTCCACCAAACCTTATTCCGGAAACAAGCAAATCCTTACAGCAAACGGTGAAAAGTTGGATATTATTGGGACAAATAACCTTTCCTTGTCTGTTACCCCTAATTCTTCATTTCGTTTGCCTAATGTTTTCCTAGTTCCTAAGCTCACTACTAATCCCATTTCTGTGGGTCAACTTGTTGATGATGATAATATTGTTTCTTTTTCTCGTGATGGATGTCTTATACAAGACCGGCGCACTGGGATGGTGAAAGGGAAGGGTCGTAGAATTGGTCGATTGTTTGCTCTGGAGTTTGAAAGATTGGAGAGTGACACTTGCTTATTGACTCATTCAGATTCAGATTTTTCTGTTTCGAATAAACTTTGGCATATGTGGCACCATAGACTTGGACATCCTAATGCCAAAAAGCTAGATACTTTGTTTTGTTCTGGTTCTTTGAAAGACAAAATTTCTTCTTTGAGTAGCATTAATAAGTCTTGCATCAGTTGCTCTTTAAGTAAAAGCGTTCATTTGCCTTTTCCTGTTCATTCTGGTGTTAAAACTTCACCTTTTGAGTTGATTCATAGTGATGTGTGGGGTCCTTCTCCTGTTTTATCTAGATTGGGGTACAGATATTTCGTCTTGTTCATTGATGATTGTACAAGGTATACGTGGATTTACTTTATGCGTCATAAATCTGAAGTATTCTCCCATTTCAAAACATTCTTATCTATGTGCCGCACTCAATTTGACAAATCGGTGAAATATTATCATCCGACTACTCGGAAGATAAAAATTCTTCGTTCGGATTCAGGGGGAGAATATATGTTAACGGAGTTCCAAAATTTTTTGAAATCTGAGGGGATACAATCACAGCGAACTTGCCCCGATACTCCTGAACAAAATGGCATTTCAGAAAGGAAGAATCGTCATATCTTAGCTGTTGCACGGACCTTGATTGCTGATTCTAGCATCCCTTCCACGTTTTGGGTTGAGGCTGTGTCCACAGCTGTATATCTAATCAATCGTCTTCCATCCTCGGTATTGAATGATGCATCTCCCTATTTCTCTTTGTTTCATAGTGTTCCTGACTATTCACGGTTACATGTCTTTGGTTGTGTATGTTTTGTTCATCTTCCAGCTCATGAAAGAACAAAATTTTCGAAACAAGCGGCCATGTGTGTTTTTGTAGGATACAGCCCTGATCATAAGGGTTTCCAATGTTATGATCCTCAAAGTCGTCGCATTCGTGTCTCTCGTCATGTAGTGTTTTTGGAAAGCATTTCATATTATGTCTCTATTGCTCAATCCTCTCCATCATCTCTCCCTATACTACCTGATTTTTCAGATTCATGTGAGGATCACATTCCAGGTTCTATTGATGCTCCAGAACTGTTGTTGAGCAAACAAGGTCAGCCTACTACCACTTCCTTTCACCAGCCGGAGCACGGTCATTCTTCTCCTTTCGAACCTGTAAGTTCTCCTCTCCCTTCCCCTACTTTGGTTGAATCTATTCCTTCTGAAACTATTGTCCCTTTGCGACGATCAACTCGTCCCACCCGTGCTCCAGACCGTCTTAGTCTTCTTGCACATCACTCATTGTTTGCTTCTTTGGATTCAATTGATATTCCTTCTTCCTACCAGCAAGCAGTTAACGAACCTTGTTGGAAAGAAGCGATGGATACAGAGCTAAGTGCTTTACAAGAGAATGACACATGGGATCTGGTACCCTTTCCCCAAAACACTTCTATTATTGGCAGTAAGTGGGTTTTTTCTGTTAAGCTAAATTCTGATGGTAGCATTGAGAGATATAAGGCTAGACTTGTTGCACAGGGCTATAAACAGGAGTATGGTATTGATTATGAAGAAACATTTGCTCCCGTGGCAAAAATGACCTCTGTGCGCCTTCTTGTAGCTCTTTCTTCTATACGCAAGTGGACTATCTTTCAAATGGATGTTAAAAATGCCTTTCTCCATGGCCATTTGAAAGAAACTGTCTACATGCGACCTCCTCCTGGTTACTCTCATGATACGTCCATGGTTTGTCGATTGAAAAAGTCATTATATGGTTTGAAACAAGCTCCAAGAGCATGGTTTGAGCGCTTCCGTAAGGTTATTCTTGATGCAGGTTACACGCAAAGTAGTTACGACTACTCATTGTTTACCCACAATTCTACTCAAGGGATTACGATTCTTTTGTTGTATGTTGATGACATCCTTCTCACTGGTGATGACATTGCAGGCATTCAGAATTTGAAACATCTTCTTTGTCAATCATTTAAGATGAAGGATTTAGGACCATTGACGTACTTTCTTGGCTTAGAAGTTCATGGCTCATCTTACGGGTATAGTATCAATCAGAGAAAATACACAAATGACTTGATTAAGTTTGCTAATCTGACTGATGGAAAATGTGTTGCTACCCCCATGGAAGTTAATGTCAAGTTTAAACGAGATGATGGTGAACAGCTTCCGGATCCAACTAATTATCGTCAGCTTGTTGGCCGTCTTATTTATCTTACCATGACTCGGCCGGATATCTGTTATGCAGTAAATATTGTTAGTCAATTTGTCTCTAATCCATGCCGAGTTCATCTTAATGCAGTTCATCGTATTATTCGTTATCTTCGAGGTACCGTCTCAAGAGGACTATTCTTTCCCTCACACTCTTCTACCCAGTTACGAGCATATGCTGATGCTGATTGGGCTGGTTGCCCGGACACTCGTCGCTCTACTACAGGTTGGTGCGTGTTTCTTGGTGATTCACTTGTCTCTTGGAAATGCAAGAAACAACCCACTGTTTCTAAGTCCTCAACGGAAGCCGAGTATAGAGCAATGTCTTCATCTTGTGGTGAGATCACATGGCTTAGGGGACTTATGCAAGAACTAGGCTTGCCTATGCAGACTCCGACACCTCTATATGCTGATAATGTTAGTGCCGTTCGTATTGCATCTAACCCGGTGTTTCACGAACGGACGAAGCACATTGAAGTGGATTGCCATTTTATTCGTGAAAAATACCTAGATGGTGATATTACACTGCCCCATGTTGCCTCCCAAAACCAACTAGCTGATATATTTACCAAGGCAATGACTCGAGCTCGACATGAATATCTTCTTGACAAACTGACGCTAATTAATGAGCCTCAGTTTGAGGGGGAGTGTAGAAACTAGTATTGGGGTCTTGTTGTATTTATTGTATATTTGTAGGACTCTTATGTAATTGTACAGTTCCTTGCCCTAATATAAATATCATAGCTTTACTGGGTGGCGGTAAATACAGACCCAACATATTTCTTCGTAGTTTTCTTCATTCTCTATTATGTCTTCTTTTATATTGTGAACAACTTTACACTACGCGCACACCACATACGCGCACCACAAATGCACACCAGCACATCCCGATCGTCTATTTCAAAAATCAATGGTCCGGATTTGAAATAAATTTTTACCGGTAAGAGTTAATTCTTACTGGTAAGAATTCATTTCAAATCTCAAACGTCGAAAAAAGCTTTTGGACGGTCGGGATGTGCTCGTGTGCAAGTGGGGTACGCATCCTGGTGTACGCGAATCATTTTCGCATCTCTTTTGCCTAAAATGTTATTTTATTCTATTTGTCTGTAGTACCTATATAGGTATATAGGTACTACATCCAGATGAATTTGAATGTCTTCTCTTCTTTAGGGCATTCTTATCAGCCTCAACAAAATTTGGGCCAAATTTAACCTTAAAAACACATTTTATACTTTAGCTGGCCAGTTTTCTAAAATCACACAGAATCAGACTCTCTATTATAACTTTACTGTAGTAAACTATTCTTTTTTTCTATTTTTACTTTTCTACTTTTAAAATAATTACACATGTTGAAAGCATATTAAGAGACTCTGATAATATTTATGAGCTCATCGAGTAAATTTTAATACATAATTACATATTCAATATTGGTCTTGTTTGATAGATGTCGTCGAGTAGATTTTAAATATATATTATTTTTCAACATTTGATATAAAAAACAAAAGTTATAAATATTTTAATTTGTAAAAACTAGAGAGAGAGAGAGAGAGAGAGAGAGAGAGAGAGAGAGAGAGAGAGAGAGAGAGAGAGAGAGAGTATTAAACTAGTCCTAGCCGGTGAACAGTGTCTTTAGCCAAATACCAAGTTACTGTAGCAAAGCTACAACTTTTGCAAATTAGCCAAATACTTGTTGAGGCTGATTTTGGAGTGTTTTTTCCCTTTTGACTCAACAAAATAACCATCAGGGGGATTTGCCTCCCCTGATGAGGATGCTCTTAGGAATTGTACAAAATTGATAGAATGTGTCGGACTAGTGTTTTTGTACATTTACAATACTTTGTTTATTACTCCCTCCGCCCCATAAAATTGGTTCTCCATTCCATTTTCGGATGTCACAAAGTCATGTACAAACTTCGTGTATTTCCAAAATTGACCCTTAAAATTATTTTATAAGTGCGATTCAAGTGGTATAAATGGAAATCAATGGTTATTTTGAAGGTGATATGCATTTATTGCATGTCTCCTTAAAAAGTTGGAATATCCAAAAGGGACTGACGGAGGAAGTACATTTTCTCTTCTATTTAGTTCAGACATGGACAAATCTCCAGAAGAAAGCAATCAATAGTAACGAGAAATGCAATAAGCAAAATTGCATTGAGATAAAGTATTTAAATTCATGAATTGGTATGAAAAGTTGAAAGACAAGTTCAAGTTAATTAGACTAGTTAGCTCACTTTCTAGATGAGCAAAGCTTGGTTGGAGTAGTTTGGTGAATACAATAGACATTGTACTCCTTCTATCTCATAACAATTCCAACTTTTTAAGCGAATGTATTTTAAGTCGCACCAAGAGTATTTTTTACCTGCATTGCACTTTTTCTCAACATTTAAAATTGTTCATACCCTTTTATCAAGGGTAATTTTGGGAAACTTTTGGCATTAACCTTTGAAAGTGGATATGTATTAGGAAACGAATAATGATACATACACAAACTTTGTGCCACAACCAACCATAACCCCACTCACATGGGGTGTGGGGCTCATGTGGGACCTACACCCCATGTGAGTGGGGTTGTGGCACAAAGTTTGTGTGACAATAATTTTTTTTAGGGAACATCCCAAGATAGAAAAATGGATAAAAAAAATGGGACAGGGAAGTAGTATATGTAGAAAAGAGGTCAATATTTACACAACCTCGAGTTGAATTCGACTAGTCTATACGACTATACATGTTCGACTAAAGCTCGAGCCAAACTCGAGTTTCATAAACACTAGCTAGTTCGAAGCTCAATTATTTGAAAGAACTAGGCTCAAAATTTCAAAATTCGACTGGACTCGGCTGGTTTGCAACTTTAATCTCTTTAGCTACCAGCTTCTTCTAAACAATATTTAAAGGCTAAGGGTTTTGATAACTTAAGAGTTGATTAAACAATATACGAAGTATGTTTTCACCATTGTCAATTTGAATGGTTATTTTTTCATCCCGACATTTGAATTATTCTAATTTCACCTCTATTTATACAAATGTGATTAGTGATTACTAGAAGAATGATCTAATGATGACTCCCTCATTAAAATTTCGTGAGGATCTCATGGATCGGGGTCAAATTTCAACGATCTGAACCGCTCAATGTGTTTAAAACGTGTTTTTAAGGGTCACCGCGAGGAATCACAAAAAAAAAACCCGGAAGGGCTTCATTCGAGCATTTTTCGAGAAACTATATATGTACGGTTATTATAAAAACTGTTCGGATGAAGCCCTTTCGGGTATTTTTTTTGGGCGATTCCTCGCGTTGGCCTTGGAAAACATGTTTTAAACACATTGAGCGGTGCGGATCATCGAAATTTGGTTCAAAAAATCAAAAAAAGGGGTGGTCCTCACGAAGGAGATCCACGAGGGAGTTCTTAGGAGATCATGATTGGTGGTTACTATATATATATATACAATCCGGTTCTTATAAGGGTGCCCTTACAAAATTAATGCGGGAAACGTATATGGGCCGTTGGATCGCAACAATGGAAGCAACGGCTGAGATTTGAAGTCAGACACGCGGGTCAATTAGGTCGGGTTAAAAACGTTCGCGGGTCAGGATCCGGGTTAAAACCCCATCCGGATCCCTCTCCTCGCCATTTCACGTTTTTTCAGTCGAGAGAGAGAGAGAGAGAGAGAGAGAGAGCGATCTCAAAACCAGACCCCAGCGATTGAGCCATCGATGAAGCAATCGAAGGTATCTCCCTCTTCCGTCACTCTATCTCGGTGATTCGAGGTCGATCGATCGATTGCGTTCTTCTTTGAAATCGCGTATTTCGCCTTCTATCTCTTCACTCTCTGGTCGACGGATGAATTGAGGGGGTCAAGATTCGGATGGGGGTTTAAACCCGGAGATGGACCCGCGACCCGCGTGTGGGTTTATTTAATCTCAGCCGTTCATCCAACGTGGCTATCTGACGGCCAACAGTGGTTATCCCGCATAAATTTTGTAAGGGTGCCCTCACTAGAAACTTATTCCATATATATATATATATACACCATACTTCCCCTCCAAACTCTCGGATTTTCTTAAGTTACGGACCTCACATACAGTTTTTGTGAAAAACGGCTCGGATCAAGCCCTTCCCGGTATTTTTTTTGATGATTTCTCGCGGGGACCTTAAAAAACACTTTGTAAACACATTGGACGGTATATATATAGGTTCCACTTCCTATCCGGACTTTTCATTTCCGGACTTTTTATCCAAAAAAAATTTTGACGATCCGATCCGTCCAATGTGTTCAGAAGGTGTTTTCAAGGGTCCTAGCGGAAAATCTTCAAAAAAAAACACCGGGAAAGGCTTGATCCAAGCAGTTTTCGCAAAAATATATAAATACAGTTTTTGGGAAAAACTGCTTGATCAAGCCCTTCCCGGTATTATTTTTTGAAGATTTTCCGCGTGGACCCTTGAAAACACCTTCTAAACACATTGGACGGATCGGATTTTCCAAAAAAAATTTGCAACACAAAAAAACCCCATTTTTTCCTTAAATCCGGGAGTGTGGATAAAAAGTTTGACCTATATATATATATATCTCAAAGATTTTAAGAAGTTTAAACATCGAATTCAAGGTCTTAGGTGCAATTATAGGGATACGGATACCATTTTTGAAATCCACATTCTCTCTTTTTAGCTTATATGAAAATTGAGAGCTAGCATTTCAAGCCTAGCTTTCACCTCACTTCTCCACTACCATCATTATCAATCTTCTCTGGCCAAATCTCCACGATAATCATCACCATTTCCAATTAAGCTCCACCAAAACCTAGGGCTGCTAAATGAACTAAACTTCTCGAGTTCGAGCTCGTGTTTGTTTGGTAAAAGCTTGTTCAAGATCGATTTGGTACATAAACAAACCAAGCTTGAACATTTTTTTGAAGCTCGTTATGGTTTCAAACCAAGTTTGAACAAGCAACTACTCAGCTCGTTTGGAGTATGATGTACAAAAAGTTCAAAGTACTCGAGTTCAGCTCGTGTTTGACTTGATTAAAGCTCGTTTTTTAGATCAGCTTGTCTCATAAACAAGCTAAACTCAAACATCTTTTTGAAACTTGTTATGTTTTCAAATCAAGCTTGATCAACCACCTGCTTGACTCGTTTGGCTTGTTTATCACCCTACCAAAACCCATGTTTTATCTTTACCAGTAACTATTAAAATCATCATCTCCAATTGTCACCACCCATCGTCATCTATCATCCCGAAATCACCAATATCCAAAACCACCATCATCAATTACTACCTTTTGCCCATTCAACCAAACCCACCTCAATTCCACTAAGATCATATCCCATTTCTTAAGAAAGATTTAGAGAAAATAGATTTAGCGGAAGGAGAATCCCATTACTGCTCTGAGAAGACAGGCAGAGTGGATGATGATGAGGCAACTTTTTCCCTGGGTGGATGATGATGGCAGAGTGGTGGATGGCAACAACAAATATACAGTGGTGAAGGGCCAAGGTGGAGTTTTTTTTTTTTTTTTGATAAAGGGCGGTTGAGTTAGAGATGAATTATGGTAACCAATTTACCATTTTCGTCGATATATTGTGCAATGTAACTAATTTACCATGTATCTATTTTTATGTAATAAACTCATAATATTCACCGATACATAAGTAATGAATTATGGTAACCAATTTACCATTTTCGTCGATATTTCAGTGTGCAATGTAATGAATTTTTCATGTTTCGAATTAATGTATAAAAGTTAGTTCTTCGATATTTTTGGTGTGCAGTGTAACAAAATTACGTTGTGTTTGTTTTGGGGTTTTAGTTTAGTTTTAGTTTTGATGACATCATCATTATCCTCATTTCTCTCTCTATCTCTCTCCACTCATTACACCTTTTTACATCATCAAAACTAAACTAAACTACCAAACGAACACAACATATAGACTTGATTTTGGCACCCTTGAAATTGATCTTGGCATGCCAAGATCAATTTGGGAGTGCCAAAGTTAATTCCTTCTATATTGATGTATAAATTAACCATGTTCGTCAAAATTAGATCTTACATGGTAAAAATAAATACGAGATATTAAACATATACTCTATGATACAATTGGATCTTACATGAAAGATATTCCGAATAAACATGTTTAGGATAATGAATGTGATCCATGGTAAAAATGGTATATCCACGATATTGAATTTTTTTTGTAATTTCCGTTTGAATAGTCAATCAAATCTCCCTTATTAAAAATTTATATAAATTCTAATAAAATCCCCCTTGATTAGGAAACTATATACGTATCAAACAAAAAAGCACGGTATTTTACAAACCAAAAGGATGAAAACATAACCGTTAAAAATGACCACGATGAAAGCTTACAGCGACCCATGAAAAATGACCAATATTTAAGTACCACTTATTAATGGTCAACTTTGCAGTTGCCAAAATACTTCTACTCATACACCTTGTTTTACACTTCATATTTACAGATAGAATGAGGCTCCTCCGCATTCCGGGGTTAAAGTCCGCGTAGAGTTTTCTGAAGTCGCAGCCGATTACAAGTGTTTTTAACGGTTTAGACTCATCACATAATTTTGCAAGTAGAGAAAAATACGTGACCTGTATTAATCATTCACAAACCTGACAGACATATCGATATCGATATGTCATCTCAAAATAGATTTTGCTTGATATAGGAAATGGAGTGTTTTGTCCATACTCTGTTCTCTGTTGCTTGCATAAATGAAAGATCTAACCTATGCCCCTTGACAAAGGGTGATTCTCTGTCTTCATCTACTTCAATTGGCCAAAAGAGAGCACAAAATTTTGTTTCTCTGAAAGTGTACTCTCAATCCACAAATGGAAATTGCTTAAAACTGCTACCAACTCAATTTAAGTATGGCACCTATACGTACAATTGATATACACTTTCTTGCGTTAAAATATGAGTCTTCACCACCAAAAGAAGATACCCTTTTGAGGGTGCTGCGCAGCCTTGTGCTGTGCAGCGTGCTGTGAGGTGACTTTCGGCGCCGTGCCGTCATTGTTTCAACGATCGGAGACGTCCACCGCGTAAAGCTCGTCGAGTACTACAACTCTACCAAAAAATCAACTTAATCGATAATCGTTAAGTCTCTCATCGGAATATAAATAATTTGAAAAAAATGCGTTCAATGGTTTTCATCCAGTGTTTCAAGTTATATGTGTTCTGATTTTTGTCAAATTATATGAGTTCCGATAAGGCACTTAACAATATCCAATTGAGTTGATTTTTAGTAGAGTCATAGTACTCAACGAGCTCTACGTGGTGGACGTCTCCGATCGTCGAAATGAGGCTGACACGGTGCCGAAAATCAACGCATAGCACCCTTCGCAGCACCTCCCCTCAGTCTTAGGATTTTTGTAATATACTTACTCCACTTCACAGTGAAGTATCAGAATCAGAAATGCTTCTTTTTATTATTTTACTATTAAAGAATCAGGAATGCTTCGTACCCCAAATTTCTACCAACAAGTATACAGAGAATGTGAGGTGCGTACTACAAAGATCAGAAAAAAAATTGGGGGGTGCCGAGTGGCTATTGCCACTTGGTACCCAAGCATGATCCGAGCCGTCCAAATGTGTTTTGGGCGGCTCAAATTGATTCTCTCTCTCTCTCCTCTCACCCAAACAACCTCTCTTCTTTTTTTTCTCTCTCTAAAATCCGGACCGTTGGATCACGTTATGGACGGCTGAGATTGCGAACGGATACCACGTGGGCAATACCCACTCCGCATTGAAATATTTCTCCAAAGATCAAAGCTATTGTAATGTGAATTTCATTCGGAACAATTATTGCTCTATCAAATTTTATTTTATGAATACATTTTGGGTACTCTTCTTGGATCGGGATGCAACAAAAATTTCACCAGAAAAGCCTAGTTATAGTGAGATACGAATGGTCCCAATCCCACTAAGCCTATGGTTTTTTTCCCCCTTCTGAAACTAAAAGTCACTTGTTGAGGCATCTTATGTTCTCCAAACTGTATTTAGAATTTTGACTAAAAATGTTTTTTTTTTTTTTTTTCCTGATTCCTCCCGATGAGAAAAATTAGAAACATAAAAAATGTGTACCGAATTAAGGAAAAACACTAGAGATGAAATTACTCCATTTCTGAATTTTTTTTATTTTTCTGTCTATTTTTTTAGATATAGTTCTTAATTTTAATTTTATTGCTTCCTGAAATGAATCAATATCTCTGGAATATTGACCTGAAATTAAAAAATTCACTAAAATTGGAATGAGTTGAAAAGAGCCAAAAAAATCAAGTCATTATAAACATACTCAAAGAAATAATATCGGTAAAATGTACTTATTATTGGAATGAAGTTTTTACAGTAATTTTGTAGCAAATTTATAGTAGTTTCTCTCTCATGGCATTATGTATGTGCAGCTTTGATCAGAAGTACCCTGTACCCAAACCCCGTTGAAGCAGAGATGGAGCTACGAAACACAAAACTATTTTCGTATTACAATAACAGTGTTATTTTAAAATATCCGTATTTTACTTTTTACATGTTGATGAGTGATTAATCTACGGTGATATGTAATTTTGTAGTATAAAGTTTGTTGATAAATGATTTACATTTGAAAATAAGTACCTTTTCGAGTATTGTCAATACTTTACGTTCGAACACGTGTACTTTTTTATACTAATTATTCTTTCCGCCCTCAAAGATAGTTCAATACCAAAAAAAGTTCTAGTTTTCGAATAAAGTAATAAAGTACCTCTATGCATAATTTCTTATATTTCTTGGCACAAAATTAAAGAACTAATTGAAGTTTTTATCCAAAAATTATACGACGTCTTATAACATAATCTTTGTGGCATGGAGGTAGAGAAGATATTGATTTTGGGCGTCACCTCCGAATTGGAATATTGGCTCCACCCCGGCATTGAAGAAAACAAAAAGTGCGAAATACAAGAAAAGTCAGACACGAAAACACAGTGCAAAAAAAGTGAAAACTTCTTTACGAAGTAGCAAAAATGGAAAAGGAAAAAGATAGAGAGAGAGAGAGAGGTGAAAACAGTGGGAAAACGTTGTAGTACAAGATTCAAAAACAAAAAGTGACCATATAACGAATTAAGAAACATTGTTTTCAAATTTAATGTGGTGTGATGGGCCTAAAAGAAGCTTTCAAAATTTGTACTATTGTCTAAAGTAGTCCTTTGTGATTCTAAAAAGAAAAAGTAGCTTCGGAGAGTGCAAAAGTTGCATGCATTTTTTCAAATTTATTGCATGTATGAGTACATGCATGTGTACCGTACTGTTCGGTGGAAGGTCATGCATGCGCGGTGATTAAATGCAAAGGATCTTCCCTAGTAAATTTTGAGTCAGCCTTGTCTTTAATTACTTCACTTAACCAATTTATGAACTTAACTCGATCCATTCACATCTATAAAAAAAAAAATTTGGTACACACATCTATAAAATTTGGCTCATGATGAATATTATTCCCCAATTTTGTTTTATGTAATGAAGTACTAGATGATAAAAAAAATATTCTCTCTCATGCGTTTCTTCACTACAAGAAAATGCACTATTAGAGACTACTTACGGCAATGCAAGGTACTTTTGGTCGTCAAATGTAAGTTTTTTGCGAAGAAAAAGTCTGCACATTGGCAAAGCCAAATGATAGTTACTTTTGGCAACAGTGCGGTTGTTGGCAAAAGTGTGAAAGATCAACAAAAAAAAAAAAATGTCACCACTTTTGTTATGTCCCAAGAGGAGGGGAACACATTGCCGACACATTTTTTACTTTACAACACTAATCCGTTGGTGAAAACCTCCTTCAGCAACAAGGCCTCCAAGTTGGGAAAAGGGGCAGACTCGTATGACGTTTGTAGTTCTATGTTTATTCCAACGTAGTAACTTGTTGGTAATTTAGTTCCAAATTTATTTAGTCTGTTTCTCTTTCTATAAAGGTTTCTGGAAAATAGTTTGATTTTATTTTTTATGTTCTTATAATTTTTTTAAATGAATCAATTCATTGGAAAAACTAACAAAAGAAAATACTAAGAATAAAAAGATAAGGAACATTGCCTTAATTTTTTCTTTTAGTGATTTTCTTAACCTTTTTCGTTTTCTTCTTCATTTTCTAAATTGTTCTCATCAAGATATTTAAAAAAGTAGAAAGTTTGATGAAAATTTAAAAGACCATATTTAAACCAAATTACAATGCTTTATAAAACCAAATTACAGCTGTGACTGAGTCAGAATAAATTTGATATAAAATAACTCAGAGTCTCCACTTGACATGATTCTGGTGTGCCAAGTCACCATATAAATAAATATTTTGAAAAATGAGAAATAAATATCTGAGGATGGAAGACCCGGTTTTGTTTGATATAAATGACTCAGTTTTTGTTTGGTCTACGATTTTAGAGGAGAAAAGGTTCGGTAATTCACTTTTACGTGTAGGGAAGCCAGAGCACCTTACCCCGCCCTTTCGGCACTCAGAACAAACTTTTCAAAACAATGTAAGTGATTGAAGACTTGTGAGGATATATACAAAAGAAGGATTTGGACCATGCCCGGTCTCAGGGCTCCCTACGTATCTCCGGTCATAGGAGAATCAGGTTATCACGTAGTTTTAGAAGACAAAAGGTTTTGAGAAATGGGATCGAGCCCGACTTCAGGGTTGCCTACGTATCTCCGACCTCAGGAGAATTAGGTCTCGCACAGTTCGGGACAAAGACTGAAGTTTTAGAGAAGATAATCTCACTGGGAAATTTAGCCAGCGAGGCACAAAGGTGTTTCTACTGTAAACAAATGACAATGTCTAAACTCTGGCAGGACAATGCTGAGGATTTAAAATATACGGGAAACTCCAGGAAATCTCCGGAATGTTCAAAGACTAGAGACATGTCTAAATAGACTACATGACTTGATGGGGGAGAATATTGAAAAATAGCCGCCCGGGGCTGCCGATAGTTGATAGGAGGTCTCGGGATGTTTATTGGGTGGCTACAAGGCCAAAAATGGGTTTAAAATGCTGTTTGCAACTCCGTATAAAAAGTTGTAAGAATCCCGTTCAGAGCTGTAATTGGCTGCCGACGGGCCCCGGGAGACATCCGGTACAAATTAGAAGAGTAAAAGTGATTTCGAAAAACATATAAGATAATATGTGAATAAGTTGAGAAATCATGACCGAAGCCGAAAAAAGGCAGCCGGTGGTTCCCGGTAAATATCTGGTACAGCATTAAACGGTAAAAATGAGTATAATTGACTTTTTAGTAAAAAGTTAAAATTTGCCACCCATAGCTCAAAAATGGTCTATGACGGGTCCCAAGTCGTTCTTGGTAGGGTTTACGGGTTGAAAGTAGGTTTTGAAGTTTAAGGGGTATATTGGTAATAAGTTGTAAAATTTGGTTTCGGGGGACTGGATGGTCGTCAACAGGCCCCGGGAAGCTTCCAAATCAATTTCGTAGGCTGAAATGACTCTGGGTATGACTGAGGGGTATTTTGTAATTTTGACATGGGACTTCGGGACCGGAGGAAACTCAGAACTGGTCCTAGGACACTTTCTAACTAACTCTATTGGGGGAACTACTCCAAAGAGACTACAAAGGGCATTTTGGTAATTTGAGGGAGAAACTGATTTTGGGACCGGAATAATGTCAGGACAGGCCCTATGACTCCTGGGTATGCATGAAATAATTTGAAAATGCACACATAATACCGTAGATATAATAGAAAAGGCTGTCCATATCCTACGTGGGAACTCGGACAGCAAAACATGGGGCCCTGAAGGCCGTTTTGAAAAGTATCCAAAAATTGTTGTGATAATATGAGATTATCCTAAAGTCACAATGGACCCGTTAGAAGGACCAAATCCCCTTCAGCTGTATATCAGAGAAAGATTAAATAAGCAAGCAAACCCAGAGTAGAGATTCGGATAGAGCTTCCGCTGTATATCAGAGAAATTCGTCCAGAAAAATTTACCATAGCCTCTGGCAGAAAATGGATGATTTTGACTGGGTCCTCGGATATAGTCAAAACTCCAGAGAATTTAGATGGTGGAGCACCACGAAAGGTCAAAATTTCGAGAGGAGGGAGACAATTCGGATCTCCACGAAGGGTAAAAACTTTGAGAATTTTAGAAGTCGGGAAGCACCACGAAGGGTCAAAACTCCGAGAAGAGAGGAGAGAGAATAGAGCACCACGAAAGGCTGAAGCTTTGAAGGGATGAGAATTGGTGAACGGGTGAGGTCCTATTTATACAAAAAAAAAAAAAAACAGCCCTTGGGCTTCCTTAGTGGCTAAGTTAAGGTTGGGGGCATCCTAGCCTTCCATTTTGATGCATAGGATGGAGAGTTGGCCTTGGACTGTTATGTTTTTTCATGCACTGGTTCGTTCGTGATTAGGTGAGGTGGTTCAATGTGAATCCGTTTAGAGTGGTCTCCCCAAGGTTTAGAGGTGCTCTAGAAGTCGTGGCGGCGTCCGTTTCTAGATTATGTTCTGAAGATCGAGAAAATAGATCATCCGGTTCTCGATTGATTTGTTGTGCTATACGCAAGACCAATCATAGTCTGATTGACCTGAAACTTTACATGGAGCTTCATAATGACTAGAATGAATTTATAAATGGTTTAGATCTAAAAAATTTGCTCCTGATGTCCATGATCATGGAATCGGTTGTTTCGGGAAGCGTAGTGTTCCCGAAAATAGCAAATGGGCTCGGAATCACTCGAAACTTGACGTGAGACTTAATTTCATCACGTGAAGCCTAAATATAAATTTTGTTATGATATTGATTCAACCAAATTTTTACGATATTGATTTAATTAATAGGCACAACAAAATCAACGGTCTGGATCATCTTGATTGTGTCGCGGTCATGTGACCATGGTACATTCAACTACAACACAAGATTTAGTTTGCGTCCTGATCAAGGACCTTTTCAAAACCGATTCAGCCATATTTTTACGATATTGATTTAATTTATAGGCACAACAAAATAAAAAAGTGTCAATCATTTCAATTGTGTCGCAGTCACGTGCCTGGTGTATATTCAACTACTGCACAAGATTCAGTTTGCATCCCGATCAAGGACCTTTCCAAACCCGATTCAACCATATTTTTACGATATTGATTTAAGTAATAGGCACAACAAAATCAATGGTCTCAATCATCTTGATTATGTTGCGGTCACGTGTTCGCAGTACATTCAACTATAGCACAAGATTTAGTTGCATCCTGATCAAGGACCATTCCAAACCCGATTCGCCAAATTTTTACGATATTGATTTAGTTAATAAGTGTCAAGCCCTCAATTTTCAGCATGAATAAATGATCATTTCCTCCTTAGAGTATTAAAGAAATCCACTTAACAACCACCCAAAAATCAACTCACAACGTTCATTTCATTACATAACGTCAAGAGCTACATCAATCCCCATTTCCCAAAGAAAATATGTTTAAAAGTATTAAAGTTCTTACATTCTTCCGTTTGGTCAAATGCAATGAAAGATCGAAATATAACTTTGATTTCCAAATGATGGGATTTACTGATGATGAAAAATGCTTTCATGCAAACTCCAGTAATGTTATACACACTCGCATCCCAACTCATGCCTCCTAGTTGTACCTGAAAACAACAAAGGGTTGAGCATTCACTTTTCCCAGTAGGGATTCCTTTTATGCACACATTCACAGATAAAATAAACAAAGTATAACGAACATGATGCATAATGTAAAATTTACGTACACAAATAAAGATCCAAGCATTTCATTTCATCCTTATAACAGATAATAAGTTCACACATCACCCATGCCCATCCCTACGGTACAGGCCTTGAGCAACTTGCCATCGAACTTCTTTCTAACCGTAAGATAAATCATAGCGTTACCATTTATTAAATCTTCGTACTTTTTCCTCAAATTCAAAATAGTGGGGTCCAACCATTTTCACAAATCAAGTTCACTTTTCTCATTTGTCCATCATTACCATACTACTCGACCATTCTCCATGTATTTCCTCAAAATACATTCAACCAGGTCCAACAACCCTCATACAGAACCATCATTAACATACCACAATGTTCACTTTGACCAAATAACCGTTTACTTCCTTCATTTTGAATCTCTACGTTAATCAGCATTTCATTTTCATCCATTTACTCTAGTATAATTAGTTATCCTCTTTTGAGTTTCAAGAAACGTATCTGATGACTAGAGCCAATCAATAGCATACATTCAACTACTATTCATAATATAGTATACACCACAAGTCCAAAGACTCCAAGAGTATTCACAATTCACACAGAGGTCTAAATATTTTCTATGCAACCACGTGTCTCATAATTCCCGTAAGTGTCTCTCCGTATCCCCAAAGTACCCACATGTACTGCAAGTTCTCATATGTTCAACAAATAGCTATCGTGTCCCACAAGCACCCAAGTATCCTATGAGCATAGCATTCAACAAATATTACTTGTACCCGCAAGCATCCATATGTCCCTCGAATGTTCCCTTAGCATCTACGACTCCCACAAGTGTCCATGTGTTCGTATCCAACATTATCCATTTTAGTTCAAAATTATGTGCATTGACAATTTCTACTAATTTAACATATGCTGACTGCACACACGCTCTCTTAATTCTCATCGTGTCCAAAGAATGTTCATCAACGTCAAGTAGTAATGCGCCCAATAATAATCAAGCTAATTGGAAGTCAAGGAGATCATGGTCAAAGAATTATAGATCGGAAGCACTATTGGAGGCCAAGGGAGGATGTTCTAAAGTTTAAAGCCTCTAGGTATCTGTAGACACCCCAAATTTGACCCTCGTACACATTTTAATCCCTGATGATGAAAAGAAACGCTCAAAAAACCTTTTGGAAAGAAATTCTTCAAGTCAACATGGTCAACAATGCCGCACGACACTCAACTCTCATGTACGATGCTTCATCAGTCACGCACGGTGTTCCTTTTCGACATTGGAGGTGGAAGTGTGCCGCACGGCACAGTGAGTGTACCGCATGGTACAGTTTCAGTGTCGTACGTCACTGTCATGCATCAAATTCACTTTTGCAGAATGCCCAGCAGCTCAAATTGTTGACAAACGATTGCCCAATCTCATGATGTTTTCTTGGAGAGGAAAAAGGCTAGGAATGTAGCCCACAATCACTTTACTTGGGCAACAAGAATACTTGGAGGTTACGTCCATCTCGCTTATAAATACCGAGCATTGCTCGGATGATCAACAACCAAGAAACAATAAAAGACTATGGCTAACCTCTCTTAAATCCTACCCACAACCTTTCTCATCTCCTAAATCCTCTATTACTTTCATTTTCCATCTCCAGAATTACTCTCTAAGCTTTACCCAAGAAATCCCGTTCGAAAAACCAATTCCCCTGTTTTCGGTCTGAAACCGCGAGTTCATCATTCCTAATCCGTTTAATTCCAGTAATCAATCATCCCTGCTACTGTACCAGAGTGAAGTTGGAGTCCAGAGGAGGCCCAAACTGTGATCAAAGGTTCAAGAAGGCATTTCATTCTGAGAGTTTGCAACCAAAGTTATGATCCCGTTTCGCCAATGTTCACAGCTTTGGTACCCTGAGGGGAGGGATGCCAAGTGCGGGATAGTCTGTTATATTGTCTCTGCCTTTGGTAGACCCATGTCATAGCGAAAATCAGTTTGATTTATGACCTCCCGATTGCGCTGTACGGTGACACCATCGCTTTGTACAGAGTAATCCATTGAGGAGGAATAATTCCTATTCAAAACTATCATTTTCCAGTTCAAAATAATTAGTTTTGATCAAGTTTCATGCCTTGAATGTGCCTCCATTTCATTCTTGTCAAAAAGCCAAATTTCAAACTGTTTGTGAACAAAACAGTGTCGCACAACACTCGTTCTCTACCATACGACACACTTTAAATAATATGACCATTGGATTGGTGAACAGTGCTGCACAGTACACTTTCTGTGCCGCACGGTACACTTTGTGTGCCATACGGCACTCTTTTTCAAATATGAAATTTTAAATCAGTTTCCTTTATAAACAGTTTGAGAAAAAGTTTTTCCCTTAAATAAGTTGTTGTTTCATTATGTTATCTGTTGTCTTTTAATTGCTTATTTTTGCATGATTTAATTGCTTATTTGAATAAAGTTTTGCATGAAAATGTTTTCAAAAAATCCCACAAATGTTTAGTGAAGACCGATTGTTTAATCGGGCGAGCGGGGTGCCTTAAAATCCTTCCCCGTTCGTAACCTAACTTTCGAATCCAAAACGATCTCTGATTTTCAAATGATTTTCAACTGCGAGAGTTACATTATTTTCCAAATCGTTTTCAAAACGGTTTCTCGGGTACTAAATCCATTTTCTAAAAACCCGAGTGGCGACTCTATTTTCAAAACACAGGTTTTCTTTCCGGTGGGGACATCCACAAAATGGCGACTCTGCTGGGGATTCTCAAATTAATCTCTAATTTGGTGTTCTTACACTTATGAACTTCCCAAAAGTTTGTCAAAACGAAAATGCTTCGCGCTATCGCAAGGAAGCAATGGTGGACTAACAGGGCATCGCCCGGCCATCCTGATTGGAGCTTTTTGGGTTGTTTGTTTGTGTAAAGATATCAAAGAATAGATTAATTTGGAGAGCCAAGCTTGAAAAATATTTGTGGGATTTTTGAAAACAATTTTATTGTTGAACTTTTGCATTTTATGTGCATCGATGTTGGATAAGCCTCGCTGCAGCGTCTTGGTTACCTTACCCAACTTGCTAGTGTTAGGACATCCTCGGATGCTCAGCAACCCTGGACCGTGATGAGTCAGCCTGTCGCTTGACCTTGTCCATGCAGTACACTTGGTACTGGGAGGCAAATATTGGCTCTAGCCTGGGGAACCCCTAAACCAAAACCAGCCTTTGCATGTAGTAAACCCTAGAACCTTCCAACCTAGGACAGGGACTCACAGGTTAGGATTATGTGATATATCCTGTTACATGTTTACTGCTTTCCATATATCATGTCATCACTCTGCATGCATTTGTATTATCGTGGTTAGTTTGACCCTATGCGGTCACGTTTTCCCGCGGTCTTGAGAGGTTGCCCTACCCGATGAAGAGTCGTGCATTCCAATGCACGTTGTTCAGATTAATTTATTCCTTAGAATATCAGGACTTAGGAAAATCAAATTAACTTGATCCTTAACAATTCTTTGGCAATGACCTAACAAAAATTAGGAACAATTGACCCAAGCTGGGGCAATCGTCCCTAAAATCAAAGTTAGACCCTTGAAAAGGAATCATCGAGAACCAAGTTGGTTTAATTTTCTCGAATCCTGCTATCCTAAACAAAGGATACACTGCAAAAGAAACACTAAGGATCGGGGCAGCCTTTTTACGACCCATTTTTGCATAGTGTAGGAGACTTTAAATCTTTGGAATTTGACATACCTCCAGTGTCAGCCGTGCTCGAATGGCTCCTTGTGATCCGGTTTATCCTTAAACACACTTTTATTTAAGTTTCAACAGCCTTATTGCTCTGTCTTGGATGGTCACGAAAGTTTATTGGCTCTGGTTCTCACACACAAGAACTTAACCTACTAAGTAGTCAACCTACCCATGGCTGTTGAAAACTTTTTGAGACTTAGGTTTGTATACATGATGACATAATTACGACATTCCTATTCTTCAAAATAAAACAAGCAAGGGCATTGCTGAGTTTTTCTTTATTATCAATTCTTAGCCATTGAGCCAAACAAGAAAAGCTCACCCATTCAAAGGACAAAGGTTGATCCGACCCGAAGTAACAAACATGGAAGTTCAGGCTGAAATCAAGGAGCTCAAGAAGACTCTAAATGATATGGGCAAACAGATCGACAATCAAATTACCCAGCTCATGATCATGGTACAAGACATCCATAACCATCTCCCACCAGTCTAAGCGAACACCCAACGATCCAAAAAAAGCCCGGAAATGGTCGCAGCTTTGGCAAGAATTTCTGAATTGGATGAATCTGTCTTGAAAGAATTCAATCCCATTGGCTTTGAAAATTTCATTGGTATTGGAGATCCAAAAATGCACCAGTAGGACATCAAAAAGGACAACCTTGCAAAAACCACCCCCAGCTCCACAAACAACAATTCCAAGAGCACAACCTGAACCAACCGCCCTAAAAGAAACTTTCATCAATTCTCTACTTCCCTTGTTCCTGTCTATGAAAGCCTTCTCAAGAATAACCTTCTTAAACCACTTGAGCCTCGAGAATTACCTGAAGAGCTTCCTGTTAACCATAACCTAAACACCTTTTGTATCTACCACCAGATACCCGGCCATCACACCAATAACTGTATCTTTCCCCTCCACATCAAGGGCTGGGGCTGGTTGGACATGGGGTTGCACTTGTTCTGCAACTGCTCTCTAGTATCAACACCACCGCCTTCCCTATGCCCAACCTGTGAAATACATACATACATTCATTACCTGTGAAATACATACATGTGAAATAAATACATATTATTCAACAAAAGAAATACATACATTCATTACACTTGTCTGGCTTCCAACTGCAATTTCATTAACCACACTTGTTAAGCCTAGAAATAACATTTGAACATGTGTACAAAATATAGATAAGAAACACAACAAATATCACTTACCTTCTCATTAGCATTCAATGGACTATTTCTGTCTGTAGCAGCACCCCTAGAAGCTCCTCTTGCACCCCTACCACGACCTCTTACACCCCAGAAGGACCTCCTGCACCCCTACCAACTCCTGTTGTGAGTGTACTAGCATTTACTTCCCTACCAACTGCATTTCCTTCCCCACCAACAACATTTGCTTCACCAGCAACATTTGCTTCCCCACCAGTTACATTTACTTCCCCACCTCTTGCACTTGTTCCCTTGGCCTTGCATCCCATTTTATTATGCCCTGTTTTCCCACAACCACTGCAGGTCATCTTCACTCCCTTCTTGGACAAAGTTGTTTGACCTGTCACCACCTCATCCGGCTCTCTCCTCCTCACTTTTTTAGGCCTACCAGATCTCTTCTTAACATCTGGGGGTAACAACTTTGGATGCCCACTTGAATCCCACATGCGTCTCCCATTTATGGGACCTAGCACATTAGAATATATGCTGAGGTAGGTCGTTACACTATAGCAGTCATGTACATGGGCCATTGGAACAGTTGTTGCTCTTGCTGCCTTCCATAAGATTTCCTTCAATTGTAGCCCTTTGAACTTGTAGAGGTGTCTAACACAGAATCTATGCCCTGCATTTGGAAATACTTCTACCACTGCATCAAGTAACCCTTTCTGTTTGTCTGTCATAAAGGTGTACACATGTGTGTTGTGTACATTCAAATCTTCCTTCAATAACTCTAAAAACCATCGCCAAGTCTTCTTCTTCTCCTTTCCCACCACTGCATATGCAAAAGGATAGATGTAGTTGTTTGCATCTATCCCTACTACAGTGAGCAGTATGCCACCATGTGACCCTTTTAGGTGACACCCATCTAAGCCAATAACAGGCATGCACCCTTCAAGAAAACCAATCTTCAAAGAACCCCAACATATGTATAGCCTTTTAAACTTCACCTCATTGTCAAACCCATCAACTGGCTTGCACTTAATCTTTATTGCGGACCCAGGATTGTTAGCCCTAACCTCATCAATGTATCCCATCAACATCCCAAACTGTTCTGTTGCAGTACCCTCAAGCATAGCAAGTGCTCTTCTTTTGGCTCTAAAAACCTTTTGTCTATCCACATGTACAGTCCACTCAGACTCTATTGTGTCAGCTAGGGATTGGATGGGCCATGTTGGATTTTTTCCAATCCTTTCACCATACATTTTAACTATCCATTTCGTACTAACATGTGGCACATTATATTCTCTATTGCAGGAATGGTTAGCAATGTAACGTTTGATTCTAAAGACACCATCCCCCTTAACAAATGAAGCATATATGTACCATGGACACCCCTTAGCCAAACAAATAGCACTAACCTTCTGCTTCTCATTCTTTACAAATTTAATTTTCTTCCCAAACTTTATGGCATGTTCCTTGACTGCATCCCTAAAAATCTCATGTGTCTTAAACTCCATACCAACAGAAAAAACAAGGTTCAACATATCAGCATGTTCATTAAAAATTGGGTATTTGTTTTTCTGTTTCTTTCCACCCCCATCTGAATCAGATTCACTACTCAAGCTCACCAACTCATCAATGTCATCACTAGTGTCATCTAAGTCAGCTAAGTCAGCATGTTCATCATGTGCCACAATTTGATCACCAACCCCACCATACTCTGCCTCCATGTCCACATTTATGTCAAACAATTGATAATCCTCCTCAATGGCACAGTCACTGTCCTCAAACTCCTCATACTCAGACTCAGCAGAAGACTTAGACTCTGGGTCATAATCATCTGTATCTTCGTCCTCTTCTTCAACCATAAGACATGTGTCCTTACCCTTAGCATTACAGTCTACACCTATATCAATGGTTGGCTTTTCCTTCCTCTTTGTTTGGTTTGCACTTGCACTAGCACTACAACTTCCAACTTGACTACACTGGGTGGGAAGAATAACTACATTAGACACATCATAGACTTCAACAAACCTATTATTGTCCACCAAGTGGCACATTCTTAATGCATCAGTGTCTGATTTAATTATTGATATGCGCCCATTTATCTTTAAGTAGTAGTCATTAGAAAAACCACCAAATAATTCTTTAGCCATGGCACAAATTCCCATAATTCCCATCTCATCCTCCTCACAAAAGTCAATGAACCCAAATGTACCCCCCACATAATTTCCACCCTCAAAGCAACCATCATAATACATTTTAATAGTATAGTGGGAGAGACAGCGATCTGCATCAAATTGGTCAAACATCCCATCATCATCCCCATGCAAATAAAAAAACAACATTGAACTGCAAATTTTTGGGTAAATGAGCTACAAAACTAGAATAAACTCGTTCACTACGAGTCAACTGCACATTTTTGGTAAATGAAAAACATTGATTCAATAAACCTAAACTAAAGAATGAAAAACACAAAAAACGTGATAAAAAAACAGATGATGACTACACTTTTTGAAATTATTTAACAAAAACTTTAACTTTGGATCCTACACCTACAAATTCTTTGTCGGAAAAATTTACACATATCGTATGAAGGAGGACCACCACCCTTGTCCCTCACACTCCAAACCATCTTCGATTAACTCAGTAATGACTCGATTAGCAGTTGATTACCCAAAGTTTGATGGCAGTTGAAGTTTTCGAAACCTTTAGGGTTCGTCATTTTCTGTGTGGAGAAGACCACTGGGTCCAAAAGGGGGAGAAAAGGGTTTACTTTATGCACAATCACTCCTCACATGCCTCTCACGTGCAACCTTTCCCTCCAAAAACCTCACTTAACGTTTTATTGTTACCGTCAAACTCCACATCGGATATTTCCGTTTTCCGTTTGACAGAAGTAGACGGTGGGGGGTAACTTGATTAAAGGAGCAAAAGTTTGGGGTTTAAATTGAAGTTTAGTGAAGTTCAGGGGGTTTTGAGACATTGAGGTCAAAGTTCAGGGGATTTTTTGAAATTTTCTCAAACTTATACTTGACTGTGTGATGCCTTTCGGCAAGAATCAGCTCATTTATAAAAATGCAAGGGAAGACTTGTTATGTATGTTTGAAAATGAATCTCAGTTCTTACATTTCAATCCTCAAATATTAGTTATTGTAAAGAAGGTACTATTGTTTTTGCAATCATAGTAAATATAATCTCTTTTTTTTTTTTTTGAACATAAATATAATCTCATTGATGTTATTGATTTATTGACAGGTTGATGATGAATTGGTTTGGTAGTGCAATACAATCTCTTTATGTATTTAGGTATTTGTTTTTTGTATTAGCTTTGTCATTAGGATAAAGCTTGGTATTAATCTCTTGAGTAAGATGCTTTGCAGATTGTTTCTCTTTCCATATTTCAGAACGGGAAAAATTTCAAAATGCCCCCCGAACTTTGACCTCAATATAAAAAATACTCCAAACTAACAATTTTCTCAAGCGTACTCTCAAACTTCACTTCCGTTATTCAAACATGTTCCTAACGTCTGGATCTGTTATCTCACTAGTGGGAAATGCTGAGTTGGAGCTTAACAGACCCCAAAAACCGTTAAGTGGCCTAAAACGACATCGTTTTGGGCCTATTTTTTTATTATTAAAAAAAGCTCTCCATTTCCTCTCCAATCCACAGGGAAAACAGAGAGAGAGAGAGAGAGAGAGAGAGAGAGAGAGAGAGAGAGAGAGAGAGAGAGAGAGAGAGAGAGACTTATAGCTTAACTCACATTTATCTCAAACCTTCCCAACATACCCCTCTCAACAAAACCCCAAAATTTCCCCAACCCATTTCATCAATCGATCTAGCAGCTCCAGCTCCGGTTCCATTGTCAAGAAACGTATGGTAAATGGTGGAGCATGGAAATGCTCTCGCCTTATAAATGCATGTGTCGATGGACAAAGGAATTTTTGGGGGGTTTCAGTTAATCCTTTTTTTCCCTCAATGGTTGATAATCCTTTTACCGGATTATAGGACTGTAGGAGCTCCGTCTCCGTTGATCTTTGTCTTTGAATCTTCGTCGAACTCTGTCGTT
The DNA here is from genome assembly GCA_963854785.1 of Vaccinium vitis-idaea. Taxonomy (NCBI): domain Eukaryota; kingdom Viridiplantae; phylum Streptophyta; class Magnoliopsida; order Ericales; family Ericaceae; genus Vaccinium; species Vaccinium vitis-idaea. Next base: position 24,080,553 of record OY978218.1, read on the forward strand.
CTCTTTGTTCTTCTCCAAAAAATTTAGAATCAAATCCACTTAATTTGTCAATCTCTCTGTTCTTCTCCAAAAACAAAACGAAGAACACCAATAAGGTTTCCTGTCACTAAATCGGCTACCGAAATCAAAAATTAAAATCCGAAATGATCAAAATTATTCGGAAGTTTAGTTTCGAATCTTATTTGGATTTTAGTTTTTGAATATCGAGCTTCAACCGGGAGTTAACTTCCGAATTCTCGTGCATTGATCGGAAACTAATTTCCGAAAGTTTGTACAATACGCAATTATAGAAAAAGTAAGGGGTCTCTATCGTCTCTCTCTCATCTCTGTTTGCTGTTGATCTCTTTTTCGGTTAGACACTCCTATTTGAAGGCAGTGGCGGACACAAGATTTGAGTTAAGCAGGGGCTGAAGTACGTGTATTTTCATATTCATAAAAGGAATTTTTTTTGTAAGTATTTATTGCTACTTGCAAGGTCCAAATAAGAGGCGATTTTTTGTGCATGTGCGTAGTTACCGTTAAATTTTATAGAGGCAACCTAAAAAATGATTAATAACTTGAAATTTTAGGAGTTTTTACCCTACACAAATAGAAATTTTAAGATTTTTTTTTTCACTCAAGGGACTTGTAAGGGCCAACCCCTAGAATTTTTCTTAATTAACCTTAAAAACTAGTATGGCACGTGAGAATACTTGAAGTTGTGAAGGGGCTGGGCACCCCCATGGTACCGCCCCTGTTTGAAGGAAGGGATCCGAGGCCATCGGGATAGTAGTGAAAGTGGTGGTGATTTGTGAAGGTGGTGGTTGCCGGAGGTGGAGGCCTGTAACACCTCTCTCAACGGTTTTTGGGGTCCGTTAAGCTCCAACTCAGCATTTCCCGTCAGTGAGGTAACAGATCTGGACGGTGGGAGTATGTTTTAATAACGGATGTGAAGTTTGGGAGTACGCTTGAGAAAATCATAAATTTGGGAGTATTTTTATATTGACATCAAAGTTTGGGAGGCATTTTGAAATTTTCCCTTTAGAACGTTAGTTACTTTTGGGACATACTTGGACACCTTTGGGATTTATTTGGTTGAAATTTGGTAATAGATGGATATGTTTGTGTCCTTGTAAGGGTTTTGTATGGATTATAGGTATTTGAGCTACAAAAGGTCAAATTTTGCTAAGGTTCTTTACAACTGTATTTTCCTTCCTTTTCCTTTTTGTTGGCTTTCCATTTACTTTCTCGCTAGATGTGTTGCCTTTCTATATCGTCGCACTTGCGCTTAAGTATGGTTTTTCTATCTTGATGTACCCTTTGTTGAGCTCTAATAAATTTTGTTGCCAATAAAAAAAAAATATTTGCCAACACAATTAATGGTGGGCAAAGGTATGGAACATACAATATAAAATATTCTGCCCATGAATTCAACTTGTCGGCAAAAGTAGTACAGGTAAAAATAAAATTATAATTTAATGCCAATGGTGCTCTTCCCAGTGAGCAATTTGCGTTGGTAAAGCTTGTCCTTTCCCCACGAACAATCTCATCGCTAAAATTTCTCCTTACGTTGGGAAAAGTAACATCATGTTCTTTTTTTTTTTTACTTTTGCCAACACACGACAACAACCAACACGGCTTGGACCTTTTGCCGACGTTGAAAGTAGTTGCTAAAGCTCATTCATTTCCCCAAGTGCAGACTTCGTGTTCGCACAAACTTTTCTCGACACACCTTTGACCATGCCTTGGCGACGCAACAAATTTTGTGCGTAAAATCCTATGCCAACGAAATTGAACTTTTATCCACTTTTTTTTACAAGCGATGGCAATACTGCTTTTTCTTGTAGATTAAAGATATTTGCGAAAAAGTTGAAAAGAAATACTGCATATATAGGAAATGTAAATCCCACAATATTTTGTAGTAATATTCAGACAAGTTTTGAGGAAAATCTAATCCTGATGGAAAAGTTAACAAAATGATTCTCCTAAGTTTTCTGCTAGCTAATTGAACATGTGAAACATGTAGAAAAAGATTAATTAGACATTAATTCTCATACTTGCAATTTCTTGTACCTGAAAGGTATGTTGTTCAGATGCCCTTGAGTCTCATTTTATGATATAAGTATCATTGTGTGAATTATCGATAAATATCAAGTTGATTCCATAATTGCAGTTAAATCATTTAGCACATTTGTGTTAATAAAAAAAAACTATTTTCATGAGAAATAGGAATTTAATCTTGGGGAAGTTAATTAGAGAACCTGTAGGAAAAAAAACGTTATGATCCCATCCTAATGAATTTGATTTGTTATGATCCCATCTCGAAATCTAAAAAATACCCAAAAAGCCCTTATGTAATATTTTGCCTTTTCAAACTTCCTATATTTTATTAACATTTTTTTCAAAATTAATGGTCCCAACAATCATCCCACAATTCTCAGAAAAATTAATATGGCAGTTTGGATGACTCTTCTCCTTATTGTGTATACCATTATGGAATTTTTCCATCCCAAAACCATCGCAAATCTTCATTAAAACAAATATCTCGGTGAAACCCATCCCACAAAAAAATCCCGACCCACGTCATCCCAAATCTCTACCCCACAACCCAGACCCCAACTATCTCGATGAGAGAAACCCACTCAACCCAAACTCCCTCAATTTCCGGTGACCCACTCCCAATCAGTTACCCAAATCCCCCCATTCCAATAACCACAATCCCTAACTAACTCGTTGAAACCTAATTTCCCACATCGTCCCAATCCTCCATCCCACAACCCGATTTTGCCGGAGGCTCAACCATCCCAACACGCCGTCCTACAACGCGACTTCACTGGAGATTCCACCATCCCGTTACGAAGGAAGAGCACGACGAAGGAGACGAATCCGAACTTGGTAGATACCGGATGGTTGATTGAAACCCTAACAGTCGTACCACCATCCCGTTCCCCAAATGGCTCATAAGTTATTTGGAATCACATTTGTGTTTGAAAATCGATGGATTTCATGAAATTATTGTTGATTGAAACCCTAACAATCGTACGCATGAAATTATTGTTGTAGTTCAGTAAGATGGGTTTTAAGAATTCCATGATTAATGTACTGTTTTGGCGACTCTGTGAGGATCTAAGGAAGCATGCTTTTTCATGCATGTGATATGTTTGATGAAATGCCTCAATAGCCAACATTGGCCGAAAAAGTATGTTTCGTTGTAGTGCAGGAATTCTATAGCGTTTACAACAAAGAAGATGGTTGTTTTGGGCTGAAAAAAACACTATGCATAAGCTTGTACTGAGTTTATGGTTTCCTCTGTCCATCCTTGATATGAACCATCAAAGATTTTGGTCTTTAGCTTCCGGTTGTTATTGCTTTTTTTTTATTGGCTAAACACTTTTTGGGATGTTAAAAAGTAGTGAGTTATGGTTGATTTGATTATGGTTCTTGAGTAAACCATGGTTATCTACTAGTTGTTGGGATGGTTTGTTTTTTATGATTTGAGAAAAATGGAACATTGTTTTACCATTTGCATAGTCATTGGAAGTTAAGTTATGGTGTACCAATGTAACATGGGAGAAGTTTCCAACCCTTGGACCGAAAATGGTTTGTTACCCATATGGTCTAAGGTGTGACATCAAAATGATTTATTAATATGGCATGTTCACTGTACTGCATGGCATTGTAAGATGTAATTTGATTATAAAATGGTTTGATAAAATCACATGATAGTACCATGGTAGTCTGTACCCTCCAAGGATCGAACGATGGAATGTTAAACTTGTAATAGTTGTTTGGAATTGAATTTTGTGGATTTTTTGTAGCTTTTTGGTACCCAAATTTGATTGGTTTGTCAATAGGCCAAAATTAAGGACTTGTCATTGCAACTTCAGATTATGGTTTACTATGTTCATTGTATTATTATTCCATCAAGGAATTTCCACTTATGTTCATTGTATTATTGTGGAATGGTTGTAATGTTTTGGAATTTTGTTTTTTGAATAAATCGTATAAAGTATGTTAACATTGAACAATCCATCAATTGCTGCTTGAATTGAATCTGATTTATTGTTGTACCAAGCTTAGTTGTGGGTTTGTAATTATGTTTTTGATGATTCGAGAAAATGGAATACTAAGCTTCCATGTGTATGGTAGTGTAAATCTCAGATATGGTGTATAACTGTGCCATGTAAAAACTTACGGCACAAATGCATGCTGTCATCGTTGACTAAAATTTCTGAAAAAATGTGGAAATGGTTGACCGATTAACCTTTATCAAGGTTGGTAGAGTTATTTGGAAGAAGGACATTTAATGAACCATGCTTCGGAAACCTTAATGGAATATTTTTTAAGGACAAGCTTGCATGGATATTTGATTATGAATTTTATATGGCAACAGGAACTAAAAACACCGGGGAAATAACTGGCGCACAGCTAAAAGTAGCCGAGAGGCCAAGATCTGATGCAACCCCCTGCAACGAAGGGAAAAAAGAAAACCGGTAAAAATAATATATTAGTTTAATCAGACTCCGTCTTTATACCACCCCGTACGCATTAGTAGTGGTTGGTTGCTTATAGTTTTCATGGGTTACTTTTTGAAGTATATGGTATATTATGCCGTTCTGTACCATGATTATATGTTGAAGATTGGAATGTGACAGGTGGTACAACGCCATCAGTGCAAAGGCGAAGTAGGCTGCCGGAAAAAAGGAGCACTAGATGACAATACGCCTACCTCAAAACATCCCTCCAAAGCTGTTTCAGGTAAATATACCATCAAATCATGATCACCTAAATATCTCTCACCTTCGAATTTTCCTACAAACAAGTACGTTTTTTAATGTGATTGTTTTGAATTGATCGGAATAGATTGTTTACTCATGGTTTATTTGCTGATTTTTGATGTAGGTACTTCAAGGAATAAAAGGTAGGAGTAAGACTGCCGAGACGGATGATGAAAATACCGACGGGCAGGCAAGTAAAAGAAAGAGATCAACCATAGAAAGAGGAAGAGGGGTTAAGGTTCAAAAAGCTAGTAAGTCAGAGGTTAATGAGGGAGATGTGCGGGAGACCCCATACCGATCAAGCTTAGGAGGAAAAATGACGGTAATCAAAGGATTGGACTTGAGGGAGAGCCACAAAAGAGTCTTGAGGTTGACTCCTTTCTGGGCAATATTCGAGGCCATCATTGATAACAAGGTGTCCCCGTCACAATGCCGTAAGAGTGACAAGATGATAATCGAAATAATCCAGACATTTGATCCCGACGAAGAAAAATTCAGATTCGGGAAACGGAGATAACTGTTGGATATAACAAGGGAGGACATGGTTAGCTTCTTCGGCATCCAATGTGGGGATGAATTCGTTAGCCTACAGTACGGTTGGAAAGAGGCGGTAAGATTTGTTATGAGGAGGGGAATAGTAGACAAGAAGCTGACAACCACTTCATTGAAGCAATTACTGGATGAATATGTTAAAGTTGATGGAAAAGATGACGTGGAAGATGTTGGCAGACTATTGTGCTTGTATCTACGTCACACATTCTTCTTTCCGATGGGTATTAATGTGAAGTGTGTCCTCTGTGAACGTGTCAATGATTTGGAAAGAATGTGACGTTATGATTGGAACGGAGCAATTATAAAGGAACTAATGTCATCCATCAAAAAATACCATACAGAGCCAAGGAAGGTGTCCGGGTGTGTCATGTCACTTCTGGTACGTTTGTGTTTAAAACTTTGACTCTAAATTTTGCTGTTGTAGTTACTCAAATGTTAAATGATACCATTTTTTTGGTGATTTTGTAGTATTGGTTGTGTGAACACACAACTCTGACCAAACTTCTACATCCAGAAAACCCCTTGGGAATTGTTAGATGGAGTATCCCTCAATTGGTGAACAAGTTCAAGAAGGTGTGGATAAAGGATCTCAAGCGAACACAGGTTTGTATCCAAAGATAACTAACGTGGTGTACTAGTTATGCGTGAAATAATGGACAAGTATTTTCCATGACATATAGGTTAAATAAAAATATGCAAGTACTTGACAATAATGGAACCGTAAAATACCAACCTGAATTACATGCACTATAGGTAATGCAACCATTGTTAGTAAGGACAAAGCTACCTATTTCCATGTGTCATACCTTAAAAATGACAGACACCTACATGGGACTTGTAGTTTTTTAAAAAAGTATATGGACACATTAAGGGTAAGTATAGGAAAAATATTTAGCACAATACCATGTTCTACTCCCCTATACTTGCCCTTGTAGTTGTTATGTTTTTAATGTGACTTAGCTTTTAATTTTCTACTTCAAGTGTAAATAAACCACTGGTATGATATGATTTAGTTTAAAATAGTTTAATATGGTGTACCATGATATCATCAGATTGAATCATGATGTATTGTGATACCATTTTGTAATACTTTATCAAAAATGGTAGTCCAGTAAACCATGTAAACCGTCCAGGTTAACCAACCTTATAATCTCAAAAGATGCGTGACAATAATCGTGGTTTATTAGTTTACCTTGTGCACTACCAACTTGATTAATGTGCACTTTAGGTTATGGACACATTAGGACAGACACGGACACGAGACATAATTTTTAAGAAAATGATATGGACAAATTAAAGGGTTATGGGACAAATATCCAGACACATACCATGTTCTGCTCCCCTATACTTTCCCTTGAAATGTTACTAATGTGACTTATATTTTTTATAATTTTGTCCTGCATGTGGTATAAAAACAGGTAGGAGTTAATGTAGAAATCTCAATTATGAAGTACGATGTTACAAAAAATTTGGATTATGACGCATTGTGGTACCATTTTGGAATACTTCTAAAGTGGTAATCCAGTAAACCATTTTAACCCATTCGCAGTATCCAACCTTCATGAGTAACTACATGCATGTTCTCAATATGAAATCATGGTTTATTAGTTTACATTGTTGATTTTCTGGTAATTTTTTTTTAAAATCCTTGTTTACTTTTTGCATCCCATCTTTAATTATAACGTTTCAAAACATGAACTATTGGTGTAGGTGGTCTTGGAGGTAACAAATGTAGCAAGATCGAGTGGCGAGGACTAGCCAGAAGAGAAGCATGTTATCCACGATACATTGCCACCGAGGGATCTGAACAAATCAAATGAATCAAGTGCAAGTCGCACGGAAGATGTACTTCCCTGCGATGAAGACATGCCCTCCCCATCTAACAGTAGAGGCAATGTCGAGGGGTACGTACCTGAATCAGCAGGACACATGGATAGAACCCGCATGGGCTGCTCCAAATCCGGTATAAAAATGCAAGATGAAATAAGTTTCCAAAGCTTCAAGGGTTCACCGGCACCTGACGACAATGCATCAATAGTTAAAGAACTCTGGGGACAGATTGAGTTGAAAGATGCTGAAATCACCTCCTTAAAACAGCAAATAGAAGAGAAGGATGCCATGCATAAAACGAAAATCGAGGTGAAAGATGTTGAGATTGCCGTTCTTAACGAAAAAATACTAAGTCTACTCGACGAAGACAGTGAGCTATGGGAGGAATATGCAGAAACCCTAACGCACGCGGTTACACAAAAATTTCCAAAAACTGCTGAAGAACAACAACGTACCTTAGTCAGGAATGTCAAGGCTGCGAAGAGAAAAACCACAGAAAAAGAGGAATATGTGTACCAACTTCCTTCCAAACGTCAAAGAGGAGTTCCGGGCGAAACAGATGGAGAGAGTAACAAAGAAATGGTCGATGTTGACACCTATAAGCCAGGTCCGACGAAGCCAGGGTCGAAGCTTGTGCCAATCAAGGGCATACAGACAAACAAGGTACTCCGATTCCTGACAAGTGAGGACAAAATCAAGATAGACTAAATATGGAACGAGGCAACAAATAGGTATTAAGATGCACTCAATACTCTATGTTGTTTTTATCTTCATATTGTACATACAAGATTGTCACGCATCTTTATTCATATATATTTATTTTGAAGCACAAATATTTGGTGCGGCTCAATTCATCAATGTTCCGTGTTTGCTGAAGATCTACGATGCCTAATCACAGAAAATGCAATATTTAGAAATGTAAGTAACTTTATTAAAATTACATAATTGTCCTCCTCAAATGATTGACATTTGTTAAAGTCAATTTATTTGTAAACTTACATGTCTATTGTGGAAGCTGGATGGTTATTGTACCATAAAGATTACATGACAATGGTAATGCTTTTAACGTGTAGGTTATCGAGGCATATTCGGAGTTCCTGCTCATGGAGCAAGAATTAAAAATGAAAGATGGTAGCAAGGATGGTAGCAATGGTGTATTCACACAAGAGGGTACCAATCTGACATCATACGCATTCACAAGCAGCTTTTTGGTGAGATAAAACCCTATGTTATGACAAAACTAACTACGCTTTGGTAGATATGTTTCTTTTGCATATCGCGGTTGTTAAAATGGGGTTTAAGTTGTGCTATCTTCAAATACTTCAATTAAGGAACAGTAAGTTACCATTCTATGGTAGTTGATTAAGAGCACTAAGCATTGATTGGTCTTGATGGTGTTGGGTGCAAAGTTTAATTGCGGGCAAGACCCACAATGAGCGCATTGGAATATTTGAAAAGATCATGCCAAAGACAAGTCAGTATCGATTCTTGCTATTTCCAATTCACCACCTTTTCCACTGGACGTTGCTTGTGCTCGATAATGAGGAGGGCACTTGGAAGTTCTACAATTCGATGCGCCCGAGAAAAGGCATGATGGATGCTAGTTTGGAGGCAGCGAGGCAACTGGTATATGATTCATGATATCTTAACTTTCCATTATAATCAATCTAATAAATGCCATTCTAATTTCCATTTTCCTTGTATCGATTTGTGTGTTTAGAAATTGCAAATCGATGCTTACTACAAGCTCAAGACAGGTCTACTCAGCACACAAGAATGCGAGGATGTTTGTCAAGTGGTAGATTCCCCCCAACAATCCCCTGGAAGGTAATTAGTAATCCTAATTAAAGCAACCTTGTAGTGAGTGAAAACACTTACCATTGATTCTAATTTTTTTTTTAAATAAACTTGCAGCCTGGATTGTGGGGTAATTGTTTGCTACATCATACGGCAATATTTCCGAAACGAAGAAGTTGGGAACAAGTTGCCGAAATCGGAATGCCGTCAGATGCATGCAGACATACTCCATTCCTTCTTGAATGATGAACTGCATTACTGGAGCACTCAACAACCTAAGGATGAAGAAGAACAATGATTAATGAGTCAAATTTAGTCAATGTAGGATGTTTAAGACTTGGTCCATTCCATTAAGCGCTCATAAGTGACATTTTTTTTTGGCTTGGTGGAATTAGTCAATGTAGGATGTTTAAAACTTTATTATCTGTGGTTGTTAGAATTGGTATTCTGGGATTTTGTTGCCTCTCTAGTAGGCTTGCTTGGTTGATCCAGAAAACATGAGGAAATGAGTTACCATATGTACAGGTTTAAAACGTACAGTTTTGCAGACATGTAGTAAGCTAACTTGAAATGGTGGGTACAATTTTATTGCTTTTTAAACTTGTGGTCCTTCTCCCTTGAAGGTTTGGTCAACTATTGGGTTATCTTCATATGCTTGGTTGCTTGCACTGTTTTAAATCATGTTTTATTTTGGCTTGGTTGAATTAGTCAACATAGGATGGTTAAAACTTTATTAGAATTGGCATTCTAGGATTTTGTTGGCTCTCTAGTAGGCTTGTTTGGTTGTTTTAGAAAATATGGGTTAATGAGCTACCATGTTTACTAGTGTAAAACGTACACTTTTGCCATTGGCATGTAGTACTCTAACAACACCTCGATGGTTGTTCTGAATTGTCATTATCAAATTTCTATAACTCTGTTTGCACACCCCTCTCCCACTGTATGTCAATAATATGCCAACTTTGCTGCACATCCCATCCCCCAACTGCGAAAATTAAGACCTAATTTTTTGTTCCGTTAATTTCTGTTGTTTCATATGATACCATTTTTAATCGTAGGAAAATATGGTCATGTATTAAACCGTGAATTTTGAACTATGTTAACAGTCGACCATGGTGTATCAGTATACCATGTTTTCATGGTACATTAGTGTAAAATAGACGTTGCCCAGTTGGCAATTAGTGATGAAACCTGTACTTTTATAATCAATTACCTGCAAAAGCAAAAACAAAAAGAGGGCACGAAACATTATGCCAACAAGTTACCATGGTTATTGGTTTGAAGTGTTAATTTAAACATCAATTAACATTGAAACTCAATAATTTTTATGCACAGAAACAAACCACACACTTTTAACCAAAAAAGAGTCACCACCCATCATGAAAACTTAAGACACGAGTTCATTAAAAAACAATCAAAACTAAGAACAGTGGTCAATTAGATTATTGATCCTGGGCATTAGAAAGAGAAAAAACAATGACCAATGAGATAATTGATCTTCGGCATTTAAAAAAAAAACAAGGTTCGACATGTTAATAAAGTAAAGAAAAAAATGCTGAAAAAAAACATAAGCCGTCCTCGTGCAGCTACCAAAGCCTACATGGCTTCCTTGCAAGTTGACCTGTTATGGTTTCCAAGCTTATGACACCTCCCGCATCTGATCTAAGACACCTTCTCTCCACGAGAAGGTATACGGCAAGTCTTCGGCCTTCTAGTTGGTTTCTTGGACAAAGGAGGGAGAATAACATCTTCATCGTTTGAGTGACGCGGCATCCACAACGTAGGGATTGGATTGATAGAGTGCGAATATGAGGCACGATATGTCTCCGTGTAAAAGTACGGATCAACATAATCACTGGGTTCCTTACCGGAACCAGTAATTACACCAACGGCGTGGCAACAAGGAAACCCATCCTGCTGCCATTTAACAAGTTCTTCCAACAAGATCAACGGTAACAGTAGGCTCCTAGTGCACCTCAAAAATGCCATATCCCGAGGGCATAACCACCCATGACCTTGACTCCTGGTATGAATCATGCAACTTTTTCTCCATTTTCGGACAAATTTTCCCAATCCACTCGCTTGCTTTTTCCCTCCTTAGAACAGCCTGTGGACGCACCTCCGGAGGAATATCTCGAATATCAATTCGGAGTCGCCACCCGGGTTTTAGCGGATTGTCCCCGAGGAACCGAACTCGATTGACTCGTGCCTCATTCAATGGATAAGGATTACTGGCCCGTCATCACCGTACTATCTTAGGTTTGGGAGCTCAATTACGAGACGGGAAGGGTTTTACGGCACCCCCCTCGCCCGGTTCGAAGACCAGTCTCTACTTGACTTTTGTGGAATTACGCAAGAAATGTTTATAACTCAACTTTGAACAAAAACGGGGAATGGGGATGGGAGCCATATAACGATGATAAACAGACAATAAGCTGCGGTGTATGCTTGTGCTCCGTGAATCTACATGAATGATGATGATGTGCAAGTATGAACAAGCTAAGACACAAAACAGCAAATAACAACATTAGACTATACAAAATGATAACAAAGTGACAAAAAATGACACCACAAACCACTGCAAGGCTAAACCAATCTGACCCACTGCCAAGGGTTGAGCGCTCAACATGTGGGTTCGAGCGCTCAAACTACTGGCCACCCATACATGCTTATGATGCTTCTGATGATTTGATTTGATGAAAGTATGTTTTGACCACCATTATTTATTCAAAAACAGCATTTTGATTACTGGACAAAATGGCATAATCACATAATCATGGGTTTGAACTCATTCATGGACCAAAATGGGGCAAACAGTATAGAAGGAGTGAAGACTCAAAGCTTTAAAACTTTGCAGAATACTCAAAGTGCCAAGAACAAGCTGAAATGAGAAGAAGTTTTGATTAAACCAGAGGACAGTTTGAGCGCTCAAAGATGTATATTGAGCGCTCAAGCCATCTTCTAGACTTGAGTATTTCTGCAGCATTTAACCCTCATCTGGACCACAAACCAGTTCAACATGATATATGGTGATACATAATGTATAGAGATTTCACCCAGCATAGATAAAATAAACTTGAGGTGTCCACATGAATGGAGAGTGAGCATTGGACCACACATAAGCATGATTAGAGTGAGAGAGGAGAGATCAGGTTGGTTTAGCCAAACATCAACGCACACACACTTCGTAATAAGGTTGGCTTAGCCAAACATCAACACACACATCAACACACACACACTCGTGAATAGGTTGGCTTAGCCAAACATTAACACACACATCAACGCACACACACTTCGTGAATAGGTTGGTTTAGCCAAACATCAACACACACACACTACATGAAATGAAAACAGAATGCATAACTGAAATAAACAAGATTCGAATGCCAAAATCAAACAAGGTTTGAGCGCTCATAGTGTTATCATTGAGCGCTCAAGCCCCATTCAAGGGTTGTGAGTTTCTGTGATTTCTGACCATTCTTTGATGCTTTTGTGAGCTTAAACAATCTGATCATTGTTAAAAAGAGTGAGATACACTGTTTGCTTCATGAAATATGATGATGAAACATCACTTTTATGGCTTTTGGGTTCATTGATCAATAATCAAAGGCAAAATAAACTGATTTGAGAGTTGTTGAATCACCAAAAAGCCATAATAATGATGTTACCAACATGAGAAAGCATCAGAAACCACAAAAACAACAAAATGGCCAAAATTATTTGAGAGCTCAAACTGTAGCTTGAGCGCTCAAACTGTAGCTTGAGCACTGTAGACACCCCGATTTTGAACTCGGGATACGTTCGAGCATTCCCGATGATGAAATGGACCAATCACGACTACCCGAGACTTGTGAAAATGGCTTGAACTTGATTAAAATCAACCAAACATCGCCAAACAGTCCAAAATCACCCAAAAATAACCAAACCAAGCAAAACCATCAACTTGCCACCAGCAACCTTGAGCGCTCAACCCCTGGATCTTAAGCGCTCAAACCCAAAAATCCCACCTTGAGCGCTCAAGCCCATGGCTTTGAGCGCTCAACTCTGATCCAGTCAGGAATCTGTAGAGTATCTCATCATGAGATTTCATGCAGGGAGGAGCGTCTAATCACCTGTATACGTCTTGTACACGTATAATACATCCTACATTGCCCTAATCTACTCCTAAATCTACTCCTAACCCACTTTCAAATACAAACCCACTTCCTCTCTCTCCTTTCTTACCTCCTACACTCCTTCTATAAAAACCACTCACCACCCCTGGTTTCCAGGTTACCAATTGACACATTCCAGCCCTCTTACAGCCCTCAAAACCTTTCACCCCTTTCTCTCTCTACAAAACCACTCACTCACCATCAAAAACCACTTACAAAAAACCACCCTTCAAGCTCCAAATTCGATCTTTGATCATCAATTCACACATACATTGTCTCATCTACCCAGAATACCAACCAAACATCCATAATCCCCCTCCACCAAGCCCAAAATCAAAGTTCAAGCTTTCAATCAAGTTCAAAAAGGTAGTTAAACATGTGAAATCTCACTGTTTTGGTCCTTCTTAGGGAGACCAGTAGGTCCAAGCAAGTTCTTTATACTTGCATTGGGCTTACAAGGTCCAAAATACATAATCAAAATATTTTCAAAATCTGCAGTTTTAGCAGGGGTTGAGCGCTCAAACCCAACTCTGGGACAGTCACTGTTTTGTTAACTTTTGTGCTTTCTCTTGGTTTTGATCGTCATTAAATGGTTAAATATGTTCATATCATTCTCAAAATAGCCTATTTCTACCTCAAAATCACATGCATGAGTGTAAGTTAACCATTTTATGATGATCAAACATCAAAACCTTTAAAAATCTTATATTTAAGTGCAAAATAGTGGCTGTCCAACCTCCTAAATCTTTATTTTGTGTATTTATGATTCTGATGAGGTATCAAAAGCTTGCTTGAAGGTCAAAAACCAGAAAGCCACATTATGGCTTGAGCGCTCAATGTTATGTCTTTGAGCGCTCAAGCTGTTCTTGAGGATTGAGCGCTCAAACCGTCACCCTTGAGCGCTCAACCCCTATTCTGGAATCCAGGTTGTGATCTCTTATGTTCTATGTTCATAATCTCTTGCAATTGTTGTACAGTTTCTGTGATTTCTTTATTCTGTAAATATCTGTAGTGATTTCCTTTATCGTTGTCATCATCACCCACGTAGATCACGTGCACGAGCATACACCGTAGAATCGTATCTCTTGTATATATTGTCGTTGTGTGATTCCCACCCTCGATTCCCTATTTTCGTGGATAGAATTAAATTTCAAACATTTTCAAAATCCCACAAAATGTCGAGTAGAGACCGGTTCACGGACCGGGCGAGAGGGGTGCCGTAAAACCCTTCCCCTCTCGTAACCAAACCCCCGAATCCGAGAAATCTTTGGTTCCGCCATGACCAGTAAAATCTTTTTCAATGGGCAAATGAGTCATTTTTTATCGGTTTCTCGTGTTCGGACCTCAAATCCGGGTGGCGACTCTAACAATCGCAATCTTTTCAAACGCGAAACCGAACCTATTTCCGCGGGCCGTCCACAAGCACTCAATTGAGCGCTCGGACCATTTCGAGTTCAGATTTTTGAAATCAGTTTTTCTTGATATCTAAGACCTTGTGAGCTCATAGAAGGTATGTGGAACCTCCATGAACTCACTGGTGTCCCTCAGGATGACCAAAATGCAATTTTTCACATGATTTTCTACCTTTTCGGCTATGATCAAGCTTGAACTTGTGGTTTGATGAATGGATGGGTAGTGGCTGTGTTTATGGGCTATAGATGAAGTATTTTGGACAGAGGAGTGTGAGTGTAGGGCTGATTGAATGATTGATTGAGTGGATGGGGGTGTATTGAAGGTTAGATGACCATTTTTGGCATGATCAAGTGGGTTTAATTGATTTTGGATGATGGAGCTGCAATTGATGGATGATTATAGTAGAGAGGGGCTGACTATGGAGTTTTAGAGTGAGAAAGAGGTCAAGATCAGTTGGTATCTTAAAGACCTATGTGTATTTGGTCTTAAAGATGGGATTTTTGGGTGTTTTGGAGGTTGAAGATGATGGAAATGGATGAGAGAGAGTGTAAAACGTGGTTGAAGGATGAGAGAGAGTGGGTTTGGTCTGATGAAGGGTTTGAGAGTGTAAGCTAATCAGCCAAAGGTATGGGGGGTGGTTTATATAGAGAGAAAATGGGGTGGGGGGGGGGGGGGGGGGGGAATGAATTGGCTTTGAAATGGAGGGCCTACCAAGATGATTTAGGCATTCCCTGGGGGCTACTGTATGCATGCGAGCAGTAATACGGCGGTTAGACGCTCCCATTTCAGAAGAATCTCATGATTAGATGCTCTGCCAAAAACAAACTGGACAAGGCTTGAGCGCTCAAACAGGGGGTTTGAGCGCTCAAAGGGTCTGCAGGCCAAACTTTGCGGGGCTGCCCCAGGTGCTACTGAACTCTGTTTTGTGTGTGGTTTGAAACGTTGGAAAGCTTATGGAGTCTAGTTTCTAACCCAATTGGTTTGAATCCAAGATAATTTGTACAGACAAGTGTGTGACCATTTTACCCTCAGAAGGTCGGAAAAACAAGTCATTTTGGTAAAACGGGCACATCTCCCTCATTTCAAAATGGATTGAGACGTATTATATATCAATAAAGAGGGTTTTGAATGTACTAGAAGATGGTGTAGGCTTGGGTTTATTTTGAAGAGCATTTTGGATGGTTTGAAGGGTATTTTGGTCATTTTGGTTGGTTTAGGGTTGTTCTAGGAAGGTTTATGGGGGTGCTGGATGGTTTGGTGAGTTCAAGCCTTGTTCTTAGCCTCAAGGTATACACGGTTGGTCTGTTTCATCATCGAGAATGCTTGATAAGTTTCTCGGGTCAAAATCGGAGTGTCTACACAATCATATCCATTATTTTCACCCGAATGGAATCCACCAAGTTCCTAATGGGAAGGAAGCGCTATTTATTGATCCAAGAATTAAATGACTCCGCAACATTAGAATACAACTCCCCATATCCGCAACCCGGAAAGTGCACAGTGCTCCAACGATCAGCGGGGACACTCTTTAGGAAGTCCATCACTTTACGCCCGCCCTCGGTCGCCATCCTCAATATATATTCGTGGAACAACTCCTCGATAGGGGCATGTGCAGCCAGTCTCAGCAAATGCACCATCGACTCTCTGTACCCAGCGGGAGTCCCACGTAGATGGTACCTCAAGTTGAATGTCAAATGGTAAATACAATATGCATGAGGGGAGTTTGGGAAGACGGTCTTCATTGCCTCCAACAACCCAAGGTTCCTGTCTGAAACAAATGTGAACCTCCTCTGATGATCGAGTATGGAATACAAATGTTGTAGGAACCACAACCAATTATCACGATTTTCCGAGTCAACAACAACAAAACACAACGAGAAAATCTCTGGAAAAGAAAACGGATGTGTTAGTACAAGATACATACCACATTGCCATGTATATGACAAAACGGAAAAAGGAAATGAAAAACATCCAACATGTTAAAGTGAGATTACTACATTTTCCAACACCCTAACATGATTCCAATTTTCCATACATCCAGTAAAAAAAAAAAAAGAGAACATGGGATATTATCAAACCATAATTACACCTTGACTTTACTATTGCTCAACATGAAGTATTATCAAACCATACTCAATTTAAAATTATTACACCCTTCCATACAACATACATCCAATAAACAAAAAGGAACACAATGAACACAGGATATTACCAAACCATAATTACACAGTGACATTACCATTGCTTAGCATGCAATATTATCAAGTCACGCTCAATTAAAAACAAGCATTCCATTTTAATAGAACAGAAAGGTACCAAAAAAAAAACAATAATACCTTCGTTACCGGTTGCGCCAAGCAATTGACCTTTCTGTCTCCCTTTCAAAAATGTACCGTCCAGAAAAAGGATGGGCCTACAATAACTGAACCCATCGATGCATCCACGGAAAGCCACGAATAACCTTTTGAACCGTTTCAACCCCTCATCGACCTCCAAGACAATGTGACTCCCAAGATTTGTGACGCGGGCTTCACGGACATACCAATTCAAGCTGGAAAATGAATTCTCAAAATCCCCGAATACATCCCCCCTCGCCCTCTCCGCGGCCCACCATGCCTGGTGGTATGTAACGTCCAGACCATACTCCCTCTTCATTTCTATAATTATGTCAGAAGGTGACCTCTTGGAATTGGCCCTCACATCTTCGACAGTCAGACTACCAATTAAATTCGATGTGGTTCGGGGATTCTTCGTGGTCCTCAACACGACACCACATTTATGCTCATCCCGAAATGTACGAATATAGAAATGACCATTGGGTTCAAACACCCTCCCATGTACTTCCCACATGCATTTCTTCTCCCCCTTCCTGTGTTTGCAATGCGCGGTCACGCGCTGCTTATCATTCTTTACAAGGACATACTCAATTCCCCGTTCGATGCAGTACTTGCGCAGAACGTCACGAAATTCTACCACACCGCCCACAAATGCCTGACCAACACCTTTAATACCATAAACCCAATCTGCCGACTTTAAAACTCGTTTTTTGTGACTTACAAAGGATGGTGGTGCCATGTCACTGTCCCCAACATTTGATGTCATAATCCTTTTTCTAGATTGTGACGTCTGACCGGTTGACCGAACCGAATTTGGAGTTGGTTCAGTCATTGTAAACTCCAGTGACCCATCTTCAACAACGACCTCGATATCGTTTATTGACCCAGCTTGTGCTAGATCGATCAATGTCGCCAAATCTTCGTCATTGTCCATCACTATAGGCTCACCGTTGGTAAATGAGTAACTCATGATTACTGTTTCGGGATCCAAATCAATCCTATCTTCTCCGTTACCGCTCCGAAATTCATCCCGCCTTTAATCACTACAGGACAGATCTTGTCACCATACTTGCATACAAGGACCAATTCGTCCTCCATCACCAACCAACAAACTGCATCGAAATAATGGGAATCAATAACATATGGTGATGAAATAAGATATCATAATTTCTGGGTGACATAAGTGGTATAATATAATATCATAATATCTGCGCAAAAAATGGCACTAGTGTATGATGATGAAATAAGTGGTATAATATAATATCATAATTTCTGTTCACCACATTTGTCACACCAGTGGCATCGAAATAATTGGAAAAATTAGCATATGATGATGAAATAGGACATCATATTTTCTGGGTGCCAACTGTGGTGAAATATAAGATCATATTTTCTGTGCCAAAGATGACACTGGTGTATTAACGTGTGATGATGATTTCTTCAATTTTCATCCACCGAAATGGGCTTAATGAACCGCAATTGTATCCCGAAAAAAAAAAACAAAAACATTGATGATATATAATACCTTTTTCGATACCGACGAAATTACTTGACGAATCCCTTGAGGAATTGTTGAATCCCAACTTTCCGGATCCCACGGCGGGCGTGACAAATTGAATTATTCGAACAAGAATGATCAAATTGGTCTTGATCTATAAGTAGCCGAACTAGTATTGGGTAGGATTAGAAAATTTGAAATTCAAATGGAGCTTACAAAGGGAAATCAATCGGCTAGATTGAAACTTGGAAAATCTTGTTCCAATAAAGGAAATGAAGGAAACCGATATCACTTTGATTTTGGATTCCGGGAGTTTAGCAATCGAAATATGGTTTAAAATAATCCAGTCAAGGGACTGTCATGGGATGACAATCCTTTCCGGATTTATAGTCCTATCAATTAATATTGAATATATTGTTAACATATGTTATATATTAATACCTAATAAGGGCAAAATCGTCCTAAAATCATTTTACAAGATGAAATCATAACAATTCGAAATACATGGGGTGAGAAAATAACACTCATTTTTGTATGGGATGACAAAATATAATATAATTTTATTATGTTGCCTGAGTAATCACCGAGTCTATATGATCTGTTTATTCGTGGACCTCTTTGTCCAAAAAGTTTCTACTAAAAAACAAACATGAATATTGATGACTTGTTTTCCAAAAATATTACGAACCACGTGGCAAAATTTTAGAACAAAGTAAAAAAATTCATGATTGATTTGCACGGTTAGAAAAAAAGGGGAAAAAAATAGTGTGTCATTTCTTCCTTTAATTAAATCGAGTCCCACAGATAAACCTGGTGAAAACAAGCACTTCACTGTGGCAAGTGGCAACACAGTAGACCTCTCTTCATAGACCACCGCCATTTTCCACGAATTAAATTCGAAAAAACAAACACTGATGGAAGGTGTCCTCACTTTGTTAGACAAAGTTAGATTCAGGCAATATATACTTTCGATACTACCTGCCAATTGAGATTGTACTGGTAATTTATATATAGCGCATGCAAATATGATGTTCCTCAGCCACTAAGTTCAGGAAAATGCTAAAAATAGCTCATTAAGTTGTCTTTATGGTTTAAAAATTATATTGAAAATGTATAAAAAGTGTATAAAAGTTTGTGAAAATATATAGAAAAGGATATTAGAGTCTGTGTTTTCTGTATTCTTCGTAGTTTATATATTGACATTCAAATGAGCTGTCAATAAAAGGACTCGTAATCTTAACCTCAACCCATATTTATTGTAAGGAGGATTGGATTTGTTATTTGAATCATTCTAAACCACTCATTTGACACACATTTACACAATTGTTGGGGACTTGGAACCGACCAAAGGACGGAGCTATGGAGAGGGCGAGGTGTCACATGCATCCCCGTTTTGAGAGAAACGATACAAATTATGATTGTGACCCATCTCGAGATCAAACATAAACGATTCAAGTTGTTTATTTTGCTCAAAGTAGTATTCTAAGTGTGCTCGTAAACAATCAGCTCAATCAGATATTAGTAAAGACTTAATTTGTTCATTACATTTAAGAATTGGAATGATTATATTTTCTTGTGCTTATTCTGAACAATTAACCTATGAATGACAGTTTGGAATGACGTTTTTTGAAAGAGGATATGAATAATGAGAGTATTAAAAGAATGCTTAGTTTCTTATGCTCTTAGAAGTTTCTATCGGCCTTGGAAATGAAATGGAGAAGTATAAGGGATTTTTTTTTTTTTTTTTAAGAAAGGTGAAGTTTTACTGTTTTAGTGCCCATGAGTTCTGGTGAAGTGCGGTGCAGTTTTCGGGGGTTAAACGACATAGTTTTGAAGGCTCAAGTGGTGTTCTCTTTACACTGTCAAAACGATGTAATTTTGGGCTGTCTTACGACCCGTGGTGCGGAGGTGCACTACGGGATCTGCTAATATATATATATGGTTAATATGAAAGATATGTAGCCAAATTATAGGAGTATCATGCAATGATATTACTTGTCCCTTTTGTCCTTATCGACAATCCCATGTTTCCAAATGCTCCCAAAATCGTCCAAAAGTCAAACGTGCAATATAATTGGATAATTAAGCCTAGCTGTATAACACATCAATCAGTGTTTTTTGTACTGGACAATTCTTCCTTAGTTAAATGAAATCCATCAGTAAGTTACGAAGTTTTTAGTTTTAAAATTTTTCCCCTCAATTCTAAGGTTTTTTTTTTTTTTTTTAATCCATGTACTTCAGTGCGTCATCAGTAATGGAGTTTTCGTTCCTATCCAAATTTAGACCAACTTTTTTTTTATTTTTTAGAACAACCGGATGTACTTGCCAGCTTGCGCCCAACTCAACTAATTTTGAGGTCCTGAAGTTAACGACCGGAAAAATCTCTAGAGGCCCTAATATTGTTTGTAATGTTTGGCCTTCGTGTAGTTCGAACTTGCGAACTCATGAAAGAACGCTTATTACTTTCTCATGTCACTTGGCCAAACTGATTGTTAAGCATAACTACTCCGTACTAATCATTAATAATTTAATTAAAAAGTACTTTTAAATGAGAAAAAATCCCAATAACTAGTGACCTATAATAGATTCTTGTCCCGGAAACTTTTTGTCAACATCACCATATAAGTAGTACTCCCTCCATCCGGATTTGTTAGTCCACAAACATACTTTTTCAAGTCCGAAAATGTTTGTCCATTTTCAAAAGTCAAAGGATAAAGTAGGGGAAAATTACTTTTGATGATGTGAAAACAACAAATACAAAAAGTAATACTCCCTCCGTCCGGAATTGTTGGTCCACAATCATACTTTTTCAAGTCCGAAAATGTTTGTCCATTTTCAAAAGTTAAAGGTTAAAATATGGAAAAGTTACACAAAAAGTAGTGGACAAAAAGTAATGGAAAAAAAGTTGGAATCCCCAAAATGGACCAACAAATCCGGACGGAGGGAGTAGAAAAAAAGTTGAAATCTCTAAAACGGATCAACAAATCCGGACGGAGGGAGTAATTGTTTTCTCTGTCTTTCTTTGTGATGACTCTTCAAATCCTCATGAGGTGTGGCAGGGGGTCTTTCTCTTCATGGTACGTGACATATCAGTTACAAATGATGAACTATATCTATAAGATTAAAGGGCCCATGAGTTGAGGAAAAAAAAGAAGGGTGATATACGCCCGAAGAGCCAAATAAAATAGTACTTAGTTCGGATCATATAGTGTCCTCAAGTCCGAGACTTGGCCAGAAACTTAATTTAGTTTTGTGCAACTTATATTTCTCATGTTTGTGGCGTGTGTTACGTGTTATGGTCTCATCATTGATATCTTACCTTGTTTAATAGTACTAGGTTATATTAGAAAATATTCGTATGAGTAGAAAAGAAAATTAACTAGGAGGTAGCCCTACAAAATTTTGGAGTGAAATCAAATTTAGGAGCTTTGTTTGGGATTTGATTTTTTTAGAAATCATTGTTAATTTGAGGTTATGTATGATTTGACACAAAATATGATTTTGCCAAAATTTAACAAGTTTCGCTACCCGGTTGACTATATTTTGTTCCGACAAAACTGTCATAATTGGCAATGACTAGCCATTGAGAGTAATTTTGTTCTGCCTCAGACCTAAAAACTCGGTTTAATTGGTTTTAGGCCTATAACAAAGCTCAAAGAAAGATAGAATCGGGTCATGAGAAGTTGGAGTTATATGTTTCTATTTCTTTCTGTTTACTTCAACCAAATCAAATATTGAACCGGTTTCAAGTTTTGTTTATTCAAACTCCAAACCAATGCAGTTCAAAAAAAAAAAAAAAAAAACTCCAAACCAATAGCTCGTGAAAACCAAACCAAACCAAACCAGTTTTATCCCAATTTTTCTACTATATTTTAGGTTTTGTTTGTAAAAATTATGAAGAAAGGTTCCTTCAAAACTATGGTATTGACAAAAAAAAAAAAAAAATGATTATATTTTGTTGTTAATTTATGAATATATCTAAATTGGTCCCCTTGCAATAGGAATCCTGCGTCCGCTACTGTTCGTTTGGTACTGTTTTGTTGGATTTTATTTCACCCTAGTAAGAATAACTTTAGGGGTTGTTCCAATTCCTAACTTAAGTCAAGAATTAGCCAGCTTTTTTGGGTTGATGCACTGTGAGATAATGACCTGTATCGTAAAATGCAATAACTCGTTTATGAAAATAAGCCAAAAATTGAAACAACCCAAAAATTTGTGGATCCCACTTTGACAATCTCATTAGTGTCGGTTAGCCATGGGAGAAAATCTAATCTAATCTAATTATTATATGAAGAAGAAAATGAGGCATACACTGCCAACAATACATGACCCGGAGAATCTGGGCGTGGGGGATTTGTTGATATTTGATTTCTGTGTCTGTGACCAAATACTTCCTCCCTCGGTCAAGGTCAATATCATCTATACCCTACACCACCGCACCCGCACGAGGGCGTCTACTGTTTTGTCTTTTTTCTTTATTTAAAAACAATTATATTTAAAATTTTAAAAATATTCACTAAAGGGGAAAATAATCCGAATTTTTGTGGATCATTGGATTATTTTTGTCTTTGGTTAAATGATTGTAATGACTTAATATGAAGTTTCTTTTCCCCAAGTATTTTTAACTATGAAAAGTAGATTGAGGGCCCAATTTAGAAAATTCGCTTTAGGCCTCACAAATATCAGAGCCGGCCCTGTTCACTCATTACCCCAAAACATAAACCAAACAAACTAGTATATCTCTCATTAAAGTTGCATGTAGTGCGTAAATTAATTAATAAGTGTATTTGCTTTACTTCTAGAAAAATATGAGTTTCCATTGTAATTTATAAAATGTGAGTTTTATTTGTACTTATTAATAAGTGCTCATAACAGTGGGGTTAAAACAAGTAAAAGATGATGATTTTGTAATTTGAGTGGGATTGCTTCATACTTCGGACAATTACCATATTTGTGGGGTTAATTAAAATCTTGAAAATAGAAGAAAATCTTCAGCAGATGAGAAACTTAGAAATTTGACAGTCAATTGAGTCAAGTGATCCCATTTTATCCGTGCTGCCTCCAACAACGGCGGATAGGGGATCACCGTCCGGTTTGCAAGCCAAGTTCCTGTTCAAGTTTTCAAGGGCTAGCTATTCAGGTGTCGTTACAAAAGATTGGTAAGACATGTAGCCTTAAAGGCCTCGTTGAACCGTACTATATGGTTCTGGGCAGGGGCTCGACCCTGTCGTTGTGCAAATTTGCGACTTAATAGTTACCACTATGTTAGTCGGATAGCCGGACCATGGAGGCTAGAGAAACCACCACAGATGAACTTGGACCGGGGTTTTCCGTTTCGTTTAGTGTTTTAATTTTTCTGTATCATTATCAGGCTTTGTACAGTTCAAAAAAAAAAAAAAGAAAAAGAAAAGAAGAAATCATCAGGCTTTGTAACAGTTTATCTTCCTCTCTACATTATCGGGAAACATATCAACCACATAATCACATGTTAAAATTGTACCAAATTTTGCATCGACTTCCTGTCGAAATGCATAATTGATTGTTGACCAAACACTTGCATATGGGACTACAGACTACTTCTGTGAGTCGTGCTCCACCGAAGGTGGTTGATTCTTTAATTATAAGCTTAGCTCTACGTTGATTAAATTATATCGCATCGAACGAATCTGGGGTGCTAGAAATCAGCCCCCGAAAATCACCCTGAAAATCACACAAAACTATGTCGTTTTGGGCGATTACCACTAAGTCCACTTTTGAGAAAATAATTTTCACCGGGTCAAGTTGGGATTTTTTTTTTTCTTTTCAAAGTGCTTAAATTCAAAGTGACTAAAACCTAAACCCAAAGTGCCTAAACTCCCAAACCGTATAAAAGTGCCTAAACTCCCATATCGGATGATTCTGAAAGTACCTAAACCCCCGAAATCCTATGAAAGTGCCTAAATTTCTAAAACCCTGTGAAAATGTCTAAACTCCTAAACCGTATGAAAGTGCCTAAATTTCTAAAACCTAATGAAATCGTATGATATACTCTAAGTGCTTAAACCCCCCTCAAAAAAGTTGACCTAGGAATAATGCACATGGTTATTTTCGGTTTTGAAAAAAAAAAAAAAAAACACTTTGCCTAGTGGTAATTAAGTTTCAACCCTTGATCTAGTGGGAATTACGTTTCCAAAAAAGCCCTATCGCTTATGTTCCGAGGACTCGAAACGACGATGTTTTGGGCGATTTTCAGGAGCTGATTTCTAGCACCCCGAATCCCGCATCGAACATTGGGATATCATGGTATTCAATATTCATGAATGTTGGTTAGAATGTCAGTTCTACGGACAAAATATACTATTTCGTGTGACCGAAAAATAATGGAGTTACAAGCCAAATAGTCATAAAAGATACTCAAAATCCCAACAACTCAAAAAATGTCTTTTTGTGAATCAAATTGGGCCTGGCCGAAAGCAAGAATTGAGCCATATCCTCTCGATTGAAAATGTGCAAGGATGACGTACCAAAAAAAATAAATGTGAAAGGACAGTCAACTGCAACCAAAAAAATTTGGATTATTCACTCTCCTTCCCTTTTCACATTTGGGATTGTAAACTATATTGTGAAGAATAGGAATTTGGCAGCTCAAAATGCACTATATTTCCATAAAATACAAGAAAAACCAATTGTGAAGCTTATTTAGTAACAAAAAATGAAAAATATAACTTGTTCTTGAAACACCATCATGTGGTACGCCATGTACAGATGTAAAAGTAATGTACATGTGAACGTGGGAATATTCGAGGGAAAAAACACAGATTTCTGGGGTAGTTTTGTTACCACACACGCACTCCGGTAATTACATAATGTTCATTGACAGCACCTTCATTTTGATGGAAGGCACACTGCACTCCATTTACTCTGTAAAATCACACTGACACCCCTCTCGTTTGATTTTAGACTAACCATCACACATTCATATGAGACCCGCAACTAACTGTACAGATGCCAAGTAATTTACGTGTGCACGTGGTAATGTTTGAGGGTAAAAACACAGATTTCTGGGATAGTCTTTGTACTGTACAGACGCTGGGCGTCTCATTTGGGCCTGTGTAAATGTCATGGTCGCTCTGTTTACTTTCTATAATATGCACAACACATTAGGTTGATTGTAATGGTCGAAAAATTTTTGGGTACCGAATGGGTACCACGTGGCTATGCCGAGCACGATCTCGACCGTCCAAAACACTTTTAGACGGCCGAGATTAATTCCCTCTCTCTCCTCTCACCCGACCACTCTCTTTCCTCTTTTTCTCTCTCCTCTTCCAGACCGTTGGATCGCATTTTGGACGTCTTAGATTGCCGAGCAGGTACCATGTATGCAATACCCACTCGGCACTGAAAAATTTCTCGTAATAGTCCTAGACTTTTTGAATAGTTACAGAAATCTTTGAAGTTGTTAAGTAATAAAGCTAGGCGAACAGAATTTTTGTTTATAATTTCATATATATATAATTCTTAGTTCTATACGAGTGAAAAATCCTATTTGCATGAACAGAAATGATTTGAGATGTAGGAGCAATGATTCATAACCCTAGTTGATCCCAAATTACGATCAATTTTGTGACATCCTTATTTCACACCACGCGGAAATTTATCAACTTATTAAACCCAGATTTACAGGGGAGTGAGTCTCACTGTAGAATTCACATGTTCTGGGATCCAATCCTTGTGAAAAACATCTCCCAAAATCCGTGTTAATTAAGTAAACGTGCACCTAACTTTTCTCAGAACTTCCTCAAACCATCTATAGAGACTATAAAAATTGTGGTTGCCCTCAATATTTACCATGGAAAATATAATAAACCATGTAGTGAACCGATGTGTAATATGTTAAAAAACAGTTTTGAGGTGGATGAGACTTCTATTTTCACCCAGTGGGTGAACAAAGCATACAATCAATTTCCTCAAACATATTTTGTACGGCCGAGAAAATCAACTGGAGTACTAAATAAGATAAAAAAGAAACCATATGACATTAGGAAATCCTTACTGTGAACACATCAATACAAACAATTTGGAAGGTTTAAGGGTGCTGTGTAGAAATTTCAGAATTGTGAAGGGCAATAATGCCTTCTCGCCCAAAACAGGAAGCCGAAAGGAGATAGAAAATATTCGAGACACACAAACTGAAAAAAATAAAATTTGACTATATATTCCAGTTATTCAACAATGCGACAACAAATACTTGGTGACTATAAATAAAGTACAGGGAGAAACAGCTTAAAAAACAAAACTAGTTTCAAAACCCTAGTTTTTAGTATTCTATACAGACAACAACTCAATGTTAACAAAGATGTGAAGATTTAGCTGGGGAATACAATTACTACAATGTACAAAAGGCCTTTGCACTATACTGGGAAATGGGAAAAAGGACTCCCTTTAATAAAATCACAAGCAATAGAGAAATGAGCAACAAAAGGCAGAAAGACGCGACTTACTCTGGTTTGTTAGCACATTGTGTTCTACTCACACTCACTATGCCGATATACGCCAAAAAACCCTTCGCACCCCAATCAGCTAGACAAAGGTGGGAAATCATCCTCATCCTTCAGACGGTAAGATGATTTTTCCATTACCCTACACATCGAAAACCGAATGAGGGCTGAGATGGAATCCTGAGTGTCTACCAGCATGAAAATAAATTTAGGGTTTGGTTTGGAACTTGAGCGAAGAAAGGAAGAGAAAAACTTTCCTCCCTTCTTCAATTAGTTGCTATTTTCCTTCCTCCTATCTCTTTAATACAAAAAGCGAAATATTTCTTGATGTATTCTCTTCTTCATGTTCTTCACAAAAACAAGTAAAGGAAAATAAATTAGATTCCTTATAAATTCTCTTTTATTATTTCCTCCTGTCCCCTTCCGTTCCAGAACATCCGAATACACCTTAACTTTTCCACAGAAAAAGAAATTATCTTACCTATCCTGATTCATACCCGGTTCAGGTTCTGACTTTTGTATCCTCTGTGTTGGAGCAATTTGAGAAGAAAAAGAGACGGGAGTAACCAATCTACTGCTTTCTTGCAAGGGCACTACTAATGGTACTTGCCCAACTGACCCAAATTCAACGAATCCCTCAGGTTGAAGATGAAAACCATTGACGTCATTTTGCACCTTTCTATGAGGGGAAACAGATTCATAGAACACAGAAGACCCAGACTTCCCATAACCTTGATCAAGAAATTGTGCTTGCTCACCATTGCTGTCGATGTGTGGTCCCACCCGCCCATTGCTACGAGGGGAAGACAGTGGTCCCTGATTCCTTCCCCTTGCAGTATATGGCTTCCAGTATGGAGGCCGGTTCTGCAAAAAAATAATTTATGAACCCAATACAATGACACATAACAACAATGACCTCCCCTGAGCAATATTAAGTCTCTCCCTCCCTGTTTGTTTGTCCATTTTGGCGGGCATGTCTCTTCATCAGGATCAACAAATAGTGTATATTCGTGAAAAAAATCAAATTGTTTTCCAACCAATCAGAAGATCTCAATCAGTTTTTGTGCCCAACGTTTCAAAATCATATAAAAAAAAAGAAAATAGATCCTATAAAGAACTAACAAATGTATTAATTTTACGGAAAAAAAAAAACTTTCAAAGAAGGTTCACCAATCAAAAGATCTCAATTAGTTTTTGTAGACAGTTTTGAAAATTACCCAAGACAAAATAAAATACAAAATACAACAACAATAACAGAACCCATCTAATCCCCAATCATTGGGGGGTATGGGTGGGCAAGATTGGAGACAGACCTAACCTTTGGCAATATGCACAAAGTGGCTACTCTAAAAAATACCACTGAAACAGTGGCCCCCCCAAACCTCCAAGGACCGAGGAGTTACAGGGACGTTTTGCTGCAAAACCATGCCCCCAAATCAAAGCCAAAAGGCATCAGGGAGGGCAAAATAAAATACAAAATACAGAGAGTTTTACGAGATGTTCAGAAATAGACAAACAAATGAGCATTGGGGGTAGTAATGACCAGAAGCTGCAAAAGGACATTAATATAAACTGATGCTGTGTTTTCACATGAATCTGAAAATGCCCAAAACATAGAGAATATAAAAGAGTGTACCACGTTTGGTATATACGTCCCAGTTCCTCGTGGCTTTGGCATCTCTTCCACGCCAAAACTTGCTCCGGGTATTAGTAGTGAGTTCGTGTGGTAGAAAGCAGGTCTCGGGATTGCACCATTGGCAGTCGCATTGTGAAACCCATTATGCTTGAACTGATACGAATGCCGAATTGGGAACTGGGAAGGCAATGCTGGATGCACAAGGAAAGCAGGCCCGCTTGAGGAGTGCTCATAGAAAAACCGACCATATTGCAAGCTTTTAAGTTGACTGTCGTAATCCCCATTGAGATCCGCCAAGGGCTTCAAATGTTGACGACTTCCTGTGGTTCCCACTGAGGTCTTTTCTCGATAACCAGGATGGAAACCTGTTGCGGAGTGTGCAACAGGAGAAGAGTCAAAAGCAACATCATTTGATGCAACAGTGGTCAAGAGCTCATGATTACCAGGAGAAACTGTGTCTACAATTAAACTAGAGTCTTCTAATTCTTTCATATAGGAGTTTTCATATCCAAGCTTCCTATCCCCTGATACGGAGCCAGAGAAATAGAGATGGGGTGCATGAGGTGCAATACTCAATTGGGAGACACTCTCCTCAACACTTGGACAAAAAGCCCCAAGTGTATCATCAGAAATTTTAAGACCTCGCAATTTGGAGGTCGAAAGATCTTCTGCATCCCCCAAAAAACGGTGTCCCATAATAGCAGTCGTATTCAAACCATTAGTTTCCGACAATGATCTGGGGCTACCCACTGGGCTTTTCCGGTGTCCACTCAAAGCTCTGCCTACTTCAATCTCCATCACTGATACCTCAACATTATTATCTCCATTGAGGGATAATCCATCATGATCCAATGTACATTCTCCATTTAGGTGAATTGAAATGGGATAATTGGATTCAGAAATTGGCTTATCATCATGGGACGGCTCATTTTCTGAAAATGACAATGCAGGAACTGAACCATTCACACCAGACACGGGAACAAGATCTTGAACATCAGGCCTCTGTCCACCTCCATGCCTATCCAAAGTGTTAGAGAAAAATTTATGCAGTTCACTATTTATGTCTCCTTTTGGCAGCGAAAGGATTCGCCCAAGTTTCCTGGCCCCATATGTGAAAGCACTCCTTATTCGATAGTAGTTACCTACACAGAAAACAACAGTTTCCGTTATCTTTTTTTTTTTTTGCTTCAAACATATAAACAGATTGGTTGACTACTTATAATAAACCACAAGAATAAAGACAGTTTGAGAACATCAGAGAGTTTGGGGTTGAAAGACTCCACGACCAACCAGGCAACGAATCTCTGATCTTGGAATCCAAGTAATTACACATGCACACAACATTCAAGATATGTTCAAATATTTTCCCAGAAATGCTCAAAATGAAGACCCCACACAGTTTAGATGCTGAAGTGAGTAAAAGTATCACATTTAACTAGTATCACATTTAACTAGCTAACTTCTCAAACAAATTCACCTAATTTTTACAGTATCAGCCAAAAAAGCAAGTACGGATTTTTTTAATAGAATTGTATCCCAGAATGGTGCTGCATGTCCAAATATATTTCATGCATGAAAGAGTTCATTTACAACATGCCTAATCTTGCCTAAAAAGTACACCAATTTTGAAACCTAAATTGTTTCATTCGCAAAGAAGATGAGAAAAGGAGGAATATGCATTAGTACCTTTGCTGACACTGCGGCCAAGGTTGTTATTTTCCTTTAGTGGATCAACTATGTTGAGGTGCTTTTCAGTAAATATCCGTGTACTTGTGTCAACTGTCCTTGAAGGAACTGAGAACTCGGCAGCACACTCCCTAAGAAAATCATTACTAAGCAGTAGATCACTCCCACCATACTCAGGCTTCTCAGCTGCAAAATGGACAAGAATATTCTCACACATGACCAGAAGACCCATATAATGCATGACTAATGTTATGTTGCTCACCCTTGATTTCCGGAGAATTGGATAAACGGATTGGACCAGTTAAACTAACGCAGTAATGTTCCCAATCGAATTTGCTAAAATAGTCCAAAAATCTATAAAGAACCTAAAATTCAACAGCACAAACATAAGTCCATATAATGTAAAATATACTTGTTTAACACGGGTACAGATATCCATAAATACTCACAGCTAAAGGACCATTCAAATTTGAATGGAAAAGATGGAAGATGTAAAGAACCAGTGTCTCCAAAGCATACGTAGAAATCAAACCATGATGAGCTCCAAGGATTCGACTTTCATAATAGCACCAAGCCTTGATCAGTATGATACTACGTTTAAAGAGATGGTCATTGCCAATTCGAATATCAACCTGCAAAATAAAGAGGCAACATAAATGAGAAATCCAAGGCCAATTGGTTCCACCTTTACATTCAAACAAACAAAGAGAGGACATAGGAATGTTCAAATATATACATATATTTTATACATATATATATCAATGTATAAACATGAAGCTTCAATGTATATATAAACAAGTATCATATCTACATCATATTATACTTTTAACCCAAAATTTTTGAAGTAATACATTTACCCCCAAAAATTAAAAAATTAGCATATTTAACCCCTGCCTAGTCAGCAAACGCGTCCCCCTAGAAAAATTAAGTAAATTTATGGCACACGCAACGTGGCATGTCCCGTACGTGTTGTGCCGTGTCCCCTCTAGGAGTGTCGGTGCTACATAGCTCGTCAGTCTAGTGATTGCAGAAATTGTAAGTCCATCTCTACAAATAGTAAAAGACGCCCTGAGTCCTTTTGATCTTCGCCCAGACGAATAACGACTATCAATGTCTGGTTTACAAAGAACTGCTTCTGGAAAATGTATGCATGAATAGATTGCAAAAATAGTGAGGTGACTCAGTTTTAAGTAGCATCTTTAAGATTTAAGAGGGTGCCTACCTGCTCAAGAAAGCATAGTGTACAGAGCCCTCCTAATTGATTGAAGGAGATATCCACCACAATATTCTGTATCATGCACTTAACAAGTTTAACCTGCAAGTAGAGTATCCATAACAAATACTATAAGCAAGCATTATCAAATCACAAGCCTGTAAGATGAAACAAAAGCGCAAAATGACCAGGTACAAAAGCAGTGCCTCAAATTAGAAGAAAATCCAGTTCTATGCAAAACTAGATCAGACATATCAAAACTCAAGAAATCATATCTGTGAAAATCAACGTTGAACAGGTATTCCACAAGTGGTATTTAGGCATTGATGATTAGAGAGAGTGTTTAAAGGTATGTGCAAAGCATAGGTTTAGGGCTTGTAAGCAACAAATTCAACATATGATATTAGGTGGCAATGATTGATGCGATGCAAACAGAGGTGCGATAACGAAAATTCGGCAAAAGATAACAAACAAATAGAAAAGTACCAGACTCCACAGTTTGTTTGAAAAGTATCCGACTCCACAAGGGATTCAGTGAGATCCACACCCAAACAATTAGAATAGTTCCACACGTCTTTGACAGAACTTAACTTCATTTGACTCTAAATATCCATGTCAAGGGGCCACCCATCCCTCTTATGAAAATCCATGTGTAGTTTATTAGCTATTAAAGTCGATCATCAAGCTAAAGCAGACAAGTTTACCCTTCGTATAGATAACTAGGAAACCCTGAAGACACAAAAACACACCATCTAAAGGTCACCAGCCTACATAAAAACCACACATGACCCAAATTCCAGTAAAATAGGGAGCTGCCAA
This sequence comes from Vaccinium vitis-idaea, assembly GCA_963854785.1. Lineage (NCBI taxonomy): Eukaryota > Viridiplantae > Streptophyta > Magnoliopsida > Ericales > Ericaceae > Vaccinium > Vaccinium vitis-idaea. The sequence continues at coordinate 24,112,721 of OY978218.1, forward strand.
AAAAAAAAAAAATAGCTTTCAAGAAGAAGAGCTTCTCCTATCTATAAGGTCTGACATGCCATGTACACTTCCTCTGATTCCTTTTGTAGACCAAGAACTATTGATAAAAAAAATGCTTTCGTTATCTTGGGTTCACTCATGTACAAATCGTATGCAACAGGTTGCTACACAATGGCAGTCTTTCATGAAATTTTCTTCAAATAAAAATGTGTAAACAATGAGGCTTCTATCAAGTCAGTACTCTCCAAATACTAATGGATTGAACAAACTGAATGATGATTTCCAAGTACATATGCACACCCAGGAAACTTTACATACCTCTTAGAATCATGCACAACTGCGTTGGACAAGCGCCCAGTTTTTATGAAAATAAGAGTTCCAATATCCCCTCAAATGCCTCTTAGGTGATTCGAGCGGGACCAACTCAACTAAGTGATTGAAGAGGGGTGCTCAAGTGCCCTTCTTGGCCAAAAATCTATGTTACATGGACTCGGGTACGAATATCAGGTGCGGGTGCATGTCCAAGCGTCGGACCTTCCTAGACTTAAATCTTAGAATACTGGGATATATGTCCCACAACAGGTACGGGTACGGGGACATGTCCTAAACACCTGTTTGTAGTATATATTGCATGACTAGAGCAGGTTATATTGTAAATTATACTTAGTAATGTATTTAAAAAAGAGGAGTCAAGAAAATTGTGTTTTTTCTATTTCCGAGCACGCTTCGAACGGCCTCATGATGTGTTCAACAAATCTTGTTTTAGAAACTAGATCAATGTTGAAGTGAAATAGGACTCAAGTAGAGCAAGAAGACCAAGTCTCATAGATCAAGGAAGCCAAGCACCCTAATTAAATTCTACAAGCGATGCAATTATACCTTGGAGTGAAAAAGATTGATGACTTCATCTTTTGGTCTACTTCCTAAGCTCTGAGTCTCTGACTAAGTAATGGACCATCGGTGAAGTGGGGTGCTCAAGTGCCAGTCTTGGCCGAATTAGTAGTTTTGACGCGGTCCATACGAAGAGGTCACGGGTATTTTGATAATTTTGTATGGCTGGAAGTTATGGCCCTTATGGACTGGAGGGTAGTCCATTGGCCATTAAATGGACCCACTTGGGATATTAACGAGGCATTGGCCAGAGTATTTAAGGCTTTGTGACTTTTCATGAGCCTTGTGACTTTTCATTTAGTGAAGTTTGACCACATATTCAATGTACGCAACCACTAGATGTCCCATTCATCCTATCCAACCATCTAGGGAATATCTTGGAAGTAAGAGGAGTTATTTGCATTTAACACATGCTTAGGAGTCTATAAATTGAAGTACTTTAAGAGTGAATTATGAATGATTGAATATATGAAAATCTCTGCAGCTTTATGCTTAAAGATTGTGTGATGCAATCCCATTGCTTAAGAGGCCTTAGGTGTGATGCCTTTAGTAACCTCGGTGTGATGCCTAGATCTATCTTCTTAAAACCCTTCTTCTTTTCTTCTCTTTCACCATTAATGTGCACTGTCCACTGCCCCAAAAAAAGTCCCTTTCCGTTGTGTTTGACTATCCTTAACCCTATTCCAATCCCGTCCTACATCAAGTTTGTCTTTCAAAATACAAACAACGCCGCTGCTCGAGCTATAATTGAGTCCACTCGAGCATGCTTTAAACGGGCCTCATGACGTGTGCAACAAATCTTGTTTTGTAAACTAGAGCAATGTTGAAGTGAAATAGGATTCAAGTAGGGCAAGAAGACCAAGTCTCATAGATTAAGGAAGCCGAGCACCCTAATTAGAATCTACATGCAACACAATTATACCGAGCACCCTAATTAGATTCTAGATGCAACAAAATTATACCTTGGAGTGCAACAGAGAGATGACTTCATCTTTTGGCCCACTTCCTAAGCTCTGACACTCGCAGACATTCAGTATAATCTACCAAGCAAACTACATGGCCAAGTTTTGTCATACCAAAATTCTCAAACTCATCACTAACCTAAATCCCAAAAAGAGACAGATGTGTCGTGTGTGGTATAGCACGAAATATCTTTTACAAAATCTACGCGTAAAGGACATCATCTCTGTGAGGGAAGAAATATTGTGTTTCCCTTTCCATGATTAAATTCTTTCAGCTATGATTCACTAACTTCATCCCCTATAAAAACTCACTTCCATTTTGTGAAATTTGATATGTTATGAGAGTAATGCAGCCAAAAGAGAAACTTGATTGTTGTGACAATATCAATTCTTATTACCTTTAAAAAAGCCATGAGACAAGAGGTCTTCTTCAAACCAGAGATCTGGTTGAATCATCACGGCAACAAGGAATGAAAACCCCCACTCGAATATCATCATACTTTTTCTACTTTCTAGTACTTATCTTAAGCAAAATTCTTATTGTTCTTTTAATCACTGACGAACTGACAGACTCTTCCTACCAACTAATTGAAGCTTTTAGCATGCAATGTGTTAGCAACGAATGGACATGGGAATACAACAAGGAGATTAAGTGAAGACATCTCAGTTTGTAATTTGGCTAATATGTTCGGAATATATATAGGATAAACGCAAAAGAAACCTCAGCCCGAATGAGCTGGACATCCTTCACTATGAATTCAGCAGCCGAATTTTGAACTTCAGCTTCAAGTACAGATACCACGTCATTCACCAAAGCTTCCTCGACACTCGCGCCACCAAAGGCAGTCAAATCAATGTCTCCGTCCGGAAGATATGTTTTCAGTGGTACTGATCCAAATGAGGAAACCTGAAAATAGTCTAAGTTAGAGCTTTAAGAGAGAGTAGGTCTGCTGCAAATTCAATGAAACATTATACCAGCTGAAAGGAAAGTCAAAGAACCTACAGGCTACAGATATCGAATTAAAATACAAATGATTTACAAATTAGGACTATCACCAATAGCTGGAAATTTCATCTTCAACTCATGGTTAATACTCAGCATGAATTTCAACAGAACATTTCACTTCAATTAATTTCGGTTTCAATTAACTTTTTTAACATGGCCATAAATAGAATTGTCTTTGGCATTTACATTTAATTGCAAGTGAATGGTCCTTCGTTTTATTCAATGATACCACTGAACTCCGCAAAAAATGGATACCTCATTATTAAGAATACTTCCAAATCTTTTACCAAGTTACCCAAAGACCCAATGAAATCAAAAGTGATACCATTTCTAAATCGGTTTCTCTTTATTTGGGTGTGGACACTATTCTAACCTAGTTCTTAAGTACTAATTGCCATACGATTTCAAAACATAATAACACATTATAAAAGCATATGAACCTATACCCGTCCACGATTTCTAATCTAACAAGCAAAAGAAATTCAATGAAATCCGCAAGTTATGGAACTTCTAAATCAGTTTGTCCCTATGGGAGTGGAACACTATTCCACTTGAAATCCAAACAACCAATTACCATATCATTTCGAGTTTAAATGGAAGACTCAACAAACACGTGAAGAAATTACACCATCTTCGTGAATAATTACATGTGTTTGGAGAAAAACATGCAAGCTAAACCCTTCATAAGTTATGAACTTACAATAACCAATCTTTTGTTAATGTCGTAATTACATAAAATAGAGGGCATGGTAAAGAACTTTCCTAATTCTGCTTCCAAGCTCTTCCTTCTAAAGCCACACACACAGGAAATTATTGTCTATCATAATCAACAACTCTGAGAGTTGAATTTATGATGGAGACTGAGAGGCTCGAGGAAAGTGAATTTAAGGAATCAGCAATATGGAAATTTGAATAATCTCAAGATTGGACCTAAAGAAAGCATGGATTGTAGTAGTCTAATTTATGTTAGTATTGAAGAAGAATATCGCTGGACAATTTTTCAGATAGGGTATTTTGGTAATTTTAGTTTTATGTACAGGGGGTCAGGGGCAGTAGGGTTGCCCATGGGTTATTTTACGGGTCAAGTTATTCACTTAGTTTATTTATTGTGAGTCATGTTTAATAGCAAATAGATTTGGAAGTCCAAGGAATTGGAAGTTTTGTTTTCACTATTTTATAGGTTTAGGAAGAAAAGTTTTAGTATGATTTGTTTCCATTTTGGTTTTGGAACTCTTGTAGTTTCTATGTTGAATGGAAGAAATAGGGCCAGGGCTTAGCCACATAAGAGAAATATGACTAAAACAGGGCTGTTCTGGGTGTGAACAGTGATCCATGAACAGTAACAGGGCTGAAAGTAAACAGAAAACAAGGATAATAGAACAATATACGTCTAGGAATCACTCCTAGAATTAGGCTTCACACCTAGATTCCAAAAGGCATCACACCTAGGGTTAGAATCGCATCACACAACTCAAAAGAAAGCTTTGAAGCTCCAAAACCAAAAAGGAAACAAAACACAAACTTTCTTATCGTCCTTCATCAATATATTTCATTAATATCGCAAGTAACTTATTGGAGACAATAAGAGTGCAAAACAGTTGATGCTTAAATTCAAAGATAACGAACAGAGAGAGAAGAAACTCTCACAAGCTGCAACTGTGCAAAAAATTCAATTTTAGAAAATATCAACTGAGAGAGACAGAACTTATGGAAAATAGGGACAAAAAGAAGGATGGAGGTTACGGATGTAATCTACCATTTACTCTCAATACTTTTTTTTATCAATTTAACAAATCCTTCCAAAATCATTGAAGGGAGAGGTAATATCCACAAACTCGAGATCAAATATATCCACCAACTCCACTCAAAACAAATTTTGCATTCGTGAAGATATAACAGATTTTTCTACTGAAATTACCCTCCCCCTTCGACCACTTTGCTTCCGGCAAACTACGCCATACCCAACGCCACCATCATTCCGCAGCCCAGTCAAGGAACCATACTTTTCTATACCCTCTTTGATGCTTGTTACAATGTAATCCCTCCATTTCTTTTCCATTGGCCCATCTTTCCCATTGCATTGCCACAAAATACATGTTTACTTTGAAAAGTTAAAGCATAAAACTTTCTTACTTGCCGATCAAAAAAAAAAAAAAAAAAAAGAACTAAATTTACAAAATTACATATATATAAATTGCTTTGAATACTCTTTAAAAGCAGGGACAGAGGAGAAATGTGGGTTAAATGCATGGAACTACAAAAAGTGAGAACTCCCAAACAAGACTAACATTGTGGCACAAGGAAGTAATTATGTTGAACCTAGTTTACTTAGAATAATTGTCAAGTGTGGTTGTAGAGTTCAAATGAGGTTGCAAAAGTATTTTTCCAAATAAGGAGGTTGTTAATCGGCGGCTGCTCCCATCATCCATAGAAACTCAGTGAGTGAGAAAACACAGAAATACGGATCCTTCATCCTGTAACTCCAGCTGACACTCCATGTAGCCAAGACTGTGCAACAGTGGCACTTGATGACAGCATTACCATATTCCAGGATAATGGGCCCTCAACAGCTCCAAATAGATTAAGATCCATGATGACATGTGAATGACACTTGATTGCATGGCGTGGACTATATCCACAGCCTTTCCAAAGAAGTTAGTCTACACACTTGATACATATAACAAGTTAACAAAGCAGTAGCTTTACATCGTTTAGGCAGCAATTGATAGTCCTGACTGGAGGTATGAACAAGTCAAACTTGACTCTCATTTTGCAACTCCAGCAGAGAATTTATTTCCTTGCACACTCTTATTTCGGTGAAATGCTCTTGTTCCGCAATGGGTAAACAGGGATGCACTTCTAATTTATATTCTTTACAAAAGCTAATGCTTTGATCTTGGTCCACAGGAGCTAAACAAGAATGTAAACGGTTTGGTTGAAAATATTAGTTTGTGTTGTAGACCATGAAATAAACAGACATAACTGACACATTTGCATCTAAATGAAGACAAACATGCCCTTCGGATGGAGGGGTTTACTTAGAAAAGGGAGAAAAAAAAAAGGGGAATCATCTCATTTGCTAGATAAATAAAAGAGGTGAGAAATATACAAGGTCCATTTTGTTTCTCACCATTTATCACATGAAAAGTGAGATTTGAGAAGAAACCATAATCATTTTTTTCTAATCATTTGCCACAATCCAAAGGGGTTGTAATAGTGAATTGGAAGCATGGGTGAGGTGTATTAGTCGGGAGAGGAAGCTGTATAGATCAAATGCCTTTCACATTCACTGAATACATGCTTCAGCCACTGTTTCTATGCTTCTAGCATCCAGACCACTAATACCACTAATTTATTTGCACTGACTAACTACTGGGTTTTTTCGATAACTCAATTGAGCCCTAAAAACTGAATATATTAAGTAATACATAATTAAGTTGCTTTGATAACCATATTTCATCCTACTTAATATTTTAAGTGCTTCTTAAAATGTAGACCTAAGAAGCGAATAATTAAGTAACCTGGTACCTACTTAATTCTGACTGAATTTGTCAGTACTTATATACTGCATTCACTAGAACAATAATCGTTTCCCTACCATTTGCCGCAGCCACCACCGTCCTTACCACCACTTCACCACCATGACTATAAACACATGAGTACATGACATCCATCAACAAAATGATGCAAGATGGTTTTAGGACGCTCGAGTATTACCGGTTACAATAGGAATCGTGGTGGTTTTTTTGGTGGGAAAATAAGAAAAGAACTCCGGAGAAAGTGAGCAAAGAAAAAGAGAGAAGAATTAGAAGAAGATGAAGAGAGAAAGAAAGGGAGAGAGAGGTGCTTCACCCTCGCAAGGGTTAGGCGGTTTTTGCAAGGAAGAATCACAACCCTATCCCCAATAGGAAAGGACCGCAACCCAAATCCCGATAACAAAGACCGCAGCGTTGTCACTCAATTCTTTAATCAATCAACTCTCTATTTCAAAATGAAAGATTGCATCCCAAATTTATAATACATGGAAAAGAACATTCTAATTCCTGGAAGTCTAAATGAAATGAACCTAATTAATGAATACATTGAATAAGATATGTAAATGAACCTAGAAATAAATGCATACATTAAACCTATTAACAATTAGATGCAATGAACTAGAAATAGAAATGTGTTTAATGTATCTAGATGAATATAAATGCAAGTACTAGATTCATAATGAACCTTGACCTTTCCCACTACCATAGATGACCCTTGAACTACCACCTTCCAACTACCATGGACACTTGCTTTTGGACCCAAAAAACTTCTCAATGCTCGTGCTACCCATGGCCTTTGGTTTAGGCTTCCAACGCCTATGAGACTTGTCTAACCATTCCATGGCTATGTCATCAATACTCCTCCGCTGAAAATAACTCGACTCCGGTAAGTTAGGTACAATTCCCAAAATACCATCATGTGGAAAAGCTTGTTGAATTAGGAGAGAACTTTTCTGCAATTTCAATGTTTGGGCATCTGTAGCACAAGAAAGAGTATACTTCTTTTTCCCAACGATAAAGGAGTATGTGTTGGCACGCCCAACATGTTGTGCGTCACAATCCCACAACCATGTTCTTCCCAGAAGTATGTGGCAAAGCTTTAGTGGCAAAACATCACACATGACTGTCTCTTTAAGGCTCCCAATGGTGAAGGTGACAGGACATTGTTGCTCAACCTTCAACTTAGTATTAGTGATCCAAGCCACATGATATGGTTCTGGATGTGGCTCAACTTTCAACCCTAACATTTTGACAACTTCTTCAGATACCACCTTGGTGCAACTTCTTGTATCAATAAATAATGAACATACTTGCCCACCGCAATTAACCCTTGTGTTAAGTTGTGGGTGTAAATGTGTAAATAGATTGTATTTGTCTACTCTTGCAATTAAGTTAGTAGTTTAGGTTCATAGTGTAATTTATCTTTTGTACTCTTGTATAAGTACTACGTAATGAGAACAGAACCCTACTTTTGCCTCTCAATTGTTTTCTCTGACTTAACACCTTGTTCGGAAGATTTTCCCTCGATAAGAAATACGCTCATCACCCTTGGAAACTTGTTTGTTCGTTACCATAAGAGGACGGATAATGCCCATAAATTCATCTAAATCATCAAAATTTACCTCCAAATTAGCACCAAGGGTTACACAAACCTCTTCTTCGGGTGGTGTTTCATTGGATGAGGCCTCCTTTGGAACTTCCTTTCCAACCAAGGCAATTGACCTGCTGGGGCATTGGAAGGTAAATGACCAAAACCCTGGCAAGCGAAACATCTTGTTTTAGAAGTACTACTTGCTTGAGATGTCAATGACGATGCACTAGGATGAGAGGACTTGTTAGGAACAAAAGAATTTCTTTGTGGCTTCTCAGTAGACTTAATTCGATTCCCATAGGTAAAAGTCCTTTCACTTCGAGTAACACTTTCACGTGTAGCCTTCACGGGACTGTTCTTTTTCAAGCCTTCTTCCATTTGGTAAGCCACTTGAACCGCTTCTGCCATAGTATAGAGTCGACAAGTAGCTAAACCACATGATATTTTTGTATCCAACCATTGCCGGTACATCAAAAATCATCACATCCTTATTCCATGGAAATTCAGATCTGGTAGCCAAGCTATAGAATCTTCCAGTGTACTCTTCAATGGACATATTGCCTTGAACCATTTGCGTGAACTGTAATTGAACGCGCTGCTTGTAGTTTGCTAGAACAAAATACCGAGCCATCACGCTTTTGATGTCTTCCCAAGTCTTGATGGTAGCATAATATGTTTGCTGATATTTTGCCCACCAAATTCTAGTTGTTCCCTTCAACTTAGCCTCTGCAAAGAAGAGTTTCCGTTCATCTGTCAAACGATACCACTTAAAGAAACTTTCCAGACTATGTAACCAATCAAGAAATACTTCCACATCGTTGCCTCCATGAAAGTCTCCAACTTCCACTTTAACACCTCTATTAACATCATTTACTCAAGATCTTCTTGCGATCGTTGTGACCCCGGTGGTGGTGGAGTTTGTAGGGGTTGCTGCAAGGAGGACCCTGGAATATTAGAAGCTTCAAACTCGTGGGCAAAGGCCTCTGGATTTTTGCCCGTGATAAAAAATGTCAATTTACTTAGTGATGTCTTTATCTCTTCTACATCACTCTTTAAAGTAGCAGAATCACTCTTTAAGGTTGCAACATCACCTTTCAAGGTTGCAACATCACTTTTCAAGGTTGCACCGTCACTTTTCAAGGTTGCAACGTCACTTGTCAAACTTGCAACACCTCCCTAGGTAGCCTGATAATCTTTGGACAGGGAGTCAACCTTGGAATTAAGTTCGCTAACCGTCACCATTGTAGAGAGATCAATTTTGAAGATGCAGGAGGTTGAGCTCTGATACCAAACTGATGCAGGACGATTTTAGGACGCTCGAGTATTACCACTTACAATAGGAATCATGGTGGTTTTTTTGGTGGGAAATAAGAATAGTACTTCGGAGAAAGTGAGCAAAGAAAAAAAGAGAGAAGAAGATGAAGAAGATGAAGAGAGAGAGAGAGAAAGGGATAGAGAGGTCTTCATCCTCGCAAGGGTTAAGTGGTTTCTGCAAGGAAGAATCGCAACCCTATCCCCGATAGGAAAGGACCGCAGCCCAAATCCCGATAACAAAGACCGCAGCATTGTCACTCAATTCTTTAATCAATCAACTCTCTATTTCAAAATGAAAGATAACATGCCAAATTTATAATACATGGAAAATAACCTTCTAATTCGTAGAAGTCTAAATGAAATGAACCTAATTAATGAATACATTGAATAAGATATGTGAATGAAGCTGGAAATAAATGCATACATTGAACCTATTAACAATTAGATGCAATGAACTAGAAATAGAAATGTGTTTAATGTATCTAGATGAATATAAATACAAGTACTAGAATCATGATGACCCTTGACCTTCCCACTACCATGGATGACCCTTGAACTACCACCTTCCAACTACCATGGACACTTCTTTTTGGACCCAAAAGACTTCTAGATGCTTGTGTTACCCATGGCCTTTGGTTTAGGCTTCCGAAGCCTATAAGACTTGTCTAACCATTCCAATGGCTATGTCATCACAAAATCAAAGGAGAACAATCACAAATAGTTTAAGCTAAATTTCTTTATCTTTATATCAGTTTGTTTTTTAATTCAGCTCTTGATATTTTTATCAAACAGCTTTTTAGCTTAAAAATTTTGGCATTCAGTTTTTAGCACTTAATTTTTCAGCTTTAAGCTTCAATTTTCAGTTTTAGCAAACAGCACCTAAGATGGCAGAGAACTACAAATGAACCTAAAAATAATAGAAAAGCCTCCACAAAAGAGGCCGAAATTGCTAATGCGCAACATGTACCTCCCCCTCACAAGCAGCTTGTCACAATCCCAACTCCCAAGATTGAGATAAGCGTCCTCCCCTGTGCAAAGGATTCATTCAACTTCCCTCATCAACATTGACTGCCTTGCTCATTGCAACATAGGATTTTTTATTCACTTAAAATGTTTCTTCAACACCATCCTTAGGATGATGTAATAATCAGAAATGTAAAGCAAGGGCCACAATTGGAAGGAAGTGAAAAAAGGTTCGATAGGATCTACTCGTCTCAAATGATTAACTAAAGTCTTCAGGTACAGCAAAAACAAAAATACTCTAAAGTATGCTTGAGTTTGTGGATACCCGGGGTCTATGAAGCACCAACACTCCAAATAGGTTGCACTATCCATGTCGGGACACATGGACACGCGGGAACATGTATGGTACACGCCACCCTCAAATTTGGTTGATTTTTCGAGGTGAACGAGAGAAAGGTAGGACCAAGGATTGTTACAGTAAAGAAGGGCGTGCGGCGTGCCAATTACTAAATGGACAAAAGATGGTTAATTCCTTAAACAGACTATTAATTTGTACTTTATATGATTACAAAAAAGATTTGTTCGCTTGTCAAATTCCTAAAGAATCAAGTACTCAGGGGTGGTGAATGGCAAAAAGTTTTAAAGCAAACTCCTCATTCATTGGATATCACAAACCACAAAGATTTTGTGATCCACTATCGAATTCATTCATATTCCAACTGCTTGGATTGAATCAGTATGACGATTCCGGTTCAATCCAAGCTCTATCATGAGTTAATCATTCCATGATGTGCCTGGTACTTGGGGAGAGCAAGGATCAAGGGAGATAAGCCAACTATTGGGACTGGGACTCACAAGACTCGCAACATATCTTGAATATTTTTTGGGAGGGAATGGCTAAGAAAGGGGAAGAAGTAGGGAATATATATCTTTATGAGATCGTGACAAAGATGTAGGAGTGGCAAGGCAGTTTCATATTGCGTACCAACTCCATAAAGCGAAATAGGCACAAGGAAACAACAATAAACTAGACCAGCCTACAAAATCAAAATGGCCCCTGCACAATCAGTCAGAGCTAGAAGAGCTAAGCGCTGAGGTTGATCATAGATCTCATCTAGAGTGGGCAAGGTTTTATTCGAAGAGAGGTAGAGAGCCGTGACTGGATCTAGTACTAATGAGGTGTCAATATCAAGCCAATCAACCCAAGAATGACATGAAGAGCCCCCTCCTCCTATAGTAGGTAATACAAGTAAGTGGGACCCAGACAACACTTCTATCACCAAAATAAACTTATAAAAAAAAAAAACACTGCTATTGCCATCATAAGTCCACATGCAAAGATAAATACTAACCACTTTGTTCACTTCACATTTTCAAAAAAATTTCTAAAAAGATTATTTCCCCATCTCTCATCTCTTCAATCATTAATCACATTTCTCTCTCTACTCATACCCCTCTCTCCAATCATTATTCTCATTTCTCTCTCCAATTATTACACCTCTCTCTAATTATTACTTTTTCTAAAAACTCATCCAAACACTATTTCAAAAATATTTCTCCAAATATTCTTCTCAAAACTCTCAACCAAACACAGCCAACATCTCTCGCCACAATTTTCCATGTAGGCTCTCCCATATGAACCCTAGATTCCCTGGCATTTCCAGCCGCTCCCCCGCTGGGTATGAATATGTGTCCAAGTACCGGATTCATCTAATCCTCATAACCACACCGGAACACTTGACGAGAATATCCATATTTCTGTCAATAGATGTCTTAACCTCTATTAAGGTAAAGTGTGAAATGTGTATACTTACAAGATGCTATAGTCCATTTCATATATTCCAATACTGCATATATTTCCAACTGTGCAGCTACAAATGTATGATACATATCCCCCACGCTTACCCGGGTAAGTGTCAATTGTCCACGAGGGTACTTCATACACTTATTTTTCTAACATCTAACAAAACGTAACTTGTCCACATACATATACAGGAAGCATGTAAGAGATGCTCACCTCGCAACCAATAAAGCCTCTAATTAATCTCTGAACATATTCTATAACCTTCCCCCTCCTTCTCTCAGACTCCACAGTTGGCTGAACCCGGCACAAAATCTCCTGAGTCGCTTCCTCTGCTATGATCCACTGCTCGAACCCAATCGACGACGGGCTCGGATTCGACGATGACGGCGATGGCGACGGTACTCTCCTCTCTTCCGCTGCTGCGCCGATGCTTGATCGGAGATCGCCCATCAAAAACCCCTAACGGATTATCAGCACCATCATCTCCGTGTTCCCTGATCGAGATCGTTAGGTTTAGGGTTTGGCATGAAAAAGGCCAAAATATTAGTCGTGCTGAAACAATCGGAATTTGTAGAGAGAGAGAGGTTAGGGTTTGGTGTTTGAAAAGTTCTGGCCTTCTGGGGTTGGAAGGAGAAAGGATCAATTCTTCTGCAATTTTTATTTTTTTTCAATTTTTTAAAATGAGTAGTTTTCGTAGTGGAGGATTGCGGGTTTTCTGTTTTAGGTGCAGGAAATCTTTGTTTTGGGTCCTTTAGGCTCTGTTTGTTTTATAGGGAAACAAAGAGAAAGGGAGAGAAAATTTAAAAATTTACCCTTCCTTTGTTTGGTTCTATAAAAAGAGGAAGGAAAATATTCAAATTCCTATTTAACTTTTCTCTCATTTTCTCTTCAATTTTTCCTCTAATTTCCTTCTTAATCATTTTACTTTCTTTTCTCTTTCTTCCCCTAACTTCCAAACACAGCCTTATTCAAATTTTCTTTTACATTTTGTTAGTTTTATTTAGAATATTGGTTCGCCCAATAATTCAAAAAAAATTGCATTATTTTTGTTTTTAGTGAATTTTTATAAAAAAAAATTGATCGCAATTTTTTACTTTTTATATTTCTCTCGTCGAGACACACCAATAATCTAAAAAATCAACGTAAAACTAACAAATGTAAAAAAAAAAAAAATGAATAAAGACAAAAAATTAATCCAAATATATTATTTTTGCCAAAACACCCCTAAAGTCGCAGAACTTTTTGTTGGATTTTTCTGTATCCCTTGTCCTGGACCTCCCGAAGAATTTTGTCGTATTGAATTATTTATTGTCTATTTTACCCTTCTATTTTTTACTTGATTAAACAGGCCTAGTTGAAAAGATGAAAGCCTCGGGTATTTAGACCGTACATATTCTTGTATTTTTTTTTCTTCTGTTGTTATGTGAATATCATGACTTCAACTCGTGACCCGACAAAGGGTGCATCACTTTAGAGCTCAAGGCTTTGGTAGCGGCGCTAGGAATTGAACGAAAAGAAACAAAACCCGAAGGTGGCTAAGCTTGCTCTCCTGAAATCTTCCCATAATCAAACCTACAATCAATAACAAGTTACTCGAGATCGATGAGAAATGTGTTGATATTTGTGGATACATCTGCTTCTAACCCAGGTGCATTACACTAAAAATTCAGCCCGGGTCGGAGCCCATCTCGTAGAGCCCAAGGTTCGGCAACAAAATAAGTGACTGATCCAATATTTGATCGGAAGCCCATGATCCAACCTCTCAAATGATCACACATAATATATTTATGTCCACAACACTATCTGTATTGACTTTTATGATCCCCAAAGATGGTTTTTGTCACTTTTTGACCTGCCAAGTAGTTACGTAGATTTCTGGCGATTGTTCAATTTTGTGTTACCAGAAAGTGCCATCCAGATGCTCGAGCCAGAATATCATGCGGAGAGGTGTTTGCCAAGGGGATTGTCAGCTAATATATGGTTTGGCCCAAACACACCAACAAGCAACAGAGAAAATGATAGACCACGGAACTCCAAAGGTATGTCACCTAGGAGTTCGACAAAAGAATTGGAGCCAGAGAGGGATCTAGGACTTAGTCATGAACAGAGAGTGAGCAAAGTGGAGGGATGACCAAATGTACATGATTTTAGAACAATCGTGAAGAATATGAATGACATATTCACTCACATTTGGGCAATGGGGACAAAGGTTAGAAGTGGTTTCGAGGATAGGCTGAAGGAAAAGGATCGTTCAGAATATATATAAATGGACCAGGAATGATGCATTAGAGATGCCCTAAGGCATTCAGTAACAATAATTTAACATCACATAGCCACATTAAACTAGCTTGAAATTTAAAATTATAATAAAAGGCTAGAAATAACTTCAAATATTTTTTAAAAAAAACGTACAATGATTCTTCCTTGAATAAATGGAAACCCTAGTGGAGGATAGGATCCGGCCTTGGTAGGTGGGCAGAAGTTGGAGGAGATGACGACGATAATGGTGCAGTTGGCTAGTCGTAGAGATGGCAAGGTTAATGTGGTGGGAATGGGAGCAAATTAAGAAGAGGAGAGAGAGGCAAAAAGAGGGACAGAGTTGTGGTTGCTACTTGTATACCTCAGTGGTGGGTGGTACAGATAGTACATGTGCTTAGACATTAAAGTTTGTGGTGACGAACAAAAAAAATGTGTTTGAGCTTGACTTATATTTTTTCAAACGAGTTTGAACAAGCCAAAAATCGAGCCGAGTTCAAGTTGTTTGGTTCGTTTAGTAGCCCTATGTACGGGAAAGTGTCGAGACGAAGATTTTTGCAGTAGTTGTCTGCATACCTCTGTTTCTACTGGTGCTACTGTTGTACATGCCTATGCTGCTTTGCTCCTACCTTTCTACTGATGTTGTAAGTGTTGGGAAACGAATCCCAGAACTCAGTAATTACGCGTACAGATTAAACAACAAAAATAAATACAAACCCTACAAGGCGGAATTAGGGTTTACCTCTCATCCGTAGACACGAACGCTGGTTGACTTGTTTATTTTAGAACTTGACAGACCTAATTACTGTATGCAACAAGCTTTGCTTGACAGTACCTCATGATCTTCT
This sequence comes from Vaccinium vitis-idaea, assembly GCA_963854785.1. NCBI lineage: Eukaryota > Viridiplantae > Streptophyta > Magnoliopsida > Ericales > Ericaceae > Vaccinium > Vaccinium vitis-idaea. The sequence goes on from OY978218.1 coordinate 24,127,892, forward strand.
GTCATATTCCCTTATATCTCAATCATGTAGCCAAGTGTGGACTTCTACATGATCTCTTTGTTCTCTCTCATCCAGCCTTTATTCTAATTTTCTGAATGACTATCATCAGACCTAGAGAACATAACGATATATTTATAGGGCTAGAGCAGGGACCTGGGGAGAAATAAATCTTTATCTCGATTATTTTTTGACAAATTATAATTCACACCACTAAAGAACTATAATTGCACTCCCATCTTTATCTCGATTATATTTTGAGCTCCACGTTATTAAATACTTATTAATCTCCCCACGTTAAGATTACAAATACCCGTTGATCAAATGTCGATAAGAAATAAATCTGGGCTCCTTGTGCAAATAAGAAAACCTAATCCCACCCGGATTCTATTCTTATTTCACAAATTATAATTCACACCACTAAAGAACTATAATTGCACTCCCATCTTTATCTCGATTATATTTTGAGCTCCACGTTATTAAATACTTATTAATCTCCCCACGTTAAGATTACAAATACCCGTTGATCAAATGTCGATTACTAACAATCTCCTACTAATCAACATCTTATAAAACACCTTGAGACTAATCACTTAACTTATTCGATATGTCGGATACAAATATCCACCTGCAGGGTTTGATATAACCGAAACTTATAAGTTTACTCAAAGGGGTATCATCAATCTCTAACGAGACGTGGATTCTATCAATAATTAATATCCATATATTTCATGCATATAATGTCGTGACCCAACTCACCAAGACTATTGACCGTGAAAAAAGATCTCACTTTATAATAAATCAAAGTCAACAACATTAAATGTATATATGTATTAATTATATCCGGATTAAGAGCATAAGTATTCTTAATAACTATAAGGTTCTAATTGTCTTAAAATGTCAATACTAAGACAATTACCTTAAAGCGGTCCTGTTCAATAAACAAAATGTACTAGCACAATGAGTCGGAACTAGAACTGTTCCCTGTAGTCAAGACAAACCTACTAAAACATTGTACTACAATCCTACTAATGGTGTGTCAAATTCCATCTAAGATTGTGAACCAAAATCTCTGTGTAAGCCGTACTCTACACACTGGATCATCTACTATGTAGAATAAAAGACACATGCACAACATACAATTATATCATGCAAACATTGCCCATAATAGATTCTCATCAAAAAAGGGATACAACTGATTAATAATTAACTAATTAAATATTAATCCATTACATAAAAGCATGGCTTTCAGTAAAAGTTTCTAACAATCTCCCACTTAGACTCAAAACCATGCTGCCACGCATCTCACTTCCATTCCCTTTACGTGACTATCAAAATTCTTGGCATGTAAGCCATTTGTAAAAGGATCTGCTAGGTTGTTTGTTGATGCAATCTTGGTCATAGCTACATCACATTTCTATACGATCGCTCGAATCAAGTGATACTTACACTCGATGTGTTTTCCCTTCTTATGAATCTTTGGCTCCTTCGAGTTAGGAACTGCACTACTATTGTCACAATAGATTGAAATTGATGACTGTATTGAAAGTACCACTTCTAGATCCATCAAGAAGTTCTTGAGCCAAACGACTTCTTGGCTACTTCAAAAACTGCCACATACTCGGCCTCCATGGTGGAATCTACAATACACGATCACTAGATACTCCACCAACTCATGGCTCTACCTCCTAGGGAAAACACATATTTCGATGTTGACTATCTGGAACTCTTATATAATATAAAGTCTGACTCTGTGTACCCACAAGGCACCAGACTGTCTGACAGGTACACCAACATATAATCCTTAGTTCTTTTCAGATACTTGAGTATACATTTTATACTAGCCCAATCTTCTTGTCCAGGGTTAGACTGAAATCTGCTAACCATGTCTGGTGCCTGACAGGTACACCAACATATAATCCTTAGTTCTTTTCAGATACTTGAATATACATTTTATACCAGCCCAATCTTCTTGTCCAGGGTTAGACTGATATCTGCTAACCATGCCGACAACAAAGCAAATATCAAGTCTAGTTCACAGCATAGCATACATGAGGCTTCCTATTGCTGAAGCATTAGGAACTCCCTTAATTTTCTCCATCTCCTCAGATGTCTTAAGACACTATTCCTGGGATAGATAGACTCCGTGTCTGAAAGGAAGCAATCCTTTCTCGGAATCCTACATGCTAAAACGGGCAAGGATCGCATCGATATTGGAAGCTTGAGAAGCCCAACATCCTTTGCTTGATCTCGCAAAAATTTAATCCCAAGGATGTGACAGGCTACTCCTAAATCCTTCATATCGAACTGGCTGGATAACCACAACTATACCAAAGATAACACTCCGACATCGTTTTCAATGAAGAAGATATCATCCACATATAGCAATACAAACACCACCACATTTCCATTGCGCTTCTTGTACACACACGACTTATCTAGACATTGATCAAAACCAAAAAATTTGATTACTAGATCAAAACGGATGTTCCAAGACCTAGATGCGTGCTTAATTCCACAAATGGACTTCTTAAGCTAGCACAACATGTGCTCCTGATCTTTTGCCAAAATTCTGCATCTTTATCTTGTAGTGCCTCCTTGTAGTTTTAGGGTTTTGGCTTGTTGTTCTTCAGGGATCATATCACAAGATTCTCCCAACAACGTATACTGATTGGGTGAAACAATAACCCTCCCACTACGACAAGGTATTGGTGTGTTAACAACAATTTCATGTGATGTAGCCTCTTGTACTATTGGTATTGAAGAAGTCTATGCCGATCTATTTTCTCTCAATTCTTCTAGAACAATCTTACTACTGGACTTGTGATCTATGACATAGCTTTCCTCTAAGTATCAAACATTGGTGCTAACAATGACCTTATGATCCTTCGGACTATAAAATAGAGCAACTTTCGTTCCTCTAGGGTACCCCATCAAAACAAACAAACATTTGTCCTTGATTCCAATTTATCTGCTTTCCCTTTCAACACATGTGTTGAACTATCCCAATTCTGAACATGCCATAGACTAGTTTTGCTCCCAGTCCACAGTTCTGTGGGTGCAGTTGGTACTAGCTTAAATGGTACCAAGTTAAGAATGTACGCTATTGTTTATAGTGCATGTCCCCAAAACGAATTTAGTAAATTTGAATAAATCATCACTAATCTCACCATATCCATAAGAATCATTTCCTTCTTTCTGCTACACCATTATGTTGTGGCATACCTAGCACAGACAACTGGGATGTAATCCCTTCTGCTGCCCCTAGTTCCTAAATACTTCCAAGAGGTATTCGCCACCACGATGAGATCGCAGTGTCTTGATATATTTATCCAGACGCTTTCTAGTTTCCGGTCTATGCTCCTTGAATTTCTCAAGGCATTCAAACTTACGGTGTATCAAATAAATGTAACCATGTCTTGAGTAATCATCAATAAAAGTATTGAAATACTCAAAACTACCTCTATCCTAGATGTTCATAGGTACACACAGATCAAAGTGAACCAATTTCAACGTTTCATTGGCTCTCCCTTTTCCTAGAAAAGGGCATCTTGGTCATTTTACCTTCCAAACAGGATTCATAGACCGGAAGTGCCTCCACTTCTAATGAACCCAAAGATCCATTTCTAACCAGTCTAAAAATTCTATTTAGATTAATATGACCGAGGTGTAAGTGCCAAAGATACGTTTGGTTCAACTTATAAGGCTCATTTCTCTTATATGGCAATTTATTAGTGTTATTCAATTCATTTAGTTGCATTGTAGGAACGATATTATTAATAACGTAGAGATTGTCATCTAATGAACCATAACAAATAAAATGTTTATTTAACTTAATAACCACAGAGTTATTAAAAATAAACCAAATATCCATTTACAACCAAATTAGAAACTGAAACTAAGTTTCTCCTAATTCAATGATCATAAAGACAATCTCTTGAAATTAAACGCCTACTGCAACTGCTGCTACTTTTGTAGCACTTCCCATATGTAGATAAATCTCTTCATCACTAAGTCTCCTATTTTCCTGGAACCTTTGCAATGAATTGCAAACATGATTAGTGGTACCTGTATCTACACACCAGGTATTGGTAGATAACACCGCTAACATGATTCAACTACTAGTGAAAAAAAAATTTCCTTGATTATTCAATTTATTGAGATAATTCGGATAACCTTCTTCTAGTGTCATTTCTGCTTATAGTGAAAACACTTGTCGTTAGGCTTTTTCACTCTACCTCCAAGCTCATAAACTGTCTGAGGAACCGTGGCTTGTTGTTGAACCTTTTCCTGCTTCTTGTTATCTTCCGGCTAAGAAGTAGAAACCTCTTCAACTACACTCACAGTTGTCTATTTATTAACCAAAAGACCCTTGGCTAATTTAACTCTCTTTCAACAGTTTCGTCAAATAATAATGCATTTTGTTCATATTGTAATTCAGGCGGAACTGCTGAAAAAACTTGGTAAGCAACTGGAGCACAATATCAACCTGGGTTTCCCTATTGATTTCAGCTCCTGGGATTTCTAGTTTATTCAGAAGACCTATTATCTTCAGAACATAATCCCCTTACTAGGGTTCCTTCACTAATGGTTATATTCCCCAAATCCCACATTGCAACTTGCCTAGCCGCACCCTAAATATTTATTTTAGGTTATGCATCATGTCATAGGCAGTTTCCAAAAAACTGATGCTGATGTTGCAATACATTCGACATAGAAGCTAAAATGTTACACCGCTCCATCTCATCAGTTGTAACCCAATCTTTATATACCGGATTTCAGGTTCTGTTGCAATTTTAGTGGGTTTGATAGAGCACACCTCAGAGAACACAAATTTGGTCCCCTAACCAGTCGACACAATATCCAGATCCTTTTCTAGTCAATATAATTAAGACTAGTAAATTTGTTTGAAAAAGTCATCAAGTGGATTGAAAGAGACCATTTTTTTTTTTGAATCTGAGAATCACATAACAACAATTATGAAGGGCAATTGTAGACACCCCGATTTTGACCTAAGAAACTTATCAAGCATTCCCGATGATGATATAGACCAATCGTGCATACCTCAAGGCTAAGAACAAGGCTTGAACTCACCAAACACCCTAAACCATTCTAAACCCTCTTAGAACAATCCTAAATCAACCAGAATGACCAAAATACCCTTCAAACCACCCATAAACCTCTTCAAAACAAACCCAAGCCTACACCATCTTCTAGCACATTCAAAACCCTCTTTATTGATATATAATACGTCTCAGTCCATTTTGAAATGAGGGAGATGTGCCCGTTTTACCAAAATGACTTGCTTTCCTGACCTTCTGAGGGTAAAATGGTTACACACTTGGATGTACAAATTATCTTGACCTCAAACCAATTGGGTTAGAAACTAGACTCCATAATCTTTCCAACGCTTCAAACGACGCACAAAACGGAGTTCGCTAGCACCCGGGGCAGCCCCGCAAAGTTTGGCCTGCAGGCCCTTTGAGCGCTCAAACCCCCTGTTTGAGCGCTCAATCTCTGTCCAGTCTGTCGGTGGCAGAGCATCTAATGATGAGATTCCAACTGAATGGCTGCCACCCAGCCGTTTTTCTGTTGCTCTCATGCAACTGATAGACCCCAGGGTAGGCCTAAATTGCTTCATTAGACCCTCCACTTCAAATCAATGCACTTTCCCCCCATTTCTCTCTATATAAACCACCCTCCACCCATTATTTTAGGACCTTTGGCTGATTATCTCTCTCTCACACCCCCCATCAGATCAAACCCACTCTCTCTCATCACTTCAATCATGTTTTAGCCTCTCTCTCCTCCATAGCCACCATCCTCCATCATCTTTAACCTCCAAAACACCCAAAGATCTTCTTTTAAAGGCCTAAATCTCATGGGTCTTTGAAGAAACCACTTCTCACCAAGCCTACTGCCCTCAAACCTTCTTCAAATCCATAAACCCACTTCAATCAGCCCTTGTTCTTCACTGATCATCTCACTTTAATCATTCAAACACTCAAAAATCACCATTTTAAGCCCAAATACAACCCATTCATCAAATCAATCATCCAATCAGCCCTACACCCACACTCATCTGTCCAAAATACTTCATCTATAGCCCATAAACATAGCCACTACTCAATCATCCATCAAAACCCCAAGTTCAAGCCTTGATCAAAGCCAAAAGGTAGAAAATCATGTGAAAAATCACATTTTGGTCGTCCTGAGGGAGACCAGTGAGTTCATGGAGGTTCCACATACCTTCTATGAGCTCACAAGGTCTTAGATATCAAAGAAAATGATTTTCGAAAACCCCAGCTTCAAATGGTCTGAGCGCTCAATGTGAATACTATGAGCGTTCAAACAGGGTTCGAGCGCTCAAACTGTGAGCTCGAGCGCTCATACTACAGTTCGAGCTCTCAAACTATTTTGGCCCCTTTTCATGTTTCTGTGATTTCTGATCATATTTTATGTTGGTAACATCATTATTATGGCTTTTTGGTGGTTCAACAACTCTCAAATCAGTTTATTTTGCCTTTGATCATTGATCAATGAATCCAAAAGCCATAAAAGTGATGTTTCATCATCATCAAGCCATGGATGATCCTATTTCATGAAGCAAACAGTGTATCGCACTCTTTTTAACAATGATCAGATTGTTTAAGCTCACAAAAGCATTAAAGCATGGTCAGAAATCACAGAAGCTCACAGCCCTTGAATGGGGCTTGAGCGCTCAATGCAAGGACTATGAGCGCTCAAACCTTGCTCAGTTTTGGAGTTTGAATCTTGTTTATTTTAGTTCTATTGTTCTGTTTTCAGTTTATGTGGTGTGTGTGCGTTGATGTTTGGCTAAGCCAACCTAATATCGGTGTGTGTGTGTGTGTGTGTATTGATGTTTGGCTAGGCCAACCTGATCTCTTCTCCCCCTCACTCTAATCATGTTTATGCTTGGCCCAATACTCATCTCTCACTCACGGATGCATTTTTATGTTTATTTTGTCAATGTTTTTGGTTCATCAAGTACATCTACATTATTGTGTACTATCTTGGGCTTGTTGATGATCCAAATAAAGGCAGTAAGGCATGTAAACACTCAAACCATGAAGATGGTTTGAGCGCTCAAAGCCTCCCTTTGAGCGCTCAAACTGTTTTCTAGTGCATCAAAAGTTTTCATCATATTAGTCTACTAACTGCGTTTTGAGTGTTTTGGATGCCTCACAATGATATATTTTTCACCCATTCTGCCTTTATTGCCTTGTTTGGTTCATCATCAAGCTTCAAGTTTATGTTAACATGGTCATACCTTTCTGTTTAGTCATCAAAGTATCATTTTCAAGCAGTTTAAAATGCATCAAACATGTTTTCATCAAAATCAGAATCATTAGAAAATCACCAGCATGCATGATTGAACAGGGGGTTGAGCGCTCGAACCCCTGTGTTGAGCGCTCAGACCCCTGGGCAGAGGATCAGATTGGTTTAGCCTGTTTTGCGTACTGTTCATGTCATTTCCAGTTTTCAGTCTCTGTTCAATATCTACTAATGTCATCCTTCTGTTGCTTAGTGTCATTTGTAGTTCATGGTTATTCACTTTCATCATCACTCATGTAGATCACAACGCACAAGCATACACCATAATCCATTGTTATGTTTATCATCGTTATTTGGCTTCCCATCCCTCATCCCCCGTACTTGTTCAAAGTTGAGTTGCATACATTTCTTGTATAATCCCACAAAAGTCAAGTAGAGACCGGTCTTCGAACCGGGCGAGGGGGGTGCCGTAAAACCCTTCCCCTCTCGTAACTGAGCTCCCGAACCTAAGATAGTATGGTGATGACGGGCCAGTAATCCTTATCCATTGAATGAGGCACGAGTCAATCGAGTTCGGTTTCTCGGGGACAATCCGCTAAAACCCGGGTGGCGACTCCGAATCGATACTTCGAGGATATCCCTCCGGAGGTGCGTCCACAGCAATTAAAACTTTTTGTATTTCTATTAAATTGGTTCCCTCAACCAGTCTATTAAAAGAAAAACATTAGCAACCCTACACACCATGAAGAGTATGCCTCGATGGGTAAGTCCACTACTCTTCATCATTCGTGTAGATAGGCACAACCTTTTAATTTTACTATCTAGACACTAAACCGTGCCCAATAAAATTAAATAGCTAATTTGCTTCGGTCCTATAAATAAAAGTAGTGACTCAGATGGAGATGATACTTGTAATTTATAGCTAAGTGTATACCATTACCTAACTTCAAGATCCATTGTTCCGTAATGAACCACCCCAGATGGAGAAGTAGTCCACATAACAATTATCTTGGAGCTATCCTCTAAGGAAGTAAGTACCGATGATGCCATAATTAATTTCGTCCGATGGGGAGGAAGATACTAAAACCAACACACAAAACTTAATTATATCATCTACATACTAGTAATGGAGACTATGTGATTTATACAAAATAAACTCCCTCTCCCACTTAGTTATTTAAAATTTTGTGAGGGATATCAAAATTAACATGTTTGCAAAAACTGTGATCTAGGTCAAAAGCCAAATATTACCATGTTGTCCAAATATGGTAAACTATCACACATGCAAACAAGATGAATATACAAATATTCATAAAAAGGAACATAAATAATATGTATCCCAACTATTATGGTCAAAGATGCAATCCTTGAGCAATAAAGAATCCTTCCAGTCTTGAAATCCTTAAGCAGTCAAGAATCCTTTGAGTCTTGAAATCCTTAAGCAGTAAGGAATCTTTTCCAAACTTGAAATCCTCCACCACCTCCACCGTGGATAGTGGTGGAGGATTTGAACCACCATCATCGGCTTCGTTCCACACCTCAAGGGGGTCAGAATCGTGGAGCTCAAGAGATTTTGGGGTGATTTGGCGACCCCTCCGGCGAATAAAAGTCCAGAGACGTGGTGGCGGCTGCGGCTCCAGCGATGGATTTATCCAGAGGTTTCTTTTTTATGTTTTTTTGTTTATTTTGTTTTTCTTATATTCCCTGTGTGGAATTTTTACCCCCTTCGAGGGTGGTTGTTTACTCCCGTTCGAGGGTAGTTGTTCTTTGTACTCAGTGTATTCTTATCCAAACCACATGGATAACCCGAATATCGGGGGTTTTTACCTTTCGATGGGCTCCGGTTTGGGGTTTGTAGCCCTTTGGGCGGTTTTTGAGTAATTAAAATTTTTTGAGTTTGATCAAAAAAAAAAAAAAACTTGAAATCCTTGAGCAATACATATGTTGAAGACTTAGATACTTTGAATCAATCAAGGAAACCAAAATCCAATCATACTTAGACAAGAAAAATTGGATCTGAAATTTTTCCTGAGTAAACTGCACAGCCTTCAGTATTTTGGACTTTTCTCCCTCATCCGAACTCCGATTGAACTGATTCCAATTGGGTTGGATTCGAAATTCAATTATCTACAACTTCTGTGAAGAACAAAATTTCCAATTCCAATGTTTAATGGGTCAAAACAGCCTTGCAATCTGACCCTAAAAATTTGGAAAAATTCTGCTGCGAGCCAAACATTCTTTTTTCTTTACAATTTTGATCTTCTTGTAAAAAAAGATTATTTTCTCCGTAGTATGCCCCATTATAGAATCTGTAATCTTACAACAGATCTATATATCTAAAACGATACAACTGAAGAAACAAAGATTACATAAAAAAACTTATGCCTCCCACATACTACTATTAGAGATTACAAAACTAAACTTGTAATAAAAAAACAGTAATAGTAACCACGCATAAAACAATTATAAAGCGTGGGATCCAATCACACAATCAAAAATATGCGTGACCATAATAGTGGGATAATCGATTCTGCAAAACAGATGTTAGAACAAACTAGAACTCTGCAAAACAACGGTTAGCACAGTTCTATATCTATGTTCTACGGACAACATGGCTTGTTTAATCCATACGCATGATTACAGCCCGCTCTGATACCACTATTGGGAAATGAATCACATAACCCAGTAATTACGCGTACAGATTAAATAACAAAAATAAACACAAACCCTACAAGGAGGAATTAGGGTTTACCTCTCATCCGTAGACACAAACGCTGGTTGACTTGTTTATTTTAGAACTTGACAGACCTAATTACTGTATGCAACAAGCTTTGCTCGACAGTACCTCATGATCTTCTGCCATATTCCCTTATATCTCGATCATGTAGCCAAGTGTGGACTTCTACATGATCTTTTTGTTCTCTCTCATCCAGCCTTTTATTCTAATTTTCTGAATGACTGTCATCAGACCTAGAGAACATAACGATATATTTATAGGGTTAGAGCAGGGACCTGGGGAGAAATAAATCTGGGCTCCTTGTATAAATAAGAAAACCTAATCCCACCCGGATTCTATTCTTATTTGACAAATTATAATTCACACCACTAAAGAATTATAATTGCACTCCCATCTTTATCTCGATTATATTTTGAGCTCCACGTTATTAAATACTTATTAATCTCCCCACGTTAAGATTACAGATACCCGTTGATTAAATGTCGATTACTAACAGTAAGTTGCTTATGATCTTGGTACAAATGCTTGCAGCTAGATCTCTATGATGGATCTGATAATGCTTTAGGTTTGTACAATTGCTTAATGCTGGTGGTTATCTTTGCTGCCGCTGTGAGTTTTGGTGAAATCTTGCTGCTACTTTTTGTTGCATGCGCCGGATTCCGTTGCCGTGTTGCTGCTTTTTTTCCTTCTACTACTACTTCTACTAGTTTTTTGTTTTGGTTGAGCTTGAGTTTGTTTTGAACATGCCAAATGTATATTGCTTTCCTTGGTTGGCTCCTTGCCAACTAAGCTTGTTTTCAATTTGGTCTTCCAGGCCTTTCCCTATCGTTGTGTAATTCCTTCTATATCTATGAATTTCCTCTTTTGCTGATAAAAAAACATTAAAGGTGTTCCATTTTTTTGGTTTCTGTTAGTGTAAAGTCTTTTAATTATGTGGTTATTGAATTATAGTTAATTTCCTAAAAGCCAAACATTTGGATACCATATTTATTGGTACTTGACATAAGTTTTTAGCATCAAAACATTTATTGAGGACGAAATTTGGATGGCCTTTAGGGACCGAAATTTTTGTCTAGAAAATGAAACTATTGGGAGTTATTTTTTGATTCAGTTGCTGATTCTCCCCTTTTAGCAACAAAACTGTTACGTGGTACCCTAAACTAATTTTTGACTTTTCTACGCCAGAGAAAGAAAGGTACCTTTGTTTTATCGATGTCGTGATTCTGTGTAAAAAAAAAGTTTAATTTGTTAATCTATTTAATTGATTTGGATGTCGTGATTCGGGAAAAAAAAAAGAGGTTTGATTTGTTAATCTATTTAATTGAGAAACGGAGCGTTTAGACATTAAAGTTAATGGCAGCATTTCTTCATTTTTGGCTTGGTATAGAGAATGGCTATAGGAGCTCTCAAGTTCTGATTATTTTGATTGTTCTCGATCATATTTTTAGCACAAACCTCTTCCCAAAATCTCTTTGGCACATGTTTACAATTTGTTTTCTTTTGTTATCCGTGAAACCCCTGACCGAACAAAACAAGGTCCCTTGCCAAATCACCGCCTTCCCTCGTCGCAACGTTCCTCTCACGAAGTCTCCGTATGGCCGTAATTAGAAGAAAAGAACCTTAATTCACGAAATTGAAAACTTAACTGCAACATCCTGAGATTTGAATTGTTACTTGCGAGATTAACCAAAACAAAAAATTTGAAACTGATCTAATCTGCATTTCAAAGGCAAATGTAGAAGAAAGGTATAGATAATAGTATTTATTCTTGAAAACCTCATATGCGTATATCCATGTACAAATTTGATACTATTGTGCATATGCATAATTTTGTCATATATAGGCAAATGGTTTTGGCATTATCATTTCCCCCTATATATATAGTTCGTATCTAATATGGGATCCTGCACTTTGCTTAAGTGCGGACCATATATAGCTCTCGATCGAATTTTGATGATCCGAACCATTCAATGTGTCTAAAATACAATTTTAAGAGTCCTTGCAAGGAATCACCAATAAAATGACTGGAAAAGACTTGATCCAAGCAATTTTTCATAAAACCATATAACCACATACTCAAAGCACTATAAAGAGAGGGTTTCCTCAATTTGTGTTTGACCATTTTTCAATTTGGATGATTTTGCCCATCAATTTCGTCTTATTTATGTCTCATGCCATAAGTCAAATTACGTCCTCTACCCTCACTTCTCCTCTTTTCTGTTTTTCTCTGTAGTGGCGTGTTCGGATATGGGGGGGGGGAGAGAGAGAGAGAGAGAGAGAGAGAGAGAGAGAGAGAGAGAGAGAGAGAGAGAGAGAGACCAGGAAGCCAGAAGATTGATTCCTCTTCCTTGCCTCCAATTCTCCAACCGGATCGCTATACGAAGGGGGGAAAGGGAGACGAGAAAGTCTTCAAGATGGCTAGATTTATTTTCACCCAGGGTTCAGAGTTGCCTCCGTCTTCGCTCCAGCTTTCGTTTTTGGTATGAGGCATATTTCAAGTCCAGTTTCTCTAACATCGAAGCTTCTCACCTAAATAGGTGTAGTTTTAGTTCTAACCCTCTCCCATTATCTCTTATCTTTAATCTCGACCCTAACCCTATTTTTCTTCCCTTTTTCGTATCACCGTGTTTGGTAACATCGCTGCATGTTTGTGGTTTATTGTTTGATTTTTGGCTTTTTAGGTATTGTTTGTGTAACACCCCGAGTTACTTTAAATATTTTATACATTTTTATGTGATGCTCGCCGATTCATTTATATGTTCATAGTTGTTGACAGCGTTCTAGGGTACTTGCGGGACCCATTTAATAAAAAAAGGCCAAATAGAAGATTGGCTTATCTACTATTCTAGGCCTTACAAAATACACCAAGTTTCAATTTCGTCCTTATAGTTTCAGTCGAATTTCAATTTTTCCCTTTTGTCAAATTAATGACGGAAAATGCTTATGTTGTAATGGTTCAAAATTTTGAAAAATAGTTTTATTTCAAAATTTTATTTTTCTTTGTAATGAAACATTTTATTTGGGTATTGTTATTAATTTTTAGACTTTTGTGGGCATAATCTTAATAGTCAAATTTGTTAACTAGTCAATTTGGTAGCCAGTATATATATATGGGGCCGGTTCCCCTCACACTTAAAAAAACACAACACTCTTCCGGGCGCCCTTGTGATGTTCTGAACCATTGATCTTGTTTAAATGAGTAAACCAAAACGTCCTGCAAAATTTCAGCTCAATCGGATATCGGTAAGTGCTTGATCCAAACGATTTTAAAAACACTAGTTCCTGTCACATTTTTTGCAAAACTATTTGGATCAATCACTTATTGATATCTGATTAAGCTGAATTTTGTAGGATCTCCTATTTTAGTCATTTAAACAAGATCAACGGTTCAGAACGTCACAATGGGGCCCAGAACAAAATCGTGTGAGGGGAACCAGCCCCTATATATATATAGGGTTTGCTTCTAATCTGGACTTTTAATTTCCGGACCTCATGATCCAAACATTTTTTTGACGATCCGATCCGTCCAATGTGTTCAGAAGGTGTTTTCAAGAGTCCTTGCGAAAAATCTTCAAAAAAAAATACCGGGAAGGGCTTGATCCAAGCAGTTTTCGCAAAAAATATATATTTACATTTTTTGCGAAAACTGTTTGGATCAAGCCCTTCCCGGTAATTTTTTTTGAAGATTTCCCGCGTGGACCCTTGAAAACACCTTCTGAACACATTGGACGGATCGGATTTTCCAAAAATAATTTGCAACACAAAAAAACCCATTTTTTTCTTATTTCCGGGAGGTGTGGATAAGAAGATTTCCTATATATATATATATATATATATATATATATATATATATATATATATATATATATAGGTATATGTATACTTATACAATACATATATATTGTGTATATATATATATATATATATATATACACACCTATATATCATTTACCCTTCCTATACATCATCTACCTCTCACACATGTTTTTACCTTCCATTTTACCAAAATCTAATGGCTAGGATTATTCCTCACTTACCACAAATCAATGGCTAGGATTAAGTTTTATCTACTAAGGCCATGTTTGTTACCAGGTTTCAGGGGTGGGATTAGGATTGTTAAGGTGGTGGGCCCTTTAAATTGTTGTTTGGTTTGTTTTTTAGGTTTGGGATTAATAGTCCTTTGGGATTTTGAAACCCCCAAAATGGCCGGCTTCAGCAACCCAAGGGATTGAGAAGATGATGACATATTTGACCTCACCCTTTCAATTTTTTCGCACAAATGCCTTGCAGTATATAACGTGAAAAACCCTACACAATACACCACTTCATCTTTTTCTCCAGAGAGCGGCGCATAGAGAGAGACTTGGCGATCGAATTTCTCTGGGCTCGCCGGCGCAATCAAGCACACTCCGGCGACTTCTTTTCTCGATGACCAACGGTACTCTTCCCTTCTCTACTTAATTATAGCCTTTCATTCCTCCTCAATGAAAGGACAGATTGTACACTTTGGTAAATCGATATTTTCCCCCTAGATGGATTCGTTTTAGCCTTAAGTGTCTTCTCCAAAGTTGTAGAGGGCTTCGAGCTCTTCGTTTTTAATATAAGAATCACCCAAAATGGTTTAGAAATGATTCCGGTATCGCAGCCCAAAGTTGCTGTTCGGATATTCTCGGACAGCACAGTTACTCTGTCCAAATCTCTATTTTTCACATAGTTGGAGCGAGTTTTGGGGTTAGACTTCTTCAACAAAGCTGTAGAACACCTCGAGTACTTTGTTTTATACACAAGAATCATTCAAAACAGTTGAGTTATGACTCCGTTCATGCTGTCCAAAGTTTCTGTTCATTTTGCTGCCGATCAAAGTATTTTCGGAATAAATTGTAGTTCAAACCTCCGCCTCTCCAACAAGCCTTCCTTGCCTAGCTTATTCTTGGACCGAGGTAGGATTTTCCTATGCCTTATTCCTAGTGTGTTTAATTATTTTAAACATTGTACTTTTGTAATTTGTACTATACTGTTATGCTTGTGTGTTGATTTGCAAAAATTTCTATAATAATATTATTATTTATTTTTATAGTATCTACCCTATGAATTATTAAATTAGTAATAGATTCTCATTACTATAAGTATGACTATTATTTCATATAAACAATTAAAGCTTGTTATTTATTTTTTTATAAATCGTATAATTTTATACTTTAATCCTTAAGTTTTTATAAAATTATCTATTGGCTTACGAATCCATTACTGGAATCTCTAGTAAGGCTTTTTCTTGGTTTAGCCCAAATCAAGTGACGAGTCTTAAAACATGCCAACGGATTCAAAAGCTAATATCCCTAAGGGTTCCTAATTACACAAATAGGAATTGAGTTTAAGTTTACTATCCTAAATTATGGGGAGATTCTGTCAAAACAACCTACGGCTTGAAGGTAATGAGGCCGAAAAGAGTTTTCAGCTTTTGAAGGCAAAGCTTGTGGAAGCTCTCGTGATGGCACTGCCCAACTTTTCGAGTTGAATGTGATGCATCAAATGTGGGTATAGGTGCTGTCCTAATGCAAGAAGGAAGGCCGATTGCTTATTTTAGCGAGAAACTAAGTGATGCAAAGAAGAAGTATTCGACTTATGACAAGGAATTGTATGCAATTGTGCAAGCTTTGCGACAGTGGGAAGAATACCTCATTGGTGTGGAGTTTGTTCTCTACTCAGATCATGAAGCTTTACGGTTTCTCAAGGCACAAAAGAAGTTGAACTCTCGACATGCTGGCTAGGTATCTTACATGGAAAAGTTCAGTTTTGTTCTAAATCAAAAGGTAGGTTCCTCTAACAAGGTTGCTGATGCTTTAAGTAGAAAATACAGCTTATTGACTACTTTATCTTTTGAAATTGTTGGCTTTGATCTCCTGCCAGAATACTATGCAGCATACTCTTTCTCTTCAAAGGTTTTGCAAAAGTTAAGTGATGGGAAAAGTTAAGATTATTTGCTCATGAATGGGTATCTTTTTAGGGGAAATCAGTTGTGTGTTCCAGAGGGGTCATTAAGGCTTTTAGTCATTCAAGATTTGGTGGGCATTTTGGAAGGGACAAAACTGAATTGCTGGTTAAAGAATGCTATTTTTGGTCATCCTTGAAGAGGGATGCTGCTCATTTTGTGCAAAGTTGCTAGGTGTGTCAAAAGGCCAAAAGTGGAGTGCAAAATACAGGTTTATACCAGCCACTTCCAATCCCTAATGTCCCTTGGGAGGATATTTCAATGGACTTTGTCCTAGGCTTGCCGAGAACGCAGCACGGGTATGATTGCATTTTTGTAGTTGTTGACCGCTTCTCAAAAATGGCTCACTTTGTACCATGCAAGAAATCCACTGATGCTTCCCATGTTGCTACATTGTTTTTCCGAGAGATAGTTTGTTTACATGGTGTTCCAAAATCTGTTGTATCAGATCGTGATATGCGATTTATGAGTCACTTTTGGAAGACACCTTGGAAGCTTTTTGGAACTCAACTTCAGTTTTCTAGTGCTTATCATCCTCAAACAGATGGGCAAACTAAAGTGGCGAATAGGTCGCTTGGAAATTTATTGAGGAGTTTGGTAGGAGACAATCCAAAGAGGTGGGAGTTCATCATTCCTCAAGTTGAGTTTGCGTACAACAGTTCTTTCAATCGATCAACAAAGAAGGCCCCGTTTGAGGTGATTTATGGTAGAAAACCCCATCAAGTGATGGATCTCTTGCCATTAAGTACCCAAGTTCGAGTAAGCATGATGCAGAGGAGTTTGCTATCCACATCAAAAACATTCATGATCAAGTTCAAGAGCGTTTAAAGGAAACTTCTAAGTATTACAAAACCAAGGCTGATGCACACTGCAGGAACAAAGAGTTTGAAGAAGGTGATCTTGTCATGGTTTATCTGCGCAAGGAAAGATTTCCAGCTGGTTCTTATAGCAAGCTCAAGCAAAAGAAGTTTGGACCATGTCGAATACTCAAGAAGCTGGGATCTAATGCTTATCGACTGGAGTTGCCGACAGGATTATCTACTAGTCCAGTTTTCAACATTAGTGACATGTATGCTTATTTTGGAGATGACGACGGTGATTCCTTGAAGCTTGAAGACTTGACTGCTTGTGGACGTCGCCACTGGATGAAAAACTTGTAAAATTGTTTTGAAAATAGAGTCGCCACCCGGGTTTTTATCTTGGAAAATGGTTTAACACCCGAGAAACCGTTTCGAAAAATGATTTTGAAAATATCTTGGAAAATGGTTTAACACCCGAGAAACCGTTTTGAAAAATGATTTTGAAAATAATGTAACTCTCGCAGTTAAAAAAGAATTTGAAACCAGAGATCGTTTTGGATTTGGGAGCCAAGTTACGAACGGGGAAGGTTTTTAAGGCACCCCGCTCGCCCGATTAAAAATGGGTATTTACTAAACATTTGGGATTTTTAGAAAATATTTTAATGCAAAACTTTATTCAAATAAACAACTAATCATGCAAAATAAGCAATTAAAAGACAACAGATAATATAATTAATGAAATAATTGAAAATTATTTCAAGAAAAACTATTTTCTCAAACTGTTTATAAAGGAAAATGATTTTAAATTTCGGATTTGAAAAAGAGTACCGCACAACACTCAAAGTGTACCGTGCGGCACAGAAGGTATGCCGTGCGGTACAACCCATACAACCAATGGTCAAAATTTTCAAAAGAATGCCGCGCAGCACTCCAAGTGTACTGTGCGGTACAAGAGGAGTGCCGTGCGGCACTGTTTATTCTGCAAACAGTTTGAAAAATTAGTTTTTCAACAAAAAACAAATTGAGGGCATATCCAGGGTATGAAACATGATTAAAACTAATTACTTTGAACTGGAAAATGATATTTTTTTATTAGAGAATGTTCCTCCTCGTTGGATTACTTTGTACAAAGCGATGTTTTCACCGTACAGTGCAATCAGGAGGTCTTTGATCAAAAAGGTTTTTGCTATAACACGGGTCTATCAAATGCGGAGACAATATAGAAGATCATCCCGCACTTGGTATCCCCCCCCCCCCCCCCCCCCCTCAGGGTACCAAAGTTATAAACTTCGGCGAAACGGAATCGTATCTCCGGTTGAAACCTCACGGAATGAACCACCTTTTGGAGCCTTTGGTTACGGCTTGGGCCTCCTCCTTACTCTAGACTTTGTCCCAAAATAACAACAAAGATGATCGATTGCTAGAACTAAAGGAATTTGGAATGGTGAACTCATGGTTTTGAGCTGAGAACATGGTATTTGGTTTTCTAATTGGGTTTTCTTTTGTGGGGCTTTGAGGGTTGTTTTCTGGTTGAAGGATGATAGTAGTAGGTAGTTTAGGATGTGAGTATGGTTGTAAACAGAGTTCAAGAGAGGTTAACCATGATTTTTTTCAATGCTCTATTCTTGACAAACCGGTCGGGATTTTATAGCCATGGAAATCGGCTTGGCCTCCAAGTATCCTTGATGCCCACTCAATGTAATCATAGCTATTGTATAGCCTTTAAGCCTTGCAAGAAATCATCATGAAGATTGAGGAAAGTGTAGGGGGAATAAATCCACCTCTCCTTGGTTCGCGTGCTGCCTTCACTTAACCGTAAATCTGCAAGACAGAAAAAGGGTTAGAGCACCTTTGCCTCTCGTTGGCAAAGGCCCTCCGATGCCTAAGTTAGTATCACGTACTTGAACTCATAAATCACTCAATGCATATGAAAGCAATTCACAGCGTACCTTTTGTCATGGTTATTGCCTTGTATTTATAGGTGTAGACGTTCATCATCCTTAGGCATCTCGTGCCCCCTGTTTCCTATTCTCTTTAGGAATCCGTTTCCTAATAGGACTTTCCTATTAGGGACAAGTCTCCATGTCCTGCTAGATCTCGTCTAGCAGGGGTCTTCTTTTCCATATAGGATTCTTTCCTATATGGGGTATACTCCTAATCACGTTAGGTCTTCCCATATTAATCCCTTATTTCACGGGATTGCTCTTTTTCTCATGAGGAGCCGCTGTAGAATATTCTGGAATGTCTCGCCGCCTTATTCGTGGCGGTGCCGTACTTCCACGTAACTCGGACTAACCCGTACATAACTCAACTCATCACGCCGAGCTGAATTATGTATTCCAGAATGCTGTTTAAGCTATATTCGTAGCCTTCTTAGCTCGGCCATATTAGGGCATCCCTTCATGTCTCATGCCGAGCTAGGGCATCCTGATGTATTAACTTACTTAATTATTCTGACCTTATTCATGGTCAGTACAGCTCGGCACAGGGCTAGGGCGGTACCGAGCTACTCACCCTCTCGTGGTGATCAACTAAGGCACGTGCTATGCCCTTAATTAGAGTTAATCAGGTTTTACCCACTCCAATTGCTCCCCAGCTCTGCCACTGCTATCACTCATTAGCAGTGCGCAGAGCTTCAACGGCTCCTGATGCATTTCCCGCACGCGTCCCCCTCACGTGGGGAACAGGGTTGTTTTCACATTTAATGCGAAGTGACCCGTTGGTGGCTCGGATAAGCCTAAAGGACGATTCCACTGATGTTCTGCACACGTCACACCCCACTTTCATGGGGTTTTGGGCGGGATAATGATTACTTTTCCCCCTAAAACCCTTCGAGTCTTAAAAAAACCTCTTCCCTTCTTCATCACTTCATTTCGTCAGAAGCAAAGAAGAGAGAGAGAAGAAATCCCTTCCTCCGCCATCAACGTAACTCTTCGAATCTACTCACCTACAGCTTTTCATCGTTTTTCCTCCGTCCTTGCCGGAAAGTTTACTCCTAGGCCGCCTTTTCACGTAAGTACGCCTTCCCGTTCTTGATTTCCCGTTATCCGTTGAAACCATTAGGCTTCATTTTTCGTCTTCTTCCCCTGGGATTTCAATAGTGAAACCCTAACTTAGATTTTCAGAAAATGGGAAGACATAGGGCCCTCCTTAGTACTCTAGAAAAAGTAGCAGAATTCTGTACAAAGTATGAGATCCCAGATGATGTTCAGTTTCGTCTGAACAATCGGTATGACCTAATTGAACAAGGTCAGGATCAGAGTAAAATCCATATCCCTTTGATTTTTATAGTTGAGGGAGGCCTTAAGTTCCCCTTACACTCCTTCTTCCGTGAGGTCTGTAGCAGGTGTAGGCTTAACCCAATGCAACTATGCCCTAACTTTGTTAGGGTGGTCATGGGCACTCTTGCCCTAAATAGGTTGCTCAACCTGCACCTAGACTGGTGGGATTTGCATTATCTATACAGTGTAGTCCCCACAGCCGACCATAATTACTATTTTAAGGCCAGAGACCCTGATCAGAGGCTTATCACGGATTTGCCCAATTCCTCAAAGGGCGAGGCGGATGACTATCTCGTAGTCACCGGGAATTGGGAGCCGAGGGATGCTGCGGGGAACACTATTGGCTTTGCCTGTCCCACAGCTCCAGGCCGACCATGTCAGTACCCTTTTCCTTGCTTAATCAGTTTTGGTTTTTATTAAAACGTTCTATCCTCATTAATCACCCCCTTACCGCTTTGTTATTGCAGCGAGCAACATTAACCACGGAGGCCGTTTGATCCACGACAATCTTCATCGAGAAGACATCGCTCGGGCCCTCTATTTCGACGGATTCGAGCCTACTCCCGTGGGGTTAGGCCGATCTTCACATCTCCTTTTGGGATACACGCCAAGCTATTGGGGGAATATCCGCAGAGTAGGCGAGCCACGATCGAGACACCCCTGGCCCCCTCCGGCTCCATTACTTGCTACTCGCCCTCCGACTGAACAAAGAAGGACCCGTTCTCGCAGGGGCCGAGCTATAAGGGGATCAACACAGTCCCGAGCCTCAAGGGATTTTCAGCAACAAGTGACATTCGCTCACATCCCAGAGGTTCTTACTGCCATCCCGATTCTCGTCCGAGCTGACCAAGAACCAAGTACATCTGGGAGGGTAATAGTAGTAGAAGAAGAAGAAGAAGAAGAAGAAGAAGAAGAAGAAGGGGCAGATCTTCGTGCAATCGTTCGCTCCTTAGCTGATCAATCCGTTCAATTTTTAGACTCATCTGGTTACAGCCCATCTCCGGACCGAGAAGAGATGCCTCTCCAGCCAATCAACCTGCTAGGCGAGTTGAACCTTGACGGGAGGGCTTCTCGTTCTCCCCCGGCCGTTCATGTTGTCAATCCTTCTGAAGCACCTGACGCCTCTCCCCCTGAGCAACAGAGGGACAAGAGACCAGCAGAGAGCCCTAGTAACGCTCAACCTCCCCCGCAGAAGAGGAGGACAGGAAGCTCGGGCTCAAGCCAACGCCTCACTGACTCCCTTCCACTGGTGCAGCCTTGGACTCCAGTGCTTGCACGTCCTGATGGCACTCCTTTAAACTTGATCGACAAGATCTCTTCTACGGATGTAGCTTTTGGCATATCCAGAGCTACTCTTCTCCCGTTTGATATGGAGAGAGAGAGACAAACAGTTCTTATGATACACTGATGAAGTCAATTTTTCAATCAAGCGCCAAGGTAAAAATTCCTTCCCTTTATTTCCTCTGTATTGAACCTTTGTCTCGTCCTTATCAGTTGTACTTCTGCCTTGCAAATTATGCAGAAAGCGTCCATTGGGCTGGAGAGAGCCAAAGATGTCGAGAAGGAGCTAAAAAGAGAGCAGAAAAGGGCGGAGAAAGCGGAGAAAGAGAGTGCGGAGCGTGCTCAGTCTTTGAAAGAGGCTTGGGGAGAGGTGGAGGCTTTGAAAGGGGAGACCGCTGAGCTAAAAAGGAAAGCTGCTGAGGTTGAGCGCGAACTTCGTCAGCAACTTGCAGCTGCAGAGGCGAAGGCCGAGGCCGAGGCCGAATATGACCGTGCCGTTGTTGTGGTCACTGACAACTACCGAGCACAGATGCCAGCTGTGCAAGATGTTGTATGGGGTGCAGCTTGGCAGAGGTGCCTCACTAAGCTCGGTGTGGATCCTTCCTCCCCTCACTGGGTTGACATGGAACTCCCCAGTGTGGCAGCAGCCGCCCAAGCTAATCCTGACGCTGGGGCTCAGCCCCTCTCCGAAGCCCAACCTGAAGCCCTTACCGAGCAGACCCCATCAAGTGAGACCTCCACTGACCTCACCATTTTAGGGGACGGCGCTGCTGAAGGCCTAGGAGGTGACAATCCGGACCCTAATCTTGCCACTGATGCTGGACAGAACAGTGAAGAGGCTTGATGCCTGTTTTCATTCCTGTCTTGCTATTATCTGAACTCTGTTCTCGACCCTGCGTGGTCTTGTTTGGCCGTCTGTGGCCTGTTTTGTCACTTTGGTACTTTTCAGTTTCACCGTACTCGTTGTTTCATGCTCTCTGATTTTTGCAAATGTGTCTAAGTATGTTCGTACTCTTTACTTCGTCAAGTCTTTTTATGCAGTCTTCGTTGCAAGTTGTATGTTTGTTTGTATGCTAGGTGTTCAAGTGTCTTCATACTTGAACTTTCTACAACCTAAGTGTTTTCATACTTAGGAGTTTACTAAGTTTCTTCATACTTAGATTTTACTGCTACAATATTCGTTGCAAGCCTAAGTTCCTTCATACTTAGAATTTAATTTCAAATGTCCACGTACTTGGGTCCTTGCATTATTCGTTGCAAAACTATCTAAGCGTTTTCGTGCTTAGGAAATTTTTTACCAAGTGTCCACGTACTTGGATACTTGCATTATTCGTTGCAGATCTAAGTTTCTTCATACTTAAATTTTGGTTGCAATGTTCGTTGCAGAAGTTCTAAGTTTTTTCATACTTAGATGTCGCAAGTGTCATCGCACTTAGATTTGTTAATATATTCGCAATACACATACTCTGCTCCCCAATAGGAATCCAAACCGGAAGCAATTTTGGGTTCGTATTTAAACAATGCCATAGTAAGAAAACAAATGGGATTTTATTCATGCTTGAAATAAAGACAATGGATCTAACTGACTCATGCTGGTGATTTTATTCGTAATCCCGACAAGGTATTAAAAACAGACGTGAATTTACTCGTATTCACTTGAAAAAGGATGTGATTATATTCGTAATCACATAAACAAATTACTGGTAGAACTTTCTCAGGTTCTGGACGTTCCACGGCCGTGGTACTGGGTCTCCATCCAGGTCGGCCAAACGATAAGCCCCAATTCCAGCAATTCCCACAATCTTATATGGGCCTTCCCAGTTCGGTCCAAGCTTCCCATCAGTGGATATCTTGGTGTTGGCCAAGACTTTCCTCAGGACAAGATCCCCAATCTTGAACTCTCTTGGCTATACCTTTTTGTTGTAACTTCTTCGTTGCTACTCCTGGTACACGGCCAACGTAATAAGTGCACGCTCCCTCCTTTCCTCAGCAAGATCAAGCTGCTTGGCCAAGGCTTTATCATTGCCTCCTGACTCCACAAGAGCAGTGCGAATGGTTGGCAAGCCAACTTCCAACAGAATTACTGCCTCTGTCCCATAAGCAAGGGAATATGGCGTCTCTCCCGTAGATCGCCGTGGGGTGGTCCTATATGCCCAGAGCACGGTTGGTAGCTCGTCTGGCCATTTCCCCTTCTTATTCTCCAACCTTTTCTTGAGACTCTTCAGGATAGACTTGTTTGAGGCTTCTGCTTGCCCATTGCTCTGTGATTAAGCTGGGGTTGAATAGTAGTTTCTGATGCCGTACTGGGCACAGAAAGCTTTGAACTCTTTGCCGAACTGGGACCCATTGTCTGAGATGATGGAGTAGGGTACCCCAAATCTTGTAATGATCTTGTTCCATACGAACTTCTCCACCATAGCTTCCGTAATCTTGGCTAGAGCTTCTCCTTCAATCCACTTAGTGAAGTAGTCCGTGCCAATGAGCAGGAATTTTCGTTTCCCTGTTGCCATGGGGAGAGGACCCACGATGTCCAATCCCCATTGGGCAAATGGCCATGGGCTGGTCAGAGGTAACAGATCCTCCGCTGGAGCTCGGATGAGAGGGGAATACCTTTGACACTTCTCACACTTTTTCACAAAAGCTTTTGCATCTTCTTGCATGTAAGGCCACCAATATCCCTGGGATATTGCTCGGTGGGCTATGGATCTTCCTCCAGTATGTCCTCCACAAGTTCCAACATGGATTTCGTGGAGGAATTTCTGAACAAGAGCTGGGTGTACACATAGTAAATACGGGCCAAGAAAAGACTTTCTATAAAGCTTACCTTCTGAGGAGAGCCAAAAGCGTACTGACTTGGTCTTGACCTTGTGAGCTTCCCTCTTGTCTTCTGGCAAGGTCCCATCTCATAGGTATGCCACTATTGGGTCCATCCAGCTCGGCCCAAACTCTGTCTCCATCACGATTTCCACTGCTCGGCCAATGCTCGGTTCACACAAATGATCCACCACCATAGTTTGGCGATACTCCGTCTTGATTGCTGACCCTAAGCAAGCTAACGAGTCTGCATGCGCATTCTGGCCCGAACTGATTTGTTGAATGTGGACTTCATCAAATTTGTCAAATAGATCCTTGGCTGCTTCTGAATACGCAGCCATCTTTTCGCTTTTCGTAGCGTATTCTCCTGAAAGCTGGTTAACAACCAATTATGAGTCACAAAATACTCTTAGCTTATTTACCTTGAGTTCCAGGGCACTCCTTAATCCAGCGAGTAGGGCTTCATATTCTGCCACGTTGTTAGTGGCACTAAATCCCAGCCGTAGTGCTTGCTCCAGAACCAACCCTTTGGGAGAGAAAAGCACCACCCCTGCTCCAGATCCTTTGTTGCAGGCTGACCCATCAACGTAAATCCTCCACTCGTCTGGATCTAAATTGGCCATTCTCATCGGTTGTTCGGGATTACTGGTCGGCTCCTTCTCGTGGAGGGCTGGTGGTGGTGGAGCCACTGCTGGTGTGAACTCAGCTACAAAATCGGCTAAGACCTGCCCCTTTATTGCCGTCCTGGGCTGATAATCAAGGTCAAACTGGCTAAGTTCGATGGACCACTTGGATATTCGTCCAGAGAAGTCTGCCTTCCTAAGCAAGGCCCTTAGTGGATATTCAGTGAACATAGTGATCGGATGCTGTAAAAAATAGTGAGGAAGTTTTCTTGAAGCTATGACGAGAGCGTATACCAGTTTTTCCAACGGTAGGTAACGTGTCTCAGCATCTAACAATGTCTTGCTCACAAAATAGATCGGAGCCTACTCTGTCCCCTTTATTCGTAGGAGAACCGAGCTGATTGCATGATCGGATACCGCTAGATATAATATCAACTGCTCCACAGCTTCTGGAGTAGAGAGTAGGGGTGGTGACGACAAGTAAGTTTTCAATCCTTGGAAAGCCTGTTCCTGCTCGGCTCCCCACTCATATCCTTCTCTCTTCTTCAGAAGTTGAAAGAATGGTCTGCAACGATCTGAGGACTTGCTGATAAAACGGTTAAGAGCTGCTACCATCCCTGTTAGCCTTTAAACCTCCTTCGTGGTCTTTGGGCTTTGAAGGCCCTGCAGAGCCGTGATCTGATCTGGATTAGCTTCAATCCCCCTCTTAGTTACTAGGTGCCCTAGAAACTTCTCCTAACTGACTCCAAAGGCACACTTGGAGGCGTTTAACTTTAACTTGTATTCTCTCAGAATATTGAAAGTTACCTTCAGGTCAGCAAGATGATCAGGCTTCAACTTGCTTTTTACCACCATGTCGTTGTGTAGACCTCCATGGTTTTGCCGAGCTGTTTCTTGAACATCTTAGTAACTAACCTCTGGTAGGTTGCCCCAGCATTCCTTAGCCCAAACGGCATAAACCTTGTAATAGTAGAGTCCCCTTGGTGAGATGAAGGATGTTTTTTCCTGGTCTAGCTCATGCATAGCTATTTGATGATATCCTCGATATGCGTCAAGGAAGCTCATTCTTTCATAGCCTGATGTGGCATCTACTAGCTGATCGATCCTGGGAAGTGGAAAGCTGTCCTTCGGGCATGCTTTGTTGAGGCTGGTGAAGTCCACACAGACTCTCCACTTCCCGTTTTTCTTTTTGACCACAACGGTGTTGGCTAGCCAATCCGGATAGCTCACCTCTCGTATGGCATCCACTTCTAGTAGCCGTTCCACCTCTTCGATCACAGCGTCCGCGTGCTGTGGTGCCGACCTCCTTGCCTTTTGAACAACTGGTTTGTGCTGAGGATCCACATTCAAATGGTGACAGATAATTTCGGGGTCTATCCCAGGCATCTCCTGGGGGGTCCATGGAAATACATCGATGTGGTTCTTAAGAAAGGCAACCAAGTCCCTTTCCTCTTGCTCAGCGAGGGTTTCACCGATCAAGAAATACTTTTCTGCATCGTCCTCTTGAACCTGTATTTTCTTCAATCCCTCCACCATATTCTTGGTGGGATCACCTCCGACGTCCTCCAAGGTCGGCTGATCCAGTGTTTGTACCAACTCGGCCCTTGGGGACTTTTTTAGGACCATGTTGAAACATTGATCGGCCACCCTTTGGTTACCCTTGATGCATTCCATACCATCTGCTCCGGGGTATTTGATCTTCTGGTGGTAAGTCAAAGAGACCGCCCTCATTTTGTGCATCCATGTTCTTCCTATAATCACGTTATAGGAGGAAGGGATGTCTACCACGAGAAAATTAGTCTTCAGCACTACTGTTCCAGCTCGAACGGGTAGCGTGACCTTCCCCATAGGCCATACCGTTTGTGCACTGAAGCCAACCAGGGGGACGAGACACTTTTGTAACGAGTTTGTTGGGAGTTCCATTTTCTTGAAGGTGTCGTAGTACATGATTTCCGTGCTCGCCCCCTGATCAACGAGTATTTTTTCCACGTCATACTCCCCTATTCGTAGGGTAATTACCAATGTGTCGTTATGGGGTACTGTTACTCCATCTAGATCATCATCAGTGAAGGTAATGGGAATCTCCATTGCTCCCTCAGCCCTCGGCCTTTTCGTGCCGAGCTTCATAACTTGTCTTGCTTGGCCGTTTACCCTTTGGATGTGCCTTATTTCATTATTCATGTATGGGGCAACTAATCCATGTATCATATGGATCGTTCCTTTTGGACCTTTCTCGTAGTCCATCTCTTCTATTAGCTCGGCGTCATTCTTGCTATCAGCCAAAAATTCCTTTAGATGGCCCTCCGCCACCTTTTCGTCCAAGAACTTTTTATACTCCACACAGTCCTCAGTCATGTGTCCCCAATCTCTGTGGTAGATATAGTGTTGATTGGTAGCCCTCCTCTTCTCTGGGTTCCCAGTCATCTTTGGGGGTCTTCTGAACCACTGCTCATTCTTGATCCTGTACAGCATCTTGTAGATTGGGATATTGAAAGTCGCCATGATGCTGAAGTATGACTTGGGGTCTAGGTCAGCTTTGTCCTTCTTCTGTTGCGCATAATCCTTCCTTCCTGTTATGAAATCCTTTTTGTATACCCTTGATTCCACCGTCTTCTTCTCTGGGAGCTGAGGTTGTCCAGCTACGATCTTCCCCCCAGCCTGCAGGATGTCATCTTCCACCCGTGCATGCTCCTGAATTCTCTCCATCAGTTTGGCCACAGTCTTGACCGGATGCATGGTAAGCGATTCTCATAGCTTACTATGCACGGGCAAACTTGTTTTGAACGTTGCCAGTGCATATTCTTCGCTGCAATTTTCAATCTCATTGAAAGTTTCCCAATAACGCTTCGAGTACTGCCACAGAGTTTCTTCATCCCTCTGTCTCATAGAGGTTAGTGCGTCAAAAGTTTTTGGGGCTGCTCGGCTTGTCAGGAACCGAGCAGTGAATTCTTCGGCTAGTTGAGTCCAGCATAAGATAGATCCTTCTGGGAGTTTATGGTACCAGCTCAAGGCCACTTTCCCTAGACTGGACGGGAACATCTTGTATAGCAAGGCATCATCTTGCTCATGCATAAACATGGCCTGCTGGTAGTGTTGAATATGGGCTACAGGATCTGTGCTGGTTTCGTAAGGAATGAACGTTAAGTGTTTCACCCTGCTCGGTGTCTTCTCTGCGCAGATCCAGTGGGCCAGTGGTGACTTAGAGATATGGCCTAAGGCTTCCTTAGCTGCTTCTCATGCAGTTTTGGGGCCTGCATCAGCTCGGCAAGCGTCCCTCCCTCTTGCATATTGCTCAGGAATGTGTTCATTGGAACCAAATCTCTCATATTTGTCCCTAGCATGCTTCCTTCTTTCTCTTTTTTCAACAGAAACGCTCCTGTCTCTCCTTTTTTGTGGAGAGGCTGCTCGGTCAGTGGAGACGTTGTCGTGATGACGACTTTTCTTTTCTTTCTCATAATGCACGGATCTCGTCCGTGAGCGTAGATCTTTTTCCTTCTCCTGAAGCTGCTTTTTTAGGTCCTGAATCTCTCGTTCTCGTCGAGTGACTTCACAGGCCAATTCTTCTGCCTCTTGCTCCTTTTTGTCGAGGCTATCCTCCCTCTCTCGATTCCTTGTGTGCTTATGACCATCCTTCCTTGGGGGGCTCCTCCCCCGTTCTCGTCAGGTGGAGGCTTCCCCACCTCTTGGTGGTGTTTTTGAGTGTCCTCGCCTTTCGCCTGTCCTTGGAGAATCATGACATATTAGGCGTGTATCCCTGAATTTTGGAATCTCAGGGATGTGCCCTATGTTGAACCTCCTTGTTGCTAGCTTTTTTTGTGGTGCTCTTAGAGCCATGGGAGTTTTGTCCACCCTTGTGCTCTTTCTCGTAGTATACACAAGCGTGGTACCATCGTCTTCTACATCCTGCGTTCGTGGAGTGCACAAAAGAGGCTCTGAAAGCACCATTGTTGATCTCTGTTAAAAAGGGATCGAGCTTTTACGTAAGCGTTTCCCACAGACGGCGCCAATTGTAGGGGGAATAAATCCACCTTTCCTTGGTTCGCATGCTGCCTTCACTTAACCCTAAATCTGCAAGACAGAAAAAAGGTTAGAGCACCTTTGCCTCTCGTTGGCAAAGGCCCTCCGATGCCTAAGTTAGTATCACGTACTTGAACTCATAAATCACTCAATGCATATGAAAGCAATTCACAGCGTACCTTTTGTCATGGTTATTGCCTTGTATTTATAGGTGTAGACGTTCATCATCCTTAGGCATCTCGTGCCCCCTGTTTCCTATTCTCTTTAGGAATCCGTTTCCTAATAGGACTTTCCTATTAGGGATGAGTCTCCATGTCCTGCTAGATCTCGTCTAGCAGGGGTCTTCTTTTCCATATAGGATTCTTTCCTATATGGGGTATACTCCTAATCACGTTAGGTCTTCCCATATTAATCCCTTATTTCACGGGATTGCTCCTTATCTCATAAGGAGCCGTTGTAGAATATTCTGGAATGTCTCGCCGCCTTATTCGTGGCGGTGTCGTGCTTCCACGTAACTCGGACTAACCCGTACATAACTCAACTCATCACGCCGAGCTGAATTATGTATTCCAGAATGCTGTTTAAGCTATATTCGTAGCCTTCTTAGCTCGGCCATATTGGGGCATCCCTTCATGTCTCATGCCGAGCTAGGGCATCCTGATGTATTAACTTACTTAATTATTCTGACCTTATTCATGGTCAGTACAGCTCGACACAGGGCTAGGGCGGTACCGAGCTACTCACCCTCTCGTGGTGATCAACTAAGGCACGTGCTATGCCCTTAATTAGAGTTAATCAGGTTTTACCCACTCCAGAACGATTGCCAACAATTTGAGCTGCTGGAACGCCTGCATAAGTCGGATTGATGTATGACAGTGCCGAGCGGTACTCTTCCACCGCCATTGTAAAAAAAAAAAACAATGTGCGTGACTGAGGGAGCACCGTACCTGAGAGATGAGTGCCGTGCGGCACTGTTGACCGTGTTGACTTGAAGAATTTCATTTCGAGAGGCTTTCCGAACGTTTCTTTTCATCATCGGGGATTAAAAACGTGTACGAGGGTTCAATTTTGGGGTGTCTATAGTTGCCTCTCTTTGACGAGGCTTATCAATCATTGTGTGATGAAAGTCGCGTCAAAGATAAAGACACCCCTCGATTTAACATTCTCGTACAAAACAAACTAGTAAATGTGATGCATGCATACGGTCTAGCTCATATGAGCTGCCTACGTACCCCATTGTAGGGATTAGACCATAGTAGTTCGTCAGTGCTTAATACATATGCAAAATGATGGATATACAAACACAAGAGTTATAGAAAACTTATCTGATTTGGATTGTGAGGATTGCCACCTTGTTCTTCAACAAGGAAAAAACAAATGATGTGCTGTGAACGAAGTCAGTGAGTTAGGCTCCGTGAGTGTGCAAAACCAACGAGGTCTCGCGAAAAGTATAAGTAGTACGAGACCAGCGAGGTCCCCGAAAAAAGTGAGTAGTGCGAGACCAGCGAGGTCCCTTGAAAAAAGTGAGTAGAGCGAGACCAGCGAGGTCCCCGAAAAGTGATTGGAGCGAGACTAGCGAGGTCCCCGAAAAGTGGATTGGAGCGAAACCAGTGAGGTCCCCGGAAAAAAAAAGTGAGTAGAGCGTGACCAGCGAGGTCCCCAAAAAAAGTGAGTAGAGCGAGACCAGCGAGGTCCCCATGAAAAGTGATTGCTCCCCATGAAAAGTGATTGGAGCGAGACTAGCGAGGTCCCCATGAAAAATGATTGGTTAAGAAAAGATACGTGGCTTTAAAATCCTTTGGAAAATTGATTTAGTGCCAAAAACATTTGAAAAATACACAAGTGTCGTGCGGTACACAAAGTATACCGTGTGGTGGAGTTCAAAATGTGTGTACCGTGCAGTTGAGCGTGAGTGCCGTGCGACACAGTGGATGTATCGTGCGGCATAAGCGGTTGTAATTCCCGATCCATAACCACCCAAACTCTTGATTCTTCCTCTCATTCAAACTTTGGTCGGTTTATCTTGAGAGAGAGGAGTTCAAAACCCACTCTCTTCGTACTCTTCTTCTCCCCTCTTACTTTCCCCAAATTTCTTCTTCCTTTAGGCCCAAATCTTTCCGAAACCGAACTCCCTCTTCCGAAATACTCCGACCATGGCTGATTCTGGTGAGGAGCAAAGCCACTCCACCGTGTCTGGTGACGACACAATGTCGTCGGTCTTCGAGGAGGAGAGTACGCCGTCCGACGCGACTGGGGGTGGCCCATCCATGGCTATTCCGGCCGAAATTGAGTTGGCTACTGTAGATCCGGTTCACGAAGCATCTCGGGCAGCACCGGTTGAGGCTGAAATGACACCATCCATGCCGGAAAGGGTATCGATGGGGCTTGGTGAAGCCCATCTAGGTGAGACATCATCTCCGGTGGGGCCACGGGACACCATAGGTGCCGTTGGTTTGGTTAGTGGCATGGTGGGAGATGGCGGTACTGTTGGTGAAGACAAGAGTGCCACACGGCACACTCAGAGTGCCGTGGGTGACATCGGGAGTGCCGCGGCTGTTGATCAGAGTACCATGGCAACAAGTTTCTGCTGTGCATGGAGGTCTTGAGGCCATGGATATTGATACTCAAGGCATAGGTACTCCAATTTCTGATATTGCAATGAACATTGGCGGTATTGATGTTGTAGTAGAGAAAACAGGTGTTGGGGAGAGTACGGGTAGTGGTTCCCAGGTTGGTACTGTACTTGGTGATGTTCTGGAGGCTACCCATGTGACTTAGATTCCTGTAGGGGTGAGCGCACTGTGACTGATATACCAGTGACTTAGAGGGGGTCAGGTGATAGTGATCTACATGTAGAGGATGTTGTGGGCGAGTGGTAGTGATAGTGAGGAGACACCTCTGGCGAGACCTGTTTCTCGTGCTTTTGGGGGTTCGGTTGTTGTAATTGGTACTGCTAGCGTGCAAGAGGCAGAGGTTTTAGAGCCTCCACTGTTCCCGTAGGGTAGGTGTGACTTTAGCAGATACTTTGGAGGGGGCGAGAGATGAGGATATTTTAGCGACTATGCAGGAATCCCCCTAGTTTGCAGATATTTTGACCCAGGAGAGTGTGCCGACACATGTTCAGGATGTTGAGCATGAGGAGAGATAGAGAGAGGCTGAGGCAGCTATTGGGGTGCCTCGTTTGACCATAGTGCAGGAGGTTGAGCTGGAGTTGGAGCACAGGGTTCCCTTTTCGCCTACTACTTATGTGTTACGTGTCCACTTCTTCGTTCCTTTGGGGTGTGACACATACATGCCCTCGCTGTCTTTTTACGTGGACACACAGATTTTGCTCGACCGCTTGACTCACATTACTTTCAGGAATCCGTTGGTATGCATTCTTTCTCTTTTAGCTTGCACTTGTTTGCTGTTTATTTCTCTTTATAGTGACTGATAGAAATCATATTATGTTTTTGCAACAGTCTCAGAGATCTCTTGGCGGTTATGGGGGTTCAGCAAATTCCTTGGAGTATTACAATGCTTTGCCGTCGAGTGTGAGAGCCTTGGTTGATGCAGCAGGATTTACCACCTTCATTCGGATCTTGGCCATGACGAGGACAGATCGCAGGTTGATGATAGGCGCGCGAAATTCCTGGATTTAAGCGCCTAAGTAGGGTAGAATTAGCGCGTAAGACGTACGGTTAATTCTCATTTTCCATTTAATGCGTGCACGTGGTTGGATTTGGTGTTTGTGCTTAATTTGCAGGAAATTGAGATATTTTGGCGCTAATGAGAGGTACGTGGAAAGGCCGCGATGGAACGTGAAGAGCGAGCAAGGCTGTGGAGACTAAGTGGTGAAGTTAATTTCTCGAGAAGTGGTTAGTATCATCGGGAGCGCTACAGGGATTTGACGGAGCGCTCGGGAATGGCACAACAGGGCTCACAATCTGAACAGAGCCTTCGCGAGCGCTACACCAAAATGGGTGTAGCGCTACCGCGATACTTCGAGGTCAATGAGCACAGGAGGGTCAACGGTCAAAGCGGCAGTAAGGGGTTCGGTAGCGCTACACCATTTTTCATGTAGCGCTACCGAGAGCTTAATTTGGCTGCGAAACGGCGGCATTTTGGTGTCGCATGGAGTTAATCTCATTTCTTTTCCGAATTGTAATTGTAATTAGCGGGGGTTCCATACAAATACCTCTTTAGAACTCGAAATTAGGGTAACACACAATTCATAATTTACGTTTTATTTTTCTTAACTTTGGCTGCTGTTTTCAGGATTATTTCGGATTCAAGTTTAATCCAAGTTCTTCAGGTTTTCCATTTTTTTTTCTTGTTCTTCTAATTCGTTCTCTTGCCGCAAACTTGTGGTATCGTGTTTTATTCTTATTTCAATTGCCAGAATCATGTTTAGTTCTAAATCTATGTCTGGTGCATTCAACAAAATCATGAGTGAGTAGATTCATAGGGTGCGGCCGCGGGGCGAAGGCGCCCCGTGGCTAGACTAATCGATGTTCACCTCGGGTTCGAAATAATTAAATTTTTTTAAGCAATTTTGGGATACGAAACTTTTTCTAACGAACAAATCCCGGGCATCGCTGGAGTCCTTGTAAGCGGGGCAAAGGAATCCGGAGCCTTCCTCTCGACTGCACACGGAAACTGGTGATAGGTGGTGTGCATTCGTTAGGGAACTTTTTCCTATTCTAAAATCTGTTATTTGAAAGAACTGTGATCCGAGTGAACATTGGTTAGGGCTAGTCGCGGACGCTGAAGTTCCCACGGCTGTACTCTTCTTTTAAAATCCATAGTTAGTTTATTTCATCCATTTAGTTGCTACATCAATCGAGCTGCACAAGGGGTGGCTACCTAAGAGCCAGGTTTAACTAGAATTCAACACTTTTGAGTCAAACATCGTTCGTCCGTCTCTGTGGTTCGACTCCGGTACTCCCGGATATTGTGCTACATCGGTCGAGAGTCCTACGCTTGGGACGCGTCTTTAGTTTAATTCATATTCACCCGGTCGGTCAAGCATTTTTGGCGCTGTTGCCGGGGACGGCAACGAGTGTTCAAAGGTGTAGAGTCGTAGTTCTTTTTGTCTTTTAGTTAAGTCACCATAGGTAGGAAGAAGAAGGGTTCTCTTAAACAGGACCCTCTTTATTATCGCGACCCGACACATCGTTTAGTTCGAAAAGAGCTGGAGTCGAAACAACCTGTGTTTTCTAGTTCTTCATCTTCTAGTTCGGAGTCAAACTTAGCTGAGCACAAGTCAGAGTCTATTACCATTAGTTGTCTTTATATAGAATTACCTTTTGAGTCAGTTAGTGTCAGTAATCCACTCTTCCAGTCAGAGTCAGAGATAGGCGAGATGGCAGACCAGTAAGTAGCTAATCAGCTGTCCTTAAGGCAGCACCTACATCCCGAGAGGACCACTCCTCCCGGACCCATTGTGTTCCCTCAAGAGACACAAGCGGCACGCAATGCCTTTACAGTCAAACCCGGTGTTCTGAATAACCTCCCCAGTTTCTATGGGAGGGAGTCTGAGGATCCGTACGAGCATGTGCAGACATTCGAGGGATTGGTGCGCAACCTTGCGTCTAATACCCAATATGAGAACGCGTGCCTAAAGCTATTTGAGGCGACATTGAAGGATGGGGCGCTTATGTGGTTTCGAATGCAGAAGTCTCAATCTTTCACCACCTGGGCACAAGTGCGTGATGCCTTTTATAGGAAGTACTTTTCTGAGGCTAAGACTAAGAATTTCAGGCGTCAAATCCAAGGCTTTAGACAGGAGAGAGGTGAGTCATTTCTCAAGGCCTGGGAGCGCTTCAAGGAATTGCTCCTAAGGCTACCACACCATGGCTTTGAGAGAATTCAGCTAGTCGAATTCTTTCATCTGGGTCTCAATGCAGAGACAGTCCAACACATAGAATATTCTTGCAAAGGGGACGATTTCTTATCCAAAACAGCAGACGAGGGTTGGGATTTCTTAGATGACGTAACTGATAGGCAGAGGGCTTTAGAACCATCCGATTTTGAGCGAACCGGACCCTCTGGGTCCAACGTTGTCCCTGTCACCATTCGTGACCAGCGACTCCAGGCTCAGGTTGAAAAGATGGCACAAAAATTAGAGGAACTGGAGGTGAGACAAGCTCGTCCAGTTAATGAGGTAGGTGTTGAGGAAGTATGTGTGTGGTGTGAATGTAAAGGGCACACCGCGACCGCCTGCCCTGGATTTATTGCCGCTAAGGGGGCAAGTCAGTTTAATCAGGATGAGGTTAATGCAGTCAGAACTTGGGTTCCGTATTCTAACACGTATAATTCGGGATGGAGGGATCACCCTAACTTTGGGTGGTCGGATCCCAGACCCGTAGGTGGAGGCCAAGCTCAACCCCTTGCGCTACCTCCGCCGCAGCAGTTTCAACAGTCCCAATCGTTCAGGCCCCCGCAGGGCCAGGTCATCCCATTTCACTACCAGCCACAGCCTGGTAGGGGGGCAGGTCCATCCACTCGTGGTCCTCCCCAGGTTATTCGCAGATGACCGCGCGTGACCATAAGTTAGAGGATACTGTCAATTCCCTGATGCAGTCACAGATGACATTTCAGACGGAAACAAGACAGCAAATAGGAGCCCTTACAACCCAAATGTCACAACTCACTGCGGTTATCAGTCAACTGCAGCAGGAGAAGGGTTGATTTCCAGCCCAGGGTAGTGCAGCGGGTGCCCATTATTTGGGAAATTCTTCAGGTCCTAATGTTCAGAACCCGAATCAGGAGGAGGCTAAGTCGGTCACCATTCTCAGGAATGGGAAGGAGATCGATAAGTCCATCCCGCCAAAGCAGAAACCAGCTCCACCCCCGGAGCCGGTTGATGTACCGAGAGCAACTCCTGATATTGTTGATGTCCCGAGGAAAGAAGTAGAGAATAATGAGGAGTCACCTGAGGTGGCGGTGCCTGCAGCTGCAGCCCCCACGACTCCAACGTTGCCAGCTGTGCCAGTAGCTCCATTTCCCCAAAGGCTGGCGGTGAAACCTAAGCAGAATATGAACCTCAAGATATTAGAACTTTTTAAGAGGGTGCAATTCCCTATCACTTTGATGGAAGTGATTGAGTCCTTTCCCCAGTGCGCGAAGGTATTGAAAGACCTTTGCACGAAAAAGCACAAGAGTCAGAACAATGTAGTTCTGACCGAGCAGGTGAGCTCCATTCTTCAGACTGAGATTCCTGCCAAGTGCAAGGATCCCGGGTGCCCCACCATTACCATAGATATCGCAGGCCAGACGTTCGATAAGGCATTGCTGGATTTAGGAGCAAGTGTTAACTTGCTCCCCTATTCAGTTTACTTGAGGCTAGGCCTAGGCGATCTGAGAGCTACTCCTGTCACGCTGCAGTTGGCAGACCGGAGTGTTAGGGTGCCCAAGGGTGTGGTGGAGGATGTGATGATTCAGGTAGGTGAGTTCCAATTCCCTGCAGATTTTATTGTCCTAGACACCTGCTTAAATCCTGAGGTTTTAGAGAAGACTCCCATTATTCTAGGCCGTCCTTTCCTAGCCACCTCCAACGCCGTCATGAATTGCAAAACTGGCAGGGTCCAGTTGTCTGTTGGCGAGGAGAAGATGGTGAGGAGGTAGAAGAGGTGAGTTTGATAGACGCGCTCGTTCAGGAGCATATCGATACAGTCTTGTATAGGGACCCTCTGGAGATTGCTCTTACCGCCGAAGAGGCGTTATTTTTAGATTCTCCAGAGGTAGGGAGTTTGTTCGAAATGCTAAATGTCGAGGATTCAGTAGAGGAAGTATGTGGGGTCTCTTATGACCCAATGTTCGAGCCTCTGGGCGACCCTCCGCCCAAGGTTCTTCCGTCATCAGTTCAGCCGCCAAAACCAGAGTTAAAGACTCTGCTAGACACACTCAAGTATGCCTTTTTGAAGGACGATGATACTTATCCGGTTGTGATCTCCTCGGCCCTTGATAAGTGTCAAGAGAGGAAGCTGCTTGATTTGTTGAGAGAGCATATAGGCGCGCTTGGCTGGACTGTGGCTGATTTGCATGGTATAAGCCCAACGGTGTGTACACACCGAATCGTTCTTGAGGATAGTGTGAAACCTTCTAGGCAGCCTCAGAGGCGCTTGAATCCCCAGATGAAAGAGGTGGTTCGGGCTGAGGTTTTGAAGCTCTTAGATGCAGGTATTATTTATCCGATCAACCATAGTGAGTGGGTGAGTCCGGTCCAGGTAGTGCCTAAGAAGGCTGGGTTGACAGTTGTTACCAATGAGCAAGGTGAGTTAGTGTCGACCCGGATTCCCACAGGTTGGAGAGTATGCATAGATTACCGGAAGCTTAATGCGAGCACCCGGAAAGACCACTTCCCTCTCCCTTTCATTGATCAAATTCTGGAGAGGGTGGCTGGTCGGGCTTTTTATTGTTTCCTAGATGGGTATTCGGGGTACAATCAGATAGAGGTTGCGTTAGAGGATCAGGAAAAGACCACTTTCACATGTCCGTATGGTACATATGCCTACCGTCGCATGCCTTTTGGGTTGTGCAATGCACCTGGTACCTTTTCCAGGTGTATGATGGGAATTTTTAGCGACATGGTTGAGAGGATAGTAGAGGTGTTTATGGACAATTTTTCGGTCTTCCGGGACTCATTCGATGGGTGCCTCGAAAATTTAGGCAAGGTGTTAAAAAGATGTGAGGAGAAGCACTTAGTGCTGAACTGGGAAAAGTGCCACTTCATGGTGACCCAAGGGATTGTGTTGGGACACATTGTGTCCTCCAAGGGTATCGAGGTGGACAAGGCTAAGATAGATTTGATTCGAAATCTTTCTACTCCCAAGTCTGTAAGGATGTACGTTCATTTCTTGGACACGCTGGTTTCTACCGGCGGTTCATTAAGGATTTAGTGATATCTCCCGTCCGTTGTGTCAGTTGCTAGCAAAGGATGCACCCTTTGTGTGGTCCGAAACGTGTGAGGAGGCATTCCAAAGGCTGAAGCGGAGTCTCACTACTCCGCCTATTGTGCAGTCTCCTGATTGGAGTCTTCCCTTTGAGCTTATGTGTGATGCATCCGACTATGCAGTCGGAGCTGTTTTAGGGCAGAGGAGAAGGAAAGACCCATTTGTGATTTCTATGCAAGCAAGACGCTCAATGAGGCACAGATGAATTACACCACTACCAAGAAGGAGTTGCTAGCGGTGGTGTTTGCCTTAGATAAGTTTCGATCCTATCTGGTGGGTTCGAAGATCGCAGTGTTCACCGATCATGCGGCCTTGAAATACTTGATGACCAAATAGGATGCGAAAGCTCGCCTTATTCGGTGGATTCTGCTTCTGCAAGAGTTCCACCTCATTATTAAGGATAAGAAAGGGGTCGAGAATGTAGTGGCTGATCATCTGTCTCGTCTGGAGTTCGAGGACCCCACCTCGGATCTTCCCATTAGAGACTCTTTCCCAGACGAGCAGTTGTTCACTGCTAATGAGTGCCCATGGTATGCTAATATTGCCAATTATTTGGTGACTGGGCAGATTCCTTTCCATTGGTCTACCCAAGAGAAGCAGCGATTCTTGAGGAGTGTTCGACAGTACATCTTCGATGACCCATATTTGTTCAAGTACTGTGCGGACCAAATTGTGCGTAGATGTGTCCCCGAGTCTGATCAGCAGGGGGTCATAGAGTTTTGTCATGGTGAGGCGTGTGGAGGTCACTTCTTTGCGAAGAAGACCACCGCCAAGATTCTGCAGTGCGGGTTCTGGTGGCCCGATATGTTTAAGGGTGTGCATGCTTTTTGTAGGTCATGTGACCGTTGCCAAAGGCTTGGCAAGTTGTCTTCACGTCATGAGATGCCCCTCCGGCCTATTCTTGTACTAGAGGTGTTTGATTGCTGGGGCATCGATTTTATGGGTCCATTTCATATGTCTCATGGTTTTGAGTACATCCTGTTAGCGGTGGATTATGTGTCGAAGTGGGTGGAAGCAATTCCCACTAAGTCTTTGGAGTCTAAAGTCGTGCTAGAGTTTCTCAAGGCTAATATCTTATCGAGGTTTGGCGTGCCACGCGCCATTATCTCGGATCAGGGCACGCACTTCACGAGTCGGTCATTCGAGAAATTGATGGGGGAGTTTAGAGTCACTCACAAGGTATCCACTTCTTACCACCCCCAGACTAATGGGCAGGCCGAATTAGCAAATAGGGAAATTAAGAGGATTTTCGAGAAGACTGTAGGTGTGACTAGGAAGGATTGGTCCACCAGGTTGAACAACGCGTTGTGGGCTTACCGCACTGCTTATAAGACCGTGTTGGGTGCTTCACCCTATCGGCTTATTTACGGTAAGGCCTACCACCTGCCAGTTGAGTTAGAGAAGAAGGCCTATTGGGCCATTTAGAAAGTAAATTCTAGTTTGAGTGAGGCGGGAGAGCATCGGAAGTTACAGTTGTGTGAGCTTGAGGAGCTTAGGAATGACGTGTATGAGAACGCTAGCATCTATAAGGCTAAAGTTAAGGCGTATCATGATAGGAATATTCAGCGTAAAACCTTTAGGGTTGGTCAGAAAGTGTTACTCTATAATTCGCGTCTCCATTTGTTTCCAGGGAAGTTGAGGTCGTGTTGGGACGGTCCCTACGTAGTGGTTAATGTGTATCCAAATGGTTCAGTCGATGTCCGTGACCCTAAGGATGATCATGTGTTTAAAGTTAATGGGCAGCGTCTTAAACCCTATTTGGAATTTTTGGAAGTAGGTGAACCAGATGAGGAGTTGGTCGATCCTGTCTATAAGGACGACCCAGTTGAGTAGGCTTTATCAGCCATGTTTTGACGGGTAGCTCACGCGTACCATGCTCTTAATTGAGTATGGACCCAGCCTCTAGCAATAGGGGTACCCATCATTGACTTGGGTTTTATATAGCTTCGCACGCCGCTATTAAAATAAGGATCGTGTGCCCAGCTCCGGTTAGTAAGGGTGTTTGTTGCAAAAAAAAAAAAAAAAATTATTTTGCATCGTGGTCTTGTATAGCCACCCACCCTTCAATTCAAGTTGGGGGATGGGGAGAAAAGTATTACACGTTCATCACGTGAAGATCTGGGTGGAGTGTTTTATTTTCTTTCCTTTCTTGTTCTTTATTTTGTCATTTTTGCGGGCGCCCGGATAACACGAGCCGGGCAGGACTAATGCCATTTGCATATTTTCGATAGTTGTGGTTTCAGTCTTTTGGCAGGGTACGCGTGCTACCACATCAGCCTTGGTAGATTCGGCCTCACCGATGGGGGCCGACGGAGCAAGCCCTGGAGCAGCTGCAATGACGAGGAATGCAAAGGCAACAAATTACTCGAACATCGGCCGAGGTCATGGTGGTTGGCTGCCACCCCAGGTTCACTCTTTCCTTCTCTTTGTTTTTCTTTTTCTTTGTCTCCATGCTCTGGGGACAGAGCACATTTCAAGTTGGGGGAAAGGGTGTACTTTGTACACGTGTATTTTTGTTTTGAGCGTTGTTAGTAGGTTTAGGGTTCATTTTTAAATTTTTGGTTAATTTTTGTGTGCGGGGATACGATTGTTATGCTTGTTTGTATGAGTTAGGTGAGTATGCTAGATTCTTGTCTCATTGTCTGCCTGTTTAACTTGTCCACATGCATATATCTGGCATCTCTGTTTGAGTACTTTCGCACCATGAGCAATGTTGAGTAGGTGTTCCCACTTAGTTTGCAGTGTGTCCTTAAAAGCATCCCATGTTTTCTTTGTTCATCAATTTCTGCACTTGCACAAAATAGTAGGCGTTTGTACCACATGCCATAGTTGGATATTTTGCATGCATGCTGTGAGAGTTGATAACGTGTTTAGGGGATGATACAATGCCATCTTTGCATGATTAGACCACTATATGAGTCCCTTTGGTCCCATTTTAAACCAGTCCGAGTCAGTTCCTGTGTCAAGCCTAGGTAACCGGTGTTTGGATGGGGTGTTAGTTGGTGGTTCGGCTCTGTGCACTACTTTTTGGGAGGCTT
The DNA here is from genome assembly GCA_963854785.1 of Vaccinium vitis-idaea. NCBI lineage: Eukaryota > Viridiplantae > Streptophyta > Magnoliopsida > Ericales > Ericaceae > Vaccinium > Vaccinium vitis-idaea. Next base: position 24,168,701 of record OY978218.1, read on the forward strand.
TGCATTGAATTTTGGGAGCATTGAATTCTACTGCTTTTGAGAGTATTTGAAAACTATTTTTGGGTGTAGTGATCTTGATTAGCCAAAAACCCTGCCTTAAACCTAGCCCTAAATCATCTTGTATCACTAAACCCAATTTCTAACCATCTTAAACTATCCATAAACTATTTTCCCCATAATAAAAGAAAAGAGAGAGTAAATCATAGTAGCCAGCGAAAAAAAAAAAGAAAAGAAAAAAATACGCGGTCAAGTTGAGGGGGACCATCCGATTTTTCCCCACTCTCTCTCTCTCCACCCCATCATTCTCCTTTTCCCTCTTCCTTCTTCTCCATTCAAACCTTAACAACTTTCCAAACCTAAACTCACCAAAGTTATGGAACCCTAAGAGGCAAACTGAGCTGGAGTTCAGCTATGATTTTGAGGATGTGAGCACGGAGGAGTGTTGAGTAGTACGCAGAGCTAGCCGGGGTGGTGGTGTTATCTCGTATGGCGGTGTGTTTTTATGTGATGTTCATGTGGTGGTGGTGTTATCATTCATGTTTGGAGAGTATCTGTGAGTCGGTGGATTTTGAGTCTTAATTTATGTTGGGTCTGTCATAACTGTTATCCCGTACTCTTGTTATGTTTGTGACTGATGTTATGTGTTGAGCACCGGTGTGGTGCCGAAGTCGAGGTGGCGGCCAGTCAGGGTAGACTGTCCATGCGCTTCTATAGGCCGTCACCCTTTGCATGCTATCTTTTCTTTTTGCAACCACGGTCATTATAATCCTAATGAAGTCCTTAGTTGACCCGATGCACGTTGTTTGACTCTCTTGCATGCATGTTTTATATTTGATTATGAATGTGTGGTATCCTATATTCATTGAGCTTTCCTTGTCATAATTGGCGTTGTTTTGATTGGCACGTGGTGGTTTCTCGTTTCATCCCACGTTGGTCACCAAGCGCCTTACATGGGATGTTGAGTGTTCCGGTGAGTGAGAGTGGCATTGTGACTTTGTGGGAGCATTTTTATTTACAATTGTGTTGGTGCGGAATTGTTCGAATTTTAGTTAGGGCATGCATGTGACAGAGTTAAGGGTGGCAATGAGGAGAAAATTTTGTGTTCACTTGATTTTTGTACATGTAAAGACCCGGAAATTTGTGTAATTTTTAAAAAAAAATTAGAGGTGGGGAAATGTTTTAAAAGGGTTAACCGAAGAGTTTATGTGAAATATAAATTTTTAACTGTACGGGTGATACTTACATGACTGTCACGATTGTGGGACCCTAATCAGTCCAATGTTGTCTATTGGCAATCGCATTGTAATGCGTGTCCTACGTTCGAGATTTTTCCTAGATATTCTGAGCACACGGTGACGTTGCCCACGATTTTCTAAGTGGGTACGAATATTTTGGTATTTTTCCGAGACCGAAGCCCGGACAATTCGAACACCGCTCGGAGTAAATTGTACTGCCTTATATCCCCTCGTTTTGTGCGAGTACGCCTGCCATGTTCCCAACAACTCTCCCCCCCTCTTTATTCGCTCCCTTGTTCCCCATTTTTCCTTTCACTTTTCTGGAAAAGAATCAGAGAGAAGAAGAGAAGAAAAGAAGAAGAAAAGAGGAGAGAGAAAGGGAGGCCACGGCTGCCACCACCTCCGGTGATCTCCACTGCCACTTCCGACCACCATCTCCACCTCCCAACTTCCCCTCTACAAGTATAGCTCTCATCTCTCTCGTTTTTGTTGATTTTAGTGGTGAATATTCGTGTATCACTACTCGTATGTACAGCAGATTCTAGACAGCAGACTGGGTCATCATTTTTGGTCGATTTCTCCTTCATAAACTGTTAATTAGGTTTTTCTTCCTTCTTATGAGTTAAAGTAAACTCAGAGCTCTTTCTTTTGCCGCTGGAATCAGTCAGATCCATTAAGAATTCGATTTACTACGAATTTTTGAAAACGGGTCTGCTTGCTGTCAGATCTGTCCCAGACAGATTCGTGTAGCCTTGGTATTTGCTTGTTTTCTCACCTTTGGATTACGAATTGGACTTTGATCCCTTCTTGAACTTTGAACATCGTTTCACTACGAAACTTTTGACACTAGAATCTCTCCATAATATTAAGAGCTCGATTTATAGTGATTTTTCAAAGTTGGGCTGTTCTGTGTTCACTCGTTTTCTGCAGAACCCCTGTTTGTACGAATTTTTAAGGGTATCATTTGACCTTCAAATATTCTGATTTTTTTACAGATTACTCCCCTTGGTATCTAGTGTGAGTGTGATTTTTTGTGGACATGGGTTCTTTAATAGAGAAGCTTGCATTTCGGGTTTAATTCAAGTTTGAAGCTAGAATTTGCTTTTGGGTTTTGATCTACACCAATTGGAGCTTAACCTTTGAGGTAGGGAAATTTCTAACTCTTCTAAGTGTAAATGTTGTGTTTGTGTGTGTTTAGACTCTTGAGTGACCAATCTTCTTGTGCCTTGTGAATTCCTTTGAGAAAATCATGTTCTAATCAATGTTTGAGTTATAATGTGTCATTCCCATGTTCATATATGGTCCTCCACTTCAATTGGGTGTTACTTCGTCCTAATCTTGCATTGGATCCTTGAGCTTGCTTGTATTTGGAAGAAAATCACTTGGGACCTTATTTTCTTAGCACATTGTTTGAGTGAATGTTTAATACTTGTTTGCACTTATTCGGTCCCGAAACGCGTTGTTCATTTGTATAAGGACATTTTCCACACTGGTAGTATTTTGGTATCAAATGATAACGGGGATTGATTGGTATTACTTATTTCTTGTTATTTAGTGGATGTGACGAGGGCACGGTCCATAAACTGATACGTTGTGTGCATACGGGTTGAGTGGAAAGTCCGGGACACTTGTGAAATGATATCGTGATCTGTGAGTTGCTTGGGGCACTGAGTTGAACTTATAAATTGATAAGTGGTGATGTGAATGAATGATATGACACTCGGGTTGAAATACCATTATTGGCACGTTCGGGTAATACAAAACACTACTTTGACATGAAACTAAGGTGATGGGACATGTGAATATAGAAATACTATTAATGAGCATTAAATGAAGTACGATTGTGGTATTGATGGCACGGGGCCCGAAAGGGTACGCCCGGAATGGCACGGGGCCCGAAAGGGTAAGCCCGGAGTGGCACGAGGCCTATATGGCATGCCCGGAAAATGATCAAATGTTTGAAAAAGGAATGTGATGGATATGGATATTGTGTAAAACTTATGAGGCGTGTTGTGTGCATCAAGCACTAGTTGGATACAAGAGACGAGGATAAATGAAATCTAGTTGATTATGTGTTACTTTCAAACCTTTTAACCATTCGAACACTCTCTCTCTCTCTCTTAGCTTTTATTACGTGGTTTATGTCTATCTAGTCTATCACTCATATTCATTTCATTGCATTTAGAATTGTTAGATTTTTCTCTACTGGGCTAGTGTAGCTCAACCTATCCATTTCAGGTACCCAGCACGGAGGAGCATGACATAGATTTGTGTGAAGCGTGTGCATGCATCACTTTTGAAAGTTAAACGGAAGAGTTACTTCATCATCTTGGCATGTGTTAATTTGATAAGATGATTATGTAATCTAATTCGATTTCCCTTTGTTTATGGGTTTGAAATGACACTTAACAACTATAAACAGCATTTGGGTTACGGTTGTCCGTAGATTGTAGTAATTTGTCGACCTTGACCTTGTAAGTTGTATTGTGAGACTTTGACTTTGACCGTGGGTGGCGTTGACTTCCATGTGGATTATATATATTTATCTTTTGAAAATTGAGGGCGTGACAGTACAAGTTGCATAACCCTCGTATCCCTTGTTGAGTTTTATCTTTCTTTTGTTGTTTTTGTCTCGTTCATTACTAGGGACTAGCAACGCTCAAGTTGGGGGATGTGATAGGTGCGCGAAATTCGTGGATTTAAGCACCTAAGTAGGGTAGAATTAGCGCATAAGACGTACGGTTAATTCTCATTTTCCATTTAATGCGTGCACATGGTTGGATTTGGTGTTTGTGCTTAATTTGCAGGAAATTGAGATATTTTGGCGCTAATGAGAGGTACGTGGAAAGGCCGTGATGGAACGTGAAGAGCGAGCAAGGCTGTGGAGACTAAGTGGTGAAGTTAATTTCTCGAGAAGTGGTTAGTATCATCGAATCCGTTCTCTTGCCGCAAACTTGTGGTATCGTGTTTTATTCTTATTTCAATTGCCAGAATCATGTTTAGTTCTAAATCTATGTTTGGTGCATTCAACAAAATCATGAGTGAGTAGATGCATAGGGTGCGGCCGCGGGGCGAAGGCGCCCTGTGGCTAGACTAATCGATGTTCACCTCAGGTTCGACATAATTAAATTTTTTAAAGCAATTTTGGGATACGAAACTTTTTCTAACGAACAAATCCCGGGCATCGCTGGAGTCCTTGTAAGCAGGGCGAAGGAATCCAGAGCCTTCCTCTCGACTGCACACGGAAACTGGTGACAGGTGGTGTGCATTCGTTAGGGAACTTTTTCCTATTCTAAAATCGGTTATTTGAAAGAACTGTGATCCGAGTGAACATTGGTTAGGGCTAGTCGCGGACACTGGAGTTCCCACGGCTGTACTCTTCTTTTAAAATCCATAGTTAGTTTATTTCATCCATTTAGTTGCTACATCAATCGAGCTGCACAAGGGGTGGCTACCAAGAGCCAGGTTTAACTAGAATTCAACACTTTTGAGTCAAACACCGTTCGTCCGTCTCTGTGGTTCGACTCCGGTACTCCCGGATATTGTGCTACACCGGTCGAGAGTCCTACGCTTGGGACGCGTCTTTAGTTTAATTCATATTCACCCGGTCGGTCAAGCATTTTTGGCGCCGTTGCCGGGGACGACAACGAGTGTTCAATGGTGTAGAGTCGTAGTTCTTTTTGTCTTTTAGTTAAGTCACCATAGGTAGGAACAAGAAGGGTTCTCCTAAACAGGACCCTCTTTATTATCGCAACCCGACACATCGTTTAGTTCGAAAAGAGCTGGAGTCGAAACAACCTGTGTTTTCTAGTTCTTCATCTTCTAGTTCGGAGTCAAACTTAGCTGAGCACAAGTCAGAGTCTATTCCCATTAGTGGTCTTTATATAGAATTACCTTTTGAGTCAGTTAGTGTCAGAAATCCACTCTTCCAGTCAGAGTCAGAGATAGGCGAGATGGCAGACCAGCAAGTAGCTAATCAGCCGTCCTTGAGGTAGCACCTACATCCCGAGAGGACCATTCCTCCCGGACCCATTGTGTTCCCTCAAGAGACACAAGCGGCACGCAATGCCTTTACAATCAAACCCGGTGTTCTGAATAACCTCCCCAGTTTCTATGGGAGGGAGTCTGAGGATCCGTACGAGCATGTGCAGACATTCGAGGGATTGGTGCGCAACCTTGCGTCTAATACCCAATATGAGAACGCGTGCCTCAAGCTGTTTGAGGCGACATTGAAGGATGGCGTGCTTATGTGGTTTTGAATGCAGAAGTCTCAGTCTTTCACCACCTGGGCACAAGTGCGTGACGCCTTTTATAGGAAGTACTTTTCTGAGGCTAAGACTAAGAATTTCAGGCGTCAAATCCAAGGCTATAGACAGGAGAGAGGTGAGTCATTTCTCAAGGCCTGGAAGCGCTTCAAGGAATTGCTCCTAAGGCTGCCACACCATGGCTTTGAGAGAATTCAGCTAGTCGAATTCTTTCATCTAGGTCTCAACGCAGAGACAGTCCAACACATAAGGGTGACTTGAGGAACTGCAGGGAATTCCCATGATAATGCTAATGTGCTTCTGAGAGCTGCAAAGTGGGGGCAAGAGTTTCTGGGACCTCGTGAGCATAAGGGTGACTTGAGGAACTGCAGGCTTTTTCTTGACTGGACCAGAGGAGACAGGGTAAGCCTTTTCAATTATCTTCTTTATGTTCCTTGCCCTTTGATTTCCCTGAGAATGATGAAATTTTCCTTGCGGGTGAGGTGGAGTGTTTGTGATGGATTGCACCAGGATTACCTAGTTAGGAGCAGAGAGCTAACACGAAGTAAAGTGTTGTTGGAGTCTCCGTATGGCTGGCAATGGTACTTGGGTGACAGGGTTTCTCGTCAGTCTCTCGAGCTTGACTTTTTTAGAGTGCCGGGGCCTCTTCCTCCACTTGTCCAGAGGACACAAGACTATACTCGAGCTAAGATAGAGAGGTTCACAGTGCCGACGGAGCTGACTTTCAGTCCTTCAGTGGATTATGCTGGATACTTGGACACATATTTGGAGCATAATTTGGACATGGAGAATCGCCTGAGAGATGTTCCTGCCTTGCCAGAGCTGTGGAGAAAGATTGAGGTAGTTATTGCTGGTGGAATGCTTGGAGTAGTGACAGTGTCTTTTGTTACACCCATGGTTACTCTTGCCACGACAGAGGTGACTTTGATTGTTTTGATTGCTTTCTCACTTCAATATGCTCTGAATTGTTACTCATTGATGCGCTTTTGCCTTTCAGATTCCTATTGAGTGGGCGGCGTCAGCTTACCAGCTGGTCCTTGACTTGCAGGCCATGATCCGTCAGTTTGTGAAGGGCATGGCTCTAGAGATGCGCCGGCGAGCTGAGCCAGGAGTTGTACTTTATCGTAGGCCGAAAGCTGCCAGAGACAAGACGCTTGGTTGTGGTACTAGAGAGGCCGACCGAGGTAGAGACACGGGCCATGATGCAGGAGAGACTAGCAAAGGCAGGGATACAGGTCGTGGCACTCGGAGGAGCAGGGAGAGTATTCATAGAGCAAGTACCAGCAGTGAGAGGGGAGCTAGTCGCTCCTAGCAGCGGAGCTGCTGAGGTATTTCATCATACTTGCTTTTCCTTTCCATTCACCATTCATGCTTTACATTGTACTTGACAGATGATGTTTCTTGTGCAGGGGACGTCTCGTTCTCAAAGTGCTAGGCGTTCAGCACCTCCAGCTACCACAGTGGTTCCAGCGTCAGGCAGGGTTTTGCGTTCTTTGACAGCTCAAGAGAGGCAGAGAGAGAGAGAGAGAGAGAGAGAGAGAGAGAGAGAGAGAGAGAGAGAGAGAGAGAGAGAGAGAGAGAGAGAGAGAGTGTGCACAGGGAGAGGCGTCTGGGACAGATGCAGAGAGCAGCGATGCTGAGAGAGAGGATGGTTCCAGTACCCCGGAGGAGTATATGTGCTGAAGCGACCTCGTACATGAGACACAGCTATTAGCAGTAGTATGCTATTAGGTGGGGCCTACGTGCCTCGTTTTGATTTGGGCGCCTGTTTTTCCTTCTTTTCTGCTTTTTGATGGAGATGGCCTGCGTGCCATGGTAGTAGACTTAGCGTTGGGCCTGTTTGCCCATGGATATTATTACGCTTATTATGTGGATGTTTTAGTATGCTTTTTATAAAAACTTTGCACCTTGGTTTGCTTTATTCACACTAGCAGTGAGTTTGCGAAATGGAAGTTTTTGCACATGAATACTTAGTTAAAACAACTGATCTGAAAATAATATAAACTTGGACTGAGAAACTGACTCGTATTTGTGGTTGTGACTCACATGACTCAATGAAACAAAAGGAACAAATCTAAATCATATATACAACGCAAGGATCAAGGAAAGCATAATGGAACAAAACTTGATATGCACACGTGCCGGTGTTGCCGTTCTTCAAATTTTTGACAAATAAGTGAAATGGTTTCCTTGCGAACCACAAGTACATAACATGACATGCATGAGTTGACCAATCTTGAGAAATAGCCACATCACAAAGTATAATTTGTCGATACCTCCAATATTGACGTATCTAGATTTTCAGGGTACTCGACCATCAAAATTTTGTTGGGAACGCCAACCAATCCCGTCAAATCACATGCACATAATATGACTTGTGTGCATAGGCGAAGTACCCAAAAAGAAACATGGAATGGGTCCCAGACGGCCAAAGTATACATTTCTTCTCAAACTGCCATCACAGTGCCGTGTGTCACTCTAACTGTGGTGTGCGGTACACATACTATGTTGTGCGGCATTCTTCTAGCAGTGTCAAAAATTTGCAACTCCTTGTCACTTATTGGCCTTTCCTCTTGCTCTTATATCACTTGTTTGCACCTCCTTGGGTCTTGAAGAGCCATTGTAAGGCATTCCTTGAGAATCTTCACAAATTTGGCATGACTTTTCACGATCCTTATGTGGCATGTTTTTTAGACGGCCGTTCTTCGCATGTTCTCCATAAACACTACTCGTTTTGCAGCTTCTTTGTCTTCCCAAAGCAAGAACTGGTTATTCATTAGTTGGGTTTTGAATGTGCTCCTATAGGCAGGCTTCTCACTCAACTTTTCTTTTTCCGGTTTTTCTCTCATTCTCATTTTACCTCAACTCTCGGCTCAAGGCTTTCTAAGGCTCATTACTTATTTTTTCTCTTTCACACAGCTGTGGTTATGTGACAAGGCTTGATCTTGTTGGACCAACCGCATTTATCATCAACTTGGTGCTTGAGACATGCCAAACTTTGACTTTGCCACATTCGGAGCTTACCAAAACACTTGGAGAGAGTGTGTGACCATTCCAAGAGATCCATATCCCGGCGTTCTTCTTTCGGCACGTTGCAAGAGATAATCGACAAGAGATATTGAAACAAGAGTAGATGGAAAACAAAAGGGGACTCTAGACTCAATCTTACTATGCCCGAAATAAGTTGTGGACCCATGACATGACTCATATGGACCAGTGCTTTGTTGTTGTTGTTTGTTTTGAAAGTTTTCATGCTCAACCATGTAATCGAAAAAGTTTGTTAAAATAAAACTTGAATTTTGAGAATTTTCCACTTTGATTCTTACCGGCTCTGTTTGTGAAATCTGAAATGCGCATAATGACTTGGAATCAACTCAAAAGATTGTGATCGAACCTCAAGGTGAGGCTGCTTACGTATCCCTTGTAAAAAGGAATTAGGTCATGACGTAGTTCGGGACTACAAATTTGGGTTAGAGTTCACTCGGGTATTTACACTCTTCTTTTGCGCTCTGAATTTTGCCTAGTACCGCCCTTTCAGGTTTTCGGTCTAGCGAGCTCTGATTTATTTGACTTATCTTTTGCCTAGGACGCCCTTTTGGGTTTTCAACCTAGCAGGCTTTTGCTTTAATTTTTGCCTGGAACTGCCTGCCCTTGCGGTTTTCAGTCCATCGAGCTTCTCTCAGGGGTAATATCTCTTGAGTTGATCCAAGTTGACCAAAGTAGAAAATTCATTGTCGTCAAGATCAATGAGTTGTGCTGTGCCTCTGGATAGGATCTTCTTGATAATGCACGGCCCGACCCATTTTGGTCGAAATTTCCCACGCAGATCGAAAACTGGAGCCCGAATCTCTTTCAAAACCATGTCTCCTTCTTGCAAATCTCTAGACTTCACCTTCTTGTTAAAGGCACGGGCTATTCAGCGCTGATATCCCTGAACGTGATACAAGGCCTTAAGCCATCTTTTATTGAAAACATGAGCTCTTCAAATCTCACATTTTGCCATTTTGCTTCACTGATCCCTGATTCTGCCATGACTCTCAAAGATGGAACTTGTAGCTCGATGGGGAGAACAGCCTCCATGCCATAAACCAAAGAATAAGGTGTTGCTCTTGTTGGAGTACGAATGGATGTCCGGTATCCCCACAATGCCAATGGCAGTTGTTCGTGCCAATTCCGTGCAGACACAATGGTTTTTTTCAGTATGGACTTGATGGTTTTGTTGGCCGCTTCTACAGCCCCATTGGTCTGCGGTCGGTAAACAGTTGATTTATGAACCTGGACTCCAAACTCTTCAAGAACTTCTGTAGCTCTTCCTTTGAAATGAACCCCGTTCTCTGACACAAAAGCTTGAGGGACCCCATATCGATAGATAATGTTCTGCTTAATAAAGTGAGCGACCTGGACTGCCGTGAGGGTCGTGTATGAGGCATGTAAGGACCCGTGTTTTTAAATAATTTTTTCGGAAATAAAGTTGGGAAAATGTGAGGAATTATTTGAAATGTTTAAATATTATATTAATTAGTGATATGAGTGAGTTGGGACCGTATTGCATTGCACAAGCCGCTATAGGGACTTGGAGTGTAATTTATTTGGATTATATATGTGTGTGGTGTATGAGAAGAGAGAGACATAACCCCCTCCCCTCCTCATCAGACGACCCACCTCTCTCTCTCTCTACCTCTTCCATCTTCTTCAACCTCACTCCAAATTTCACTCAAAAACCTCAAATTTCTTTGAGATCCACGCTCAAACTAGTCTCCTACGCGTATTTGGAAGCTTGGGTCGTATTTATTTTTCTCCGAAAGGTGGTATTTTGGTTGGAGCTCTTTGAAGAAAAGCTAGGGTTTGTTGGATTTTGAGAGTTTTGCTCAAAACCCTTTGAGGTAGGGGAATTTCTAACTCTTCTAAGTGTAAATGTAGTGTTTGTGTGTGTATAGACTCTTGATTGATAAACTTTCCTTTGCCTTGTTAGTTTCTCAAATTGGTTGTTACACTATCCTAATCATGGCTTGGTTCAATGATCTTACTTGTGTTTGGAAGAAACTCACTTTGAACCTCATTTTCTAGTCAGTCACCTTGTTTGGGTAAATGCTTGATTCATGTTGGTTATTGATTCCTTACTTAAATTGGGTGTTTAATCATCTCTCTCTAGTCCACTGCATTGATATTTGGCTTTGGAATCATCAAAATGGGTGTCCTAGTGCAAACCCCCCAAATCCCCTTTTTGTGCAAATTTTCGTGTACAGCTTGTGTATTGATACACCAGAATAGTGTATCAATACACTTGCTCTCTGAATTCTGTAGTTTGTGTATCGATACATAAAAAAAAGTGTATCAATACACTTGTTGTCTGGAACTTCGTAACCTGGGTATTGATACACCCGAAATGGTGTATCAATACACTTATCCACTGTTCTTTAATAATTCGTTCTCTTGTTCTTTAAACTTTCGGTAAGTCCAGAATCCTCTTGTAAAGTTGGAAACTTGTGATTGCTCTTAGATAAACTTGTCCTATACTTGGTAGATGAACTTTATTTTGTTTCATTGTTTGTTCGAAAAGTTTTTAGGACACAATGGACAAAAGCACTTGTGGGACGCGTACGGACACATGAAATCTATAAAAGAGAGTTGTGGGTGTTAGTTATGCGATGACACATGCGTGAATTGAGATGAACGATTAATTAAGATGATGAGACATATGGACACCATAATGATACTAATGAGCATGAAATGAAATTTGCAATGTGGTAATGATGACACGGGGCAGGATAGGGTATGCTCGGAGTGACACAGGGCCTTTATGGTTTGCCCGAAGTGACACGGGGCCTTTATGGTTTACCCGGAGTGACAAGTGGCCTATATGGCATGCCCGGAGTATAGCCTAAAGTTCTAAAGGAATGAGATGTGTATGCTAAATGTTTATGAGACATATGGTGTGTCAGATATTTATCGGGTATGATGGATGATAGAAAATGTAATCTAGTGACAAGGGGACGGAGTGACAAGGGGCCTTTATGGCATGCCCGGAGTATAATATAATGTTTCAAAGGAATGAGAGGTATATGGTAAACGTATAGGACATATATGGCATGTCGGTGACGTGCCGGGTACGAGAGATGATAGTATATGGAAGCCAGTAACTCATGAGTTGATTTTCAATCCTTTAACCATTAAATTTTCTTCACAGTTGTTGCGTGATTTGTGCCTTCCTTGTCTATCCCACTTGCATTTCATTGCATTTAGAATTGGTAGACTTTTCTCTACTAGGCTAGTGAGCTCACCCTAATAATTTCAGGTACTCAGCACAGAGCATAATATGGATTGCTTGGAGTGTATGCATGCATCTCTTTTGAAAGCTTAACGGGGGAGTTACTATATCTTTTTGAAACTTATATTCTGAAAAGATGATTTGTAATTCAATTGAGTTTTCATCATTGACTTGGGTTGTAATAACAATGGTAATTCATGTTGTAGACACCCCAAAATGAGACTCTTGTACACATTTTAATCCCCAATGATGAAAAGGAATGCCCAGGAGACCTCTCAGATTGAAACTCTTCAAGTCAACTCAGTGAACAGTACCGTACGGTACTCATCTCTCACGCATGGCACAACCCCAGTCACGTACAACGTTCTTTTGAAATTTGGCGGTGGAAGTGTGCCGTACAGCACAGTTGGTGTACCGCACAGCACAGTTGCAGTGCCGCACGACACAGTTTCAGCAGCCTTGGTCACCAAGTTTTCTTGATCCCAAAGTATTTTGACGGCCAAGTATTTTTCTTTTCGTTTAGGCCAAGTATACTTGGACCCTAAGCAGATTTTTGCCCTATATAAACACCTCCCCACTTCACTTTCAAGAAAAACAAGCCTCTCCCTCTCCATTATAATGAAAAATTGTGAGAAAACCATGAATCTCTAAGTTCTTTCAAACAAACATTCCTTTAGTCATAAACCTCCTTCATCCTTACCTATAATTCCCAGAAATCGATCTCATTCTCTCTTCCAAAGCAAAACCCAACCCGAAGTTCAATCCCCTGTTTTCGGTCCAAAGCCGTGAGGTCCATATTCAAAGCTTGTTCAAGTTCCAGTCTTCAATCATCATACTCACGTTGCTAGAGTGAAGTTGAGGTTCAAAGAAGATCCAAATCGTGCCCAAGGAGTTCCAGAAGGATTTTAATCCAAGAGTTCAAAGCCAAAGGTATAATCTTGTTTCGCCAAATTCTTTAGTTTGGTATCTTGAGGGGAGGGATGCCGAGTGCGGGATGATCATCAATATTGTCTCCGCATTCGGTACACCCATGTTATAGTAAAAACCGTTTTGTTTATAAACCTCCCAGTTGCGTCGTACGGTGAAAATTTCGCCTCGTACGGAGTAATTTTGTGAGGAGGAACATCTCCAATTTAAACATATCATTTTCCCATTCAAAATAGTTTATTTTTAACCAATTTTCATGTCTCATATGTGTTTCCATCTTAGCATATCGGAAAATCGAAGTTTGAACTGTTTGTGGAGAAAATAGTGCCGCACGGCACTCTTCCAGTGCCGCACGGTACACTTGGAGTGTTGTACGGTACTCTTTTGAAAATTTGACCGTTGGAACAATGAACAGTGCCGCACGGCACACTTTCTGTACCGCACGACACACTTTCTGTACCGCACGGTACACCTAGTGTGCCGCACGGCACACTTTTTGCAAAATTTGAAATTTTAATCAGTGCCTTGCATGAACGGTTTGGACCTTTGATTTCTGTATGTTAGTTGCTTGTTTTTCATTATTATCATCTGCTTTACTTGATAAATTGTTTATTTGAATAAAGTTCGGCATTAAAATGTTTTCTAAAAATCCCACAAATATTTAGTAAAGACCGATTTTTAATCGGGCGAGCGGGGTGCATTAAAACCCTTCCCCGCTCGTAACCTGGCTCCCGAATCCAAAACGAATCTTTGGTTTCCAAATCGTTTTCTAAATCATTTTCTCAATCCTTTTCAAAACGGTTTCTCGGGTCCTAAACCATTTTCCAAAAACCCGGGTGGCGACTCTATTTTCAAAGCATCATTTCCAAACCAACAGACAGACCAGCGTGGAGGTCGACCGTCCACAAAATGGCGACTCCGCTGGGGATTCTCAAATTAATCTCTAATTTTGATATTTTTATACTTATGAACTTCCCGAAAGCTTGTCAAAACGAAAATCCCTAGCGCTATCGCAAGGAAGGAATGACGGAGTAACAGGGCCTCGCCCGGCCATCCTGACTGGAGCTATTGGTTTGTTTGTCCGTGTAAAGATATCAAAGAAGTGATTAATTTGGAGAGCCAAACTTGAAAGATATTTGAGGGATTTTTGAAAACAATTTTATTGTTGAACTTTTGCATCACGTGCATCGATGTTGGATAAACCCCGCTGTTGCGTCTTGGTTACCCTACCCAGCTCGCTGGTGTTAGGACATCCCCGGATGCTCAGCAACCTTGGACCGTGATGAGTCAGCCTGCCATTTGACCTTTGCCATGCAGTACACTTGGAACTGGGAGGCAAATATTGGCTCTAGTCTGGGGGACCCCCTAAACCAAAACCGGCCTTTGCATATAGGAAACCTAGAACCTTCCAACCTAGGACAGGAACCTACAGGTTAGGGTTATGTGATATATCATGTTATGTGTTTATTGCTTTCCATATATTGTCATCATTTTGCATGCATTTATATTATCGTGGTTAGTTTGACCCTATGCTGTCACATTTTCCTGTGGTCTTAAGAGGTTGACCTGCCCGATGACGAGTCGTGCATTCCAATGCACGTTGTTCAGATTAATTTAGTCCTTAGAATAACGGGACTTAGGAAAGTAAAATCAACTTGATCCTTGACAATCCATTGGCAATGACCTAACAGAAATTAGGAACAATTGACCCAAGCTGGGGTAGTCGTCCCTAAAATCAAAGTTAGACCCTTGAAAATGAATCATCGAGAACCAAGTTGTTTAATTTTCTCGAATCCTGCTATCCTAAATAAAGGATACACTGCAAAAGAAACACTGAGGATCGGGGCAGCCCTTTAAAGACCCATTTTTGCATAGTCTAGGAGACTTTAAATCTATTTTGGAACACCTCCAGTGTTAGCCGTGCTCGAACGGCTCCTTGTGATTCTATCACATTTCTATCCAGATTTCGACAACCTTATTGCTTTGTCTTGGATGATCACGAAAGTTGATTGGCTTTGGTTCCAACACACAAGAACTTAACCTACTGAGTAGTTGACCTACCCAGGGTTGTTGAAAACTTTTTGAGACTTAGGGTGACATACACGACACAAAAACGACATTCTCCTTTTTTGAAATAAAAATGGCGGCACTTCTAAATCTGCTTTTGCTTTACTGTCAGTTCTAAACGATTGGTCAAATCGAGAAGGACAACATACCCGGTTGGACCCGACCTCCTAAACAACGGTTAATTCGAACTCAGTCAGAAGCAACACATTTTGGTTCAGCAAGTCCTTCAGAGATGTCAAAAGAACCAACAAATAAGAATGAAGTTGAAGCTCTCAGGTTAGCCTTGGAAGAACAGCGAGAACACAACGAAACCCAAATGGCCGAATTGCTACTTCTGATACAAGGATTGACCACTCGAAACCAGCCACCACAGGGTCCAGGGGAGCAACCACCGTCGCCTCCTCCGCCAAAAAATCCAGACTTGGAAGCAATGATGGCTAAAATCACCAAACTTGAGGAATCAGTTCAGAAACAAGAAAAGGTAGCTGCCACAGGCGTCGATATGGATAAGTTGTGCCTATTCCCCGACGCTAAGCTCCCAGAAGGATTCAAACCGATAGCTTGGGAGAAATTTGATAGGAGCGGAGATCCGAAGGCTCATCTGCAAACATATGTGGGTACTCTGTCCATGTATAACATTGAGAAGAACGCTATGGCTCAGATGTTTCAGCAAACTCTAACAGGGCCAACATTGCGGTGGTTTCTAAACCTAGACATTTTGAAGAAAGGAAGTTGGGAAGATATTGGGGCAGCTTTCATGGCCCAGTATAATACAACATCCAGCTTGAGATGACCATTCAGGAATTTGATGCAACCAAGATGGGGGCAAACGAGTCATTTGCTGACTTCATCAAAAGGTGGAGAGGAAAGGCATCTCAGATGATAGACCGGCCCTCAGAGAAGGAACAGATGAGCATCATCACGAAGAACTTATTGCCAGATTTTGCTAAACACCTAGTGGTATTTCAAGCTACTGCAGACTTCAAAACCTTCTATGAGGCAGGCCTTGCCATCGAGGAGGCAATCCAGTCCGGCATTTTTGAGAAAAAGGAACCTGTTCCCAAAGCCAAATGGGTGTACCCTGGCAACACCGACACATTGTTCAGCAAAAACGATTATACCCAAGCCTTTTCCATCTCCACAAACCAAAATTTCAACCAAGCCATGCCTATCAACGAAGTCAAAACTCAAACCAACCACTCTCAGAAACCACAAAGAACCCTTTCCCAATTCTCTGAGCCTCTGTCGTTGATCATGAGAAGCTCCTCAAAACCGGCCATATCAAACCACTCATTCCAACCCCTCTACCTCAGAAGCTTCCATCTTACCATAACCCAAATGCCTTTTGTGCATTCCATCAAATGCCCGGTCACATTACCGATGAGTGCCATTGCCTTCGTCACAGAATTCAGAACCTCATCGACAGCAAAACCATCATTTCCCCACCAACAAAAACAAACACCCAGACAAGTCCCAATCCTCATATCAACTCTGCCATGTTCGACATTGAACCCATGGGGGATTACTGATTGATGTCAAGGCCAACAAAATAAGAACGAACCGCCAAGGACCATGCAATAGACCAATCTTTCACGAGTCTTGGGAATTTTCAAGTTTTGAGTCAGAGTCTTCTTTGTTATTGAGTCAGTTTGTATTTATATTTCTACTTTGGTGTATGTCCTCATATTCG
Source organism: Vaccinium vitis-idaea (assembly GCA_963854785.1). Lineage (NCBI taxonomy): Eukaryota > Viridiplantae > Streptophyta > Magnoliopsida > Ericales > Ericaceae > Vaccinium > Vaccinium vitis-idaea. Next base: position 24,185,153 of record OY978218.1, read on the forward strand.
AGTCTGTAATGTCCTATTGTCAAGAAAAGAGAAAAACCAAACATAGAGTCAGCATTATAGTCCCGAACTACGTCACGACCTGATTCCTTGCAAAGGGATACGTAGGCAACCCTTAGTGGTTCGGTTGCAACTTTCATAAATCTATGTCACGCTTTTGTGTTAGAATTGTCGTAATAAACTTGAGTTTTTGCAATAATCCTTGAAAATGGAATTGTTTTCCACCATCATTTGAAATTCATGACAATCACTTCAAAACACGGGATGATTTTTGATTGAACCCTCACCTCTCACACGAAGAAGGAATTCCAGGCGCAATTCTCCAACGTCATCAAGAAGCAATGCTTTGACAAAAAAAAAAAAAAAAAATGAAGCATGCTAGGTCGAAAACCCGAAAGGGCGGCCTAGGCAAAAGTTACGGCAAAGCTCGCTGGATCAAAACTTTGAAGTACGATCCAGGCAAAAGTTAGAGCATATACAGATTCTTTCTATCAAGTTGTGCATTTCAAAATGAAGAAAGACATTCTTTGTTTCCATTCCCCAGATAAATATATCCCTTGATAGCCCTTTTTGAGCTTGAATTATCCTCTTTGAAAAAGAACCCAGCTAGACAGCTATCCCCCACACTGGGGCAAATTAAGAGAAATGAAAGTGCCAAGTTATCAGCAAGATGTCAAGATGAAAGTGCCGAGCACATGATCGTCAGAGAAATGTCAAATTTTCAAAAGTACCAAATGCATGGTTGCCAGTGGCACGTCAGAATGGAAAATGCCAAGTTCATTGGCACAACCAAATGTGAAGCACTGAAAAGGAAGAAAGAAAGAGAGTGCCTATCAAAAGCCAAAATGGGGCACAAAGGAAAACATTGAAGAAAACAGAAAGGGCACGCAAAAAAGAGTTCAAGATAGTTGCTAGCTCTAAAACCCAGAAAGAATGAAAATTTTTGAGCCTTTCTTTGTTAAACCCCAAAGCCTTGGCCCCGTTATAACCTAAATAAAGTCCTTTCAGATTGAAAAACACAGCTTGATAGCAAGGATCCAGTGGGAACAATATCATTTCCCTTGGAGATCAAAAGTCAAAGCACTAGCATCCGTCAGAAGCAAAAGTCCAGACCGGGGCATCTCAATGGAAAATCAGTGTGTCAGCATCTCGGGGGCAAGAGTTCACAATAAGAAATCTTGTGTTTTTTTAAAAACAATCAATTTGAATGAACATCCTTTGATGGGGTGAAACAATTTCAAAACCAAAATACTCAAGTTCATGACGGTTTCGAACATCAATTGTGTGGCACATTTTGCCACTTCCCAAATTCTTGAGTCAACATAGTTTTGTCAGAGTCCATTCCTTTGTCACAAGGTCAATCTAGTAACAGAATAACCCGCGTCTACCAAATTCATGAGTAGTCATTCTCCACCCAAACCAGGGGCATCTTTGTAAAGTCATTCGTATCGTCTGGGCCTTGTCCAAATTCACACAAGGTCTTTTGTCCAGTCAACCCTTGACGGTCTTGATATTCTTAAACTCGTGGAAGACGATGTCAATGTATGGAAGAGTCTATTTTTGGATAAACAAGTCAATAGGTTCAGAATTGAAGCTTGTCATCTATTGGGACACATTTGTCCAAGACTGGGGCACGTCAACTCAACGCCATCTATTGGGAGAAACACATACACCTGAGTTCAAGATTTGGGGCAGAAATGCCAAAAAAAAAGCTCAAGCCTCACAAGAAGCCAGAAAGTCCGAAAGCTCAAGTTCACTGATCAAGTGTAACTTCAAATCTAGACCCTATCCAAAAGGAAAGATAGTAAAGCAAAAAGAGACACCCTATTGCGCCACCTACTTTAAAAAAAAAAAAGGAATGTTGTCATTGTGTCATCAAATGTAAAAACCTGAGTCTCACACAAGAGTCCTCATGAGCAATTTTTCAATCAATCGTCCTTCGGGACACGTTTTTTTTTTCAATCGTCCTTCCAGAATAGTTTTCCAATTATTCGTCATTCGGGACAATTTTTCAACCAGTCACCCTTCGGGATGGTTTTTCATTCCATCGTCCTTTGGGATAATTTTTCAATCAATCGTCCTGCGATACAGTTTTTTTTTACTCCACCGTCCCTCTGGACATGTTTTCAATCAACGGACCTTCAGGAAATGTTTTCAATCAACTGTACGTCTTGCAGGACATGTTTTCAATCAATTGTCACTCGAAACATGTTTTCAGCTAATCGTCATTCGAGACATATTTTCAATCAACCGCTCGTCCTTTGGGACATGTTTTCAATTAAGCGTCCCTTGAGACATGTCTTCAATCAACCATCCCTCAAGATGTGCTTTCAATCAAACATTTTTGAATCACCGTCCCTCGTGATTTTTCAAACAACATTTTTCAATCCACTATCCTCAGCGATAGTTTTTCAAATTTTCAATCAACTTCAATCAATTTCAACCAATTTCAACCAATTTTTCAATTTCAATCAACTTCAATCAAATTTTCAATCAATTTCAATCAATTTTTCAATTTCAATCAACTTCAATCAAAATTCAATTGCAAGACTAGAAATGGTCAGCTTTTCAATCAACCGTCCTTTGGGTCAGTCTTTCAGTCAAGCATTCTTTGGAACAGTTTTTCAATCAATTGTCCTCCAGGGACAACTTTTCAATCAAATCAATTTTAAGGTCAGTTTCTCAAATCAATCTGCCTTTTGAAACAAAATTTTCAATCCAATCTCTAAACTCAATTTCAACAACTCAAGTCAATCAAACCACGAGACCTCGCTGGTCTTGCGCACACAATTTTTCACGAGACCTCGCTGGTCTCGCACGAACCCTTTTGGGGACCTCACTGGTCTCGCTCGAATCATGTTTTCTTTGGGACCTCACTGGTCTCGCTCTAATCACTTGTCACTGTTCACGGAGCCTCACTAGCTGGTTTCGCTCACAACACATTGTCTCACTGAAAAACAAGGTAGTAATCCTCACAATCCGATCAAGGTATGTTTTCTACAACTCATATAGTTGCATGATCCATCATTTTTCATATGCATTTAGCCCCGACGAACTACGCTGGTCTGATCCTTACAATGAGGTACGTAGGCAGCTCTTACGAGCGCAACCACATGCATCACATTTTACTTGTTTGTTTTCGTACGAGGATGTCCACATTAAGGGGTGTCTTCTATCTTTGACGCGACTTCCATCACACAGTTATTGTAAGCCTCGTCAAAGAGGGGCAACTGTAGACACCCCAAAATGAGACTCTTGTACACATTTTAATCCCCAATGATGAAAAGGAATGCTCGGGAGACCTCTCGGATTGAAACTCTTCAAGTCAACTCAGTGAACAGTACCGTACGGTACTCATCTCACACGCACGACACAACCCCAGTCACGTACAACGTTCTTTTGAAATTTGGCGGTGGAAGTGTGCCGTACGGCACAGTTGGTGTACCGCACGACACAGTCGCAGTGCCGCACGGCACAGTTTCAGCAGCCTTGGTCACCAAGTTTTCTTGATCCCAAAGTATTTTGACGGCCAAGTATTTTTCTTTTCGTTTAGGCCAAGTATACTTGGTCCCTAAGCAGATTTTTGCCCTATATAAACACCTCCCCACTTCACTTTCAAGAAAAACAAGCCTCTCCCTCTCCATTATAATGAAAAATTGTGAGAAAACCATGAATCTCTAAGTTCTTTCAAACAAACATTCCTTTAGTCATAAACCTCCTTCATCCTTACCTATAATTCCCAGAAATCGATCTCATTCTCTCTTCCAAAGCAAAACCCAACCCGAAGTTCAATCCCCTGTTTTCGGTCCAAAGCCGTGAGGTCCATATTCAAAGCTTGTTCAAGTTCCAATCTTCAATCATCATACTCACATTGCTAGAGTGAAGTTGAGGTTCAAAGAAGATCCAAATCGTGCCCAAGGAGTTCCAGAAGGATTTTAATCCAAGAGTTCAAAGCCAAAGGTATAATCTCGTTTCACCAAAGTCTTTAGTTTGGTATCCTGAGGGGAGGGATGCCGAGTGCGGGATGATCATCGATATTGTCTCCGCATTCGGTACGCCCATGTTATAGTAAAAACCGTTTTGTTTATAAACCTCCCAGTTGCGTCGTACGGTGAAAATTTTGCCTCGTATGGAGTAATTTTGTGAGGAGGAACATCTCCAATTTAAACATATCATTTTCCCATTCAAAATAGTTTATTTTTAACCAAGTTTCATGTCTCATATGTGTTGCCATCTTAGCATATCGGAAAATCGAAGTTTGAACTATTTGTGGAGAAAATAGTGCCGCACGACACTCTTCCAGTGCCGCACGGTACACTTGGAGTGTTGTACGGTACTCTTTTGAAAATTTGACCGTTGGAACAATGAACAGTGCCGCACGGCACACTTTCTGTACCGCACGACACACTTTCTGTACCGCACGGTACACCTAGTGTGCCGCACGGCACACTTTTTGCAAAATTTGAAATTTTAATCAGTGCCTTGCATGAACGGTTTGGACCTTTGATTTCTGTATGTTAGTTGCTTGTTTTTCATTATTATCATCTGCTTTACTTGATAAATTGTTTATTTGAATAAAGTTCGGCATTAAAATGTTTTCTAAAAATCCCACAAATATTTAGTAAAGACCGATTTTTAATCGGGCGAGCGGGGTGCATTAAAACCCTTCCCCGCTCGTAACCTGGCTCCCGAATCCAAAACGAATCTCTGGTTTCCAAATCATTTTCTAAATCATTTTCTCAATCCTTTTCAAAACGGTTTCTCGGGTCCTAAACCATTTTCCAAAAACCCGGGTGGCGACTCTATTTTCAAAGCATCATTTCCAAACCAACAGACAGACCGGCGTGGAGGTCGACCGTCCACACATGTATTTACTTTGGGCATGAGAATCTCGTGAATTATCTTGTGTATGACTTTGACCTTGTGAATTAAGCTTGGATTTTGACCAAGACTTTGGATCTCATTGACTTTCCACGTGGATTTATATTACGTATACCTTTAAAATTCGAGGGCGTTACAAGGCGGCTTCAACCCATTTGGTGAAGCAGTCAATGGCGACCAAAATGAACTTGTGTCCATTCGACGCGGCCGGTGTGATTCTGCCAATGAAATCAATGCCTCAGACAGAGAAAGGCCAAGGTGAAGTCATGGAATGCAATTCTGATGGTGAGACGTGCATGAGATTGGCGTGAATTTGGCACTTGTGACATCGTCTCACATACTCAATTCATTCGGTCTCCATGGTCGACTAGTAGTAACCTTGCCTCAAAATCTTCTTAGCGAGCATCATTCCATTCATATGAGGGCCGCAAACTCCTTTATGAATTTCTTCCATGATCTGGGTGGCTTCTTCTCCGTGCACACATAGCTTGTGCATTCCACAGTGAGATCTCCGGTATAGCTTTCCTCCACAAATGATGTACTGAGACACAAATCTTCGAAGAGCAACTTGATCCTTCTTATCAGCCCCAACCGAATACTCGCCTCTTTCAATGAAGTTCCAAATGTCGTGGTACCATGGTAAGCCGTCATCTGGCTCATCAATGGCCATGACATATTTGTAAATAGGCTTGTCTCATTGTTTGATCACAATTGGCCTGAGTCTGACTCCGTTTGGGATTTCAACCATGGATGCTAACGTTAGCAAATCGATTTTTCAACCTTGGCACATGCGTGAAGGTGACCATCTGAAATCGCGGGATTAAGTCATCCAAGTCTCGATGGTAGGGCTTCAACTTGTCTTCCCTGACTTTGCAATCACTGTTGGCTTGCGATACCACCAAGTTTGAGTCCTTGACCACTTCTCGTCTTTTGACCCCAATTTCCAAGGCAGCTTCCATTCCCACGATGCAGGCTTCATATTCAGACTGGTTGTTGGTGACTTCGAAGTTTAGCTTGAAAGCAAGAGGGATATTCGATCCTTCTAAGGAAATTAGCAATACTCTGATTCCAAATCCTTTCTGATTGGCTGCCCCATCAAAGTACAACATCCAGACATCATTGGTTGCTGTCATCACGCTTTCATCTGAAAATTCGAATTCCACATCTTTTGGGCCTTCCACGAGATGGTCAGCCAGAAATTCTGCAACGGCTCTTCCTTTCACTGACTTCCGGGTGACATATTTGATATCGAATTCTGCTAGCAAAAGCAACCAACATGCCAACTTACCTGTAAGTGCGGGTTTCTTAAACAGATATTTGAGAGGGTCCATTCGAGAAATTAGCATTACAGAATAAGCCAGCATATAATGCCTTAATTTCTTGGAAGCCCAGACCAGAGCCCAACAAGTCTTTTCCAAGGAAGTGTACCGTTCCTCACATCCGACCATCTTTTTGCTTATGTAGTAGACTGCCTTCTCAGCTCTGCCTTCTCCTTCTTGCGCCAGCATGCATCCCATTGCTGATGGAGTGACTGATAGATATAGAATCAGAGGTTGCTTCGGTACAGGTGGCATCAGTACCGGAGGATTCTGCAAGTATTTCTTGATAGTCTCAAAAGCCTTCTAGCACCTGTCGTCCCACTTCAATGGCACACCTTTCTTGAGTAAATGAAACATCGGCTCGCAAGTTGAGGTCAACTTGGCGATGAATCTGCTGATGAACTGAACCTTACCGAGGAAACTTCGCACTTCCTTTTCTGTTTGAGGTGGTTCCATTTCAAGGACGGCCTTGATTTTCGATGGATCCACTTCAATTCCCTGCGTTGTGATCATGAAACCTAACATCTTTCCGGCTGTAACTCCAAATATGCATTTCTCGGGATTGAGACACAATCTATACTTGCGAATCCTTTCGAAGAATTTCCTGAGAGTGTGCAAGTGCCCTTCTCTTTCTTTGGACTTGACGATCATGTCATCCACATATACTTCAACTTCTTTGTGGATCATGTTATGTAGCAATGTTGTAGCTGCCCTCTGGTAGGTAGATTCGGCGTTCTTCAACCCAAATGGCATAACCCTGTAATAATAGGTGCCCCACTCTGTGGTGAATGTAGTCTTCTCTTGGTCCTCAGGGGCCATGAGAATCTGATTGTAGCCTGAAAAGCCATCCATGAAAGAAAGCCCTGCAGTGTTATCTACCAGTACATCTATATGTGGCAATGGAAAATCATCTTTAGAACTGGCTTTGTTCAAATCCCTGAAATCTATGCAAATTCATATCTTCCCATTCTTTTTAGGAACTTGCACAATATTTGTAACCCATTGAGGGTAGTCAGTTACAATTAAGAACCCGGCATCTGGAGTGGGTAAAACCTGATTAACCCTAATAAAGGGCATAGCACGTGCCTTAGTTGATCACCATGAGAGGGTGAATAGCTCGGCACCACATAGGGAGTCCTTAAACCCTGTGCCGAGCTGGTTTGGCCACGAATAAGGCTAGAACTAATAAAGAGTAAACTAATAAATCAGGATGCACTAGCTCGGCGTAAGGCATAAAGGGTGCCCCTGATATGGCCGAGCTAGGAAGGCTACGTGTGTAGCTTAAACAACATTCTGGAATACATAATTCAGCTCGGCGTGATGAGCTGAGCTATGTACGAGTTATTCTGAGCTACGCGTAAGCACGGCACCGCCAGGAATAAGGCGGTGAGACATTCCAGAATATTCTGCAGCGGCTCCTTAGAAGGTAAGGAGCAATCCCGTAAAGCAAGGGATTAATATGGAAGTCCTCATGTGATTAGGAATGAACCTCGTATAGGAAAGAAGCCTGTATGGAAAGAAGGACTACTGCAAGACGAGATCTTCCAGTATTTGGAAGCATGAGCCTAATAGGAAAGTCCTATTAAGAGAAGGATTCCTAAAGAGAATAGGAAACAGGGGGCACGAGATTCCTAAGATGATGAACGTCTACACCTATAAATACAAGGCGATAACCATGACCAAAGGTACGCTGTGAAACCCCTTTCATACGCATTGTTATTTCAGAGTTCAAGTACATGATACTAACTTAGGCATCGGAGGGCCTTTGCCGACGAGAGGCAAAGGTGCTCTAACCCTTTTTCTATCTTGCAGATTTAGTTTTGAATTAAGGAAGCACGTGATCCAGGGCTACGTGGATTTTATCCCCGTACATCGTCTATCTGCCTCTGAACTTCCTTCTTGATTTCCAGTACCCAATCAGGCCTCATTTTTCTCAATTTCTGTTTAACAGGCTTTGCGTCTGGATAAAGCGGAATTCGATGATCCACGATTTCAGGATCAATTCCGGGCATGTCCGCGCAAAAACATCTTGAAATTCTTTCAAAAGATCTGAGTTAGCTTTAAATTCCTCCGGAGACAGCCCGGAATCGACTTGAACCATTTGTGGATCATTCTCATCCTTCAAATTTATTGAAATAACTTCTTCTTTTATAGGATGAGCATGCCTTTCATTCTCTCGTTCGATTAGAGACCGGAGTTCTTTTGGAATTTCTTCCTCAAACTCAATCTCCTCATCGTCAGGGTCAACACAATTTATTTCGGACACAGCAAGATAAGCAAAGCCGATTTCATTCATTGCAAAAGAAGGGGCCCCAGGGGCATGATACATGACAGTGGACTCGAATTCAAAAGAGAAATGATGACGCAGAGGACTAACAGACACATGCTCTGACTCAGAAGTGGATTCAGATTCAATGCTAAACTCAGACTCAATGCTAGACTTCGACTCAGACTCAAATTCAGTGCTAGTGTAAATAACTTTAGGTACAAAATTGCAATTTTTATAACTTCCATTGGCATCCGCAATGAGCGAGGTAACATCTTGAGGGGCTTTCTGGCCTAGCATCATCAGCTCCATGTCTCCAGGATTTGCACTTCCTTTGTCATTTCTCAAATAATCCTGGAGGTCAACCTTGTTCAGCTTCTCATGCACCTTTTCAAGCAACATCTGAGTATAGTTGGAGTGGGTAAAACCTGGTTACCCTACTAATGGGCATAGCACGTGCCTATGGCAGTCACCACGAGAGGGTGAATAGCTCGGCACCACATAGGGAGTCCTTAAGCCCTGTGCCGAGCTATTTTGGCCATGAATAAGGCTAGAACTAATAAAGAGTAAACTAATAAATCAGGATGTATTAGCTTGGCGTAAGGCATAAAGGGATGCCCTTGATATGGCCAAGCTAGGTAGGCTACGAATATAGCTTCACAAGCATTCTGGAATACATAATTCATCCCAGTGCCAGCTCAGCACGGGTGGGCTGAACTATGTACGTGTTATGCCGAGCTACGTGGAAGCACGACACTGCCACGAATAGGGCGGTGAGACATTCCAGAATATTCTACAGCAGCTCCTTATGAGATAAGGAGCAATCCCGTAAAGCAAGGGATTGATATGGAAGTCCTAATGTGATTAGGAATGAACTTCATATAGGAAAGAATTCTGTATGGAAAGAAGTACTACTGCAAGACGAGATCTTGCAGTATTTGGAATCATGTGCCTAATAGGAAAGTCCTATGAGGAGAAGGATTCCTAAAGAGAATAGGAAACAGGGGGCACGAGATGCTTAAGATGATGAACGTCTACACCTATAAATACAAGGCAATAACCATGACAAAAGGTATGCTGTAACACCCATTTATACGCATTGTGTTCTTTGCTTAATTAGTAATCCAGTACTAACTTAAGCATCGGAGGGCCTTTGCCGACGAGAGGTAAAGGTTCTTTAACCCTCTTTCTGTCTTGCAGATTTAGGGTTGGATTAAGGAAGCACGTGATCCAGGGCTACGTGGATTTTATCCCCATACAATTGGCACCGTCTGTGGGAAACGTTGACAAAAAGTTCCCTTCTTTTGAACAAAGATCAACAATGGTGATTTCGGAACCTGTTTTGTGCACTCCACGAAGAGAAGATGTGGAAGACGATGGTGGAACCACCCTTGTGTACACTACGAGAAAGAGTACAAAGGTGGACAAGACTCCGGCAGTTCTTAGAGCACCATAAAAGAAGCCAGCAGCTAGGAGGTTCAATATAGGGCATATCCCTGAGATTCCAAAATTCAGGGATACGCGCCTGGTAAACTTTGATTCTCTGAGGTCAGGCGAAAGGCAAAGACACTCAAAGACACCACCCAGAGGTGGGGAAGCCTCCAACCGACGTGAACGGAGGAGGAGCCCCCCAAGGAGGGAGGATCATAGACGCACGAGGGATCGAGAGAGAGAGGACAGCCTCGATAGAAAAGGGCAGGAGGCAGAAGAATTGGCCCGTGAAGTCACTCGACGGGAACGAGAGATTCATGACTTGAAGAAGCAGCTTCAAGAAAGGGAAAAAGACCTACGCTCACGGACGAGATCCGTGCAGTATGAGAAAGGAAAGAAAAGTCATCATCGTGACAATGTCTCCGCTGACCGAGCAGCCTCTCCACGAAAAAGGAGAGAAAGGAGCGTTTCCATTGAAAAGAAAGAAATAAGGAAGCACGCTAGGGACAGGTATGAGAGAATATGCTTTGGCGACGTTCAAGACGAGCTTGCCTATGCATAGTAAGCTACGAGAATTGCTTACCATGCATCCAGTAAAGACTGTGGCCAAACTTATGGAGAGAATCCAGGAGCACGCACGGGTGGAGGATGACATCCTGCAAGCTGGAGGGAAGATTGTGGTTGGACAACCACAACTCCCAGAGAAGAAAGAAGCAGAGTCAAGAGTGTACAAGAAAGAGTACACAACAGGGAGAAAGGACTATACACAGCAGAAGAAAGACAAAGCTGACCCAGACCCAAAGTCATACTTTAGTGTCATGGTGACCTTTAACGTCCTGATCTACAAGATGTTGTACAGAATCAAGAATGAACCATGGTTCAGAAGGCCCTCAAAGATGACGGGAAATCCAGAAAAAAGAAGAGCCACTAACCAGCATTGTAGTTACCATAGGGACTGGGGTCACATGACCGAAGATTGCGTGGAATACAAAAAGTTCTTGGATGAAAAAGTGGCGGAAGGCCATCTTAAGGAATTATTGGCTGATAACAAGAATGATGCCGAGCTGATAGAAGAGATGAACTACGAAAAAGGTCCGAAGGGAACAATCCATATGATACATGGATTGGTGGCCCCATATACCAACAATGAGATAAGGCATATTCAAAGGATTAACGGGCAAGTAAAGCAGGTCATGAAGCTCGGCACGAAAAGGCCGAGGACTGAGGGAGTGATAGAGACCTCCATCACCTTCACTGATGACGATCTAGATGGAGTATCAGTACCCCATAACGATGCATTGGTGATCACCCTACGAATAGGGGAGTATGACGTAGAAAAGATACTTGTTGATCAAGGGGTAAACACAGAAATCATGTACTACGACACCTTTAGGAAGATGGAACTCCCGACGAGCTCGTTAAAAAAATGTGTCGTCCCTCTGGTCGGCTTCAGCGCACATACGGTATGGCCTATGGGAAAGGTCACACTGCCCGTCCGAGATGGATCAGTGGTCCTAAAGATTGATTTCCTTGTGGTGGATATCCCTTCCTCCTATAACGTGATTATAGGAAGAACCTGGATGCACAAAATGAGGGCAGTTTCCTCAACTTACCACCAGAAGATTAAATACCCTGGAGCGGATGGCATAGAGTGCATTAGGGGTAACCAGCAAGTAGCCGATCAGTGTTTCAACATGATCTTGAAAAAGTCCCCAAAGGCCGAGTTGGTCCAGACGATTGAAGTTCCAGATCAACCAACCTTGGAGGACGTTGGAGGTGACCCCACCAAGAAGATGGTGGAAGGATTGAAGAGGATACAGATTCAAGAAGATAATGTAGAAAGATATTTCTTTATCGGCGAAACCCTTGCCAAACAGGAGGAGAGCGACTTGGTTGCTTTTTTGAATGAACACATTGATGTTTTTTGCATGGACTCCCCAGGAGATGTCTGGGATAGAACCCAAGGTGATCTGCCACCATTTAAATGTGGATCCTCAGCACAAACCAGTTGTGCAAAAGGTGAGAAGGTCGGCACCACAGAACGCAGACGCTATGATTGAAGAAGTTAATCGGCTACTCGAAGCGGATGCCATACGAGAGGTGAGCTATCCAGAATGGATGGCCAACACTATTGTGGTCAAAAAGAAAAACGAGAAGTGGAGGGTCTGTGTGGACTTTACCAGCCTCAACAAAGCATGCCCCAAGGACAGCTTTCCACTTCCTAGGATTGATCAACTAGTAGACGCCACGTCAGGCTATGAGAGGATGAGCTTCCTTGACGCATATCGAGGATATCATCAAATAGCTATGTATGAGCCAGACCAGGAGAAAACGTCCTTCATCTCACCAAGAGGACTCTACTGGAATATAGCCTCATCAATCTCGTTCGCATCCGTACTAACATCTTTGGCGACAGACTCAATAGGGTAATGACTAGGAAGTACAAACACCTCCGATGGCTCTAACCCATAATTCATGCTTTCATGAGGTTTTTCAGATATGAAAGTGGTATTTTCAAAATCATCATTATGAGCATCAATTATAAGTGAGGCCATATCTCCAGTAGGCTCCAAATCAATCGTCATCGCAGCAGGCCAATCCTCGACCATACCTATTGGACTTTCCTCCCCAAACAGCGATATCAGATTCCCTGAGTCAAAAACCTCAATCCAGTCAGACTTGCATTGCTTAACTAGTTCTTCTAGCTTTTCTGATTCATCATCACTATCCCACGTGTCATTGGCAAAGCTCTCGAACCGTGGCAGCTTGGTTTTTGTCTTCATGTCCCAAAATGGTTTCGACTCTCCCTGATAAATAACTTCTTTCCCTATGATAAAATGAATGGGGCCTTTCTTCGACTGAGTGCGAGCTCGAGCTTTTGATCCACTACCAAACTCATCTTTTATGGGTTGATAACGAAGGCCGAAACGGTGGTTATTCACTGGGAAATCGGGGAATTCAGCTATCCCTTGATTGTTACGGTCCAATCCCAAACCAGGCATGTAAGCCATTTTCCTCATCATTTCAATGACGGTAGAGCTTATTGAAAAATCTTCATCCATCTTGATAGTAAGAACTGCTCCAGCGGTATCAAAAGAGAATCATCTGAGAGCGACATCCTCTTCTCCATGTGCAATCTCAATCACAGAGGCGTTATCAGGAACATGAGGGCTGTACGGGGATAAAATTCACGTAAAGTCTTGATTACGTGCTTCTTCGCCGGAACCCTAGATCTGCAAGACAAATAAGGGTTAAAGCACCTTTGCCTCTTGTCGACAAAGGCCCTCCAATGCTTAAGTTAGTACGAGGATTACTAATTAAGCAAAGAACACAATGCGTATAACTGGGTGTTACAACATACCTCTCTTTTGGGGTGTAATGCTGTATTTATAGGTAGAAACCTCTCACGAATTTGGGCATCCCATGCCCTTGGCTTCCTTTTTGCATTAGGAAACCTTTCCTAATAGGACTCTCCCTGTTAGGTGCAGCGATTCCATTATGTTTCCAAATACTGCAAGATCTCGTCTTGCAGTAGATATCCATTCCATATAGGATTCGTTCCATATGCAGTATATTCTTGTTTGCACTAGGATTACTCATATCAATCCCTTAATTCACAGGATTGCCCCTAACCCATAGGGATCTCCTTATAATCTTCTGGAATGTCTCACCGCCCTATATAAAGCAGTGGCGTGCTTCCACATAGCTCGGTATAACTCGTACATAGCTCAGCCCATCTGCGCCAAGCTGTCTTCGGACTGAACCATGTATTCTAGAATACTGTTAAGCTATACTCGTAGCTTGACTAGCTCGGTTATGTCTTGGGACATCCCCTTGTGGTCACGGTCGTGCTAGTACACCTTTACTTGGTGCCTAGTACGTTATCTTGACCCTATTCATGGTCAACTTAGCTCGACATGGGATCAAGGATCCCCTATACAGCAGTGCCGAGCTTACTACCCCTTCGTGGTGGTCATTCTAACACGTGACTTGCCTTTTCTGAGGGTAATTGGATTTTACCCACTCCAAGGGCGAATCCTGGATTCTCCGTAAATAGTCAGTGTCCCTGTGGCCAGACCAAGTTGAACTTTCTGATGCAGAGAAGATGGTACAACCATTATATCCGGGTGATGAAGCCACGACCTACCCAGCAGCAGGTTGAAAGATGAAGGAATGTCGAGCACGTGGAACTCAACATTAGACTTGAAATCCTCCACTGATATCTCCAGTTGAACAACTCCAATTATGTCCCTACGCGTGTTGTCGTAGGCACGTACTCCGAGGTTCGATGGTTGGAAATCCTTGGTTTTAAACCCCAAACAGTTGGCAGTGCGCAGTGTACATACATTTAAAGCGGATCCGTTATCTAGAAGAACAACAGGGACCCATTTCCCCATACACTTCATGGTGATATGCAAGGGCTTGTTGTGACCGGCTCCTTCTGATGGCAGATCTTTCTCAGTGAAAGTTACAACATGTTTTGTGCGATTTGGTGCCAGTAATGCTACCAAGAACGGCAGAACGATGGTGAAATCTTTCTCCTTCTCTTTCTTCTTCTCCCGCTTCTACTATTCTCCCGGATGTACTCGATTCAGTGCCCCCTGTTGTGATGAGGGGGATGGCAGTTGGAATTTCGGGGACGTGGTCGAACATAATTTGTTGTTGGAGATCTCTTGGAGCACGAGAACGTGTCACTCCCTTTCTAGAGCTACCTCTACGGGACCTGGTTCTCCTCTGTTCAGTCGGTACAATAGGGGTAACGAGTGGGGCTGCAGGGGGCCACGGGTGTCGAGAGCGCAGTTCGCCTACCCTTCTGATACCACCCCAGTAAGAGGGGGTGTAGCCGAGCAGCAAATGCGAAGGACGGCCGACGCCAACGGGGGTTGGCTCGAACCCGTCAAAGTAGATAGCTAATGCTATCTCCTCACGATGAAGCCTCCTGTGGATTAGGCGGCCGCCGTGGTTTATGTTGCTTGCTGCAAGAAAAGAAGACAGCATAGGAACAAATGAGTCAGATAAAGCAGAAGTATTCTCATGTAAGGAAGAGGCAACAGAGGTTTGAGTACTAACGTGGTTGGCCCGCAGCCGTGGGGCAGGCAAAACCGATGGTATTCCCCTCGGCATCCCTGGGTTCCCAATTATCGGTAACTATGAGGTAATCATCTGCTTCTCCTTTTGAAGAGTTGGGCAGGTCCGTGATAAGCTTCTGCTCGGGGTTCCTAGCCTTGAAATAGAAATTATTATCTGTAGTGGGGACTACACTGTACAGGTAGTGTAAGTCCCACTAGTCAAGGTGAAGGCCAAGAAGCCTATTCAGGGCAATTGTGCCCATAACTAGCCTAACAAAATTAGGGCATAGTTGCATCGGGTTCAGTCTGCAACGGCTGCAGACCTCCCTGAAGAAGGGGTGTAAGGGGAACCTGAGACCTCCCTCTACAATGAAGATGAGGGGAATATTAATTTTATCTTGGTCTCGACCTTCTTCACCCATATCGCTACACCTGTTCAGACGAAACTGAACATTGTTTGGGATTCCATATTGCCTACGAAATGCTTCTATTTTTCAGGGGTGCTTAAGAGTGCCCTGTGTTTTCCCATTTTAGGGTTTCGCAGTTGAAACCCAAAGGAAAGAAAAGATGAACAGAAACTGGGGAAAAACGAAGAGGACAAACACACAACGGAAATGGAGGTCTAGAGAGAAGTTACTTACGTGAGAAGATGTGGACCTAAGAAGAAAACTCCGACGAGAATGGGGGAAACGATTTCCGGCGTGATCGGAAGAAGAAGCGGTGGGTGAACAAGCTCTGAGGATGACGGAAATGGTTTTTTCTCTCTGCGGCCTCTTTTCATTTCTAATTAGGGAGATGAGAGAGAGAGAGAGAGAGAGAGAGAGAGAGAGAGAGAGAGAGAGAGAGAGAGAGAGAGAGAGAGAGAGAGAGAGAGAGAGAGGGGTTTTGGGGGGAATGAAAATAATCATTATCCCGCTCAAAACCCCATAAAAGTGGGGCGTGACACGTGCAAAACTTCAGCAGAATCGTCCTTTGGGCTTATCCGAGCCACCAACGGGTCACTTCATTTAATGCGAAAGTAACCTTGCCCCCCATGTGAGGGGGAGGCGTGCCGCGAAATGCATCAGAGACCGTTGAAGCTCTGCGCACCGCTGACGAATGACAACAGTGGCAAAGTTGGGGAGCAATTGGAGTGGTGAAACCTAGTAGTAGGCATAGCTTGTACCTACTAAATCGATTACCACGAAGGGTAAATAGCTCGGCACCGCATAGGGGGTCCTTAGCCCTGTGCTGATCTGGTTTGACCATGAATAAGGCTAGAATAATAAAAGTAAATTAATAAATCAGGATGCACTAGCTCGGCGTGAGGCATAAGGGGGTGCCCCTGATATGACCGAGCTAGGTAGGCTACGTTTATAGCTTGAACAACATTCTGGAATACATAATTCAGCTCGGCGTCATGAGCTGAGCTATGTACATGTTATTCCGAGCTACGCGGAAGCACGGCACCGCCACGTATAGGGCGGTGAGACATTCCAGAATATTTTACAGCAGCTCCTTATGAGATAAGGAGCAAACCCGTAAGATAAGGGATCAATATGGGAAGTCTTAACGCGATTAGGAGTATACCCCATGTAGGAAAGAGTCTTATATGGAAAGAAAGACTACTGCTAGACGAGATCTAGCGGGATATTGAAGCTGTCTCTTAATAGGACTTGAGAAGGATTCCTAAAGCAAGTAGGAAACCAGGGCACGAGATGCCTAAATCAACAAGCTGTCTTCACCTATAAATACAGTACTATGGCCATGAAGAAAGGTACGCTGTGAAACCCCTTTCATACATATTGTGATTTAAGAATTCAAGTACATGATACTAATTTAGGCATAGGACGGCCTTTGCCGACGAGAGGCAAAGGTACTCTAACCCCTGTCTGTTTTGCAGATTAGGGTTCTGACGAAGACACACATGACAGAAATCCTGCGTGGATTTATCCCCGCACACAAACAACCCGAAAAGCTCCATTTAGGATGGTCGGGCGAGGCCCTATTAGTCCACCATTCCTTCCTTCGATAGCGCGAAGCATTTTCGTTTTGACAAGCTTTTGAGAAATTCGTAAGTATAAAAAGACCAAATTAGAGATTAATTTGAGAATCCCCAGCGGAGTCGCCATTTTGTGGAAGTCACCACCGGATGTAGAAGCTGAATATTGCTGCTACTGATCTAGAGATATAGCTAATACTATCCAATGTATGCAATTTGTGTTTCAGTTGGCTTTGGTGGAGTTGTGAATTCAAATTTTCTCAATTGATGAAGGCTTAGGTATATGCTCAGTTATATATGGCTGGGTTATTTGGTGTTTGGAGTATGTCTTAGATGTTGCTGAATTAATGCAGATGCTGTTGATGCTAATATTGGAGGCCCAGGTGTATGCATAGCTTCTGTGTATGCTTAGGTAATTTGTAGATCCACTTTTGGAATGCTCCTGATGAAGAGCCACTCGATCTAACGTTAAGTGTTTGTTGAGCAAAGCCCACTGGAGTGATTCCGCTCGATCTTTCGCTTGAGCAAAATGTAACAAGCCTATATATATCAATCAATTAGGTCAAAATGGTATCCCGCGTGTCAGTCATTTTGAGGGCTCAAATATTCATCACAAAACATCATGTGAGGCTAGGGTTTATCTATATCAAGTTTTTTTGAAGGTCTATGGACTTATTTGCTGAAGATTCATCTTCGAGAGGTTTCTACATCGACAATCAGAATTTTGAGTAAAGTCCTTTCAGGGAGTTTGAAAGGCAATTCATTTAGAAGACTCGAGGATTCAAGATTTGAAGTAATTAACGTAGATTCGACAAGTAGGTCTTAGGATTATGGCGAGGATACACAATCATCGAGTAAGATTACTTGTATTCACACAATGTTTCTAGTACATGATTCGCTCCCATAGTTTTTACCATTTTCGGGTTTTCCATGTAATGCCTCGTGCGATTGCTTGCTTTAGTTTGCGTGATTGGATTTTCATTATTCAAAGAGAGTTTCATTCCTTGCATCGATTAAGGAGTTTCAAAAAATGCAAGTGATACAGTGTTCTTGTTGCAAAGTGATGCAAATGAGTGGAAAGGGTGTTCTCGCTGCAAAGTGATACAAATGAATGGAACACCGATGTATTAAGTTTAAGGAAAAATGGTCAAGTGTTGGAAGTGTGTGAATTGGAAATTATGATTTTGAGCCATGGTTATGGCAAGGGTTACCAAATGGGCCCTGTTTGATTAAGGTTACCAAACGAGCCTAAATGTGAAAAGGTGT
The DNA here is from genome assembly GCA_963854785.1 of Vaccinium vitis-idaea. Classification (NCBI taxonomy): domain Eukaryota; kingdom Viridiplantae; phylum Streptophyta; class Magnoliopsida; order Ericales; family Ericaceae; genus Vaccinium; species Vaccinium vitis-idaea. Next base: position 24,203,363 of record OY978218.1, read on the forward strand.
CAATAGGGACCCAATGTTGTGTTGTTTGTACATCCTCATATATATTTTTTGCATCCCGAGAGATTGTTCTGTTTACACATCCTCAGGCGCTGTTTTGTGCATCCCAAGGAATTGTGTTGTTTATATATCCTCATGTGTTGTTTTGTGAATCCTAAGGAATTTTGCCGATTTGTACATCGAGGGGGGGGGGAGAAATCTAATCTGCGGTGATCTTGGTATGATAATAGACCCAGAGGAAAGGTTGAATCACATGATGGTCATAGTGTGGTGGTTAATTTAGAAGGAAGTTTCTGAAGGTTGAAATTGATAGATTTCATGTAAGTTAATGGCTAATTAATGTAATTAGATGACGTGTTGTATTCTTTACTGGATTCTTCTTGTGATTGTTAATTGATTTGTTACGTAAAGTAATGGTTAGAAGGGTAGGAGTTCATCTGTTGAGTGCCATTCACTCTTAGTATTCATATACCTTGGCATTTCATGTCAGGTGTAGTAGACTGAGCGGAAGAGCAATATCAATCCGGCAAGAACGACATACCATAGAGAGAATCAGCCAAACCTTAGATTCCTTCTCAGTAGTTTCTTTTCCATCTTAGAAATTTAAGGTAATCTTGTTTAGAAACTTAATTTCTTTTGTCAAGTTCATGTAATCAAAGTAAGTTTCCGCTGTTAAATTTGGAATCATGTGATGGTCTAAGTGTGGTAGTTAATTTAGAAGGAAAGCTTCTGAAGGTATTGCTCGTTTTTCTTTCCCCGCGAGTATAGCATGATGAGCCCAAGTTACGGCAGCTCTGGATGAAAGGAGAATAAGGGTAAGAAAAGGGATTTCCCAAGGATCTGAAATTCAGAGATTTCACGTAAGTTATTGGCTAATTAAAGTAATTAATGAGATGAGGTGTTGTATTCTTTACTGGATTCTTCTTATATTATGATTGTTGATTGATTTGTTATGGAAAGTAATGGTTGGAAGGATAGGAGTTTATCTATTGAGTCATCATGGTACATATTCGTATATCTTGGCATCTTACGTCAGATGTGGTAGACCGAGCGAGAAATATCAAGTCGACAAGGATGACGTACCATACAGAGAATCAATCATAGCTTAGATTTGCTATCAATAGTTGCTCTTTTCCTTTTTAGAAATTTAATTTCAAGTTGTAATCTTGTTTAGAAACTTAATCTATTTTATCAAGTTGAAGTAATCAAACTAAGTTTCCGTCGTGTTTAAAGTTTTGGCAATTGTATATTTTGTTTTAGTGAGTTAATGAAATCATTTTAAAAAATGTTTTAAATAACCGCGTCCAAAATTCGGGTTCTTAAAAAAACACCCTAAAATCCCAATGCTAGGGTTGGGCATTCATCCGCCCCGTCCGAATCCGATCCGATCCCCGATCCGAACGGATCGGCAATATGGAGATCTGTTTGGAGATTGGATAGGATATGGGGATTTTTTTTGAAAATGTTTGGGGATTGGATAGGGGGTGGAGATAGGCATGTCCCCGCCCCGAATCCGCTCCGAATCCGTTCCCCGCTCCGTCCCCGCCCCACTCCGCCCCGTCCCCGATCTGCCCCGTCCCCGAATCCCCGAAATATAGGGGTCTATTAATGAATTATGAAACTTTGGGGTCTCATTGAATTTTCTCCAAATATATGGGGTTACACTAAAAGTTCTCCAAACACATGGGTTTTATTGTTCTGTGGTATCTTCCTCTTTATCGTGCTGATTGGCTTCTTTTTTGTATCACAGATAAATAGAAATGAGAGTGCGTGGAGTTATTCTTGGGGTGAAGTGCAGACGTCATTTAGGAATTTCCGTTACGCCGTTACCTAGTGCTACCTTAGTTGTTGCTATCTTGTTGAAATTTAGTTCAATTTTAATTATGACACTTGTTTTGGGTGATCTAGGACTGTTTTTGTTGGTTCAGAGACTACTTGAAGGTAGTCAGTGTTGTTCTTTGAATACTTATCATTTGCTGCTATCATATTCTGTTTCCTGGGCATATCAACAGTGAGTTGTAGACTTGTAGTCTCTTTTCCTTTGAAACAATTATGTATGCTATCCACTAGACAACCCATGTTGCATTTAATCAATTTTAATTAATGTCATGAATATACATAAGAACTCTTCATAATTTCTACTTTTCTGCACTCTTTATGTTGTTCTACAAACACATGAAGTTTTACACGCCCAGGGATTGCCCAGTGATTGGATTTTAGGGAAAATGATTTGTAATTGGGCTTCTATAACTATTTACTTGTTACTCTAGGGAAAATAATTGGATCCCCGAAATCCCCGTGGGGATCCCCGTTCCCCGTTTGGAGCGGAGATGGAGGATAAAAATAAATCCCCATTGGAGATTGGATAGGGGATGGATATGAGTAAGGGGTTTGGGGATTGGGGGTGGAGATAGTAGTCTCCGGCCCCGATCCGTCCCCATGCCCATCCCTACACCATACTAATAGCAATATCATATCAGATCAACCAAAAACCCAAAATTAATTAACAGTATAGCGTGGGGTGAGCCCAACAAGCCTCGGGTTGGGGCAACTAAAAAAATAGCGAAGATATAATACTTATATATAAATTATTCCGAGTTCTAACACAATGAGGATGTAGTGTTGGTGATTTGTGCACACCTTTGAAAATCAAATGGGTTGGGTTGAAATCCTTCTGAGTCACTTTTGGCCAATTGATTTTTTGTCTTATTTTTCTATTGGATCTATTTATGCTTTAGGGTTCACTACAACAAAATAGGGATTTAGGGGCATTTTTAAAGGGGCACTTTTATTAAATTGCCCTATCAAGTTACTAATGAGGCACTACCTTGTTAAATGCCCCATTTGATTGTACCTAATGCGGCACTTAGTCAAAATCCCAAATTTTTCCTATTTAATTTATGGGTGAGTCTATTTACAACCCTTTTTTGACTTCATACAACCCTTTTGCTAAATACAACCCTGCTGATGTGGCAAATCTTTATTTTTGCTTCATATAACCCGACACATTTCCCAAATTACCCCTTGTTGTTTTCCTCCCAAATTTCAACACTCAAAACTCTCAAAACCCACTCAAAACCCTTTTCTCTTCCCTCCTCCCTCCGTTTGACCTCGGCCATCGCCTTCTCCGTCGAACCAGTCGAAGAAATCGCCGCTATTTTACTCGTCTGGTTTTGGCACATTTCGGATATTTACTCCTGAAACTAAACATATAATTCGGATACAAACTACTAAATTATGGCCAATATTGCGGATATTAACTACCATCACCAATTTCGGATATAAACTCCCGGTTTTATAGGTAAATTTCGGGTATTAACTACCGAAATGTATTGCGATTTTCGGGACTGTGTGTACCGTTTTGAACGAACGACTGAGAAATCGAAAAAGCAATGGGTTACTCTTGGGTCGTTTTTTGCTCAAAAATCTTCATGTCCGGGTTACTCTTGGTGTGTATTTGTGCATCCATTGGTGGATTTGGAGTTGTAAATTGCTCAAATACTCTTTGGAGCTCTTCTCCCAAATCTAGGGAGGGAGAAGATCTCTCCATTGATTCAACAAGGTTCTCCATTGAGAGAGAGGAGAGATGAGGGGCAAGAAAGGACAATGGGGGTTAATGGCTGGAGGAGGAGGGATTTTTTTGATGTGGGAGGGAGAAGAGTGAGAAAACGATAGAGCTGACGAAGGAGGAAGAAGATGCACTGGGTTGGTATTAGCAATTGGGAAAAAGTGGGGTGGGGTGGGCTGGTATGAAGTAATTTGAGGGGCTAAATGGTCTTTTCGCGAGGAAAGTTTTGGCATTTATTTTGCATGGGTTGTATTGAGGGAAAATGGGTTGTAAATAGAACCACCCTTAATTTATTTGTGGCAATTTTAATGGGGCAGTTGGTTGTGCCTCTAAAAATTGGGTAGATAATAGGGCATTTTTCAGAGGCACAATACTACGTTGTTTCGCCAATATTTTTTTCTCTTCTTTTTTTCTTTAGCCGACTTGATTTAATTCCTAATTTCAATTACTTAATTATGTTTTTGAGAATCTGTTAGGGCACTTATTGTTGCTTCAAAAGATAGGAGTATAATAGGGCACTTTATTTACACAAAAAACTATCCTTTTCTATTCACTTAATTGGGCATCTTCAGACTTCTAAGAAGAACGGCTTTGTCGAATAGCTCAATAACGACGTCGTTCTTGGGATATTGATTTGGCGCTCAGAAGTTTCGCGCGCTAGAGTCCTACACGATTTACCAACCCACTCTTCCATCTCCATCCTCTTCTTCCCACCTGTTTTGATCAGATCAAAGATATCTCTCAAGCTCCAATTTGCCGCAAGTACGAGGTATTTTACAAAATAATCCTTTCCTTGTTTACCTTTGAGGGGTGATACACTGCCTTCATCATCGTTCTTCACTGTAATAATCCTTGAAGAGCTTCAATTCCTTTGGTCTTCAATCAAAGTTACTCATCACGAAGTAGATAGATGAGCACAACCCATTAAGATCTACAAATTCTGGTCATATACATCAATTACCCGTAAATTGAATTGATGTTTATATTGAATTGGGGAACAAAAGAAAATTGTTTAGCCAATTAGGTATTGTTTCTCTCATTCCATAGATAGATCCAATTATATGGTTTTTTCTTTTGTATGGTTTTCTGTTTTGATGTCAGTGATAGGAATTCGTGTTTATCCCTATTCGGATGGGAATTGTAAACAAGAAGTTTACAATTTAACAGTGAACCGAATTTTCAAGAGTTATCTTGAAAATTGATGTTTACAATTCTCATTTGGAATTCCAATCCGAATGCGAATAAACTGGAATTCCACCATACTAATCACATGTCGTTTAAATATGATAAGCAATTTAAGTTATCTATAGTTTTTTCATTGTTTTTAACGATTGGCTCATTTACAATAATTATCTTAGCAATTCTAGAAATTCGAGTGCACTATATCTATATTAACTATTAATTACTAATCTTCCAGCCTAGCACTGTACCATTGTCCTGATAAAAATGTTCTCAATACTAGCTTATTTCAATAAATAGGAAGATATGCGCAGTGGCGGAGCCAGGAATTGGAGTCGGAGTGGGCCGGATTATGCAAAAAGTCTTGGTTCAATGTTCAAGACAAATCTAGTCATTCGAGTTTTAATAGGACGGTTTTGATAAATTAACAATTAATTTCGAGTATTGTTGTTATCCTATGACTCAATGAGCATTTTTGTTTTCCATCATATGACTCGACGAATGCAGGATCGTCATTGTAAGGGATTATTCACCATAATTTAGTATTCTTGAATCAAAATTATAATTTTTTTAGGGAATATTTATAAAATCTCAGTAGTTTGTAAGGCTTCCAGGCGATAAATGAGATGAATATTTAGCTCTAGGAGATCAAAACAATCCACTGGAGAATTTCCTTATGATATTAAGGGTATATGTCAAGTTTACAATTTATTTATGCCTTTCTTTTTGGTTCGACTAAATCTTATACCTTACTAACTTTCTTTGTTGTTTTCGTAACCCATGATACAATTCTATATCGTAGTCTCTACAAAAATACTATACGGGATATGTAATCGTCTCGTTTGGAAAACAATATGTATCCCATCTCGTATTCTTTTTGTGTAGAAATCTCGTATATATCCGATGATTGGTATCGCCTCCTTCAAAGGACAGTAGGTATCTCACGCCCCATATCCTTTTTTATAGTTGTGCATTTTTTAGTTGAATATTAACTTTTCTTTATGTATGTTACGATAGGAGATACATATCCCAATTCAATTCATAAAAGGAATAAAATTATGGAGGATACATTACTTGACTCCCCGACATTGCTTTATATATAGCTGACAAATTTTCAGAAGAGTAAATGAAGTTCTCCATGCTGATAGTATTGTCAATTACAAACCAAAAAGGATAAAGTTCCTATTAGGCTATTAAGGACTATATCATGCATCAACTCAAATCATCAATGTTATGGTCCTTGTTATGGTCTTTTTCTTTTTCTTTTTCTAGTTTTTTCAAGACGGCTAAGTTGAAGTAGATACTTATTTCTTTGGTTTTGTTAAACAATAATGCATGGTTACATTCTCATTTAGTTGTGTAGCTTTCTTTTGCAGCTTCAAATGTTTGAAAAAAAAATGTATGCAGTATGGTATCAATGTTGCAGTTTTTTAAGCTGTGTTTCGTAGTTTTTTTTTGTTGTATTATGCAGTTTTTTTGGGCTGTCATATTGCAGTTTTTTGGCAGTCAAGTTGCAGTTTTTGGTGGTTGTTTCTGCAGTTTTTTTTGGGCTGCAATGTTGCAGTTCTTTTAGGCTGTTAAGTTGCAGTTTTTGGGTAGCTATGTTTGTACCAGCAATAGGTTTTATGTATCAAGTTTTTCTCTAACCTGTTATCACCTATTACAGTTTTTTATATGCATTTGAAATGACATAAACTAATCATCAAGTTCTGAATTTTTAGCAGGAGATGATTCTCTGAAAGTTGAAGATCTGATATCAAGTTTGCAGAAGTGAATTCAAAAGATCCCAGGTATATTCAAAACCAATCATAGGAGGTTAAAAAATTCCAGTGTATTCATAGTTGTTGCAGGAGTAGAGTCTTCTTTGTTCCTGCTGCCCATTATCACTTGGTTCCATTTGGTTACTATACCACATTCCCATATGCTGAAATTTGTTGATATGTCTGCTGCTGCTATTGGAAGGAAAAGTTTCTACAATCAATGGTACAAGCTGCCATCACAATACACTCGTGGATTCTGCTTTGGAACAAATGAGAGAGAGAATCAAACAAAGAGAGACACAGATGTTACGGTGTTCGGCTTACGTTTGGTGTAAACTTACTCTATGGACATTTGATTTCCCTACTGCTACCAAACGTACTATTGCTGATGCTGAGCCTTGACTCTTGAGGCTGATGAAATATGGATTTTGTTGTTTGGGGCCTTATTATGCTGCTTCTAATCCTTTGATTCTTCATGCCTATTTCCTTGAGTCTGCTGAAGAAAGAATGATCCATAAGCTGGATATGCTGCTGCCGTAGAAGCAAGTGGTCATGATATCTCTTTATGCTAATAATGATATCTATGTTGCTGCTGAAGCTATTTCGTGAAGGCCGAGGCATTTGAACAGATCATGTTGTTTATGCTTGGGAGTTAAAGATGCTGGCCTAAAGATTGGAGTGCATTGATCATCTTAAGTGCCCTCCATTCCTATATGACTATCTGATTTTAAGTGTATTCTTTGTCTTATGTAATTTTTTCTCCTTTCAACATTTCGCTGAATTTTTTCTCTTTCCTTGCCTATACTTTGCTTTGTGCACTGTATTTGGCTTTTCCTTGATGTACCTTTGTCGAGATTTAATAAAATCATGTTGCCGATTAAAAAAAAAAAACTTTGTTTCCTCAAGACACATTGACCTCATCTCCCTCTATCTCTCCTGAAACAAAACAAGATCATGTTACAAGGTGGTTTCAGATTCCATTTTGCTCGATCACCTTATTCAGTTCGCTGCTCGCCTTTCAACTAGTGCTATTGCAAATACGATATAGTCCAGTTGCATCGAATTACCAAGAAAAATCTGTCACTTAAAACTCCAGACCAGTCACAATCCCAAAACGAGTTGCTTTGAATGTTACATTGGCATTTTGTATTACTGCAGAGGTTCCTTAGTGTTTGTCTCAGTTCAGCGGTTGGTAGTTTCATTTGACAATTTTATAGTTGCAAGAGTAACACCTGCCTCTTGAGCAGAGAAAACCAATCATAGGAGGTTAAAAAATTTCAGTGTATTGATAGTTGTTGCAGGAGTAGAGTCAATATTACGTATTTATGATTTTAAAGAGGCAAAATGTTGCCCGTCGATTCGGTGTAAGTTGAGTTTCCTACATCAAACATCAGAAGTTGCTTAAGCGCTTGTGTCCACAATTTCATCTAGCAAAAATAAGTACCCCAAACTAAGTTATGGTAACTCGGATAAGGTTATTGATGTAGAGAGACAAAAGAGAATGATGATGTGCATCAAAGCGAGGGAAACATGGACATGATGGTCCTTGAACTGCATAAGAGTTGAACTTTGCATGCATAGCAAACAAAGCATTCAGATTAAACCTATTGCGCTGTAATTGCCTAATAATGAGATCTAACCAGTATGCACAATCATGACTGGAATGTGAATTAAACAGCCATATAACCACAGTAACAATGTGCTATGCTACCCACATGCGGACAATAGTACTTTACAATCCAGATCCTGATTCTGTATAATAAAGGAAAGCTAAAACAAACTAAACTAAGCCTTGTGTCCCAATCGATTTGTGTATGCTATATGAACTTGTTTTTCGTCCTTCCGCTCCGAAGAATCAGTAAGTCGGGCAATTCGTGGCCCGAAAAAGGCTAAATTCGAGCCGTCTGCATGCCAAACATTACTCCACTGCGATTTTCTTGAATTGGATGGCTCAAGCAAGTCATATTACATATTTATGATTTTACAGAGGCAAAATGTTGCCCGTCGCTCGAAGTATCAGTAAGTCGGACACTCCGGGGGCCGAAAACGGCTAAAACCAAGGCGTCGACAAGTCAAATAATGCTCTGATGGCATTTTCTGGACTTTCATGGCTCACACCAGTTATATTACATATTTATGACTTCACAGAGGAAAAATATCGCCCGTCGCTTGGGAAATTGATGAATCGGGTAGCCCGGGGACCGAAAAACGGCTAAAACCAAGGCGTCGACAAGTCAAATAATGCTCTGATGGCATTTTATGGACTTTAATGGCTCACACCAGTTATGTTACGTATTTATAACTTCACGGAGGCAAAATATCACCCGTCGCTTGGGAAATTGATGAATCGGGTACCCCAGGGACCGAAAAACGGCTAAAACCAAGGCGTCGACAAGTCAAACAATGCTCTGATGGAATTTTCTGGAATTTCATGGCTCACACCAGTTATATTACGTATTTATGACTTCACAGAGGCAAAATATCGCCCGTCGCTTGCGAAATTGATGAATCGGGTACCCCGGGGACCGAAAAACGGCTAAAACCAAGGCGTCGACAAGTCAAACAATGCTCTGATGGCATTTTTTGGACTTTCAAGGCTCACACCAGTTATATTACGTATTTATGACTTCACGGAGGCAAAATATCACCCGTCGCTTGGGAAATTGATGAATCGGGTACCCCGGGGACCGAAAAACGGCTAAAACCAAGGTGTCGACAAGTCAAACAATGCTCTGATGGCATTTTCTGGACTTTCATGGCTCACACCAGTTATATTACGTATTTATGACTTCACGGAGGCAAAATATCACCCATCGCTTGGGAAATTGATGAATCGGGTACCCGGGGACCGAAAAACAACTAAAACCAAGGCGTCGGGAAGTCAAATTCTTCTTTGATGGTATTTTCTTGACTCGAATGGCTCGCACAGGCCACTTCATGTATTGATGACTTTAAGGAGGTAAAATATTGCCCGTTGCTCAGGAAATCGACAAATCGGGTGCTTGGAGGCTTGAAAACGGCTAAAAATCATAGCGTTGGCATACCGGATTTTGTTCCATTGCAATTTTTTTGATTTGGACAGTTCACACAAGTCACGTTATGCACTTGTGACTTTACGGAAGCATCATATCGCCCGTTGCTAAAACAATTGATGATTGGATGCTATGAAATCCAAAAAAGGCTTAAAAACGAGGTGTCGGCGTATCGGACTATGCTCCACCACTGTTTTCTCACATTAGATGGTTCGCCCAACCCATATTGATTATTTTTGGCCTACTGGAAGCATCGTTTCACCTACGGCTCAGAAATCATTGATTGGACGCTCCAAAGTCAAAATATGGCCTAAAATGAAGTATTAACATGCCGGATTGCATTCTACTGTCATTTTGTTAGTTTGAATGGTTCACGCAAGTCAAATTTGGCATTTATGACTTTCTGGAAGTGTTGCTTTGCGCGTTGGCTAGAAAGTTCAAAGATCAGACCATTTGAGGCCCGAAAATGGCCTAAAAACGGAGCCGACGACATGTCAAACTATGTCACGCCACTATTTCTGTCATTTGGTCCATTCGCATGGGTTACATTACTCATTTATGACTTGAAGGGAGTATCGTTTCGTGCTCCAACGAACAAATCAGGAATTCGGTACCTTTAAGCCCGAAAACGGCCTAAAACAAGGCACCGGCGCGTCAAAACTCGTTATAAGGCTATTTCTTTTGATTTGGGTTGTTCACAGGTTATATCATCCGTTTATGACTTGGTGCAATTGCTGTTTTGTGCATTTGTCAGCAGATCAAGATTCGGATACTCCAAAGGCCCAAAAAGACCCGAAATGGCACCATCGGCATGTCAAAACTCATTCCGTTGTAAATTCCCCGAGTTATTCCACTCACACGAGTTTTATGATGTATTTATGACTTGAGGGAATTAATGTTTCTAGGTGTTTGGTAAAAACTCAATGATCGGATGCCTTCGCCACCGAAAACAGCCTAAACGGAGGCATCGGCGTGTCAAAACAATCATGACGATCGAGACCAATCATTTTTTTGTGCTTGTCATTTAAATCATTCTCATAAAATTTTGGCTTGGTCGGGTTTAGAAAGCCCAATCATCGGGGCACCATTTGATTAAGAAAGTGATATTTTGTGTCCAATGAGGTGCCTAACGATTCACAATTAGCTTCATTCTTCGAACAAATTATATAATTCAAATTAAGTAGAAAGATAGACGGTTTCGATAGCTAAAAAAGACATCAGACGAGGCTCAGCTGGTATACTATAAGCCTTCAATGCAACCGGATGAATTACATATCTTTCGATCATGTGGTCTCTCATATCCGATTATCTCCAATTTTTGGTGAAAATGCTGGGATTGGTAAGACTTGAAGTCCTAACGGTTCGGATCAACAATCGCAAGAAATGGCTATGCTATTGCCTTTCTAATTCTATAAGTTCAACCTAGGTTATTAGTAAACTAATTCTTGTGTTGTACTTCAATATACAGTACTCAGTCAAACGTGAAACGATTATGACGATCAAAATCTACAAACTTTGTCCTTCTGATCAAGTGTCTAATGAAACTCGATTAACTTTATTCTTGGTATGAACAAAATAATCCATATTACGTAAAAGATGGACCATTGCGATTTCAAAAAAGACCTCAGTCGCAACTTGGGTGGTGTATATATATGATTTTAATGTCTCGGATTGCAATAATTGTCTTCCGATCACATGGTCGCCAAATTGAGATCATCTCAAATCTTGGTGAGAACAATGGAATTTGTAAGGCGTGAAATTCTAACGGTTCTGATGGAGGATTTATGAAAATTGACTCCTTAATTGCCTTTTAATTCTATAAGTTCTACCTACTAAATAAATTAAGGCTTGTGTTGTGGTTGAACATCTAGGAGTCCCATGACCATAACACAATCACGATGATCGAGACCGTTTATTTTTTTGTGCTTGTCAATTAAATCATTCTTGTAAAATTTTGGCTCGATCGGGTTTAGAAAGCCCTTTCATCGGGACACCATTTCATTAAGAAAAGTGATATTTTGTGTCGAATGAAGTGTCTAACGATGCGCGGTTAGCTTCATTCTTTGTAAAACTGATATAACTCAAACCACGTAAAAAGATAGACGGTTTCGATCGCAAAAAAGACAGCAGACAGAGCTCAGCTAGTGTACTATAAGACTTTAATGCAACCGTACGAATTAAATGTCTTCCGATCATGTGATCTCTCATATCTGATTATCTCCAATTTTGGTGAAAATGATAGGACTGGTAAGACTTGAAGTTCTAACGGTTCGGATCAACAATTATGAGAAATGGCTATGCAATTGTCTTTTAATTCTATAAGTTCAACCTAGGTTGTCAGTAAACTAAGTCTTGTGCTGTAATTGAATATACAATAGCCAGTTAACCACGGCACGATTATGGCGATCAAGACCGTTAATTTTGTTGTGTTGGTTAATAAAATCATTCTCTTAATTTTTTTGCTTAATCAGATTTACAAAGCTTCTTCATCGAACACAATCTTAGTAATATATAGGTACCGAAGGCTGTTGATTTTGACGAGGCACGATTATGACGATCAAGACCGTTGATTTTGCTGTGTTTGTTAATAAAATCATTCTCTTAATTTTTTTGCTCAATCAGATTTACAGAGCTTCTTCATCGGACACAATCTTAGTAATATATAGATACCAAAGGCCAAGGTACAGAAATTTGGATGAAGTACTTAGGCATATCCAATTGAGCTGATTTTTTGCAAGAACCTTCGGAAAATTATTTCAAAATTATTGAACGATTCGGATCATTCATGCGAAGCCCAAAAATGGGCCCCGCAAGCCGATTTGTACAGTTTCGGTACCTTTGGCTTTGGTGCCTGTAGCATCGTCCATAAATTAACTCTTGTGTTATACTCCTTAATGGCAAAAAACGGTGTCATCTTGTATTCAAGTAACAGGGCATTATTTTGGAAGTGCCTCAAAAGCTTGGGTTTTTGTTTTAGGAGCGAGGCCGCTGAGTTTCAAGAAGACGAATTGTATTCGCGCTAAAAAATTTCCGCGGTTTTGAAAATTTTCGCCAACAAATTCTATTCGAGTCCTCCACGATTCCAATAACCACCCAAGTCTTATCACGTCTCCTCTCTGTTCCACTTGATTTGCAGTGAGAATCGAAGCGGCAGATTAAGGTAACTTTCGAGAAATATTCGTCTTCTCAACTCGGATTTCAGTACGCAGCGGCACTCTTTCTCTTTCTCGTTCATGATTAAGGTGTCTTTGTTAATTATCCATCTTTTGAAACTCTTTCTCGTTCACGGTTTAAAGTTAGGTTAACTATCTATTGCATCATATCAAAAAGGAAAAAAAATATATCTATTGTTTGGTGCACCCCAAAGTAATCAACAATAGGCACCTTAATCGTGCATAGATAATACTGCCCAAAGTACTCACCATGACTCAAGGATAGAATTTGTTAGTGAAAGGGGATTCATTCTCTTTGTTTTTTGTTTGTAAGTTTGTTGGGTATAGTGGTATTGTGCATAGATAAAGTTAGCGTAGATATTGTGGCTTTTCTCAGAGGGAATGTTAGAGAATCGAGTAGAGTGTGTTGCAAAAGTTTATGCTCTCCAAATCATGCGCTTATGTATCATGTTCGGAAAACAGTACGAAAACTCAACAACAGTATTCAAAAGACCTTCTTCTACTATCTTAGAGTTTTCTTTTCTTGCATTCCAAGTGCTTGAAGTAATTCCTCAAGTTGTTATTGGCTGGGAGATAATCTCAGCTTTCTCATGGTTACACTTGCAAATAATTTTATGCTTTATTTGTTAACACGCTTTTAGGACATGGCTCCAACAACTCGTAATACTCGACGTGTCCATGAACAACCTAATTCCAATCAGCCACGCCAAGGAAGTATGGATGATGTGGCCGATGTTCATCCCCTCAATTAACCAGGTAAACGAAATGTGTCTTTTCTTTCTTTTTTCGTTGATCAAGTGTGCTAAATCACTATCTCGCCATCTATCAGAAACTGGAACGGAAGAATTGCAGCTAGCAGGAAAAAGCGTAGTAGGGCACGAGGCCCCACTTTTATGTGCAAAGTTTGGGGCCAGCGCAACGATGACCGCATAAAAGTTTTATTCAACGACAAAGGACAACCGATATTCAATCATAGCACTCTCAGCCACTTCTTAGGAACTCTAGCAAGAAATGGGAAGTATGCGCCTCTCCACTATATAAGTTGGCACAAGATGCCCGTGGTTTACAAGAATGACATGTTGGCATTGGTACTGGTAAGTTTGATTCTCATAGCGTCATTTATTTGCAGCATATATGGTGAAATATGTCTTTGCATGTGAAAAGCCATTACCCATGCTATGAAGTTAGATCACTGTACATCCTCGAAATTTTGGGCTGTTATCTTGCTAAATACGATCTTACAAATATTGTTAATTTGTAGCAAAAGTTTGATATCTCTCTTGGTCACAAGAAATTGATCTTCAAATCAATTTCAAAAAAATTGGAGGAATTGGAAGGCAACAGTGAAGCGCACAAACTTTGATCCTGACCTATCTATCGAGGAGCAAATACATAGTCCTCCAGATCGAGTGCAAGTAGATCAATGGAAAGAACTTGTTAAGTTTTGGCTTGGAGATGGAAAGGTACGAGACCTTTGATCTTTACCACTTTAAGTACCTTAAGATTTTTCCTTACTTCATGAATACTTTTTTTTCGTTTCAGAAAATCAGTGATAAAAATAAGTCTAGTCGAGCAGACCAAACTATCATTTATAAGATGGGCAAAACTCCGCTAGCCGTAGTCAGAGATACTGAGGTAATTTTATTTTAATTGTTCTAGAATCAAAACTTTATAAGCTGTATGAGATGAAACTTTTGTGATGCTCACAGGCAAAAAAGCTCAGCCATGATCCGTCGCGTGTGCATATGTTCCTTACTTGCTTCACTGAGAATGGCGACGTCTCAAATGAGGAGTTAGGGAAAAAAATAGTGCGTTTCAAAAACTCTTTTCCCACATATACTTTCATTCTTGGATTTCGAAAATAACGTACATTATTGTGTTCCGGGAAGAAATGCGTGAGCTATCCAACTAAGTTCCCGAGGGTGAACTCGATTCTACTGGCCCAAATGATGTATTCGCCAAAGTTATGGGCAAGGAGAAATCTGGCAGTGTGCGCATGTATGGGCTAGGGGTTTGCCCATCTGATGTTTGGGGTGAAATGCCTAGCAATGGCACGTCTTATAGGCAATCAATGGAGTGGAAGACAGAACTAAATAAAACAAATAAAAAATTGGAAGAGCTAATAAACTTGTATTCGCAGAGTGGTGCAAATGGGGTTAATCCCTCAAACATCCCAGTCACTTCTCCAAACCAACAGCAACACATGGGTTCCTCAACATCTACTGGACGTGTTAAGGTATCTATTTTCATGATATTTATAATTCTATGGTTCAAGTCAGAATTTTAGAGTTCCATTATCTGACTTTGAGTTTTGAATTTTCTGCATATGGAATGAGTATTACATGCCAATTTAGGAGAATTTAGTTTTTCATATTTATGTGAATTTGATTATTGGAGAGAGTCATTTTTCCGTTAGATTGTAATTATTCTCTCCTATTGTTAAATTGATAACCGTATATGTAATTTTGATTTTATAGCAAAAGTGCATTGAATAGTTTTTTTCCAAACTTTGAGTTTAGACTTAAAAGAAAATTTTGTGATTAGAGATTGATCAAAGTGCTAAAAGAAAGTAATGGGGTGTCTATTTCGAATCTTAACGGAACGAGTGCATTAGACTCAAGAATTAGAAACAGAGAACCGTAAACATGTCCCCTACTTGAGTTGAAAAGAACCACTTCCGTATGAACTGCATCTTTTGTAGATTATTGACAGTTGATGTCAATTGGCAAATATGAGGAAGTAACAGTATTCAGTGAATTTTAGATTTTAAAGCTTATATTCTCTTACCAATTGACATCTGTTGTGGAATTTAATGCCAACCTAACAAAAACCAGAGGCAGGAGCAACAACAGCTCTAACTAAACTGCACAAGCAGGATTTTTCAAACCAAAGACTGCTAGAAATATTCCACTTAGCACACAGAAGCATATTAGTATCAGTCTTCTACACTCATCCCCTAGCCCCCATGTAGTTTTTTTTGTCTCCATCAGTCCATCTACTTTGTTGATGAAGATATGAGAATCCATCCCCTATGCTTGAGTATTCTGCTATAAAGTTTACCCCATAGTTAGTAAATGACTGCTTCTAAGGACAGTCTAAACATAGTCTTAATCTTACCTGATTTTGCTGATAATTAAATGCGATTTCTATAAATTGATGAATTACAGACATGAGATATTGTAAGTGACATGCCTTTTCTTGTAACCATTGTCGTCCCAATTTCAGCTTTTCAATGAAATCTCATAAATGTCT
This sequence comes from Vaccinium vitis-idaea, assembly GCA_963854785.1. Lineage (NCBI taxonomy): Eukaryota > Viridiplantae > Streptophyta > Magnoliopsida > Ericales > Ericaceae > Vaccinium > Vaccinium vitis-idaea. The sequence continues at coordinate 24,219,324 of OY978218.1, forward strand.
GAATTTTGTTATCTTGTTCTGTCTATATGATGGAAGGTCTTGTAATTTGTAAAATAGCAAGGCTAGATGAAGGTTTAGGTCCATGTCACATACCAGTTGGAGTTCTTTGGTTATGCAAAAACCTGTTGCTTATGTTTTTTGTTAGGTTCCTTTATTGGGTACGAAAACAAGGATCCGTACTGTAACAAGGACCTACTTCTTCTGCGAGAGTTATTATCCTTCTTTCAGTATAATATTTTATTTCTCTCTATTTATGGGCCTGGATATCAAGGGCAAGCACACGTTCTCAATCTAGTTTGGTTTATCTATGAGGTTAGTGTTGATATAGCGTAGCCATGGTTATAATTTCTGCCTTGTTTTGCTTAGGACACATTGCATTAGATGTACCTTCAGATTTTAGTTATTATTGGATACATATTGGAAAGTTGCTACAGCTCATGGCATCTGTACAAAGTGGTATATGCATCATGGGTGGGATCATTGGAGCTGCTTGCCCTCTGATTGTCTGATGTGCTTTGCTTTGCTTTATGATGCATGGACATCTGCAGGTTTTGTGAATACATAGACTTGCATACATGTTAAAAGTGACACTTAAAAGTGACATTTGCAGGTTCAGTTCTATGAATGGATGCTGTCATAGTTAGCTAGTTTAATGTCAAGTATTAACCAGGCCATCTGTAGAGCTATGAATGGATGCTGTCATAGTTGGCTAGTTTAATGTCAAGTCTTAACCAGGCCATCTGTAGAGATGGATTTTTAGTTGAGCATAAATTATATGAGTTGGGGCAGTATCATTGCCAATTTGGAGGAATTTTTAGTTCCAGAGATGGATTTTTAGCTGAGCATCAATTATATGAGTTGGGGCAGTATCATTGCCAATTTGGAGGAATTTTTAGTTCCCCAAATAATTTTTCAGAAGAAAATATCATTAATATGCAAACCTCTACCTCTTGATGCAGAGGAAGCACTGAATTTAGATTTAGTAAAATTATTTCTACCGAGTATAGTCTGATAACTTGGATATGGCAGAATATAATATGATGTTCTTTATTGATTGATGCTAGGTGGGCGATTTTGCTTATTTCAAGAGCGTAGTGAACCCAACAGAAATTGTGGGTAAAGGGAGGATCACTAGTTTGGATTCATCTAAAGAGTTAGGGGGAGAAGAACTTGGAGCTAATTGGTGTGAGATTGATGTTCAACTTCCAATCAAATGGAACGAGCATTTGATGAGGCCTTACGGAGGCCTTAAGACTGTTGGCGATGCCATTGGGACACCAATAGCATGGCCTATTTCTTTGGTACGTTTAATGTCCAATATGTCTATATGTTATCCTTAGTATAAAACAATATATTTTGAACCTATGTATCCGATTGTGTTTGATCAGGTAGAGAAAGATGATGATGGCTACTTTACTGAATGAATGGGATCACATGGAAGGAGCTTCGTAGACATGGCCATGTCACATGGATAATAAATTTATGTTTTTTGTTTTGTTTTCAGTAGTCGACTAGTTGGTTTTTTATACCATGCCATCTTTCATGGTATTGTTCTAGATTTCTGTCAGATAATTTATTAGGTTTTTGTTTCATGTTATTAGTGGATTTTTTTAAATAGTTTGTTGACTAGTTGTTTTTATTAAAGTTAATGACTATGGTTTATGTTTTGGATATTGATGCGATACAAATTGCAGTTAGTTAAGGTTGTACATTGTTACTGGTTAATCACGTATTATAAAAGGAAAAAAATTGTACACTTCTCAAGGCACTCAAAAAGAGCCATAAAAACTGTCTTCTTGAGCTCAACTAACGATGGTTTATGGGGCACTTTAAAATGCCTTAACAGTGAAAGGAAAATGAATTTCTCAAATCTTTTTGCAGCACTAATAAATGCCTTGATAAGTAAATTACGCGGCACTACAAAGTGCAGCTAGAAAAAGCTATTGAGGCACCTTAAAATGCCTCATAAAGCAAGATATATGGCACCTAGAAGTGCAGCGACAAAGAGTTGTTGCGGCTCCTCAAAAGCCTTTGGCAGCACCAATAAATGCCTTGATAAGTAAATTATGCGACACCTCAAAGTGCAGCTAGAAAAAGCTATTGAGGCCCCTTAAAATGCCTCGTAAAGCAAAGTGCAGAACTGCAGTGAGAAAGAGTTGTTGAGGCTCCTCAAAAGTGCCTTAATAAGAATTTAATACGGCACCTGCAAGTGCAGTAAGAAAGAGTTGTTGTGGCTTCTCAAAAAGCGCCTCATTAAAAGTGCCTTAATAAGAATTTGATATGGCATCTGAAAGTGCAGCAAGAAAGCTCTATTGAGGCACCTTACAGTGCTGCGTGTAAAGTGCCACTTTAGGTCTATAGCTGCATTGATAGAAGGGGCACAACACTTAAATTCCCCAATATGTAAATTGCCCCAAATGATATCAGCTTAGTTTTCCAAATGATAAAATGAGATAAAAAGACAATTCCCATTTTATTTGAGTTTTATGGAGGAGTGATAAAATAACATTGTGCTCCCAAATGGTAAAATTTAGTTTGATAAAATCATGTTTTGAAAGAAAAAAGGGATGGGTTTGATAAAAATCTCATAAAATCTGTTCCTACCTTTTGGAATTTGAGGAATGAGTTTCATAAAATCTCTCATTTTATCTCATAAAATCATTTGGGAAACACCCCCAAACAAAAATCTTAGACTTTATCAAAACTCTTGCTCAATTGATAAAATCAAGGGTTGATTTTATCAAATTTTGATTTTATCCAGATTTTATCATTTGAAACACCCCCTTAGTAGTTGTAGACTCCAAAATTCAAATCGTTTGCACACCATAAATGTTTTTATAAGTGTTATTTATTCTCTCTTAGTTTATTTTAATTTTACTTTTAACTTTTCGAATCCAATTCACAAATAAATAAATGTTGACGATAAACAAACCAAAATAATATATTTCTATTCAACCAACTTTGATAAAAAAGATTTAAAATAAATAAATTTTATTTGCTAAAATAATACTTTTATGAGAATAAAGTTGAAACATGTTTAGTTAGAGAAAACAGAAGTATGAGCGGTACTTTGTTATGTTTGATTCATTTTTTTCTAGTTGCATAAAAAAATTTAAAAGTTTATTTTAATAAAATTACGAAACTACACAATACATAGTTTACCTTAACGGATATATTAAAAACCAATAAGAATTTGCTTAAAAAAAATACAAAGAGAAGTTGTTTTCTTTGAATTGGATTGTGTTTATCATATATAAAACACTATAACTGGGATTACATTTCAATTTTTATTTTTTAATATAATTCAAGCTAAAAGTTCATTGTAATGTTGATATTTGTTTTTGACTTGTATGTTTTTTTATTTTTTTTATTTCCTAATATTAAGTGACCAATCTTGAATCTGGCTTGGGCAACCCAAGTACAGGGCCGGCCCTGAGAATAGCTACCCACTGCAAGTAAAGGAGTCATGTGGAGCCCTCTTCCCTCCGGTAGCTCTTCCTGGTGGTGGTCTTCGACGGAGATGAAGCCTTCACTCTCGAGTTTCGCCTAGGCCTGCACACTTGAACAAACCGTTAGCACCGGACTGGACCGTTGAGTCCAGAACAGTACTCCGACGGTCAAGTAAGTAGAGGAAGAAGGTGAAGTGCAATAGATCTAGGGTTTTGAGAGAAGAGTTGCGTGTACCTCTTTCAGGAGATGAAGTTTACCTTTTATAGGTGAGCCTTGGCTTGGCCTCCAAGCACAGCCATGCTCGTCACGTGACTTAACCGTTCGGGTGACATCACGATGACGAGCCCGAAATAATATACTGCGAATGCATGCCTCCAGTAAGGTCTTGACGCGTGTCATAACCGTTTGGGTGACGTCATCTGTCATGATCACAGTTTGTTACAAGCACATGCCGCATTAACTGCTCTGCTGACTCAGCAATTGGTCTTTCGGCAGATCTCCGCATTGCGGAGTTAGTTGTGTCACCCCTCGTATACGTCCCGAGGTCTTTTGATATTAACCATGAAAGGCCACAAATGAATTAGATGAAGGATGGGTCTCGACACTTTGTCGAGGCAGTGGGCCGAAGTCCCACTATGCTCCATTTGAGTGTGTTGACTCATAACGCCGAAGAGTCCCTCAGTGATAGTCTTTCAGCGACTACAAAGAGGTGTCTCTTATTGTTTCTGCATGCAAGCCAGGCGCTCGGTATATCCGGACCCCTACAATAGCCCCTCGATCCCTCCGTGCGGTTTACTTTCCACACGAGGGGTTGAATACTCGGGTGCCGGGCGGGTTCCGATCCAAGCCCCATTCCTCGAGATAAGGCTCATCATTAGATTCCCTGCCATCGTCGTCCTCCTATCCATCCGGAGCCTGCCACGTGTCCCCTACGAGTAGGGTCTCAGTGGTGATGTGACAGCTGTAGTCACGTTGCTCTGTAATACTGACGTAGTGGAAAGAGGTTCTACGATGAACCGTCCCAGGTGGCACGTGTTGTGCGTCCACTGGCTGAGTACACGCCGGTCCGGATCCTTGACATCGTCTGAGATTTTCCCGCCTTCAGCCATTAATTTTCGAAATCCTGATGCCGCTATAAATATCACAGAGAGAGAAGAGAAAACACTTTCTCTCTCTAACTACTCGATTTCCAGACGCTCTCTCTCTAGAAATCTTCAAGTTTGCACGCGGATCAAGGTTGTTACTTCCCGTTTTCTTCAGATCTTCAGGTAAAACTTCATCCCCTTTTTGTTTTGATGATATTCTGTAGTTTTTTTTTTGTTTTTCGTTGAATCTCTTCATGCTTTTTCCGCGTTTTATGAGTTTGGGGTTTCTGGGTTTGAAGATGAACAGTCGTCTTCAACTCGTTCACGAGGTTGAAGATGACGTCGAGAGGCATTGAGCGTAGAGTATTCCCCCCTCGGCCACGGGCGCCGAGGGATGTCACTTCACACATGCACTTTGTTAATTTGGGATCTCAAACGTCTGGTGGCCGCCGAGGGATAGGTCGCTCGGTATTGGTTTTGGGACCCATTGCTCATAGCTAACGGTCTTTTACCATGCATTCTCTTGTTAGGTCTGGCGCCACCAGTCTTCGAAATCTCTTCAGATTCCAAGAGCTCAGGATCCGAGACTTCCAGCACCGCCGCTTCCCATATTGCATACCTCCTCCATAAGTGTAGACCTCGGCCAAATCCCTGCCGAGAGATCGTACCAATGGACTACGACTTCAGCAAACCCTTAGATGAGAGGCCCCTTCAATCCATTTCACCGAACCCCGACCCTGTAGTTGAGGAGCCCATAGATGTTGACGAGGAGGAGGGAGATGTCTCGGATGGTTTCTTAGATGACAGTGACGCAACTGAGTCTGATGACCGGTCGCAGTGGGGACCGTCCGAAACCACGACTAGTGCTGAACCTTCCACAAGTGTCGATCCCTCGGAGAATGATGTCGCGGCTGAGGTTGAGCAGCTCATCCTAGCTGAGATTGGTGTTGAGCTACCTAGAACAGCTCGGTCCTCCGAGGGGTCATTAAGCAAGAAGAAGACGGACCCCCGGTGTCCCTACTTATGCTACTTCCTGACCGGAGATGCCGGCCTTCGGGCCTTTTGTGATAAATATGACATTCCGGAAGGTGTTAGGGTTACACTCCACCCGAAGGGTCAGGAGTTCATGTACGGGCCGGACCACCTCAACGTGCCTCTCATGGCAATAACTGAAGGAGGGGTCCGGTTCCCAATGAACGAATTTACTCGGGCCTTTTTGAATGCTTACGAGCTTTCTCCCGACCAACTCACCTGCAACAGTTACCGGATAATCAATTCAGCCTACGAATTAAAGTTGAAAGATAACCTCGACCTTCGGATCTGGGATCTCCTTGACATCTATGCGGTGTCTCGGAATAAATCATTTGGGAGATACTTCTTAATGACTCGTCCGAAGAGACGCCAGATCATCGAACACATCCCTGACTCAGAAAAATGGGTCGATCATCACTTAGTAATCTCCGGCGACTTTGCCGTGCCCTCTGATAGAGACCTTTTTCCAGTTCCGACAAGGAAAGGGAACTTGGGTTGGAAAGGGAACTTTGTTGTGCCCTCTGATAGAGACCTTTGTCGTGCCCTCGGAGCTCACCTAACGATTGTTTGTAATGTTTTTCTCGCAGCTCCTTCTCCCGTTTCCCGGAGATTAAAGAGGCTATCCCGAAGGGATTGTGCCGAGGCCCTATATCAAGTGCAAGGGAGGTTGGTGCACGACATACTCGGGTACATACCAACTTACAGGTGTTGGTTAAAGAAGAAACCAGCTAAAGCTCGGAAACCGAGAAAAAGGAAGGCTCCTACCGACACCTTGATCTCCGCCAAGGAGAGAGAAAATATCGAGGCGCTACCGGTAGGTGAGCTCCGAGGGAAGGAAAGAATTCCTGTAGACCGAATTTCTCCCGACCCCCTAGACCGAGAAGAAGAGATGCCCCCAAAAATTGACCTCGCGGCTAGGCTGGCTGAAATGACAGCCAAGAGTAAGAAGGCCCCTCCGAAGAGGAAGGAGAAGCCGAACACAGTGCATATTTCTGAAAGGAGCCCTTCCGCCACTCGAATCCGAGTCTCCATTTCCGAAGAAGGAAGGCCGGCCAAGAGGCTGAGGGATAGCGCTTCGATCCCATTGGACTCCGAGGGGTTGTCTGCAAAGGAGAACCAGCCCGACAAAAGGGGTCCAGAGATTGAGGTAGTGACAATGCCTTGGACTCCGGCGCTGATCAACTCCGAAGGCAGGAGCATTATGACTTCCGACAGCATCCATGTTGACACTCAACTCGGTCTTGGCCTCCTCCCCGCTCTTGCTCTAAAAAATGACATGGCCATGGTGCGGGGCAAGCTGGAGGACAACCTTTATCACTGTTCGTCCTTGATAGTGCAGGTGACCTTTTCAGATCCGAACTCCTTAATTTTTGTATTTGGTATATGCGTTTACTTATTTTCGCACTATTTTATGTCTTTGCAGACCAGGCAATCTATGCTCAGGTTGCATGATCAGGTTCTGGAGCTCAACGGTGCGGCTAAGAAATACAAGAGCCGAGCAGACGCAGCTTTGGAGAAGGTGCAAACTGCCGAATCCCGTGCCGAAGAGCTTCGGGTCGAGAACGAGAGGTTGAAGAAAGAGCTCGCCGAGTGGAGGGAAAGGTCGGACCGACGCCTCGAGAAGGTGAGAGCTGAGCATCAGAAGGCTCTGGAGGAGGCTAGGCAGGAGGCTCACAACGCAGGTTTCGCCGAAGCCGGGGAGGCTTATGCTGAAGATATTTTGAAGCTTGTAAAGGATGGTGAACAAAAGGGCTTCGGGATGGGATACGTGCATTGCTGCAATGTCCTCGGGATACCTCCTGAAGACCCAAGAAGAGAGACTCCTGTCATGCCCAACTCTCCAGCAGCTGAAGACGATGAAGATGAAGAGGATGTCGGCACACCTGATGCCGAGAAGTCTGCTGATGAGACTCTGCCCGAGAAAACTTCGGCTGAAAAGACTTCAGTTGAGGGATCCTCAGCCGAGGGTCAATCGGATGAAGCAATTAACCTGAATCCCTAGAGTAGGGACTTTTGAGACGATGTTTTTAATTTTAAATGTTTTTGTCTGGACGGCTCCGAACAATTGGAGTTTGCCGTTCCAGTGGGTTGTAATATTTCAAAACAGGTTTTGTGTGGAGATGGCACCGAACAAGCATCACCCCGCTATGCTCCGGATTCACCGAAGTGGTGAAAGTCTTGTTTTGCATGAATGTTTTAACTTAGGATGTAACCTAAGTTTATCGAATGTTTGTTTCCTGAATGAATGTTTTTATCATTTGCATGCGATATGCTCTTATTGATTGGTATGAAAACCTTTTCAATACTTAGAAAAATTCTCAATTTTTTTTTTAAGAGGAAGTCGTCCTCCTAATAGCCCCTGCTCGGTTCTAATTGGAGGAAGTAGTTACTTGGATTGGAACCGAAGCAACACTAAAAATGGAATGAAAATTTTCTAACACTTGGAGAAATTTTCCACTGATAGCCCCTGCTCGGTTCTAATCAGAGGAAGTAGTTGCTCGGATTGGAACCGAAGCAACACTAAAATGGAATGAAAATTTTCCAACACTTGGAAAATTTTTCCACTGATAGCCCCTGCTCGGTTCTATTCAGAGGAAGTAGTTGCTCGGATTGGAACCGAAGCAACACTAAAAATGGAATGAAAATTTTCCAACACTTGGAAAAAATTTCCACTGATAGCCCCTGCTCGGTTCTAATCAGAGGAAGTAGTTGCTCGGATTGGAACCGAAGCAACACTAAAATGGAATGAAAATTTTCCAACACTTGGAAAATTTTTCCATCGATAGCCCCTGCGCGGGACCAATCGGAGAAGATAGTTGCTCGGATTGGAACCGAAGCAACATTAAATATGGAATGAAAGTTTTCCAATGGCTTGGCACCGGGCCATAGCTATTTCCGAGGTGTTTGTAGGAATACCGAACCTTGATAGTTGTATTGACAAAGTAATCTAAATAAGTAACAGTCGTGGCGAAAGATTCTTTTTTCATTCATTATCCGAACACTGTAGATAACAAAAGCAAAGGGGCAAAACAAGCAGCCCAAATATATGTTCTAACAAAAAATTTCCTAAGCATAGAACTTCCTAAGCTTAGTGGCGTTCCAGGGGTTGCCGATAGGTGTTCCATCCATCTCTGCTAACTTGTATGACCCATGTCCGACATTTGCAATCACTCGGAAGGGTCCCTCGTAGTTTGGTTTGAACTTAGTCTTTTTGGACTTTTGCATCACTTCTCGGAGGACCAGATCATCAATGTTAAAGGGCCTCATCCGGACGTTCTTGTTGTATCCTTTGGCAACCTTTTGCTGATACGAGGCATGTTTCAGGTGTGCTTCGTCCCTGAGCTCTTCAGCTAGGTTGAGCTCCCTGTCCATGGCCTCACCGTTGGTCGGCACATCAAAATTGTCAGTCTGAGCTGTTGGGATTAGGGTGGCTAGAGGGAGAACAGCTTCCATGCCGTATGCCATAGAGAATGGCGTTCGGCCAGTTGAGCGCCGGGGTGTGGTTCGATAGCCCCAGAGAACTTTTGGGAGCTCTTCGGCCCACTTACCCCTCTTGAGAGTTAGGCGTCTCTTGATTCCAGCTGATATTGTCTTGTTTGATGCTTCGGCTTGTCCATTTCCTTGCGGGTATGACACCGAGGAGTGGAAGATCCGGATACTATGCTTCTTGCAGAGTTTCTCGATCGCTTCGGCCACAAATTGGGTCCAGTTATCCGAAATGATCGCATAAGGGACACCGAAGCGAGAGATGATATTCTTCCAAAGAAATCGCTCTACGTCAGTAGCAGTTATACTGATGAGGGGCTCGGTTTCCACCCATTTGGTGTAGTAATCTGTCGCCGTTATCAAGTGTTTGAATCCTCCAGGAGTTGTCGGCAGCTTTCCCACTATGTCCAGTCCCCATTGCGCGAAAGGCCAAGGGCTGGTTATAGGGTGTAAGGCTTCGGCAGGCTGGAGCAGGTGAGAGGCGTGCTTTTGGCATTGTTCGCATTTCTTGGCATATTCCTCGGAGGTCTTCTTCATTTTCGGCCACCAGTACCCTTGAGTAAGAGCTCGGTGGGAAAGGGACCGTCCGCCAGAATGACATCCGCTGCTCCCCTCATGGAATTCTCGGAGAATGCTCTCAATTTGGGAGTCATGGACAACCTTCAAATCGGGGTCTATGAAGGACCCTCGGTACATTCCATCGCTCGGATCCAGATAGAAGTATGAGGCCTTGCATCTGATTCTATGCGCTTCCTTCTTATCCGTTGGGGCTTCTCATGCTTGAGGTAGGCGTAGATTTCATCCATCCAGCTTGGGCCGAGGGATATCGTAAATACTTCATTCACCTCGTGCTCGATGCTCGGTTTTTCTATTTCACCTAACAGGATGGTTCGGTTGGGACAAACTGCACAAGCCGTTGCTAGGGAGGCTAGAGCGTCCGCATGGGCATTTCGCTCTCAGCCCACCCATTCAATTTCCACAGATCCGATCTCTTTTATCAGTTCCCAGACTTTGTCGTAGTACTTTTCCATCCTTGGGTCTTTCAGGTTGTATTGATCTTTGATTTGGTTCACGATCAGCTGTGAATCGCTGTATACTTGCACTTTCTCGACACCTAAGTGTTTTGCCATCTTTAGGCCGGAGACAAGTGCTTCGTATTCAGCTTCGTTATTTGACGCCGGAAATCCGATTGTTAACACATTTTCATGCATGATACCTTCCGGAGAGATGAGTACGACGCCGGCTCCAGCCCCTCGGCTATTTGATGCTCCGTCTACTTGTAGACGCCATACTTCTCCTTGGAACATTTTCCAAACTTTACCTCGTCTTTCTTCTGAAGGTTTCTTGGCTATGGCCAGAGTCCCTTTCGTTGTTCCGTCTGGTCCGGCCTCCACTGTGACTCCTTCGGGTAATTCCAAGTTGACTTCAGGGTTTTCTTTGAGCTCAGGTGTCAGTTCGGCAATGAAGTCTGCTAGAGCCTGTCCCTTTATAGCTGTTCGGGGTTCATACCGGATGTCAAAGTTTCCCAACTCCAAGCTCCATTTCAAAATTCGAGTTGAGAGGTCGGCCTTTCTGAGCACGGTTTTCAGGGGGTACTCGGTGATTACGATGATGGTATGGGCTTGGAAGTAAGGCAGCAGTTTCCTTTTTGCCGTCATAAGAGCCAAAACCAATTTTTCAAGAGGGAGGTACCTTGTCTCGGAAGGAATCAATGTTTTGCTGGAGTAGTAGATGGGCTGGAAGTTAGCCCCTTCCTTCCTTACAAGGACCGAACTCACAGCATGGCCCGATACCGAGAGGTAGAGGTACAAATCTTCTTCAGGCATGGGCATCACGAGGAGGGGAGCTCTGGAGATATAGTCCTTCAACTGGCCCAGCGCTCGGTCACAATCCTCGGTCCACTGAAAACTTCTTTTGCTTGTTTTCAGGGACTCGAAGAAAGGTCGGCACAGATCCGAAGACTGGCTGATAAACCTGTTGAGCGTCGCGGCCATTCCTGTGAGCCTTTGAACTTCTTTGATGGTACTCGGGGGTCTGAGGTTTTGGATTGCTGTTATCTGCTTCGGATCTGCCTCAATGCCCCTCCGAGTAACCATATAGCCGAGAAATTTGCCGGAACCGACACCGAATGCACACTTCTCGGCATTGAGGCGCAACTTGTGTTTCTTCATAATAGCAAAAATTTCGCCGAGGTGCTCCAAGTGATCCGAAGCGTTCTTGCTCTTGACAACCATGTCGTCAATGTATGCTTCCATCGTGTCCTCGAGCTGCTTGGCGAACATTTTTGTGACCATACGCTGGTAAGTAGCCCCAACGTTTTTAAGGCCAAACGGCATCACTTTGTAGCAATAGGTCCCTCGGGGAGATATGAAAGCTGTTTTCTCCTGGTCCTCTACTGCCATTGCTATTTGGTGGTACCCGCTGTAGGTGTCCATCATGTTGAGCCGACCGTGTCCCGCCGTAGCATCGACTAGTTGGTTGATCCGTGGTAGAGGGAAGCAATCCTTCGGGCAAGCGTCGTTGAGATTGGTGTAGTCTACGCAGACGCGTAGCTTCCCATTCTTCTTCGGAACCACTACGGTGTTTGCCAACCATGTCGGATACTGAACCTCTCGGATAGCCCCGTCATCAAGTAGCTTCCCGACCTCAGATATAACAGCGTCTGAGTGGGCCGGAGACGAACGTCTCAGTTTTTGTACCACGGGCCTTCGGAGAGGATCGACGTTGAGAGAGTGAGAGATAAACTGGGGGTCAATGCCCGGCATCTCGTATGGTGTCCAGGCAAAGACTTCGACATTCCTCCTTAGGAAGTCTACCAGTTGCTCTCTTTCAAAGGTCGTTAAGGTCGATCCGAGAAGAAAGTAACGGGTCCCATCGTCATTAATAGGTACGGTGACGAGGTCCTCCACCGCTTTCTCCTCGGCAGCCAATCCAACATCTTCCAGGACAGGAGCTTCTGGTACTTCAATGGATCTTGGTTTCGGTTCTTTCTTCTTCTTTCCTTTAGTGGTTTTCTTTTTCATGTGGACGGCATTGACTTGGCACCTTCTTGCCACCATTTGGTCGCCTTTGATGTCTTTTTGCCATCCCTCGGCACCAATGAACCGAACAACTTGGTGATAGGTGGAGGCGATGGCCTTCATTTCGTGCAACCAAGTTCTGCCGAGGATGGCGTTATAAGGGCTCGGTGCATCAACGACAACAAATTCCATTCTAAGGACTCTAGATCCCGCTTTCACCGGAAGAACGATTCGTCCCATCGGCCAGACCGGAGCCTCGTTGAATCCGAAGAGGGGGGAATCGGCCGGCATCAGATGGTCCGGATTCAAGTTCAGTGCCTTGAAGGCTGAGTAGTACAGGATCTCAATTGAGCTCCCTTGGTCCACCAGCACTCGTTTGACCCTGGGGATTCCCATGTAAACGGAAATCACCAAGGCATCACTGTGGGGCAGCTGTACATCTTTCAAATCTTGCTTGGTAAATGTGATAGTCCATTGCTCCTCACGGTCCGAGAGCTTCCGCTTTGCGTTTCCTCCAATGGTTAGAACCTGCGAGGAGGAGCTCGGTTCCGCCCGAAGTGCTGCAGTTTTCTCTTTAGTTGCGGCCCCATGGATCACATGGACAACCAGTTCTTCCGGAGGGTTATTCTGCTGCTGCTGCGCTCGGGCCAATGTCTTTTGTCGGTCAATGAACTGGTTCAAGCGCCCCTGCGTCACCTGCCTTTCAAGGAACTCCTTGAAGGGTCGGCAAGCAGTGGTATAGTGTCCCAGTTCATTGTGGTAAGTGCATTTAACCTTGCAGTTATTTGGCTGGCCTTCAGCTGTCCCCAGTTTGTTGGTAGGCCAGGCGAACCATGGTTCCCGAGAGACTTCCCTTACCAGTTTGTAGAGGGGTAGGTTGAATACTATTGTTATGCCAACGAACTCGTTAGGTTTCGGTTCCCGTTCCCTGAGCAGTTCCCGTTCCCTGAGCAGTTCCCGTTCCCTCCACGAGTCGTGGTCCTTCTTCCACCCTTTACCATTTCCAGATTTGACCGTGTTAACTTGCTTTTTTCCCGAGTAGTCGGCAGTGTTCGCCTTGTGACTACCCGAGGTTCTGGAGAGTCTTCTCTCGGATATGACATCTTCTAATTGAGCGAACTTCTCGACTGTTTCCATTAGCCGTCTCATGTTTGCCGGAGGGTTCATCATTAGCTCTTAAAAAATCACCGAGGTCTCGTCTAAGCCGTACTTGAAAGATGTGGCAGCCATTTGCGGGTCACAACTTTCAATGGCATTGTAGATCTCCCAATAGCGCTCGGCATACTTTCGCAGCTTCTCCCCGAACTGTCGTTTGAGACCGACGAGGGCGTCAATGGTTTTTGGCCGAGTACTATTTGTGACGAACCGAGCGGTGAAGGCCTCTTCCAGTTGTTCGAACGAACTAATGGAGTTCGGTTGTAGCTGGTTAAACCAAACTAGACCGATTCCCTGGAGGCTCACCGGAAAGGCCTTATACATCATGGCTTCATCGTAGCCATAGAGTCCCATAAGCTGCCGGTAGTGCACGAGGTGCATCACCGCGTCGGATTTAGCGTCATACTTTGTGAATTTGGGGACAGTGAAGTTCCTCGGTGGTTGAGCTTCCCGAATTTCTCGAATGAATGGCGAGTCTTGGATTTTCCGAAGCCTTGAATCGGTGGGTTTCTCGGACGAACGCGGGGCCTCATAGGCCATGCCAGCGCTGTACGCCCATTTGGCGTTCAGCCTGCGCCGCTCATCGTTCTCTCCGAGTTCCCTGGTGTGTGCCTTCCTTTTCCCAGACACCTGAGGTGGGTCTTTTTCTGCGCGATACCTTTTCGATTCTCCGGTACGTGGGTCCCGAACGATGATATAATCGCCGGTATCATCCATGTCGTACTCGGGAATCTGCTGAGTTTCCTTCTCACGATGTTTCCGAGGACTCTGTTCTCGGTGGGTATTCTTTGAAGGAGCTCGGAAGACATGCTCTCGGTCTCGATCCCCGTGTCGGTCAACATGACCTGCAGATCTGCTACGTAGGATCTCTCGGCCATCTGCATCATACTGTACCGGAGCCTTATCGCGGTTGTCGTATGGCAGAGCGTCGTTTCGACGGGCCGTCTGAGATCCGGATCGTCCCATTGTGGATTGAGAGCTCGATGTAGAGTTACCTCCCGTCCTCGTGGTGCGTTTCGTTCGTACGTTGCGTCGATCAGGGGCGTCGAGGCGACGGCACAAGGCGGATGGCCCAAGCGGTCTTTGGCCGAAGGGCGCTAAGTCTGGTGAGTAAGTTGCGTCGCCTGGGCCGCAGCCTTGTGCCGTCGCCTCGACGCCCCTGATCGAGAGGCTGAGGTGGTGGGCTGCTTCCTTGTCAGGGCTTCAATCTGAGCCTTCATGGTAGCCATCTGCTCCTGCATCTGCTGCACGGTATCTAGAGGATTTGGGCTCGGAGTGAGGCCCGAAATAGGGTGTGTAACAATAGCCGCCCGAGAGCCACTTCCGGGGTTGGCTCCTGCCGTCGGACCGGCGGTTCCGTCATCTTCAACGAATGCCATGGGAGAACTGTGGAATAGAGGAAGAGTATTCTCCAAGAAGAAGAGAAGAACGCCGGGAAGTTGATGATATAACTCGTCCCCAACGGAGTCGCCAATTGTGGAGCCCTCTTTCCTCCGGTAGCTCTTCCTGGTGGTGGTCTTCGTCGGAGATGAAGCCTTCACTCTCGAGTTTCGCCTAGGCCTGCACACTTGAACAAACCGTTAGCACCGGACTGGACCGTTGAGTCCAGAACGGTACTCCGACGGTCAAGTAAGTAGAGGAAGAAGGTGAAGTGCAGTAGATCTAGGGTTTTGAGAGAAGAGTTGCGCGTACCTCTTTCAGGAGATGAAGTTTACCTTTTATAGGTGAGCCTTGGCTTGGCCTCCAAGCACAGCCATGCTCGTCACGTGACTTAACCGTTCGGGTGACGTCACGATGACGAGCCCGAAAGAATATACTGCGAATGCATGCCTCCAGTAAGGTCTTGACGCGTGTCATAACCGTTTGGGTGACGTCATCTGTCATGATCACAGTTTGTTACAAGCACATGCCGCATTAACTGCTCTGCTGACTCAGCAATTGGTCTTTCGGCAGATCTCCGCGTTGCCGAGTTAGTTGTGTCACCCCTCGTATACGTCCCGAGGTCTTTTGATATTAACCATGAAAGGCCACAAATGAATTAGATGTAGGATGGGTCTCGGCACTTTGCCGAGGCAGTGGGCCGAAGTCCCACTATGCTCCATTTGAGTGTGGTGACTCATAACGCCGAAGAGTCCCTCAGTGATAGTCTTTCAGCGACTACAAAGAGGTGTCTCTTATTGTTTCTGCATGCAAGTCAGGCGCTCGGTATATCCGGACCCCTACAAGTCATATCCCCAAATCAACTTTTTTTTCTCAACCAAGAAACAATTAAGTAAAACAATTGAATAACGCAAGCATCGCAAATTTAAAATCAAACAAAAAAGACATTTGAGATGCAAAGTCAACGTTTGAATAGTTTTTCTTTTGGTTTTTTGATCGGGGGTTCGATTAGTTTTTAGGATGATTGACATTCTGATTGTTGCAATTAAATGTACATTTGATTTGATTCCATTTTGCGAAGTCAATGTTTGATTGGTTTCCTAAGGTGTTTGACTTTGGGATTGTTGCATGTAGTCATCCATTTGATTTAATTCTTTTTGCAAAGTCAATATTTGTTTAGGTTTTTAGTGTAGTTGACATTGTGATTGTCGCACGTTGTTGTACATTTGAATTGATTTATTTTTGTAAAGTCAAAGTTTGATGAGATATTTAAGGTCGTTGACAATTAATGTGATTGTTACACGTAGTAGTTCGTTCAATTTCTATTATTTTTTAAGTTGTAACCTGTCCATCAAACTAGGGCAGTCGAAATTGTAATTGTGCACTAATTAGTAGTCCGTTTAAGGTTACTATGTTATTGACTGACTTTTCTTATACAATGGACTGTCAGATAAAATGTTATATATGTTTCTCGTGATATTCGTTTTCTCAAATCCTATGTATGTCAGCTCCAAAGAAGCCTGTGTCAAGGTGCACATGAAACCTCGGACTTTGAAAAGAGGAAAAAACAAATAAAAATGAAATGGTGTGCACATGAATTCTTGATTCTGAATATCGAGGCACAAATGATCAAAGGAAAATAACTGCAAGCCTCACTTCGAAAGTACAGTAGTAATAATTTAAGTATGAAATATTCAATAGTCAGGGAGCTTCTCATGGGACCCAGAACTAAGTGTACACGCCTCATGTAAATATGTGGATAGAAGTCTCTGTGTCGTTCTTGGAGTTCTAACCAAAAAAAAAAATTATTAGACAAATCGATATGGTACTATTCGTCACTTGCCAATGGAAACTACAAATTCTCGCATTACCAGCAATAGTGATTCATTGGGTACTTTTTCCATCCTCTCTCAAGTTAGTATATCATTCATTATATTCACAACTTTTACCTTTTTATTGTATTTATGGTTTTACAGAGATGTACTTAATTTGGCACCAAATCAATTTTTTCTAGGCTTAATGACTTTTTTGGTCCCCAAAGTATGCCTTCTGTGCCGATTTGGTCCCCAAAGTATGCCTTCTGTGCCGATTTGGTCCCCAATATATCGATTTGATTTTTCTGGTCCCCAACGTTCCAATTTTGTGTTCTTGGTCCCTCCCCTTAACACTGTTCGCTCTCCCGTTAAATCTGGGGGCACCATGGGTATTTCAACCAACCCTTCCCACCCCACCCACGGCTGTGCACCATGCACCCGGAAATCCTCTGCCGGGAAATCAAACCCTGCCCACAGAATCAAACACCCAAAAATGAAACCCACCGCTCCCCCACCCCACCCACGGCTATGCAACCCACTCTACCCACCCCGACTATACGACCCCTGAAAATCAAACACGCACGGCTGTACGACCCTTGAAAACCCTTTCTCAATCCAGATCGAAACTAGTACGAATTTGTAGCTGCAAAACTCAATCGAATATGGCGCTATTTGACCCTTGAAATCCCTCTTCGAAACGGACTATGCACTAAAGGTTGATGGCGGCCGTGCATAGCTACAAAGCTACGAGAGAAGGGAGAGGGGGGAGGCTGATTTCATAATTTCCTGCGTGAGGCTTACAGCCTTTCCCTGACTAGCAGCGGCGGCTAGGGTTTGAGTGTCTTGGGAGGGAAGATTGAGATGTTTTTAGAGAGAGAGAAAGAGCAGATTAGTAGATATAGGTGGGTAACGTTTGGAGTTGTTGCTGGTGGTAGTGTTGGAGGAGGAGGTGGTGGCGCTGGGGTAGGGGTCGGGGTGGATCGAGTGGGTTGCACAACCGTGGGTGTGGGAGGGGTGGGTTTCATTTTTGGGTAGAGTGGGTTGCACAGCCATGGTGCCCCAGATTTAATGGGAGAGCGAACGGCGTTAAGGGGAGGGACCAATTGAACACAAAATTGAAACGTTGGGGACCTGAAAAATCAAATCGATATATTGGGGACCAAATCGGCACAAAAGGCATACTTTGGGGACCAAAAAATTCATTAAGCCATTTTTTCTATCCTTTGGGGAAAAATCACGGACTCAAGGTTGCTGTGAAAGCTGTTACAAAATTTGTGTGATGCTATCTATCTGTAATGAAGCATAGGTTAGCTTTGATCCTTCTATAATTTTTTCTTCCTCCTAATTAAATCTAGCACAGGAAACGAATTATATCATGCTTTTCCAAGGTGATGATTTTGTCTAAAAGTTAGATACATGCATTTTTGCAATTTTTTTTATCCGAATTACTATGTTTACTATCTCGACCAAATCAGTCAATAATTGAAATACATGTAATCTTACTCATTTGCTTCGGCCAGGTTTCAAATGATGTTTATATAATGATATTGTTACCTTTTTAGTGTATTACATAAACACATCTTTTGAGAAAATTTTCCCTGATAGCTGTTTTCAATCTTTTGAGCTTCCTCACATTCACAAATCGTCAAGTCAACTTATACTAAGCGTTTCAAATAAAAAACCAAGGAAACCTAAATGGCTACTATTTGATTTGACCCTTTTCACAAAAATTCGTACATATCTACTACCCAATCCATAGGTATATGATGCTGTATGTATCTGGGGAACTGATTTGATTTTTGAATTCCAATGCCTAACTTAGATTTGGAAAATTACTAAATTTTGAATATGACACCTTTTTTTTGAACTTGCTCTTGCACCTTACCTTATTAATCAAAGATATTAGTAGATACCCAAAATTCCTATTACTAACTAATCCAATGATACCCAAAATATCTCAAAAGCCCGAAAAAAAATGTTGTAATCAACACTAGAACGCCATTTATCCATGATCAGGATCCAGACCAACCATTACAAATCAAACACATTAGTTATGTTCTTTATTCCAACACTATCTCTGACTCAATTACTTCCTTTTGTATTGTTGGTTTTCAATCTTTATGATGTTGATCAGGAACGTACGTGTTTTTTTTATGCCAAGTTATTGGGTTGTCTATGCAATAATGTAATTCCAGGGCCTACCCCCTTTTTTTTTTTAATGATTTTCACTCATCACGAGGAAAAATCTTTAATTCCAATTGGATTGTTGTAATTAGTATGAAATTTACACTATGTCATAACGTTTTGCTTTTTAGTTCAGTGAATACATCTTTGGATTGATAATTTAAAAATTAAGAAGTATTCCGTATGTACGTAAATTGCACTAAATAGGATATCATAAAAATGTGCATGTGAAGTGGTAAATTTAGAGTATAGGATTTTCTATTTTAGTTTAAATATTTCAATCAAAAGCACTTTAGTTTAAACATTCAGTAGCATGTATTGCATGGATTTGAGTAAAATTCTTATGGTAGACACTTTGATTCTTTTTAGTTTTGGTAGAGATAAATATTAATTTAGCTCTAGCAAGCACGGTTATTTATAGTTTTATTCTCTCTGTTCGATCAATGTAGTTCATGAATCATGACGAATGTTTCATTACCCGTGCATAGCACGGGTTTTCTGGTAGTAAAATCTTATGGGAAACAAGGTCTTACTACTTCGGTGATGCGATAACCTAGTTTAAAGACAATACAATTACCCACTGCCCTCGAAATGAGAGGAACATAATTTGAACTTTGAAGAATAGGTAGACAGAAGCCAAGTGCTCTTTTTTTTCTTTTCTTTTTTTTCCGGTCAATTTGCTTTCATGAAAACTCTTATTTACTCTTGCAAAACTTGAGATTAACCAAAGGGATAAACGAATGGTGATCATTGCATGTGCAAAGACTCTTACAAAACTTGATATTAACCAAAGGGATAAGCTTAACTGCAGATCATGCATGTGCAAAGACTTCGACTGGTTTAAATTCGTCATCTTATGGTGAACATTGAATAACAAAGTTATTTCTGATTCTCACCAAGATTAAGATTCCCTAGGCCACCAAAAACACAAATGGATTTTTTGCAAAACAACTGTGGAAGGGACTGTCATTTATTATACAGCTGCGCGACCTAAGTATTTTGTTTGTGAGATCCATTCCGAAGTACCAAAAAATCGATATTCGTTACGTTTCACGTATTGATAATGATCGAATACAATGTGATGTGAAATACGCAAGGATGCTAGTAATATCTATATTACATTACACAACGGTTTTGAGAATGTCTCTCTCACAACTGTCCTATGTGGCAGTTTTGAGGGTCGTGATTGAATTTTAAAACTTCTTCTCAACTAATCCGAGGGCTGAAACTACTTTCATTTCAAATTCAAAATCCTAAATTAAATGAATTATCTTATACGGCTAAGATTGAGAAGAAACGAATCAAACGGCTTAGAGGGATTCCACTTAATTAGGTTAGTTAAATACAGACATTAAAATACGCTCACTGTCTTCTAAAGGAAAAAAAAATACTCCTTTAGGCTTCAGATCTAGGATTCAAAATTTGAACCCTACATTGTATACGCCCCTCTTCTCTAATGTACAATACAATTTTTCCTCCCTCATTCACGGCCACTCACCGTAACCACGATTTCAACCTCCTGCAGATGGACGAGAAACTCTCGACCCCAATCAACTTTGGTCTCCCGATTAGTCATCTTCTCTCGATTTGTGTTTGTTTAAGTTGTTCTTCTTTCTTTTCTTTTTTTTCCTCTCTTTTTGCCGTTCTAACCGCTTACAATTTTGTTTTTTTTACCAGGAAACTACCTCCTCATGGAACCTGGTAAAGTCACTCTCTTCCTATGTTATGTTAAAATGATGAATAGAGTTCATGATTTTGAATGTAACAATAGATTTTAGCCTTTACTTGACTTTTTGTTTCGGTTTGTGTTCTAGCAATAATAGTGGCACAATTATCGGTATCAATGGTGATTATTGTGTTAGTAGTATATTTGCGATGATGGGTACATATTTCCAGAATGAAGTTAATACTTGAAAATGGACGAACAAAAACAAAAATGAGCAAGAAGGCAAGGGAGGAAGAAGGATGGAAAAACTAAATGATGACCAAGAGTAGTTGAATTTGGTCGAAATTTCTTTTAATCCGATGGCCAATAATTATTAGGAGGTTGGTTCAGGGTAAAAGTGAAAGCCATGCACTCAAATGGCCTATTTTTCACTCTTCGAACTTGATTTGATGACGGAATGTTAAGAAGAATGCATATTCTTTTTTGTTTGGATAACTCACCGTTCGGGACATCTTATACGCACTATGTTTGTAACGAATATGAGTAGAAGTTTTTTGTTTTCATGATCGGCAAAAAGAATTTCGTTCTCCAATTTGTGTTGACAAACCAATCTAGCTTACAATAGTAGCGAAGAAACTCACGTTGGATGTAGATTTGTTTTGACTGCATTACAAGATGCGTTGTCTTTTGATTTATCTATGTGTATTTCTGGGATACGATTTTTACGGTTGAACATAACTTTGATTTCATTGTTAACAAAACAGTTGTTATGGGTCATATGAAAAGTTGTTCACGAATACACTGAGATTTTCTACGAGTCATTTCTTGCAAGACCATCTATAGAGTATTTTTGGCTTCATTTATATCCTATATTTGGTTTTTTAATCATTGTTACATGTTTAATTTTTTTTTATAAAAAAAATGGCACTATTATTGGTTCAGCTAGATTTTTATGTTGACAGTCTACTATTATATTTTATATATTTTGTTGTGTTGTTGTGACTCACACTTCTTCAAAGGAGCTAGGGTTTAATTGTAGGTTGATGTTGTAGAAATTAGTGGTGTGCAGTCAGATTATTTGGGAAGTTCCTTCATGCACAGGCATTCGCAGATTCGCTATTACTAAACAGTTTTGTGCATTTCTCATGAAAAAACATATTGTCTGAAATCAATATATGTATGCTAATTGTAATATTTTCTTAAATAACCAAGTTGTTGTGCGTGCTCCAAAAGGTACAATGGTGGTACATACGAAGATGGCAAGCAGATACACAGATGTTCTAAATAATGATGAAGAAATTGAAGATACTCAATATTAGAGGTGCCCACACTGAGCATAGAGACTTCTTTAGAAGAAACCTGTGGTTTGGATTTTTGCTTTTTTCGTACCAGATGAAATCTATGTTCCTCCTTTTAATTTGTGTTATTTTTTCATAAATTAGCATTGCACTCAATTGGTTTGGCGGATAGCTTGGTAGAAAAAAGGAAAGGCTTGCCAGCATGTTGACTATATTTCAACTTCCTTTTGGTATGAAGAATCTGTACAGATTTTGGTGTAATTTACTGTATTTGATAGGTAGAACAAGATCGCTGATTAAATTTTGAGAAGTTATTAATTCAGATGTATTGTGGTCAGAACGTGTTGCTTCGTGCCTTTAGATCAAATGTGCCTTTAGGCACGAGTAACAGTGCATATGTAAAGATGGTTAAATAAATAAGTACACTCAACAGTAAAGAAGGATAAATCCATTTAAATTGAATTCAGAACGTGTCGCGCCGTGCCTTTAGGCACGGGCAATCCCTAGTACATATATATTCCATGTATGCATGTCGACCTATTAGCTTCTTTCTTTTTCCTCTTCTATCTTTTTTTTTTTGAAAAAAACAATCTTCCTATAGAAGGTGATGATGTGCGTGTTATTAGTTTGGCACCTATAACTTCTATTTCATCGGCAGCCGCTATGAAAATGAAGTTAGTCTCTCATTCACGTAGTACGTATCGATTCCTTTATTCTGCCAGTTTACAAGCCGACTTTAGTTGGAGTCCCCGTTAACTAGCTAGTGGATGGTCTTCTAGATTAATCGGTCCGCTAAAAAAGCTACAACAGCACAAAGTCATAAAATAGTGCCAAATAAAAACATACCAAACAAAAAGTAATAGATTATATATCCAAATCCAAACTGGTGGAGACCATAGTTGAAAGTTACGTCGCATAATCTTTCAGTAGGACTCTTCACTTCCGATCTCAATCATCGTTGGCTTTCAATACTCTCTCTTGCCAATTATACTCCCTCCATCCCAAATTAATAGTCCATGTCACTATTCTAACTTGATGAAAAAAAGATTATATCTTGTACTCCCTCCATCCCCATTTTCTAATCCCTCGTCCCATCGTAATCGGATATTAGATTTCTTATATTTTTCAATCGATAATACTTTTTGTTTGATAGATCTCGATTAGTACTATCAAACAAAGTTTTCAAAATTTTGTAAAATATTATAGATTGGAAGATATAATTAATTGAAAAGTAGTGGTACAAACTCCCAAGTTGGACTAAAGAATTGGGACAGTGGTATATGAAACTTTCTATTTGCAATATGGATCAATAACACAATGAAACCTCGGACTTCGAAAAGAGAAAAAAAAAAAAATCAAATGGTGCACATGAATTCCTCATTCTAATGGTGGAGGACCCAAATGATCAAAAGGAAAATAACTGCAAGCCTCGGTTTCTCGGTCCTTTTATTTTGTTCTTTTGGGTTTCGGTTCGCTTCCTGTGGCTATATTTCCTAGGTGTTTTGGTTTGCTCTTTTTGGGTGTTTTTGCTTGTTGGTTGTTTCGGTTGTTAGGAGGTTTGGGTTTCTTTGGTTGGCTTCTTGCCTTTCTTTGGGTTGGTTCTCAGGTGGCTTTTTGCCGGTGTGCTCGAGATCTTTCTACTTTTTGTTTTTTTTCAAAAATTAATAAAATTCATTTTTGCTGATAAAAAAAACAAAAAAAAAAATTGCAAGCCTAACTTGGAAAGTAGTAATAATTTAACTGTGAAATTATACAAATAAGCGGGAAGCAGCATCACGTGGTGCTCCAGACCACCCAATAATTACACATTTTTGTGGGACCCATGACTAAATGCATGGACCTCATGTAAATATGTGGTTCCGGAATAGTTCGGAGTTCAAAGTGATTGTGACCCAACTGTTGAATAATTACTTCGGTGATGTGATAATGTAGTTTAATGATAACAATTAACCTCTGCCCTCGAAATGAGAGGAGCACAATTTGAAAAATAGGTAGACAGAAGCCAAGCGCTGGTTTTTTTTTTTGTCACTTTGCTTTCGTGAAAACTCTTATGTACTCTTACAAAACTTAAGATTGACCAAAGTGATGAACGACTGCTGATTATTGCATGTGCAAAGATCTCTTACAAAACTTGTAATTAACGAACGGGATAAGCAACTGCAGATCACGCATGTGGAGAGACTTCGACTGGTTTAAAATCGTCATCTAATGGTGCACTAAATAACAAAGTTATTTGTGCAAAACAACTGTGGAAGGGATTCAGGGACTCTGATTTACGATTCAGCCGCGCGGCCTAGGTATTTTGTTTATGAGATGTTCCGAAGTACCTAAAAATTAATATTCTTTATGTTCCACGTATTGATAATGATCCGAATACAATGTGATGTGAAATACGCAAGCATGCTAGTAATATAGAAGGTGATGTTTGATGTGGTTGTTATTAGTCTGGCACCTATAACTTCTATTCATCGGCAGCCGCTACGAAAATGGGCTAGTCTCTCATTCACGTAGTATCGATTCCTTTGTTCTGCAAATTTATAAGCCGACTTTAAATTGGAGTCCCCGTTAGCCAGTTAGTGGATGGTCTTCCAGATTAATCGGTCTGCCGAAAAAGCCACAGAGTCAGAAAAAACAAATAGAATAGTGCCAAATATAAAACATATCGAACAAAAAGTAATATCCAAATACACATTAATGGAGACCGTAGTGGAAAGTTACTTCACATAATCTTTCATTAAGACTCTTCATTTCCGGTCTGAATTATCACTCTACGCTCTCGCTCTCAATACTTTCTCTCGCAAATTATAGTAGTTTTGAATGTAAACTCGAAAGACGATAGCTTCTGCTTACGCACATGATTATGTGAAGGGAGGTTCTATTTACAACCCTTTTTTGGCTTCATACAGCCCGTTTGCTACATACAACCCTGCTGATGTGACAAATCTTTATTTTTGCTTCATATAACCCGACACATTTCCAAAATTGCCCCTCCTTATTTTTGTCCCAAATTTCAACACTCAAAACCCTCAAAACCCTTTTCTCTTCCCTCCTCCCTCCGTCTGACCTCGGCCATCGCCCTCTCCGTCGAACCAGTCAAAGAAATCGCCGCTATGTTATTCGTCTGGTTTTGGCACATTTCAGATATTTACTCCCAAAACTAAGCACATAATTCGGATACAAACTACTGAATTATGGCCAATATTATGGATATTAACTACCGTCACCAATTTCGGATATAAACTCCCGGTTTTATAGGAAAATTTCGGGTATTAACTACCGAAATGTATTACGATTTTCGGGACTGTGATACCGTTTCGAACGAACAGCGACTGAGAAATCGAAAAAACAATGGGTTACTCTTGGGTCTTTTTTTGCTTGAAAATCTTCATGTCCTGGTTACTCTTGGTCTGTATTTGTGTATCCATTGGTGGACTTGGAGTTGTAAATTGCTCCAATATTCTTTGGAGCTCTTCTCCCAAATCTAGTGAGGGAGAAGATCCCTCCATTGATTCAACAAGGTTCTCCATTGAGAGAGAGGAGAGATGAGGGGCAGGGGAGGACAATGGAGGTTAATGGTTGGAAGAAGAGGAGGAAGAGGAGGGATTTTGTCGACGTGGGAGGGAGAAGAGTGAGAAAACGATGGAGCTGAAGGAAGAAGAAGATGCACTGGGTTGGTATTAGCAATTGAGAAAAAGTGGGGTGGGTTGGTATGAAGTAATTTGAGGGGCTAAATGGTCTTTTCGCGAGGAAGATTTTGGTATTTATTTTGCATGAGTTGTATTGAGGGAAAAAGGGTTGTAAATAGAACTACCTTATGTGAATGGCGATCAAAAGTACAATTATAATGAACTCGAGTCAGCACAACAATTTTCTTCACCAGCAAACATGCCCTGTATAGCGCGTATAACTCAGATCCAAAAGAAGCCACCCTCCCCAGATAGAGACTATCTGATTCCTGATTTTGTGCCAGGATTCATTACCAATGTGGGTTAAAGAGTCCATCACCAACGATTGGTTTTAAAAAGATAAAATAAATTTCATTTTGTTTTTTACTCCCTCCGTCTCATTCCCTCTGTCTCATAAAGTTAGATCACTACGAAACTACGTGCAATTTTCAAACTAAAAAATAATGTATTTACGAAAATAATTTTTGAATTTTTTTTGCACCGTATAAAAGTTCTCGATGAGATCTATCAAACAAGATCCATATTGACTAAAAAATTATTTTCGTAAGCACGTTATTTTTTAGCTTGAAAATTGCACGTAATTTCGTAGTGATCTAACTTTATGGGACGGAGGGAGTATTTGGAAGCAAAATCGGTAGGGTTTTATATTCACCCACTACTTTGTAATGTCTGCATCAGAAGGCTAGCTGTTAGTATAAAGCTTACCTCCACTGGGTCTAATCAATCAGTATTCGGATGGTGCTAACGTTTCTAACACATTTATTTGGGAATGGGGGACTACGTTGTTGTCGTTGAGGGACGATAAGCCCGGCCAACCGTCAACAAAACTAGGTTGTTTTTTTGAGGGGGTTTACCAAGTATGTTGCTAAAGTCCCATTTGAAAGTTGAAACTTAATTGATTTATTGATTTTTTTAAGGGCCACTTCAGATCCCGCGAAGATAATTAAAACTGCTTATTACTCTTAAGATCGTTTTTATAGATTCTTGTAAAAAATTGCCTACTTTCAATCATGTATTGTCCTTAAACACGGGAAAAAAAATATGAAGCGTTGTCAATAGCAGAGCGCGCAAGAGCTGGTAAAGGAGTCTTTGCGCGGAGGACTCTACATGCAAAGAGATGCAAAGAAATATACAAAGGGGGGAGAGAGAGAGAGAGAGAGAGAGAGAGAGAGAGAGAGAGAGAGAGAGAGAGAGAGAGAGAGAGAGACGTGTGGATTTGGGAAGAGGGGAATCTCATTGTTTAGGGTGCTGTGAGAGAGAGATTTTGTAAACCCGTTGTCTAATATAATATCGATATAACAAGCTTTTTTAAAAAAGAAGAGACAAAATTAAACGTATTTTTCTGAGAAGTAATTCACCGGCAAACGAAATTATTATTGGGAGTCACAACTATTAAGGTTAATCTACTAAAAAAAAATAATAATAATAATAAAACTGGTAATTAGGTTAATAAATGAGCTGCATGAGGCACAACGAGTTAATTGATCCCATAATCGTAATTCCCTGGCCTTTCGATTTTGATTTGCCCATTTTCCTCCTTTCTAAAATTTCTCGCATAAAGGAGAGATGCCCCCAAGTGGAAGAAAATTAAATTAAAGGTACCCACGTAAAGAGGGAACAAGGGGCCCTGCATTGTGTAGCACACTACAGGGGTGTAGTGAGCTTATCCGGCTGTCCATCTCGATAATGAACACTCGAATTTTAATCTAAACAATGGATGACTCGGATCATTTGGAATTCAGATTAAATCCAAGTCGTCAGCAGGGACGGAGCCAGGATTTTGGCGTAGGGGGGACGAATATATACAATAAAAAAAATTAAAATTAAGACAACGATATGAATTTTTACTAACTCAAAAAAAAAATGTATACAAAATAACACCAATACATATGAAACTAAACATGTTTCTAATTTCAACTTAGATTGCAAAAGGTATTAACGTCTATCTAATCCTATCTAGTGTTTACTGAAATCAGGCCTCTTGAACTGTGCTTGACACTCTTTCTTGTTATTAAAAGATAAAGTCTGTGTCCAACCCTCAGCAATATCTTTCTCAATATAAGTAATCAAGAAATTTGCTAAATAATCATCCTCCATCCTATTGTGAAGTCTTGTCTTCACACATTTCATAGCAGAAAATGCATGTTCGGTTGTAGCCGTTGAAACATGCAAAGTCAATATAAGCTGAATCAACCTATCGAAAAGACGATATATCGTGCACTTTCTTTTCTTTGCCAACAATTACTCAACTTTGAAATCGTTGACAGATTTTGGAACTCAGGATGCCTAGACACATCAAGCTTATAATTTTGCAATTTATATCTCAAGTGGTACTTTTCTTACTCAATGAAACCCATTGGATAATACTTCTTTGCGAGCTTGCAAGTATCTTCAATGTTGAATGATCTGAAACCATCACGAGGATCTAAAGATGTGCTGAGAATGAGCAACTCCATTGTATCTTTCTTAAACCGAGTGTTCAATTCTTGCAATTGAGAATCAACTGTTTTGGGAGCCCCCAATTTTTTTCGCATTCACATTGATATCCTCAGACCACGTTAAGAGTTTTGGGCTTTTGAAAATTTAGTGAGACTTATTTTTTAAAAGTGAATGGGGCCTTGAGTCCGGCCCTGAAGTGAGTTAGGTTATAAATTTTGGGCGTTGTTTTGTTTAAAAGAATTGTAATTGAACCTCCTTAAAACCAATTTTAGTACAAAGTTGTTTCATAGCTTGATAAATATTAAAGTTGTTACAATTATTTTTTTAACGAAAAACAGAGGGGTACGGGACTATATAGTTTGATGATAATTTTTTTTTTCAATGTAATAGTACGAATTTTTTAAGACGTAGGGAGGGCGACTGCCCCTACTAGCCCCCCCGGCTCCATCCTTGGTCGTCGGTGACGAGATGGACGGCCAGATGGGACTCACTACACCCCTATAGTGAGTCCCCTCACTACAGCCCTAGATCGCATAAAGTGGGGATCTAATCCCACTTATCAAAGTTGTGATAGTTTGTCGTTTGACATATAAATTAAGTATATAAGAGTCACATGTTCAAGCCAAAAAAAAAAAAAAATACTTACAAATTTAACTTTAGTGATGTCATGTATATGCGTGGGGGAGATAATCATCCAAATCGATCAGTTTCATTTCAACCATTTAATTTCGCACTGTAAGGAAATTATTGGCGTTACGATTACAAAAATGATTTAAGAGTTTGGATCTAGCTATTGGTTTTATAGTTTTTATACTGTTGTTGGTACTATTTTTTTAAGTTATTTTGCAGAAGCAAATTGAAAAATGGAGAATAGGAAAGTGATAGAATACATGATCACCAAGCGTGAGATAGAATATATCGATACCAATGTATTGGATCTTAAGAATCTAAGGACCGAACCGCGAGCCACAGTTTTAAAAAATGCAATTTATGTCCGAACTAAAAGTCCTACAGTTCGGTTCCAAACCAATATGAGTCACAGTTCGGTTTCGATTTTATCCACGGATTACATATAAATTTCACATTCCTAATATAGTGCAGCAAACACATATATTCCTCATTCCTAATAGTGTAGAAATAAACAACCAAAAAGTCAAAAATAAAAAAAGAAGAAGCTAAATTCTTGCATAATGCACTAATCAAATTCCTAATTATCCAAGCTAACATTCCATAAACCCAAAAACAAAATTACTTATGGTCATAACATATAACTTAACTAGCAACTGTGCCTGTGCCCAAAGGCACTCACTTATTCAAAAGCATTGATTTAAGATGATGTAAACTTGTCGTGCACCATCAATAGTAAAATGGCTTACTCTCCATAGATGCCATACATATGGAACTAGAGTGCAAATGCTTCAAAATGTGGACCTTATGTTTTTGTCACTCTTTAACATCTCTAAGGTCAAATATCGTATCGTGCTTCAAAGTTTGTTATACAACAGTAATTCTTCACAATGTCATTCAGATGGAGCTTAGAGCTAGGAAACACCACATTCTGACCACAAGGCTCACGTTACCACCACTGAACAACCAAAACCCACTTCCACACAATCGTAGAACAAAATGATGAAACATTGATGGAGTATTAAAAGTACATGAGAGAAGATGGGTATAATAACATCAAAATAGTAGTAAATGTACAACAAATTCCTGTACAACCATTTACAATAGCTGATGTGGTACCACCACGTCAGCGCTGGGGCCCGCAATTTACAGTAGCCAAAAAAGAAAAAGAAAATAGAAGGCAGAAAATTGAAGATCCGCGGCTTCCTCTCCCTTATCAGGGCATCTTCAACCCATTATCCATAACTCCAAATTTGTCTCCATTCCTCCATTTTGGAGGAAAACCTCTCCCCTACCCATCCTCCATTTTCTCCTCCATTTTGGAGGATTGTTTTTCACCCTCCAAATATGGAGGGTCAAAATTTTTTATGGAGGATCACCTCCATTTCACTATTCATACTTGTTAAATTCCTCTCATGTCCTCACCTCCACTCATACAATAAATATGTTTGAGCTTATATCAGCTTAACAGCTACCGGCAATAAATGGGCTAATGAGAATCATAACTTTTCTCACCAATAACTCGCCCACTGTTAGTTGTAAATTCAATGCAAAATAATACCTTTCCTCTACAAATATCTGTTTCTCTTCCAAATGAACTAATCCTTTTTTTCATTCAGAACTTGTATTCCTTCTCCTGCTGAATGTCTTCAAGTAAAGAATTGGGAAGTAGGGCTAATCAATGTGGGAAAACTTTCTTATGCCAAGTGGATAAAATTTTATGTACTTTATGGCTAGAAATTTCCCAAGATCCTATAACGGGTAGCAGCCAAAAAAAGGAGAAGTTATGGACTCACCGATTCAGAGATTTTCATCTATAGAATCAGAGGGAGCTCCATACGCCAACATTCGAAATGCGCTTGTTATTTTTTACAAAGTGGACAATCCAAGTCTACCAAGACCATCCTTCTTTTGTACAAAGAAATTGTCGTGACTTTTTACAGCATCAACAATGGATAAGAATAGTTTTCGATGCATCCGAAACCGTCTGCGAAATCTTTCTTCTCCATAGGTCGGATTCTCAGAGAAGTAGTCATTCCACAATTTTTTAGCAGCACCTTCTCTCCCACGATTAATACTATATGTCCGGGAACAGAGCCTTTCCGCCGTGTTTCGTCATCCTCTTCGAGAAATTGAGATAAAATGGTATTATTAGTAGCATATAACTGGAGCAATAAGTGATCTTCATCGTCTAATTCTTCCATTTCTTCTCCATAATCAGGGGATGGTGGTGGTAAAAGATCATGTGCAATTGACATGTTTTAGCTCTAAGTCAAAAACAAACAAATTGAAGGGAAGTAGTTGGAGCTCACTATGTGTGTGTGTGTGTGTGTGAGAGAGAGAGAGAGAGAGACTTTGATTGCTTGGGAATTTTCTATTTGAGGTCGTACCAGAGGAATTTTTTTTGGAGGGATTGTTGTTTAAGGTCGTACCAGAGGGAAAAGTTTTGAAGGGAATTGAGAGGTTACCTTTGGAGGGAAATAGTCTGTTGAGGTAAATTGGAGGTTAATTTTGGAGGGAAAGTTTTAGAGATAAAATAGAGATGCGTGGGTTGGAACTCACATGAATAGTGAAGTCCTCCAAATTCACTTTTTCTATATAAAATTATATTTTGATCCTCCAAAATGGAGGAATGGAGGTGTGTGGGTTGAAGATGCCCTCAACCCCCACCACCACCCTCCCTCTCTCCCCTAAAAAACTTTCATGCCGCCGCCGCCTTGCTCACATCCGACCCCCAATTCCCCTCCCCACTGTGTTCAAAAACAACTCCCCGCTTGAATTGTCCCACCCACCGCCACCAGGATGTGCAAAACACGTGTTGTAGGCCCGATGGAACAGCTCCGACCCTACACGAATCTTGACCCCCGCTGCCTCTGCCTCCGCCTCTTGCGGTCGATTAATCAGAGACCGGAGCATACAGATCAGTCGTTGTCGCGCAAGCTGAGCCTGGAGAAATGAGGTGGCGTGATCGAAGAGGCAGGGTGTCTTGCTGTGGGCCCTGTTAGTGGAGTAATGGGGTTTTCGGGTGGTGGTCTTGGAATCTGAGTGGGGCTGGGGAGAGGTTGGGAGGTGAAAGGGTCTCCAATTGTTGGTCATTTGTTGATGCAAGCCCCGATTTTGGGATTTTTGTAGGGGTTTCAAAGAAGAAGAAGAGATATGGGGGGAGGAAGCGCTGTAAGTTGCGGGCCCCAGCACTAACGCGGCAGTGCCACGTCAACTGTTGTAAATGGTTGTAGAGGAATTCGTTGTACATGTAGCATTGTTGTAATAACATAAGATTTACATTTCAGGGAATGAAATTTCTTTCAAGAATGTAATCTCTTCTTATGGGCAACCGAAATATCAAAATCCACTCAAAACTCATGCAATTATCGCTCACATTGATCATTTGAAATGCAATGGAAAATTGAATAAAAAATTTAAGAGTTGTGATTGAGGAACTTAAAGAATGTGATGTCTTTATATTGCAAATTTTAATTTCATAATTCATGTATATATTGCGAAATTTAAAATAAGTGCATTGATTATATCCTCTATTCCTTAAATTGTCAAAGTTTTTTGAAAAACTTGAAATTACCAAGCTAATTGTCTTCTCACTTGTAAATATCTCTTTAAAAGTTGCACTCAATTGATTGATTGTTTCCTTTTGTATACCTTGAGTGATTACTTAAAGATATCAGATTTCCAGTTTATCAAAAAAATAAAAGATATTGGATTTCCTTTTGAAAAATCCTCTTTATGTGGGGTTTGTATTTTGAATAGGGAGTGATAAGAACATTTGGATCAATATTACCATGAAATTAAAATTCAATCTCAACCCTCTAATCTGCCACGGAGGACAGTTGTGAAAGAGACATTTTACAAAACCATTGTGTAATATAATATAGATAATTTACTTATAATATTACTTACATTTATATTTCTACTTATAAATGTGTATACATAAATATATGATCACTATCCGGATTGTGGTCTTCCAATTTTTGAATCCATGTCCGGATTATTAATCCGCAGATAGGGACCAAAACATACAGTTCGGTTTGGCTCGGTCTGATTTCGCGGTTCACCGAATATTTTGTACAACCCTATTAAACCCTGCAAGTACTACAAGTTTTCCAATAATGCTATGGAGATTGAACCAAAGGGTACCATAAATGTACAATAGTTTGTGATGCCCACTTTTGTATCCTGTGGTGTCCTCAAATTCCAGAAGAACCTCTTGAACGATTCTTGACCCGAGTGAGCAGCGAGTGAGTGACGAGCGAACCTCTTGGTACACCTGCACACGTAACACACGCCGTTACCACCTAACCTGGTCGGAATGTGGCCAGGGAAGGCACTCTGACGGTCTAGTGAGTGATCGGAGAAGGAAGTACCAGAGAAAAGGTGTAGGTTGAGAGAGAAAGTGTTGTGTGTACCTCTTTAGGCCAGGCTCCTCCTCTTCGTATTTATAGACTCCCCAAGTACAGGGGTAAATCCGTAATCTGGCTCGAATGACATCTGTCATGATTTGCATGCAAGCGTCTTCCAATATGGCTCCGCCGCGTAGCGCAACCGCTTCGGGTACCGTCACGCTGACGTAGGGACAGCTGTTGCATGCACATGTGCCTTCCCAAGTTTGTTACGAGCGTTAACCGCCTTGGGTGACGTCACAAAGAACGTCGCCGGTATCTCGGATCACCCTTCCGAGCCATCTCGGGTATGATCCGTCTCGGATGACTCGTCCGGTTCATAGTTCATTTCAACCGAGACACCGGTCTAACTCGGATGGGCCCGTGTCGGATGGCCCATCGCGTTTTGCTCCTTAGCTGGGCTAGGTGATCCGCTTGGGACTTGACCCTTCTGGGCTCGTCCACCGAGCCCCATTTAAATGGTTATTTTCAGCCCACTACAATAGCCCCTCAACTTCTTCTGAGATGCATAGTTCTGAGAAAGGAGTTGACCGTTACTGATTGGGCCGTTTCAACAACCCGAGCTTTCAGAAGGACTTTGCCGAGAGGGTGAAGCCCTTTCCATAGTGTTTCTTTTATCCGAGCCCTAGCCTTGTCTACTTCGTGGATGCCTTCGGATTTCTCCACGTGTGTAGACACCCCAATTTTGAACCCGAGATACGCTCGTGCATCTCCGATGATGAAATGGATCAATCATAATTACCTGGAACTTGAGAGAATGACTTGAATTTGATCAAAACTAACCAAGCACCACCCAAACAATCAAAATGTGCCAAACCAACCCAAGCACTGCCAAATCAAGCCAAGCCAGCAAACCACCATCCATAGCCTTGAGCGCTCAAGCCCATGGCTTTGAGCGCTCAAACCCCTGAGGAGCACCTTGAGCGCTCAAGCCCACGGCTTTGAGCGCTCAACTTCGGTCCAGTCAGCAACTTGCAGAGTATCTCATCATGAGATTTCCTGCATGGGAGCGTCTGTGGTTGATCTTATACGATCCCTATACGTATAATACACTCCATCAATTCCAGAAATACACCAAAAATACTCCCAAATACCAAAACCCACTTCCTCTCTCTCCTCTCTTCTCTCCCACTCACTCTATAAAAGCTACCCACTACCCCTGGTTTTGGGGACGAATTCCACCACTCTTTACCTTCAGTTTCTAACCAAAAAACCACTCCCCTCTCTCTCTCTCTTCAAAACCATCCTTCTACCATTAAAACCACCTACAATACCATCCACAAAACCCAGAAATTCGACCCTTGATCATCTGTCAACCACCTACATTGTCCAATTCGTACAGAATACAAGCCAAGAACATCCATAATCAACCTCTCAAAGTCCAGAATCAAGCTCAAGTCTCAAACATTTTCCAAAAAGGTAGTAAAAACATGTGATGAACTCACTGTTTTGATCTTTCTGAGGAAGGCTAGTGAGTTTAAGCAAGTTCACTATACTTGCATTGAACTCACAAAGGCCTGAAATTTGCTTAAAAACCTTTTTCAAATTTGCAGTTACAGCAGGTTTGAGCGCTCAAGCCTCTGGCCTTGAGCGCTCAAGCCCAGTTTTGAACAGGCCACTGTTTTGCTAACATCTGAACTTTCTTTTGGTTTAATCATTGTCTAGAAGTTAATTGTGTTCATGTAGCTTTCAAAACAGTTTATTTCCACAACAAAATTACATGCATGAATGTAAATTAACCATTTCATAGTGATTAAACATCAAAAAAACTTCAAATTTCTCATGTTTGATTGCAAAACAGTGGCTGTCTGTCATTTTGAAACTTTATTTTATGCTTTTGGTGGTCTTGAGGAAGTAGTAAAATCAGTTAAAAGGTTAAACAGTGGAAGGCCATGTTATGGCTTGAGCGCTCAAGGTCAGATCTTTGAGCGCTCAAGCTGTTCTTGGCCTATTTGCAGTTTTCCAGCAATTTGAGTGATGGCTTATGTTAAGTGTATATAGGTTGTCAGTATAGTGTTTGTGATTTGGATCCCTCTGTTTTGCAGAATTGGTTTGAGCGCTCAACCCATGAGCCTTGAGCGCTCAAGCTGGTTCTAAAGCAAGTTTGTTCTAAGCATTTTCTGGTGATTTTTGAAGAGAGGTGATGCTTGTGTGATCTTTATGTGATGTATTTAAGTCTTAAAGCAACATCAAATATCAAAAACCAACAAGGAAAATGTTCGGGTGGAATGAGGGTTGAGCGCTCAAGTCACCACCCTTGAGCGCTCAATCCCCATTCTGGAATCCAGATTGCAAACAGTTTAATAAGTCTCATGTCCATGATTTCTTGGGTTATTGTACGATTTCTGTTGTAATTTATTTCTATGAATATTTGTAGTATCATGTTCATCATCCATGTAGATTGCACGCACAAGCATCCACAGTAAAATCGCATCTCTTGCATGTTTTGTTGCTATGTGGTTCCTATCCCCGATTCCCATTTATGTGAATAAATCAAATTTTAAACATCTCTAAAATCCCACAAAATGTTGAGTAGAGACCGGTTCACGGACCGGGCGAGAGGGGTGCCGTAAAACCCTTCCCCTCTCGTAACCAAACCCCCGAATCCGAGAAATCTGTGGTTCCGTTATGATCAGTAAAATCTCTTTCGGTGGGCAATGAGTCATATTTTTATCGGTTTCTCGGATTCGGACCTCAAATCCGGGTGGCGACTCTAACAAATCACAATCTTTTTTTCGAGCGATCTCGGTGGGCCGTCCACAAGCTGGCGACTCTGCTGGGGACATTGGTTAATATATATTTTATTTAATTACACTTGCGCAATTTTTGTTGCACTTGTGTAATTTTATTGAAATATGTGTTAATCAAAGTGGGTTTAATTCGAAAAATATTTTGTGGGATTTTTCAGATGTTTGGAATTTAATTTTTGCATTGCACTTGCATGGTTCTTAACCCCCGCTGGCGTGTTTTGGCAATCCTGCCCGGCTTGCCGGTGACAGGGAATGCCGAAATGCCCAGCAGCCCTCGACCGTGATAAATCACATTGTCACTATCGTTTTTTTTTTTAAAACGGTAGGAGACAGTTTTGATTTTGAGTCCGGGGTACCCTCAGTGACCAAAACCGGCCTCTGCATATAGTTAACCATAGAACCCCACGTTTAGTAATCCACCCGTGCGTTAAGTTTACATGCTCCATCTTGTTACGTGCTATGTGTTACCGCTTTTTCTCGCCATGCCATGTTGCATTCATACATTTGCATTGTATATAGTCACTGCGAGCGTCGTTGGTATAGGTTTTCTGTGTACATATCCTATTTGGTTTTAATGCCTTTACAGTTAGTAGAAGGTTGCCTTGGCCCAATGATGAATCGTGCATTCTATATGCGCGTTGTTTCTGCGAGATAGTCTTTTAGGACGGCCGGACGTGGGAAAATTTGGATCATCGAATTCCTAAACAATGATCTAAACAGGTTTAAGGGACCTTGGCCCGAGGAGGGTCAATCGCCCTTAGGCATCTGATCTTAGATCATTGTCGGAAGTGGTATGGACCAGGATTTCCCAAATCCGACCATCCGATATCAAGGACTTATTACTCAAAAAGAAAACTTGAGGATTGAGGCAATCTTCCAAAATTGTCAATTTTTAGTCAAGGAGACTTAAAATCCACGGAGTTTGAGATACCTCCGGTGTTGGCCGTGCCCGAACGGCCACCGTGATTTGGACTAGCCTTAAGATCATTGGTATCTGGATTACAACATCCAAATTGCTTTGTCTCGGATGATCAAGAAAAGCGATTGGCTCTGATTCCAACAAAGTTTGGAGTTTAACCTGCCGAGTAATGGTCTACCCGGGGTGTTGGAAAATCTTCTGTGCAATGATCTTAAGTGAGATTCAGATCCGGTAGACTAACCCTAAGATTGTACATGTAGTCTAGGAGACTTAAAATCCACGGAGTTTGAGATACCTCCGGTGTTGGTCGTGCCCGAACGGCCACCCGTGTTTCGGACTAGCCTTAGAATTGATTGCAACTGGATGGCAACATCTCATTGCTTTGTCTCGGATGGTTAAGAAAAGTGCTACGGCGTCAACATCTAGGCTTAGTTTGAAACGCCGTACTCACCGAGTAATGACTTACCCGTGGTGTTGATACAATCTGCTGTGCAAACGATTCTAAGTGAGTTCCGAAACCGGTAGACTAATTCCTAAGGCTAGAAATAAGACTAACTCCGCGAGTTAAGTTGTGGCGAGACGATAGTGAGCATTCATGATTCATTCATTTTGTGCATAGTAGACACATCGAGTACACATCTGAGTCCGGTTTTTGCTTTATAATCAGTTCTTGAATCATTGGGCCTGCAAAGAAGAAGAAGACCTTACCTGTTTGGACTCGACCTCCTGGACAAAGATTGTCTAGATCTTTATCACCAAAGGCCGAGACAAGTATGGCAGAAGAACAGAGACAAAACCCCCCAAATGAGTTTGAGCAACTGAGAAAGGAAATGCATGATGAGAGGGTCCGAAATGACACCCGAATCGCTCAACTGATGGCAATTATGGTAAACATCCAGGGTCGACTTCCCCCACCGCAACAGCGGGTACATGATGATGAAGCTCGGGATCAGGAGATTCCCAATGATGAACATCCGGAACAGCCTCCTCCCCCTGAAAATCCTCAGCTGGCTGAAATGCTAGCAAAAATACTTAAGTTGGAAGAATCTGTGGCTAAAAGTGAAAAGCGAGCCATTACCGGCTTTGACATGAACAAACTCTGCATCTTCCCAGGTGCAAAACTTCCTAAAAGGTTCAAGCATGTAGACTTCGAGAAGTTTGACGGGACTGGGGACCCGAGAGGACACATTCAGGCATATGTAAGCTCCCTCTCGTTACAAGAAGTTGATGAGCCTGCTATGGCACAGATGTTTCACGAAACTCTCACAGGGCCTGCACTCCAGTGGCTCTTATCCCTTGACATTTCAAAGAGACAAACTTGGGAAGAAATGGTGGCTGCTTTCATTAAGCAGTATGAGTATAATGTTCAACTCAAAGTCACCACTCGAGAGCTTGAGAGCATCAAGATGAAGGAAAGGGAATCTTTCGCAGATTTTGTGAAAAGATGGAGAGCGAAGGCTGCGCAGATGACCGATCGTCCTAGTGATAAGGACCAAATGCGCATCATAACCAAGAACCTACAACCTGATTTGGCTCAGTACATGGTCATGGCCCAAGCACATAATTTTGAAACCTACTTTGAGATGGGTCTGTCGATTGAAGAAGCTCTACAAAGCGGGATGCTAAAGAAAGGAGACTCATTCCCCAAACCAAAGCGAAACTACATTGGGAACACATCTTCCCTGTATGCGAACCCCAGTTACACAGCCGGTACCTCATCCAACACCATGAATCACCAATCCCATAAAGCCGAACCCATAAACGCCATCTTATCTCAACCAATCCAATCAATTCAACCACCACAAAATCAAAGAGGACGGCGAATCTTCACCCCTCTTCCCTTACCTTTACCTGTTGTTTTCGAACGGCTCGTACAACAGGGAAAAATCAAACCTCTTCAGCCAACTCCACCTCCACAAAATCCCCCGCCAACATATAACCCTAACACCTTCTGTATATTTCACCAGACACCCGGTCACCCCACTGAAAGATGCCAGCGCCTGCGTCATGAGATTCAAGATCTCATTGACAACAAACAAATCCGAGATCCCACTGAAAAGCCCAATATCCTCACAAACCCTTTGCCAACCCACAAAAGGAATACTGACATAGGTCAAATTACCTTTAGTTCCACTCCAAAATCCACTCCGTTTGACCCAAGCCAGTTCATCCTACCCGAAACAGACCCCAAGCCTATTGTGCCAATACCTGTTGAGCACGAAGTATGCTTTCTAGACATCCACTTGGATCCTACTGTGTGGCAAGAATGGGGTGGTTTGATAATGGCAATGGAAGCTCGGGAGTATGAGCAGATGGTGGCCAACAATGTGGCAAATGAAGAAGTTTGGCCGCATAATGAACAGCTTAATGAAGGACTTCCATTTGATGCAATGATTAACCTACTTTGGGATCCGATGTTTGAGGATCCACTGGATGGATTTGCGCTTCCCAATCTATTTGAACCATTGCCTATACTACAAGATCAACAACCTGTGGAAGAAGGACAAGGACAAAACTGGCAAGAAGAGAATGGGGCACCTGATGGTGCACAAGAAGATGAATGGGACCCCACACCTAATGAATGGCAGCTCATGGATCCTAACGACCCTCTGGATGGATCCACACTTCCCATGTTCTTCGAAGAAGCATATTTTCCAATGCAACCATTATGGGAGGGTCGCCCTGATTTCTCCATGATGAGTGAGAACGCAATAAATCGAATGACGGAAGGAATAGAGTTCACACCTTATGATTACATAGTTGATGAAAACCTTCCGGTACCCCGAGTGCAAGTCCCGGAGGACTGCAACATCATGGTTTTAAATGGAGGCCTACCCGATGTTTGGGGGCAGCAAATGGAAGAAAACGTTGTAGCAAATATGTGGGCCAATCAGAATGAGGGCATAGCACCGTTGTGGGTCGGAAACAATGAGGTTTGGGCTGTTAACGAGGCTGCCATGGAAAATGGAGATGTTTGGAGTGAAGCGACTGTGGAAGGAATTACCAAAGGTTTGGAAGGAGCCAGTATTGCAAAGGGAAAGAGAAAGGCGGAAGGGGATCTTGTCGATTTCTACACGGACTACACTGATTTATGGGGAGATGACATCGACTCGGTTCTTCATCTTCTTCGGAGTGGTCGGTTTTATCAACCACCTCAGAGGTTCACTGGAAACACTTCTATCCCACCACCAAATACTACAAACCAGCTACCATTCAACCTAGCTCCACAAAACAACCCAGCTCCACAAAACAACCCAGCTCCACAAAATAACCTAGCCACACCAAACAACCTTAGCGACCCAATCGCTAACCCAGCTGATTTCCAAAATCTCTTTAACCCAATAACCAACCAACCCCAAGCTACCTCTACTGCCAACAGTCGTGTTCCCCGTCCGAAGCCTCCGCCAACCAATGAAGAAAATCCCATTCAGAAACAACTTGAGAAAACTCCAGCCGCTCTTACCATTTGGGGATTGCTTATGAGCTCCAGTGAGCATCGTCAGAAACTCGCTCAAACATTATCCTGCATGGAAATTGCGCCTGATATCACCCCGGAAGCCATGATGGCCGCTATTGTCACCAAGCCTACCATTGCCACTAAGCCAACCAAACATGTTGTAACCTTTACCGAAGCTGACCTGCCGCTTGAGGGAACTGACCACAATAAGCCTTTGCATGTCACCATGAAGTGCATGGGGAAATGGATCCCGGTGGTGTTGATAGACAATGGGTCAGCACTCAATGTATGCCCTCTTCGAACAGCTTTGTGTTTGGGACTCAAACCAAAGGATTTCACACCATCTAGTCTCACTGTTCGGGCTTATGATAACACCCGTCGCAATGTGCTTGGGACTGTTGAAATGGAAATTGCTGCAGAGGGGTTTAAGTCAACAGTTGAGTTTCATGTGCTTGAGATCCCAGCTTCGTTCAATTTGTTGTTGGGACGTCCCTGGATGCATCGATCTGATATTATGGCAGTCCCATCTACCTTGCATCAAAAGGTTTTGCTCGGTTTGGAAAGTGGGACAGTTGCCCTTTACGGAGATACAGGTATTCGCCCTCATGCTGAAGACAATGCTCCTTTGTTAGAAATTATGCATGATGAGAATGATGTTCAGCTTGGGGGCTTTGCTTTCGATACGTCTGGTGGTGTGTTTACGCTTCGTATTGATGACGATTTTTCAATCAGCACCACAGCCCTCGAGATGATGAGAAGAATGTCTTATCTGCCAGGCACGGGCTTGGGACGAACTCACCAGGGGGTGGCTCAATTTCCAGAATTCCCTTCTCAGCGAGGCCGTTTCGGGTTGGGATACGAGCCTACACTGAAAGAGATGCAAAGAGGGAAGACCAATGGAACAAGTAGCAGTGCAAACCGTCGGATTCGCTTTGTTGGAGAAGGGTCGAATGCACCTTATCGCGGCCAGCCTGAGCCGTTTGTAGATGAAATAAGTGGAAAGGTACACCCTGGGTTCGAAATCTTTGCTAATGATGCTTGGGACAGCGAAGATGAACATGAAAAGGTCGAGAAATTGGTGAAAGACCTTAAAGTAGATTGGATGGAGGCTTTGGATGATGGGGTCTTGATGTCAATGTTCGATGAGGTCAGTCTGACAGGTAAGGATGAAGAAGAGCCAGCTGTGATGATGCTCGGACAGGAGGCCCTCGATGATCCCAGTGTGCTGATAGTGGATGCAGTCGGTGAATACAAGAATTGCACTTTCACTCCTGTTGTAAAATTTACCAATGCATTCACTAAGTTAGAGTTCGAGTCTGAGTCAGGGTTTGAATTTGGCTGTGAGTCGGAGTTTGTGCCTCTTGGCCCTCCACGTCGTCATTTCTATTTTGAGTTTGAGTCTGATGCCATGTACTGTGCCCCAGAGGGCTTTGCTAATGAAATAAACGGTGATTTCGCTTACTTTGCTGTTCCCGAAATAAATTGTGTTGACCCTGACAATGATGAGACTGAGTTCGAGGGAGAAATACCCAAAGAACTCAAGTCTCTAATCGAAAGGGAAAATGAAAGGCATGCTCAGCCAATAAAAGAAGAAGTTATTTCAGTTAAATTGAGGGATGAGGAGAATCCTCGCATGGTTCAAATCGGTTCCGGGCTATCTACTGAGGAACAAGAATTACTCGTCGATTTACTCAAAGAATTTGAAGATGTCTTTGCTTGGTCCCACGCAGATATGCCCGGAATCGATCCTGAAATTGTGCAACATCGAATTCCCCTGTATCCTGATGCAAAACCGGTAAAACAGAAATTGAGAAAAATCAGGCCAGATTGGGTTGAAAAAGTCAAAGAAGAAGTCACCAAGCAATTCAATGCCGGCTTTTTGATGGTAACTGAATATCCACAGTGGGTTGCAAATATTGTGCCGGTGCCCAAGAAAGATGGAAAAGTCAGGGTATGTGTAGATTTCAGGGATTTAAACAAAGCCAGTCCGAAAGATGATTTTCCCTTACCGCACATTGATGTATTGGTAGACAACACGGCAGGACACGCGCTGCTATCATTTATGGATGGTTTTTCGGGATACAATCAGATTTTGATGGCACCAGAGGATCGGGAGAAAACGACCTTCACCACTGAATGGGGGACGTTCTGTTATCGGGTCATGCCGTTTGGATTAAAGAACGCAGGGTCGACTTACCAACGGGCTGCAACAACTTTGTTGCATGATATGATGCATAGAGAAGTTGAGGTATATGTGGATGACATGATTGTAAAAGCCAAGGAAAGGGAAGGACATCTTCCGGCGTTACGCAAGTTCTTTGAAAGGATACGGAAGTATCGGATGCGCCTCAATCCACAGAAGTGCACATTTGGGGTCACCGCAGGGAAAATGTTGGGGTTTATGATCACTACCCGAGGGATTGAAGTTGATCCAACGAAAATCAAGGCGATATTAGAAATGGAGCCACCAAAGACGGAAAAAGAGGTTCGGAGTTTTCTTGGGAAAATTCAGTTCATCAGCAGATTCATCGCCAAGTTGACTTCAACTTGCGAGCCGATGTTTCATTTGCTCAAGAAAGGAGTGCTGTTCAAGTGGGACGACAGGTGCCAAAAAGCCTTCGAATCAATTCGGCAGTATCTTCAAAGTCCCCCAGTATTGATGCCGCCGACACCTGGAAAGCCGCTGATTCTGTATTTATCAGTAACACAGTCTGCAATGGGTTGCATGTTGGCACAAGAAGGTGAAGCAGGTATCGAGAAGGCAGTGTATTATCTAAGTAAGAAAATGGTCGGAGCCGAAGAAAGATACACTTCTTTGGAGAAGACTTGTTGGGCTCTTGTATGGGCCTCTAAAAAGCTAAGGCATTACATGTTAGCTTATTCGGTGGTGTTGATTTCTCGAATGGACCCCCTCAAATATCTGTTCGAGAAACCGGCACTCACTGGAAAGTTGGCACGGTGGTTGCTCTTATTGGCCGAGTTTGAACTCAAGTATGTAACGCGAAAATCGGTGAAAGGCAGGGCTGTGGCAGAATTCTTGGCAGATCACCCAATCGAGGGGCCAGAAGATACAGAGTTCCAATTTCCCGATGAACACGTTATGACAGTAACAGAGGATGTTTGGAAATTGTACTTCGATGGAGCTGCAAATCAGAGAGGATTCGGGATCGGCATACTATTGGTCTCACCAGAAGGGCCGCACATTCCCCTATCTTTCAAATTGAATTTCGAAGTTACCAATAATCAAGCAGAATATGAAGCGTGCATTGTTGGAATGGAGGCTGCTTTCGAAATTGGGGTTAGGAAGTTGGAAGTGGTTGGAGATTCGAATCTGGTAGTTTCTCAAGCCAACGGTGATTGGAAAGTGCGAGAGGAAAAGTTGAAACCATACCACAAAGACCTCGATGACCTGATCCATCGATTCGAGCAAGTTACTTTTACAC
Organism: Vaccinium vitis-idaea; assembly: GCA_963854785.1. Lineage (NCBI taxonomy): Eukaryota > Viridiplantae > Streptophyta > Magnoliopsida > Ericales > Ericaceae > Vaccinium > Vaccinium vitis-idaea. The sequence continues at coordinate 24,262,627 of OY978218.1, forward strand.
ATATCCCGAGAATGAAAAACCAGTTTGCCGACGCTCTTGCTACCTTGGCATCCATGGTAGAATTGCCCGTGGGAGTGAGAATGAGACCAATCATGATTGAGCAAAGGAATAGGCCAGCATACGAGTATGTGATGAATGTTGGCGAAATTGACGATGGCCTGCCTTGGTACCATGATATCTGGAATTTGGTTGAGAAAGGAGAATATCCAGAAGGAGCAAACAAGAAAGACCGAATAGCATTACAAAGATTAGTTTCGCAATACATCCTCTGCGGTGGAAGGTTATACAAAAGGTCGTATTGTGGCATGCATAAGTTATGCATCTACGGTGATGACACGAAAAGGGTAATGGAGGAAATTCATGAAGGAATCTGCGGTCCTCACATGAGTGGATTAATGATGGCAAAGAAGATTCTGAGGCAGGGGTATTATTGGTCGACTTTGGAAACAGATTGCGTGCAGTATGTGCGGAGATGCCATAAGTGTCAGGTCCACGCTAACCTCATGCATGTGCCGCCATCTGAACTTCATACAATGGCGACGCCTTGGCCTTTCTCAGTATGGGGAATAGATGTGATTGGGAAAATCACGCCACCAGCATCGAACGGACACAAGTTTATATTAGTGGCAATTGATTATTTCACAAAGTGGGTAGAGTCGGCCTCTTACGCTACATTGACCGCAGTACAAGTGGCTCATTTCATTAAGCAAAACATCATCTACCGATACGGGGTTCCTAATGCCTTCGTGTCAGACAATGGTGTACATTTCAAAGGAAGAGCAGCAGAGGTGCTTGAGGAATTCAATGTTCAGGTTCACAAGTCAACAGTATACAGACCACAAACCAATGGGGCAGTAGAAGCAGCAAACAAGTCAATCAAGAACATTTTGGAGAAAACCATCGAGTCATCCAGGGATTGGCATGAGAAGCTGCCATTAGCATTATGGGGGTACCGCACTTCGATCCGAACTCCAACAGGGGCAACGCCCTATTCACTGGTTTACGGAATGGAAGCAGTACTTCCTATTGAGCTTGAAGTACCATCCCTAAGGGTGATGATAGAAAGTGAGATTAACGAAGCCGATTGGTTGAGCGACAGATTCGCAGAGCTAATGTTGTTTGATGAAAGGAGGTTGCGGGCATTGTATCACATTCAGGGATATCAGAGAAGAATTGCCCGCGCATTCAACAAAAAGGTGAAATCCAGGGATCTGATTGAAGGGGATATGGTGGTGAAGGAAATTCGGGCACCGATATTCGATCCGCGGGGAAAATTCAGGCCAAAATGGGCAGGACCATACATCATCAAGACTATCCTCGACGGTGGAGCAGCAGTGATCCTTGATTTGGATGGTAACGAGTTCAGCAATCTTGTCAACTTGGACCAACTCAAACGATATTACCCCTGAGAGATGCTCGTTGGGCGGAAAATCGCAAGGGCGAACCGACTCAAGCAAAAATTAGAGCAAGCCTGCTAGTCTGAAAACCCACACTGGGCAGTCTAGGCAAAATCTAAGGCGAAAATTTAAAAGAAGCTCGCTGGACCGAAAACCTGAAAAGGCGGCACCAGGCAAAACTTAGAGCACAAAAAGGAGAGTGATAATACTCGAGTGAACCTTTCCCTGAACTACGCCATGACCTGATTCCTTGAAAAGGGATACGTAGGCAACCCTATCTTGGGGGTTCGGTCTAAATCTGATGAGTTGGCCCGCAGTATTGCGATATTTGAAGAAGATAGCATATGGAACTAGATGAACCAAGAGGGGGAAACCCTTCATCATTCAATTTTATTCAAATCACTTCTTCGATTACATAAGCTGAGCATAAAAAAAAAAAAAAAAAAAAAAAAAAAAACACCATTTATTTTGGGAAACAGCCTAGTGGGTCAGAAAAGAAGTTGTGCTAGTTTCTTCAGTGTATGGCCCTCATCTGCATCCTCATCCAATCTCTGTAGTGTCCATTCAAATGAATAGTTGGGTAGGGATCAGGAGCCCAAACAACCCTGTGCCTCCAAGAAGTACGATAGCGCTCAAGAACGGAATGTTTGAATACGGGAAGGCAGAAAGTAGCGGGAACTATATACTCCACTTCTTGGCGAATGCAGTATTGACGGAGAATACGCTGTGGAAAATAATATGCATAACCTTGCAGTCCCGCTAAAATCACCCATGTGTCTCCCATGTGATTGGCCGTCATATCTGGCAAGGGCAACCAATGGCACCTCCAAGTGATGTGATCCTCTTCCAATGATCTGAAGAAGTCAACCCATTCATCTTCATCAGGCTCGTCATGCACAAACGGCCTACTCACCCAAGTCCGGGGCTCGTAAACCCAATCACCTGCTGGCTCCCTCAAAAGCCCAACCTTGTCACACAGCCATATCTATAAAACCAAAAACACCCAAGTCAAAGTCAAAACCAAAGCCAAACAACCAAAAATTCCCCAAAATTCCCAAAAACCCAAAGCATCCAAACCAAATAAACCAAACCTGAAGCAAAAGTGGACTCCCAGCAAATGTATCTGTTCTCCCAGTTTTAACCGCATCCAAGCCCATGATTGTTTCAGCCAAAACCAAAGGAACTACATCCCGCCGCTGTTCGATCTGAGCAGCAACACCGACAATGGCAGAATTGGGATGGCCATCACTGGGGACCAACAAGTATAATGCCAAGAGGCACATGCAAAGTGCAAACATGCGCCTGTTCTGAACGGTAAAATCTAAAAGATCGCCTGTTGGGCTGTAATCCGCAAAAAGACGAAGGATGTTGAGAGTCTCGTTGCGAATCAAAAAGCGCGCGGCACCATTCCCAAGACCAAGCTTCCTGCTGAGAATGTTGGCGTAATTTTGACGGATGGGCGGTATGACGGGATCAGCAAAAGCATTGCCGCCAAGATATGCCTGAAATTCTTCGACGGTCGGGCAAAGTTCTTGCATGCCGAAGCGGAACACATGGAGCTCTGAATCCCAACAGCGGACGGCGGCACATAAGGTGTCCTGACGAATAGGAAAAGTGTGGAGGTGGCGAAGGGCATTAAGGCCAAGACCCCGAAAGTTGAACCAATCGATGTTTTCAAGGCTAGCAATCCAAGTGTTGATAATGGAAGGATCAAGGGAAGCCATGTTTGGGGCAATGAAGAATTATTGAAGAATGTAATGAGAATTGATGTAGAAATGGTGTGTGAGAAAAGTTTGATCATGAATGGTATTTATAGGGGACTTGTGAGGAACCTTACAAATTTGCCATGCAACATTGGAAATTAAAGATTACATTTTCAAGATGGTCAATTGCATGTTTTCAAAGTATTTGTGTTTGAAAATTTGAAAATGCATTGGAAATGTACGGCATTTGTGGGGAAAATGTGAAAAGACCTTGGGAAGGTGATATTCAAAGCTTGAAAGGTGTTGTAGCAGAGCAACAAGACATTTGGGACAGAGGAAACCATGCAAAAGAGTCCAAAAATGCATTGGGAAGCAATACCACAAACCAGCCCAGCACAGGCATTGAGCGCTCAAGGCCAGAGAGTTGAGCGCTCAACTTCCCCAGACCACCTTGAGCGCTCAAGGTAGTGAGCTTGAGCGCTCAAGCCCCATTGAGCGCTCAAGGCCTGCAGAAAATGCAGCAGATTGCAGCAGCTGCATTATTGCCCGTCTAATGCCCGAAACTTCTTCTAAGCTTCTTAAACCTCATTTAACACCCAAGTCAAGTCTCAATAAGCATTTATGACTTCACGGAACGTCCCGTGCCCCGAGTTATCAAGCCGATACGTGTACGGATACGAGATACAAGCTTAAAATGGCCATTCAAAATGTTCAAATCCATTTCCAAGCCTTGCTAGCCATATCCAATCATTGAAACACGTGTCGGAAGGCACTTTTGACTTGTCGGAACATTTCCCGGGGCAATTCTTCAAAGACTCAAGGTTTTGAGGTTCCGACGGCTCATTCAAGCAATGAAATAGCGGTCATCACTGCGTCAAAAATGGTTTTAAGAAGTTTTCTTGATGAATGGTCATGGTCCCAGGGGCATTTATGTCATTTTTGACTTGGTCAAGGTGGTAACATGGTAATTCAGTACATGCAAAGAGGCTCATGAAGCATCTTACTTTCAAATTTGCCTTATGAACATCAAATTCCGTTCTAAGGTCACTTGGTATAAATTGTTATTGATTGCTTATACGCGGGAAGTGTGTCAAGTTATGCGTCATGTAAATACATCTTCCGGTTGTACATAAATTCAAATAATCATGTTTCGTCCAAATTCTCGAACATGTTAGCTTTTCTTAAAGGTTGAATTTTAAAACCTTATACTCGGATGTTTGAATTCAAGAATTTGGTGGATAAATCGCGTACATTCTACAACAGGTTGTTTGTTTGTACAAATCAAAACAGCAAGTAATACAACGAACAATGAAAGTGCAAATCATGTGCATAAACTGAACTAAATCCATGCAAGGCAAAAACATCAAGTCTGTACAGGGCACACGACGCCCAATGTAGAAATCCACAACTGGGGCACGCAGGCCCAATCCATCTATCTACTGGGGCACGCAGGCCCGATCAAAAAGAAAAGATATAAAAGCAAAAACAAGACTCTAATCTACTCTATATCTACTGTGTACTACTCCGCCTCATCCATCGTCTCGTCCGAGCTCTCAGTCTTGTCCCCCTGCCGCTGCTCCAGTCGCTCCTGCCGGGAAGAGGGATAGTTAGCGTCATCAACGCTGTCATCGCTCGAGCTCGTGGTCTCGACTATCCCTCCAGGTGCTACTTCCACCCTCTGACGGGTCGATCTCCGTGGCCTCACCTCCGCAGGCTTTGAACGCCCAAGCCGCACAGTCGTGTCTCCAGGACCGCCAGCTCCGTCATGTGTCCTCTTTCTGATCACGGGCGGCTGCATCATCAAGCAAACAAGGAAAGAATCAGTACATGGTATAGTCAAGGAATTGAAAGCACAAGGAAGGTAAATTGCATACCGGTGCGACTCTCAGTCGGGACGGACCAGGAGCAGCAGGAGGTACTGGCTCACCCTCCCGGCGGATAGTAACCTCCTCTCCGGCTATGAGGCGGCGAATCAGGACGCGCAGTCCTCGGTTCTGCTCATACAAAGTCTGTACCGCCTCATGTGAAACCTGCAAGCACATCAAAATTTGAGTCATCAAGTACATTTGGGCAATCATAATTGAAGTTCACAAATTGAAAGAATGAAGTGTTTCTTACCGGTGCTGCGAGCCGCGAGAAGTCTGCTGGAGGCCTTGGGATGTCTATGTCCCCTATCTCACCCCCGGCAGAGGTGACACGCACCCACCACCTAGCTCCCGCTATCTCCTGAGATGAGGTACTAGTACCCTCACCTCTTGCCACCCCGCCAGCTGAGGCACGCGCCTTCGCGGCCTTCTCTCTCTCCATCCTCTCCATCCACTCTGCCGCTCTCAGGGGACCGGCCAGATACCTGCTCCGGTAGTCGATATAGCTCAAAGCAGGGCGCAGATACTGGCGTAAGTCCAGGTCAGGCGTCGTGTAGCGCTCAATCTCTGCCAGCGTATACCGGGACGTCATCAGCACCCGGGGAGGAAGGCGTCCTGGCACCTGTGGTTTATCGGCCCGTATCGACTGGCGCAGCACCCTGTCACCAAGGTACCAGAACCAGCCGTACTGGCACTCAAGTAGGACCCTCCCTCTCGTGAGCTCCCTGCTCCGAGCCAGGTAAGGCTCGTCAACGGCATCCCATACCTCCCAGCGAACCTGCAAGAGTTGTTAAGAGCATCAGTAATCGACTGTGAAATAGAACAAAAGCAAATTGAATACATGAGAAAGAGCTCGATATTTACCAGAGAAGCGGCGAGTCTGTCAAGTGAAGCACGGAGAACGTGGATGTTCCCCCGTGCTGTGCCGCCGTAGCGGAAGCCTTCACCCCAGCACAACGCCCGGGGGATGACGTTCGGGTCCTGGTGTCGTGTCTCAGGGGGGTGTAACCCCAACACCTCGTAAGCCCAGAGCTGCAATGAAAACAACGAATCCGTCAATCAGTGCGAATTTTGATAATCAAGTGCGAGTATTGAAATGCATGCAATTAAATTTGAAACTAAGAGTTTTGAGTTTACCTCCCAGACGCTCCACAGTCCTGAAATGCCTGTCCCTTTCCGCCTAGAGACAGCATTCATGAACGCGTAGCAGCTTCCCAACGCTGCCCCTCCCCAGTCATATCTCGCCGCCCTGGCGAAATCTCTCAAACCTCCGAGATAGGAGAGATGCACCCTGTTACGCCTGTTTGGGTACAGTGATGCCCCAAACAAGTATAACAGGTAGCACCTCGCCTTCCGTGCTGCATCCTCTTCATCAGTCGGCTCGCCCAATCCCTTCGTCTTGAATTGGCCATATGTGGCCGTCTCTCCCTCCTTGTTGGGCACGAAGCCCAAGAACCACCTCAGCGCCGCATCATCCCTGCCAATCCCCGAGTCAAACGGGATCGGGTCTCCTCCAACCTGCAGCCCTGTGATCGCCGAGAAGTCCAGCGGTGTCATCGTCGCCTCTCCGAAGGTGAGATGGAAAGAACTCGTAGAGTCCCTCCACCTCTCGGCCAGTGCTGTCACCACAGCATGGTCGTGCTGTGTGCCCGTGAGAGTCGGGATGAACCTCCCAAACCCGGCCAGGTCCACCAAAGCCCTCACAGAGGCATGCAGCTGCTGGTATATCTCCCAACTTGAGCCCATGCCTCCATGAGCCTTCAAGCGCAAGTCATTCTGCACGCAATCAAACAGACAGTCAAGCAGTCAAATGTCAGTCCGATTTCTTATCCGAATCCAGTCATCAACAAGCAGTAATTCAATCATTCAATGCAAATCAGGAGTATTAATTGCTAAAGTGCGTGAAAACAATGAAGCAAGGAAGTAAAAGCAAGTGTACCGTCAGGCAGTCTGTCGAAAGGTGGACCTCGGGGTCCAGTAGCACCTCCTCTCCAAAGTACAACTCCCGTTGGGGAGTGTAAGCATCTGAAGCGGAAGGCACGAAGAGGTGCACCGGTGGAGCGTAAGTCGCCGCATCGAAAGCTGGTCTCCCCCTCCTCAACCACAGTCTAGCAGCCTGGACCACCGTCACCCTCCGTCCAGCTGCCCTCTCCTCCTCCTCAGCCTGTGTCCTCGCCTCCTCCGCCGCCTCCTCTGTCTCAAACTCCTCGCAAAAAGCTCTCGCCGCCTCATCCTCCGCGGCTGCCTCCCGTAGCATCGCCACCTCTCTCTCTCTGCTCTCGACTACAGCCTCCCTCGCTGCATCTAAGATCCCTGGGGCATCTGCTGCGGCCGCCATCACCACCTCCGGCGGCGCGTGCTCAAGATAGTCCTCCCGAGAAATCCCAACCGGCCCCTGATCCGCCGGTCTACTACTCTGACCACGAGTCAGTGACTCCCCACCAATCACCACCGCCTTCCCCCTATCTACTCCGCTAGGCTGCTGGCGAGGTCTCGGCTCTATCCTCCAGCGGTCAACCCTAGTCCTGGTGACCCCGCTAGTACCCTCCGCCCTATCCCCGCCATCGCCGCCGCTCGTCCCCCTCTCCTCAATTGTAGCCTCACTACCGTCGCTGTCCACGTCGTGGACCTCCACCATCTCCATCCCCTCTCCCCTCTCCTCTACTCTCTCTGGTGCCGAGCCACCATCACCACTACCCCCACCACCAACACCACCTTCTCTCTCACCCTCACTCCCATTTCTCACCCTATCTCCACCAACATCATCACCAACCACCACCGTCTCGGTGGCTGGATCACCACCACTGCCAGAGACCGCCGGATCACCACTACCACCGTCACCCTCTCTCTCCCTCTCTCCTTCTTCATTTCCAACCACCTCTGATGGCCCCTCAACCACCGGGTTAGAGCCTTGAGCGCTCAAACCTGCCGGAGGTGACACCACTGTACTACCACCATCCCTCTCCGCCGTCGGCGAGGCCACCGGAAGCCGTGACTCATCGGGATTCTCCATGAAAACCGATCTAAGCGTGATTCGAACCTTAATTGAACAGAAATTGGACCGAGACCGTGCGGGAAAACCCTAGGAATTGGGGGTTTCCGATTTTGCAGAAAATTTGAGTGAGAAACGAATGGGTTTGGCTCGGAATCGCGAGAGGAGTATGGAGGTTTGATTTCGGAAGAGTTTTTGAACGTTGTGAAGTTTAATTGGTGTAAATCGGAGTTAAAACGGACGTTATGATTCTGAACCGTCGTCCCCGATCAGGGGTCTAAGCGCTCAAGCTGGACCTTTTGAGCGCTGGAGGGTCAACTTGTGAAGTTGAGCGCTCAAGGCTTTGGAGTTGAGCGCTCAAGGTAGGGTTGAGCGCTCAAGGGGGAGGACCCTGAGCGCTCAAACCCAATCCTGGCAGGATTCTTGGCTTCTTTTGTAAGCTTTGCAGGGGCATTTTGGGCATCCCTTATGATTTTTTTAGTATACTTTGGACTTGTCGGTACCAATCAACTGAACGTGTAATGATCCAAGGATCTAAAAAAAATCTCGGAAATTGGTCACGCCAGACCGTGTTAATCAATCAAGATGTGTTGTGTGTCATGTGGTCGCGTTAGCGTATGCGCGAAGTGTTTTGACTGCGGTCTGAGGGCTTTACGCTCATTTAAATCATTTTCTGAGGGCCACGTGCTCGTTTAAATCATAGTTCACCAATCATGTGGTCGCGTTAGCGTATGCGCGAAGTGTTTTGACTGCGGTCTGAGGGCTTTACGCTCATTTAAATCATTTACTGAGGACCACGTGCTCGTTTAAATCATAGTTCACCAATCATGTGGTCGCGTTAGTGTATGCGCGAAGTGTTTTGACTGCGGTCTGAGGGCTTTACGCTCATTTAAATCATTTTCTGAGGGCCACGTGCTCGTTTAAATCATAGTTCACCAATCATGTGGTCGCGTTAGCGTATGCGCGAAGTGTTTTGACTACAGTCTGAGGGCCACGTGCTTGTTTACATCATCATTTTTGAAAGCCACGTGCTCATTCAAAATCATGTGTAGCAATCATGTTCCAAGTCAATCTCATTAATCATCTGAGTTTTTGTTGATCAAATGGCGTATCGATTGTCTCGTTGCTCAGTAGACAATCATCTTATCATCGGCTATCTTGTTGCTCAAGGGATAGCCCCATTAAAATTAGCCTCCCCGTTGTTCAGAGGGTAGCTACACAATCACAATCACAATCACAATCACAATCACAATCACAATCACAATCACAATCACAATCACAATCACAATCACAATCATAATTATTTGCTTCATTCGCTAAGGCGTTTCACGACCCGGGAAGGCTCGTCGATTCGCGTTGTATCATTTTTCCTGAGGGACCAAACTTTTTAATCAATCGTCCTGAGGGACAGGAGGACCCATTGCATTTGTTTGCATATGCCCCCAGGAACTACGCCGGTCTGATCCCTACAATGGGGTACGTAGGCAGCCTGAATGGCACGACCGATTAATTTTTAATGTTTCCTTTTGGCAGTTTGAGATGTATTACGGATAGCGAGTTGGGTTGTCTATATCTTGGACGTTACTCATACCAAATCAATGGCATCGAGTCTCATCCAAGAGGGGCAACTGTAGACACCCCAATTTTGAACCCGAGATACGCTCGTGCATCTCCGATGATGAAATGGATCAATCATAATTACCTGGAACTTGAGAGAATGACTTGAATTTGATCAAAACTAACCAAGCACCACCCAAACAATCAAAATGTGCCAAACCAACCCAAGCACTGCCAAATCAAGCCAAGCCAGCAAACCACCATCCATAGCCTTGAGCGCTCAAGCCCATGGCTTTGAGCGCTCAAACCCCTGAGGAGCACCTTGAGCGCTCAAGCCCACGGCTTTGAGCGCTCAACTTCGGTCCAGTCAGCAACTTGCAGAGTATCTCATCATGAGATTTCCTGCATGGGAGCGTCTGTGGTTGATCTTATACGATCCCTATACGTATAATACACTCCATCAATTCCAGAAATACACCAAAAATACTCCCAAATACCAAAACCCACTTCCTCTCTCTCCTCTCTTCTCTCCCACTCACTCTATAAAAGCTACCCACTACCCCTGGTTTTGGGGACGAATTCCACCACTCTTTACCTTCAGTTTCTAACCAAAAAACCACTCCCCTCTCTCTCTCTCTTCAAAACCATCCTTCTACCATTAAAACCACCTACAATACCATCCACAAAACCCAGAAATTCGACCCTTGATCATCTGTCAACCACCTACATTGTCCAATTCGTACAGAATACAAGCCAAGAACATCCATAATCAACCTCTCAAAGTCCAGAATCAAGCTCAAGTCTCAAACATTTTCCAAAAAGGTAGTAAAAACATGTGATGAACTCACTGTTTTGATCTTTCTGAGGAAGGCTAGTGAGTTTAAGCAAGTTCACTATACTTGCATTGAACTCACAAAGGCCTGAAATTTGCTTAAAAACCTTTTTCAAATTTGCAGTTACAGCAGGTTTGAGCGCTCAAGCCTCTGGCCTTGAGCGCTCAAGCCCAGTTTTGAACAGGCCACTGTTTTGCTAACATCTGAACTTTCTTTTGGTTTAATCATTGTCTAGAAGTTAATTGTGTTCATGTAGCTTTCAAAACAGTTTATTTCCACAACAAAATTACATGCATGAATGTAAATTAACCATTTCATAGTGATTAAACATCAAAAAAACTTCAAATTTCTCATGTTTGATTGCAAAACAGTGGCTGTCTGTCATTTTGAAACTTTATTTTATGCTTTTGGTGGTCTTGAGGAAGTAGTAAAATCAGTTAAAAGGTTAAACAGTGGAAGGCCATGTTATGGCTTGAGCGCTCAAGGTCAGATCTTTGAGCGCTCAAGCTGTTCTTGGCCTATTTGCAGTTTTCCAGCAATTTGAGTGATGGCTTATGTTAAGTGTATATAGGTTGTCAGTATAGTGTTTGTGATTTGGATCCCTCTGTTTTGCAGAATTGGATTGAGCGCTCAACCCATGAGCCTTGAGCGCTCAAGCTGGTTCTAAAGCAAGTTTGTTCTAAGCATTTTCTGGTGATTTTTGAAGAGAGGTGATGCTTGTGTGATCTTTATGTGATGTATTTAAGTCTTAAAGCAACATCAAATATCAAAAACCAACAAGGAAAATGTTCGGGAGGAATGAGGGTTGAGCGCTCAAGTCACCACCCTTGAGCGCTCAATCCCCATTCTGGAATCCAGATTGCAAACAGTTTAATAAGTCTCATGTCCATGATTTCTTGGGTTATTGTACGATTTCTGTTGTAATTTATTTCTATGAATATTTGTAGTATCATGTTCATCATCCATGTAGATTGCACGCACAAGCATCCACAGTAAAATCGCATCTCTTGCATGTTTTGTTGCTATGTGGTTCCTATCCCCGATTCCCATTTATGTGAATAAATCAAATTTTAAACATCTCTAAAATCCCACAAAATGTTGAGTAGAGACCGGTTCACGGACCGGGCGAGAGGGGTGCCGTAAAACCCTTCCCCTCTCGTAACCAAACCCCCGAATCCGAGAAATCTGTGGTTCCGTTATGATCAGTAAAATCTCTTTCGGTGGGCAATGAGTCATATTTTTATCGGTTTCTCGGATTCGGACCTCAAATCCGGGTGGCGACTCTAACAAATCACAATCTTTTTTTCGAGCGATCTCGGTGGGCCGTCCACAACGTGGTGGGTGCCTGTTGGACGAGAGGGGAGCACACAGATTAGGGTTAGGCATGAAAGGACGCGTCCATGTGAAGAGTCAGGAGATAAGCCCGGGACGTCCCATCATTGCCAGCTGTCAACACATTAACCACGCCGCAAAAAATTGCCTCGTTTCCCGCTCTGTGTTTTAAACGCTCCACGCCCCCTTATAAATGGCACTGATATAGAGAGAGAACCACTTTCCCTCTCTCTCTTCCTTGCGTACTGAAGCTCTGCACCCCATTTTCTCCGGCGGAATCCAACCAGAGTGCTCCACCATCGCCACCGCCGTTCTCCACCACGTGAACTTCTAACCTCACTGTGGTTGTCCGGCATCGCCAGCCTCCTTCACCGGAAACTGCCATTCGCGCCGCTGTTGATCCTCCACTTCGATTTTTCACTGGTAACATCTATTCTCAAAACTTTCCACAATTTTTTGTTTAATCTTCCATTTTTGTTAGTATTTTGATGTTTTGAAAGCATTTTATGAGTTTTCATTTGGTAGAGAGCGATTTGTTTGATTATTAAAGGTTTACAAAAACCGTGATGAACAGTGAGATACTCAAAAGCACTGTTCATCATGTTCTTAAATCGTAGTATCACAAAAACCCCCCTCGTTGTCCTCTTAGATCTTCTGAATCTTAGGATTTACATGAAATCATGTTTGTTACCCGAGACAAGGGATCCAGACCTTGGCTGAGATGGAACCCTAGCCATCAATGGCCCTTCCCCTGTTTAGAGTCTCCGAGACACATAAACTGTGCCTAGGTCAAATTAGGTTTTGGCTCGGATATTGTCCTAGTCAGACGTGCCACTTAGTGTCCCGTTACAGACATTTAGGTCACCATCAGTTATGTGGCTAACTGTATTTCACCCGTGCACCTTGTCAGGTTCAGGAATCCTGGAGCCAGTCATCCTTAGCTCGGGGAGTTCAAATTGATCGGGTAGTTCCGAGTCCGGTCTACATAGTCGCGACACTTACGGCTTCCGACTTTGGCAGGCAGTTTACGGTCCTGAATCTGGAATGGCGTTGGCGGGTATCGGCCCAGTAGATGAGGACCCGTCAATCCCATAAATGTCCTTCCAGACGCGCGCTCGGGAAGCGAAGACTCGGTGAACCAAGGGGAGTTAAGCAGTGACCATATCGAGTCTGGCAACCTCGAGGTGAATAGAGATGGGAACGACGCCTCCGCTCAGTCCCCAAATGTCCAAATTATAGAAGTCCGTCAGCCCGGAGCAGACAACTCCGGATCTGTCTACGAACCTACAACAGAGAATCCCTCAACCGAGCCAGCCGCTAGGACCTATGCCGTTGAGAACCCATCTGCCGATAACCCTACTACCGAGGTCCAATCCCCAGAAGCTCGGCTCCCTAAGGCGAAAGCCTCCGAGAAAGAACCCAATCCATACTTACATTTCTTCAGCGGGGAGTCGAGCGAATACGAAGCGTTTTGCGAGGAATATGATATACCGAGCGACGTCGAAGTCCGCTTAATCTCCCAAGATTGCATCACCTTCTCGGATGACCACATCACCCTTCCTCTAATAGCGATTACGAAAGGAGGGGTTCGGTTTCCTATGAACCAGCTCCTCCGCCAGTTCTTCTTTGAGTACAAGCTGACCCCCAAGTTTCTCGCTGTAAACTCGTTTAGGATCATCAACGGTGTTTACGTGCTTCGTGAGAGATTCAGATTCATCTTTAACCTTTTCGATTTAATTGGGGTCTATAATGTTTCTCAGAATAGTCCTTCGAGACGCAGGTTCTTATCTCTCCGGAGTACTCCAAAGGAGCCACGAGAGTACTTAATCGACCATCTTCCTGATTCTGATCGCGGAGCTAATGATTTTGTAGAGATACGGGGAAATTTTGAATTCGGGCCCGAGGATGACGGTCTCTACCCCGTCCCGAGACACGACGCATTGATAGGTCCGCTTTGTTTTGTTTTCCTTTTAAAGTTTCATATGCCCATTTTATTTGCATGTCTCTTGTGGAATCCATATTGATCGAGCTCTTATTTATTTTGCAGAGCCGTCCCCAATTTCATTTCGGTTGCCTAAGGCTAAGAATGACGACCATATCAGAGCCACCTACACTGTTCCGAAGGAGGAGAGGTATGCCCATGTCTTGCTAGGGTACGAACCCACATATACCTCCTATCTCCAGAAGAGAAAGAAGAAGTCAAAGTAAAAAACAATTGAGGAAGAAGAGACCCCGAGCCGCAAGAGGAAGAGGGAGCCATCCGGTAAGGGGAAGACTATTGCTGCGGTAGAGGTAAGTTCTGATTCTGAGTTTGATCTCCACGGAGAGACAATCCAAAATTTAATAGGAAAAATTCGAAAGCCTAGAGAGACCGATTTTGTTGAAGAAGAAGGGGAAGACATGGGTGGCAACATCGACAACCTTCCAAGCCTTCTTCCAACCAAAAAGCCCAAGAAAACCGTCATCTCGGCAGCTACAGGCACTCCGACCCAAGCCAAAAGAGCTCCAGCCGCGGCCGCCGAATTGAAGAAGCAGAAAGTGGGCCAGGGCTCTGGGAAGGAAGTTCCCAAAGAAAAGAATGTTTTCAAGAAACAAACTGTCGACAAGGAAGCTCCTTCAAAAGATGCTCAGGCCCAATCTCCTTCTCCTGCTCCACAGTGTCCGAGCCAATCCCCGGCTCGGGCTTCCCATGCTTCAGGGGGTATGCCTACCCGAAGATATGAAGCAGCTCCCTGGTGATCTTGAGGGAAATATCGTAGACATGTTCTCCCACTTAACTTTGGTAAGCATTTCTTTTTCCGAGCACGTTTCCTATTTTCTGAAATCCAACTATTTGTGACTGTTGTGATTGGTTATCACCAAAAAGTCGTCAACATGTCATCCGCCTTTTCGGCCTTGAAGCTAAAGCACAAAGAAGTACTTCAAAAGAAGAGAGAAACCGAGAATGACTTTGCTGCAGCTAAGCTTCAAATCTCGGAGTTCGAGAACGCAAAAAAGCAACTCTCCGAGCTTGAAGCTCTGAAAAATCAGGTTAAGGAGCTGCAACAGAAATAATCCGAGGAGGCGGAGAGGTATAAGCAAGAGCTTTCTGACGCGCGCTCAGCTGGATTTGAGGAGGCGAAAGAGAAGATCGTTGAGCACTACAGAGGCCAAGTGGCAGAGATCATGATGCAGACCAATATTAGAAGTATTTTAGAAATATAGGAATTTTATTTTATTATTTCATATTAGCATTTTAGTAGGTGTGTTTTATTTTAATTAAGATTTTACTTTCCCAGTTTGTTTTAGTGTAGTAGGAATATTTATTTCTATATCTTGCTAGGATTATTCGAATTAGGAAATTAGGGATCTTAGAGTAATCTGTTTCCTAGTTTAATGTTTCCTTTTTTCTTTAATCCTTTATTAACAGGGATTCAGCTTCCTGTTTTGTTGTTTCTTTTTTGGTCCTAGTTTCTAGTATAAAATAACTTGTACGGTCACATTAAAATTTGGTTGTTTATGATTAATGAAAAACTGAGTATTTACTCATTATAGTTTGTTCAAGGAGGGAGAACCTCTAGTTCAAGCTTGTTTGTGATTTTCGTTGCAAATAGTTTCGTAAAAGGAGGCTTCTCCCTTCATCAGTTGGTATCAGAGCGCAAGTTCCAATCCTGACTATGACTGGAGGACGTGTAGGAGGTCGAGGTGGACGAGGCAATCGTACAACTTTTGTTGAGGAAGTCTATGAACGAGATGAGGTTGCTCGAGAAACGCGAATAGAGGGAAGGTTTCAACAACTTGAGCAGCGATTGGAAGAGGCGTTAGGAGCGCTGACCGATCAAATTGCTGCCTTGTTTGTTGGTGGAAATCTGCCTCGTCGTCGTCTTGTTATACCTTGGTTTCCGAAAGAGGAGGAGGTGTCGAATGGCGTTTCTATCGCCAAACCTTTGGCGGGTAACTATCAGCTGAGGGGGAGGACAAGGGCGGTCAAGGTTTCAAATCATGATCAGCGACTTTGGGAATCTGGTTCAAAGATCAACTTTTCTGAGTTCCAGGAAGGTGTGACACCAGAAAAAATCCTAGAGGTTGATTTGGTGGATGAGGCTACCATTGAGTGGCCTTTCACTTCAAATAATATTCCAGATCCAGCAGTGGAGTGGAGTATGCCACCAGTTTTTTATGAAGAACTGGTGGAGAAAATTATAAAAGCAGAAAACAAAAATTTTTGCAAAAAGAAGGTGTTACAAGGTTGGCATTGTTGGAGAGTGATGTCGAAGAATCAATTAGATTTGATTTTTCTGAAAAGCATGAAGGTGGTAAGGTTGATCAAAATAGTGAATTTGTTGATCCGTTTTGGAATTTTTTAAAATACTACATACAATAGTGAGTGTACTTCGATCTGGAAGGATGATGGTTTTGTGTTGCTGATGAAAATTATTTGTTCATATCTTCGAGACTTTTCCTTACAGTTTCTGGTTGAAAAAATCAATTTGAAGCACAAGATGGATGCGGACAAGGTTCGGCGAATTCAACTGTATAAACTCGAGGACGAGTTTCTTCAAGCCGGGGAGAATGATACAGACCTATATTAGAAGTATTTAGAAATATAGGAATTTTATTTTATTATTTCATATTAGCATTTTAGTAGGTGTGTTTTATTTTAATTAAGATTTTACTTTCCCAGTTTGTTTTAATGTAGTAGGAATATTTATTTCTATCACTTGCTAGGATTTTTCGAATTAGGAAATAAGGGATCTTAGAGTAATCTGTTTCCTAGTTTAATGTTTCCTTTTTTCTTTAATCCTTTATTAACCAGGATTCAGCTTCCTGTTTTGTTGTTTCCTTTTTGGTCCTAGTTTCCAGTATAAAATAAGTTGTACGGTGACATTAAAATTTGGTTGTTTATGATTAATGAAAAACTGAGTATTTATTCATTATAGTTTGTTCAAGGAGGGAGTACCTCTAATTCTAGCTTGTTTGTAATTTTCGTTGCAAATAGTTTCGTAAAAGGAGGCTTCTCCCTGCATCAGATCAAGAACATGGGCTTTCAAAGGGGAGCTAGGATCTACTACTTTAAAAGTGTGAACACTGGCCATGGGCTTGGTTTGGATGCCGGTAGTGTTCATACCGAATCTGATCTCTGAAAAGTGCCCGAAGTGACGCTGCCAGAAATAGAGATCCCTCCAGAAGAAGAGGAAGAAGAAGGCGCTGAAGAAGAAGTTGTTGATGAGAACGCCGCCGAGGACCGAACCGAAGTTTAGTCTGTCAAGAACTTGCATCCCCTTCCCCTGAGTAATTGTCTGTTTATGTTTTGAGAAACAATATCCCTTCTTTCCCCCAAACAATTTCTTTAATCATTTCGCTCGGTAAAGGCTGGTGGAATTGTATGCTAGGCCTCTGATAATCTTGGTTATAGCTCGGCGGTGGAATTTTATGCCGAGCCTTTTGTGATTTGGGAATACTCAATCATTTTGAATGTGAATGATTGTATGGTTGTTTTTTCTGTTTGTATTTCTTTTGCATCATGCTTGAATGGTTGATCCGAGGCGTGTATCCATATGTATGAATACCCCTCATTCATCTCAGCTTAGGGCAATAAAATACCCTTGGCCTAAGTTGAGATGAATGCGAAAACTTTTCTAAGGCATGAAAACCTATCCGACACAAATTCATGGATCTTCTCGGATGTATTGCCGAGTCAATTTAAAATAAGTGAATGCTTCAAAATAAGACTTGAAAAAATTAAGGAAATTTTCACAAATGTTGGAATTCGAGAGTGATATCAGTGGTTCGGATTGAAATGTTGAACACGTCTCAAAACAATTGTTTAAATACATTCAATACCCCTGGTGAGAGGCTTATTTGCTCGGTAATCCGAGTCAATCATAAGTTAATATTGAAACAATACCCCTAACAGAGGTGCCCTTAGCTTTGCTCGGCTCTCGAGACCAAGTCAATTTGAAAAACTTACGAAAAAATGAGTCATGCATTTGAGCAATACCCCTAGAGAGACGTTAATCTTCTTGGAAGGGTACATGGAGATTATCTCGTAAGTTATCATTAGGTTGATACCCCATTAAAGGGTGTTTGCTTTTGGTTCGGTTAATAAAACCGAGTCCCTTGTTTGATCAATTTAACCAGCACAGTCGTGTGACCGAGTTGTTATCATTAGTTCCACCATATAGGTGTTTGAATGGTTAAATTAATAAAAGATCGCTAGATTGGCTTGGTGATACCGAGAGGTCTTATGGGATGAAACCCATGTGTTACATGTGTCTTGGCCGAAGCCGTTTGGTACGAATACCGAGACACGATTTAATACATAAAAGACAACGGTTGAGATCAAAAGGCTTTTCATTCATCAATTCCGAGAATGTAATACATCAAAAAATTTCTTCAAAATTCTTCTAAGTCTGAACATCAACATCCGAGAACAATATCTAAGCATAGTATTTTCTCAAATTGTAAGCGTTCCAGGGCTTATCCACAAGCTTCCCATCCATATCTTCAATTTGGAAGGCTCCTTTCCCCACCTTCTTAATGACTCGGTAGGGACCATCCCAATTGGGCATCAGCTTCTTGTTCTTATTTTTGTCCGTAACCTTCTTGAGAACCAGATCATCCGGGCAAATTGTCCTCAACCGAACCGTTTTGTTGTAGCCCTTAGCAACCTCTTGCTGATACGCTACCAACTTCACCCGAGCTACATCGCGCTTCTCCTTGGCCAGATCCAAGTCGTTACTTAAGGCCGTGTCATTAGTTGTTTTTTATCGAAGTACTCAGTTCGGATAGTGGGAAACCCCTTCTGAATGGGAATAACAGCTTCGACACTGTAGGCTAGGGAATAAGGGGTCTGACCAGTTGAGCGTCTCAGTGTCGTCCTAAAAGCCCAAAGGACGTGAGGCAGCTCTTCAACCCAGTTTCCTCGTTTAGCAGTTAGCCTTCGCTTTAGTCCAGCCGCGACCGTTTTGTTAGACGCCTCGGCCTGGCCGTTACCTTGAGGATAAACAGGGGTGGAGTTGAAGAAGCGTATTCCGAGCTTGTCACACACCTCCTTCATTTGCTTGCTCGTGAATTGCTTTCCATTGTCCGAAATGATCGCATACGGGACCCCATACCGAGAAATGATGTTTTGCCATAGAAAACTTTTTACATTTGCCTCGGTGATGAAAACAAGAGTCTCGGCTTCCACCCATTTAGAAAAATAATCCGTGGCAATGATCAAGTAGCGAAATCCCCGAGGAACAAGCGAAAGCGCTCCTACGATGTCCAAGCCCCACTGAGCGAAGGGCCACAGACTGGTAATAGATTGTAGGTCTTCGGCTGGCTGGTGTATCAATGGCTTGAATAGCTGGCACCAGTGGCACTTCCGAACAAACTCTTCAGCGTCTTCCTTCATCTTTGGCCACCAATACCCCTGAGTGATGGCTCGGTGGGCAATGGAACGTCCCCCCGAGTGGCAGCCTCTGCTACCGGCATGGAGCTCCTGGAGTATTGAGTGGACCTGGTTCTGATGGACCACCATAAGGTACGGGCCTGTCCGAGAGCGTCGATATAGGGAACTAGTTGGAGAGAGCCAGTAGTTTGCAGCCTTGCATCTGATTCGGTGAGCTTCTCTTCGATCTTCAGGAAGCTTGTCATCTCTGAGGTAAAACACTAATTCATCCATCCAGCTGGGACCGGACTCGATGTTCAACATTTGCACCCGAGGTGGTTCAAAGCTCGGTGTTGATATTGTCCTGAAGGAAATAGTACGTTGCTCGGAAGCCTTGCATGCTCTCGTCCCACTTGATGTACTTCAATTTCTTCAAACGTCTCGGTTAAACTTCTGGCTAGGCTCAGATACTTAGCCATTCTTTCATCTTTTGCGTCATATTCTCCGTTGAACTGGTTCACAGCGAGTTGAGAGTCACTGTAAACCATTAAGGTCTTCACATCCATTGCTTCGGCTAGCCGAAGGCCAGCGATTAGGGCTTCGTACTCGGCCTCGTTGTTAGAGGCCGAGAAATCAATTGTGATTGCGTTCTAGTGAATAACCCCGTCGGGGGAAACTAGTACGATGCCTGCTCCAGCTCACATGTAACTTCCAAGCATTGCCGTGGAACATGTGCCAAGAAGATAATGGCACGGTTGCTTGGTCTTCATCTTCAGGTTGGCTCGGATCTCCTTCCAAGACAGGTGGGGACGCTGGTAGGTCAATTTGAATTTGTGCTTCAACCGTAGGTGGGGGGATTGAGTCTTCATCCGAGACCTGATCTGTGACATCTTCGATTGCTACGGGAGCATCTGGGTCTTCAATAGATTTCTCGGGTAGGATTGGGTTGGGTTTGTCTTCCTTAGGCTTTTCTGCACTTGGGGTCAGCTCGGCAATGAAGTCAGCCAACACCTGTGCCTTGATAGCTGTTCTCGGGCGATACTGAATGTCAAAGTTGGCTATCTCACAAGCCCGCTTTGAGACTCGGGTTGAGAGGTTGGCCCTTCGGAACAGAGCTTTTAGAGGATACTCAGTGAGAACAATGATCGTATGAGCTTGAAAATATGGTAGCAACTTCCGAGACGCAGTGACAAGAGCAAAAGCAACCTTTTCAAGGGGCAGGTATCTTGTCTCGGCACCTGTTAAAGTCTTGCTTGCGTAATACACTGGTCGATGCTCGGTGCCATCGGCTCGGACGAGCACCGAACTGACCGCGTGTGGAGAGACAGAAAGATAGATGAATAGGTCCTCATTTTCCCGAGGCGTTTCTAGCAATGGCGGTTCGGATAAATAGGTCTTCAAATGCTGTAGAGCCTTCTCGCATTCTTCGGTCCATTGGAACTTCCTCTTACTTGTCTTGATTGATTGAAAAAGAGAACGACATACATCCGCCGAGCGGCTGATGAAGCGGTTGAGAGCCGCTGCCATTCCAGTGAGCCTTTGAACTTCCTTAATCGTGCTCAGAGAAACGAGCTGCTGTATTGCTGTGACTTGGCTCGGATCGACTTCAATGCCCCTTTTTGTGACCAAGTGCCAAAGAAATTTCCCTGACCCAACACCGAAACAGCATTTCTCGGCGTTGAGTTTGAAGCCGTGCTTCTTTAATACCGTGAACATCTTGGTGAGGTCAGCAATATGATCTTCTTTGTGAACGCTCTTAACCACCATGTCATCGATGTAGGCCTCCATCGTGTCCCCGAGCTGATCTTTGAATATCCGAGACACCATCCGTTGGAAGGTTGCCCCGGCGTTCTTCAGTCTGAAGGGCATGACGCTGTAGCAGTAGAGGCCTCGGGGTGTGATAAAAGTTGTTTTCTCCATATCTTCCTTATCCATGAAAATTTGGTGGTACCCCCTGTATGCATCCATAAAGCTTAGCCAAACGTGGCCTGCCATGGCGTCCACGAGTTGGTCTATCCGAGGGACTGGGAAACAGTCCTTCGGACATGCATCATTTAGATTCGTGTAGTCCACACAGACCCTTAATTTTCTATTTTTCTTTGGGACCACCACCGTGTTGGCCAACCAAGTCGGATACTGAACTTCTTGAATCGCTTGAGCCTTCAAGAGCTTGTCGATTTCGGATTCGACCGCTTCGGCATGGATTGCGGATGACCTTCTCGATTTTTGAATTACCGAGCGTTTTAATGGATCTACGTTGAGGTGGAGCTTAATAAAGTTCGGATCAACCCCAGGCATCTCGTACGGTGTCCAGACAAACACCTCAATGTTTGCTTTGAGAAAAGTTACCATCTCCTCCCTTTCGGTCTCGGTTAGTGAGGATCCGATTAGGAAGAAACGGCTTCTGTACTCATTGATTGGGACCGTAACAAGGTCTTCCACGGATTTTGCCTCAGCGGGTGTACGGACATCCTCTAGAACGGGTGCATCCGGTATCTCCACCCATTGCCCCTGTTTCGGTTTCTTCTTCTCTTTCCTCCCTACGGAGGAAATGTAGCACTTCTTCGAGGCAATTTGATCGCCTCGGATATCTTCCTGTTTCCTTGCTGCCTCAATAAACCGTAGCACCTGGTGGTACGTAGATGCCACAGCTTTCATGGCATGGAGCCAATTTCTTCCGAGAATAATGTTGTTAGGGCTCGGGGAGTTCACGACTATGAATTCAACTTGTTGTGTTACAAAACCAGCAATGACAGGGTGGGTGATTGTACCGAGCGGATACACAGGAGTACCGCTGAACCCGACGAGAGGGACCTCGGCAGGCTTGAGGTCCTTAGAGGTGAATCCGAATCATTTGAAAAGTGAATAGTACATTACCTCGGCAGCACTTCCTTGGTCCACTAGGATCCGTTCCACTTTGGCCATTCCCACCTAGAGCGTGATGACGAGAGCGTCATTATGAGGGAATTGAACACCCTCTAAATCCTTCTCGGTGAATGTAATCGTCCACTGAGAGCCCTTGGTTGGGAGCTTTCGCTTCAGTTGTTGCTTCACCGAGAGCACCTCCAACGCCGCTGTGGCTTGGTCAATTTCTTTGTAGATCCAAGACTCCATCATTCTTGTCACTGGACCATGAATCACATGCATGATCACCATATCCTCCTGGGTGCCTCCGGCCGCAGCTGTCCCTTGGCTCTGGGCCCGAGCCAAGATCTTTTCCTGGTCAATGTAGGTGTCCAGGTTTCTAGCCGAGACGAGAGTCTCAAGGTATGCTTAGAACGGCTTGCAAGCACTGGTGTAGTGGCCTTGCTCTCGGTGGTAAGTGCAGTAGACCTTCTTGTCCTTAGTTTTGTCATGTGTTCCCATCTTGTGATCTGGCCACCGAAAGAAACCTTCGTTCTCGATCTTCCTTAGGAGCATATAAATTGGCTCGGTAAAAACCGTGCGCTCTGCTACGAAGTCACTTGCCTTCGGAGGCTTCTTCGCTGCTATCTTGATAGTGTTCACCGCCTTCTTCTAATTACCCGAGACATGGATAACCTTTGAAATGGAGGAGTTGGAAGTCGGTGCATCTCGTTCGGTTAAGAGCTCTTCCAACTCGATATATTTGTTGATCCGTTCCATCAGGTTATCCATGTTCTTCGGTGGGTGAAACATCAGATCTGTAAAGACGGGACTCTTGCTCTCCAGACCGTGATTGAAATGGGTTGCAGCGAGGGTCTGATCACAACCTTGGACCTGATGAAACATCTCCCAATACCTTGTAGCGTACTGGTGCAGAGTTTCATCCGAGCGCTTCCTCAATCTGAGAAGGGAGTTTACCTCTTTCTTCTGTATATTGCTTGTTACGAAGCGAGACAAGAAAGCTTGCTCCAAGGCCTCATAACTGCTAATAGAGCCTTCCTCCAACTTATTGAACCCCTCCAGAGAGTCCCCAAGCTTGTGGGAAATACCTTGCACATAACAGCCTGATCCGAGGTGTAGAGATTGATGATTTGCTTGTAGTAAATGAAGTGGTGGTATGCGTCGGTAAGAGCGTCATAGCGGTTGAACTTTGGGAGTGTGAATCCAGCTGGCAGCGTAACCGACGCGATCTCCTTTGTGAATGGAGACTTGGCCAGCTGCTTCAAACGCTCGTCCACGCTCGGCAAATGAGGAAGAGACGACAAGGGAGCGAGGGAGGGAGGGACGGTATGGCAAATCCCTCGCTGGTATGGGAACGCTTCTCGGTTGAAGGGTGGTGATGTTCATCATGACGACGCTTGTGGTGACGCGCCGTTTTGTCGTCTCGGTGGTGAGACCGTTCTCAGTGCTTTTTTTCCTTCCTCTTCCCCCCAGCGTCGTCGTGGTGAGCTTTATCCTCGGTACGGTAGGCATGCCGCTTTTCCGTACCTCCGTCTCGGATAACGGTAAGGTTTGCATCCTGGGGAGAGGTTTTCTTTAAAATCTTCACCCTTTCTCGGAGATCAACAGACTTCGTTCGCAAAGGAGGGGTCTTGTGACGCCTTCTGTCTGTAGAGTGCTCGGGCCGAGCTGCCTCCTTAGGATCTTTCCGGATGTAGATCGGTTTGTATTGATCGTCCTCGTAGTAGTAAACTGTCTCGTGAGTTGCGAAAAACTGGGAGTATGGCGAGCGAGCACTCGATTCCGAGATCTGAGACGAACGGTGTCCTGATGTATCGCCATGGTTACCCCTTGAGAGGTGCCTGGTCGACGGGTTTCCGTGTCAAAGCACGAGAGCCTTGTTGTGGGCCCACTCATCGTTAGGGTGGCTGAGGTGATCCTTAGCCGAGCTCCGCTGGGTAGATACGACTCTGTGAGACGTTGCAGAAGCCTCCACTGCTGCCTTCTTCTTAATCGTCTCGGTTAGCTTGGCAATTTGAGCTCTCATTGCCGCCATCTCGGCGTCTTGTTCTTCCAGATAACGAGTGAGTTGTTGGATGGTGAGTTGCTGTGAATCTGGACTCGGGGTGAGTTCGATGTGACCCGGAAGGAGGGAGACGGAGATGTGAGGAGTCGTTTTGGGGTCTCTAGAGGAGGATTTGTGGAGTGGGTCAGTGGGGTTTGGTGGGAGAGTTGGCTCACCACCCATTGTGAGTCAAGAGATTTGAGAGAGAAGAGGGGAAAGAGGTGGATCTAGGGAAGAACACCGGAGGTTCTGGGTTGAGTCCCCAGCAGAGTCGCCAATTGTGGTGTCCTCAAATTCCAGAAGAACCTCTTGAACGATTCTTGACCCGAGTGAGCAGCGAGTGAGTGAGAGTGAACCTCTTGGTACACCTGCACACGTAATACACGCCGTTAGCACCAAACCTGGTCGGAATGTGGCCAGGGAAGGCACTTCGATAGTCTAGTGAGTGATCGGAGAAGGAAGTACCAGAGAAAAGGTGTAGGTTGAGAGAGAAAGTGTTGTGTGTACCTCTTTAGGGCTCCTCCTCTGCGTATTTATAAACTCCCCAAGTATAGGGGTAAATCCGTAATCTGGCTCGGATGACGTCACCAAGCATCACGAGCTAGATCTATCATGATTTGCATGCAAGCATCTTCCAATATGGCTCCGCCACGTAGCTCAACCGCTTCGGGTACCGTCACGCTGACGTAGGGACAGTTGTTGCATGCACATGTGCCTTCCCAAGTTTGTTATGAGCGTTAACCGCCTCGGGTGACGTCACAAAGAACGTCACCGGTATCTCCGATCACCCTTCCGAGCCATCTCGGGTATGATTCGTCTCGGATGACTCGTCCGGTTCATAGTTCATTTCGACCAAGACACCGGTCTGACTCGGATGGGCTCGTGTCGGATGGCCCATCGCGTTTTGCTCCTTAGCTGGGCTAGGTGGTCCGCTTGGGCCTTCACACTTCTGGGCTCGTCCACCGAGCCCCATTTAAATGGTTATTTTCGGCCCACTACAGATCCCACCTGAATAATTCGAACCCTTCATTAATTTTAAAATAGTTTTTCAAGTGTTCATGCTTAATTGGGGGATAGCAAACACGAATAATTTTTCAAGACCCACATCCTCTCTATCAGCACGAGTTCCTATAAGTTTTCTTTTCAATTATTACTCTAATTTCTCTCCTTGCTCTTCACTCATTACCAAAAAAACCTACCTCAAAAACTAAACCAAACATACAAGCATGCAAGCATATAACAAATGAATTGGAGTACCAACTAAACACCAAACCATACAAGGATATAACAAATGAATTGTCGGACCCTGCCGTCCCTTGGGGTCGGCAGGGGTGCCGACTCCATCCGGCCGTCCGTTTCGCGCATCAATAACTCAAATCTCATCTCGGCTAAGAGTATCTGTACCGTCCATTGTTCAATGCGATTCGAGCTATTGATGTGCATATATGTAGATATGTCTCTAGTTCAGTTTTGGGTTTTGATGTGGATTTGTATAGATAATTCGAATCCAAATCACAATCTGTCCATTGTTTCAACTTAAAAAATAAGCCGAACTTGATAATAAAATATAAAAAAAGGGATTAAAAATCGCCCCGATCAGTTGGGATGAGTTCGGATACCTATCGGTTTTGGATGAGATGACATCCTATCAAACTTTTAATGTCACAATGTATCATGGAACTCAACAAATTTCACGAGGAATCAAAACGAAAATAAGAAATTAAGTTTTAGTCGTTGATGGGAAAATGACTTTTGATTCAACTGTAAGATTTGAAGTCAAACTACTCTCTCTCCCTTCTCTCTTCTCTCTCCACGTATGTTGAGGAAAGATTTCTTCGAGGTTCCACAAACACACACACACGGAGTTAACTTGTTTTTGATTTATTACTATTTCCGATTTCGGATTCCCAAGTGAAAACTATACTATATTAATCTGTCCAGAACTACCCAACAACTCTTCAAAATGTTACCCATAAACGCATCAAAGATTCCTGCAGATTTTCATTTCCCAAAAAAGGCCTTGGCTTATTCGTCCTACCTTCTTCCTTTTATCTACAGTCAAAAGGCCAAATGGTCTTCGGTGCTAGGGTAAGATTGGGCCTTAGTGTATACATGAAACAAAACTTGAAAACACATCTAATGGATGTGATTCATCCGGTACGCTGGGCAAACAGTGTACCGGATGGATCTCATCCGTTGGATATGTTTTCATGTTCTTTTTCATGTTTTGCTTTCATGTTCCAAACCTTTTCACAGGTAAGATTAAAGAAATTGATATTACCTGTGAGCGCAGTGGAAATTTAAAATCGTGCCTTCACGCATATTTGTTCAAGTGATAGAACAAATCAGAGAGATCTTCTAACCTATGACCCACGCAATGAACCCCGTTGATGGAAACATATGCTTTTTCTTATTCAAGTTAGGTCAAGCACTCTTTGTGGAAATTTAAAATCGTACCTTCACGCATATTAATTTGTTCAAGTGATAAAACAAGCCAGAGATATCTTCTAACCTATGACCCACGCAATGAACCCCGTTGATGGAAACATATATATGCTTTTTCTTATTTGGGTTAGGTCAAGCACTCTCTGTTTGTGGTATTTATAGACAATGCATTTTCTACTATCAAGGAAAAGTTGTCTTCAAAAGGTGTCTTTCTATATTCAAGTACTTCAGACAATGTATTTTGCTTTTGTTGTAAATTGTTTGCGCTAGATGAAAACAAGACATTAGTGGCTACTAGTGGCTTGAGAAATTGAGAAAGTTTTTTTATTTTTTTATTTTACGATTATCTTAAGACTTCGTAAAGGGCCCATTTTTTTATTATCAGCTTGAGCCCTTGAAAAGTCAGGGCCAGCCCTGCTTGATCATGTGTTTATTCCTATATGATTCTTGATGTATCTTTATCCAATAAATATATACTTTCACATAGGATGCACCCTTACATATAGCTAGGATGTTTCTTTCTATAATAAGACACATTTTCACAATTAGACACCAAATAATTGAGCAATTTATATCACTCATAACTTCAATTAATAAATAGAAAGTGACATGTATACCACATTATGTAATTTCTTACATAAGAAGGAACCAAGGGCCCTGCTGTCCCCATGGGTCAGCAGGGCTTGCCAACCCCATCTAGCAGTACTCTTTGTTTTGACATTCAATGCTCCAGATTAAAAATAAAAATCTTTCGTGGAAGAGTCTTTTCTTTCACAAGAGAGTTTGATTTTAAATCTGACCATCTAAAACACTTTTGGACTGTGTAGATTGGGGTTGTCAAGGCTAGCCAACCCAAGGGGACAGCAGAGTCCCGCCTTCGAGTAAAAAAGTCTTTATTGTTTAACCACATGGTTATTAATAGTATCAAATTACTTTTGATATTTTTATGCACAAAGAAATTAAGTGCTTAATGAAGTTTTTATACAATGAACGGGTCCTATTGTGATAATCATATCGCAAAGGACTCTTTTGAGGTGCAGTACAATCTCGTAGTGCCTCACTGCAATACGAATCCAGGGGAGGTGTTGTGCGGTACATGCTGTGCGCCGTGTTGTGCGGCAAAACGATGTAGTTTTGTTCATTTTCTTGGTACACTCAATACGCCCTGTTTGGAAAGTTAATTTTGAGGTTCAATTTTAGGGGATTTATGGTCTTTGGGGTAGGATATAGTGGTTTTAGGCACTTGGGTGTAGGCATTTTGGGTTTAGGCACTTTGGGTTTAGGGTTTATGCACTTTGTAATGGCTTTTTCCTTCTTCCAAACAAGGTCTTTGGAAGCTTTAGAGGTGTGCCAAAAACTACGTCGTTTTACCGCACAACACGGCGCACTACACCTACCGCACAACACCCACCCCGAATCCCTGCAATACCTAAATTTTGAATAAATTGTACTAACTATTTTCAAAAATACTATTTTCAGGTGCCATCCAATATAATTAAGGCATTAAGCAATGAAAATGCACATAAAAGTGTCATTTATTGGGTTAACAATAGCTTATTAATGTGCACATACCGTTCTATGTAAACTAAATTTATGCTCCAAATGCGATATTTCTTTGTCCTTTTGCTTCAGTCTGAAATACCCATCATTATCACTTGTAAATCAACAAAATGCCACAAACTTATCTACATTTTCCC
Organism: Vaccinium vitis-idaea; assembly: GCA_963854785.1. Classification (NCBI taxonomy): domain Eukaryota; kingdom Viridiplantae; phylum Streptophyta; class Magnoliopsida; order Ericales; family Ericaceae; genus Vaccinium; species Vaccinium vitis-idaea. The sequence goes on from OY978218.1 coordinate 24,290,711, forward strand.
TGTACAATTTATTTCTGTAAATCAGGTTTGTTTCACAATGTTGTGATGCAAATCAGATTTATGCTTCTGAAACCATGGTTCAAATGCAGAGATGAGCTTGATTTTTTTGTTAGTATTATAATAGAATGTAACAGAGGAAACCAGTAATTTTATATGGACAACTCAATTAGAGCAACTACAACAGATTGTGTAAAATAGCATCTTAGGTATAATACCCAGCCAAAATCACCAAAAAATGTTGCAGCAGCTTGGGTAAACAGTGAGCTATTCTACCGAAACTCCAACATTTGCTATAGTGCTTGGGTAAAAGAAGCCTGGCACTATTCATGAGCAACTCCTTTTTTTATTCTTTTACCTGTGTACTTTCTCTCTCTCTCATCTCTTTCCCTCTGCCACCTGGCCCATTCTCTCTCTCTCTCATTTCTATTGTACCCTAGTTGTTGGAGTGTTGAGAGAAATTGGGTAGCTAAATGCACTATTCATCAGCAATTTTACCCAAATTTATACCCTAGTTGTTGATTTTGGTCTTAGTTGGCACATATTATGCTATTATACCCATGGTACGGTCTCAGTATTTTCCTGTAAATACTTTACTCTGTTAATTATTTATAAGAACAGACATTGCTAAGGACAACTGGAATTGCAGAACATATAGCAAAAGTACTCCTGGAAATGGACGAGGACACAATTGGCATTGACTCAAGTATACGAGTATAATATTTGAGTTGCACTAAAAATCAAGGATCGGATCTACACTAGTATCCTATCACCTACTGAGCTATTGTGGCTTTGCGGTGAGGACACAACAGCGATCGAAACTGTTCATATTTTAGATCTGCTAGAAAGGAAATATCCTTTCAAAATAAAAAATATAGTTCAATTAAACATTTCAACTACATCCTAAAGTATTTATATGATATCTAATTATTAGTCTACTAGTTTCTTATAATCTTAATAATTTTGGTTTAATTTGAAAAATCTTATATGTTCAACTCTCATTTCTCAATTTCTTCTACAAATAAAGTTATAACCATGTGAGTGTTACAATAGCCTAAAGAAATAGAAAACAAACTATTCATATCCTCTTATGGGAAATGCTAGAAACAACCCATTGAGTGATCAATAAGTAGACTATTCCGTGTAAAAGTTTTAACTCTTCCATGGAAGAGGGATTTATTTTTTGTCCTCTTCTCTTCTGATCACCTAATTAGTTGTTTCTAGCAAAACCCATGTACTATAATAAGTATGCATTTAGATAAAAAAAAAAATAAGCTCATGAAGCCAGCTCTCCTCGAGTCAAAATCCTGACTCCCCTACTGGACAACTATGTCAACAGTGCACATATAGTGGAAGTTTGAAATGTGGGTTCAAAGCAATATATATTGGGATGTGTGTTCCGCATTTTTTCCAAAGTATGCTCCCTCTCTCTCTCTCTCTCTCTCTCTGTGTCGTGTCTTCCTTCATTCGAGTAATACTTTCCAATGCCATTGTAAAAGATCACCCTCCTCCCGGAAAAGTAGCAGTTAGACAACCAATTTGGAGACACTAAGGTTTGCACTTTGCACCCTTCTCTGCATTTTTATTTTTTTTCGCACTTTTTATTTTTGAAGAAAGTGCGCAGTAAGTCATAAAAGTTTCCGTGACAGTAATTAGTTTACTCAATTCCATCTCCTCGCTCTATGAAAGTCCTTTATCTATGGTCTCATTAGCATTCCCTTCTCTATCTCTCCCTTTCCAGCACAAGGCAAGCATGTGCCAATGACTCAATCTCTGCAGATTAAAGGTGATGACCGCACGCTATCGCGGGATGCTGCCCAAAATGATGATAAAAGTAGAGCAAGAGAGAACAACAAATTCTTCAATCGGTTTTCCAAGGAATTTTCGGTTCGCGAGGTACTCTCTCTCTCTCTGTGTTTTTTTTTTTTTTTTTGGTAAACCAAGCTTGAAATTAAAAGGGGTTAAGCGAATATACAACCTACAAGGGGCATACCCCAGGGAGGACAAAATAAAAATAAAAGAAAGAAAAGAAAAAAGAAAAAATGTGTGGTCCCGGGCACAACCCGTCAGGATGGGAAAATGAGAGTACTGCGATACCCGGTTCACCGGCTCTCTTTTTCAGTGTTAACAGCGACACCATTTTCATCCTCTAGCTCTTTTGGTGTGGTAACTGTGGTGGTACCATTTTTACCACGACTTTTGATTACCCAGGTGCACTTATTTAATGTTCTCTGGTACACAACAATGTCGTTAAATATATTTCCATGAGACTTCAAATTATTATTATTATTACTATTTTTGAACTACAAGAAAGGTGGGAGGGGACCACCAGCGTACGTAGCAACCCCCTTAGACGTGACCATAGGGGCTTCCGACCTGTGGAATGTCTGGTTCGAGGCATAACTATTGTCTGGAAGGACAGACCGTCACCATAACACCACTTAGGTACTAGATAGATAAAGGGCTCTCCATGTTAGTCCTGCAGTTGGGGGGACTTGAACCTTGTCAGATCGTATACGAGAGGAAGAAGTACTTAAACCCACTCATCCTTGCCATATATCTAGGCTACCACCTTCGGTGGTCATGAGATTTCAATTTGACCTCTAGTTTTTGGACGTGTTGCATTGTCATTCCAGTTATAATATAGTTCTATCAGTCATCTTTCTTTAACATTATAAGCGGAAGATGACACATTTGAAACCAGATCGATGGATCATATATGGTGCAACACTATTACTGATAATAAAAAAAAGAAAAATAAATAAATAGTGCAACCCAAGTACCAGGGAGAGGCCACATTGAAATGGAAATGAAAATGTAGATTTAAATTGCTACTACAATTTAGATTTAAAAACGGAAATTTTGCTACAACTACAGGAACCAATATTGGTACAATTGACCCCCTCTTTCTTGCTTTTTTTTTTTTATTTTTTAAACGATATTGTTTATTCTTTCAGAAGCCGAATATAAGTTGAATAACGAGAAGTTTCGAGGAAAGCACAGATAAAATACTAACGGCAAAAGATAAGAAGTATGACTACACACTTAAGTTGACTTTCTTTGGTCATGATCTTCTTCTTAAAACAATTTGACAAAACGGCATGGCTATTCGCTAGTGTTAATTTGCCTAATAGTTTTTATGATCAACAATATATCAAAATTTATGGTGGTTGAAGTTTGACAGAGTTATGCATGCAGCATGCATGTAGTAGTAAAAAACAAATTCATGTGATAAAAACAATTCATAAGTCACCTCACATTTTGTTCTCCACTCACAAACATGTATAATAGAGTCCACCATCCACTTGTGATTACATAAGAACAGGGCCGGCCCAAGGGGTTTGGGGATGCCATAGGCCTAATCTAAAAATTATGTGCTAAGAGTACAACACTTGAATAATTTTTTCAGTAACAATCACAATACGAGAAAACCAAAACAATATAAAGTTCTACCAATCATTATATTAATAACAGAAAAGTCAAAACACCAAGTCTGCAAATACATATATAACGCATAATCACCAAGTCTGCAAAAGCGGTCGAACCACTCAACCGGAAAAACCGGGAGCGGTTCTATTAACCCGGACCGGAAATTTCGAATTCATATTCTTTCCACCGTGGTCCCTTCAACCGACACGTGCAGCCTTAAAAGGAATCCACTATCATTGTTTTCGCCCAGGCAGCCTTTTAAAGAGGCAAAGGGCATGCTGACTCCATCTCCCACCGATGTGGGATTGGAGAAAAATGTATTCAACGCGTCTAAAACCCCATTCCTCCTATTTTCACACTATTCTTTCAAGCTTTTTTCACATGTATTTTTTATATAATCATTTTTTTTGCTATATATATTTTTATGTATATTTATGACGTAATTATGACGTCACGGTTCGATAGCGGTTCGACCGCGGTTGAACCGGTGACCTGTCCGCCCGGCCCCTTCTCCGGTTCGTTCTCCGATCCGGGTTTCAAAACATTGTTTTTAACATTATCCTTTCCAGGGTAAAAAATTAAATCAATGAAAGGACATTTTTGTAAATGCAGAAGTGCACATGGTAAATGAGGAATTGCGAAAATCAACGCGCTTAATAACCTAAGTAGCTATGCATGGATGTGAATTAGCATATGCGAAAAATACATGTTTTAACTTTTGCTTGTGTTTTTTCAGGCAGTAGAAGAGCTGCTAATGCTTGGGAAAATTGCATGCCCAGTACTTATGACCACATTGCTCATATGCTCCAAATCAATGATTTCCATGATTTTCTTGGGTCGTATGGGCAAAACAGAGCTAGCCGGGGGCTCCCTTGCCATCGGATTTGCAAACATTACAGCCTTTTCGGTCTTGAGAGGCCTGTCGATGGCAATGGACCCGATTTGTTCTCAAGCCTTTGGAGCCAAGAGATGGTCAGTCCTAAGCCAAACTTACCTCAAAACATTCCTCCTCCTCTTGTTCGCTTGCGTTCCCATCTCAATCCTCTGGCTTAACGTTGACCACGTCTTTCACCGGTTAGGCCAGGACCGTGCTATAACCAAAGTCGCCAAAGTTTACCTTTCGTTTTCGCTTCCTGAATTGCTCGCCCAAGCTCATGTGATGCCCTTGAAGTCGTTTTTAAGGATTCAGGGACTGAACTCGCCATCCACTCTGGCTACTGCAGTATCCACAATCCTACACCTACCTATTTGTTATCTTTTGGTGACATACTTTAATTTAGGCGTGAAAGGCCTTGCGTTGAGCTCCATTTTGTATGCGTTCAACACCAACATAGGCTTGTTGATTTACGTGGTACTTTCGAAAGTATCGATAAAGCCTTCGGATGGGTTGACGATTGTCTCTACTTTCCACGGTTGGTGGCCGTTGATTAGCCTTGCGTTGCCCAGTGTGTTTTCTGTTTGCTTGGAATGGTGGTGGTTTGAGATCATTCTATTTCTTGGTGGACGATTGAGCGATCCGGAGTCTTCGGTTGGGGCAGTGGGCATACTAATTCAAACCACGGGGACTATTTACGCGTTCCCTTATTCTCTGAGCGTGAGTATATCGCAGCGCGTGGGCTACGAGTTGGGCGCAGGTGAAGCTTTCCGTGCCAAGAGAGCGGCCGTAATTGGTATAGCAGTCGCTTTCTCTTGCGGGTTCGTAGCTCTAAGTCTCGCTTTCACTCTGAGATCCGTGTGGGGGAAAATGTTCACCAATGACCCGCTGACACTCACGCTGATCAGGACCGCACTTCCAATCTTAGGCCTGGCAGAACTCGGTAACGCACCCCAAACGGCTGCCTGTGGGGTCCTAATGGGATCTGCCAGGCCTAAGGTGGGAGTTCGCGTCAATTTAGCATCGTTTTATCTCATTGGTTTGCCGGTTGCGGTTCTTTTGGCATTCAAATTTGGGATTGGGTTTTTGGGGTTATGGTGGGGGCTAGCAGCTGCAGAAATTTCTTGTGTGGTGATGATGTTATCCACCCTGTATCAAACAGATTGGAAGTACGAGACTAAAAGGGCTGAGGAGCTGACCCTGGCTGCCGGAGAAGATGATTTGAATACCAACCTAGTAGCTTGATGTGATTCCAATCTAGAATTGACGTTGTTTTGCTGATAAGTGGAACAAATCAGTCAATGTAAACCGGGAACGGTGTTGGTGCTCACAGCACTGCGCACAATCCAAGCTATCCGCCATTCCGCCCAGCAATCCAATGGTTCAGTTTTCATCTCGATCGTGCGACATCTAAGCTGTTCATTGCCAAATGAAATTTGGACCATTGGATCGCCGAACGGACAGCTCTGATATTGCGCAGCACGGTGCTGTGCATCTCCTGCACAACTCCATCGCCAGACCAATGTAAATCATATATTTTGGCAGAGGAATTTGAAGAGTTATGTTGCTCCAATCTATTAAAAATCTGCAGAACCCTATACAGCATATAAGACATACGTATGCAGAAAATAAACAAATTAATTATAAAAAAAAAGAGCAAACTTTTAACATTGTCCTGGTAGTTTATCTCGAGTCTCGATTTTATCCCTGCCCTTGTAGTTACCAATTTGTATGGATTTGGTCAAGTCTCGATTTTGTCTCTTTAGTTTCCAAAAAAATATCATTTCAAATTACATTTTTTGGGTTATTCGTCTCGATAAGAGAAATCAAATAATTAAAAAAATACTAACCAAACTAACAAAAAATTTAAATACAAACAAATTTTTATAAAAAAAAGTTTGTCTGTTTTGGATTCTTTTGTCTTTAATGAACTTTTTTAAGGTTTGGATTTGTTATTCTTTAGATTTCTCCTTTTAAGGCGAACCAATAATGTAAATAACATTCAACGCAAAAATAACAAGTTTTAAAAATATTTAAATAAAGACAAAAAATAATCCGAAATGATTGTTAAGTCAAAACACCTCTAAGTTACGTTAACCAAATCAAAACCACAAATGCATCCACAAACTTTAAATGTATCCGCAAGTGGAGTGGAGTGCAGTTGGTGCCTCCCTTATACTCCCATGCATATGGGCAGGGTTCGATTCCCGTAAGCACCCATTCCCCTCCCCAAGTCCCCTAGGATAGAGTAGATTAGGATTAATGAATGGTAAAAAAAAAAAACTTTAAATGTATCCAATTACCATTCTATTGTCTCAGACCATAATCAATTTCAGACAAAGAACCATTAAACTGTTCCCGACTCCCAGTTCAAGTATTATCAATAATAAAAAATTTCAAAAAAAGGCACAAAAAACTCCTACTTCTTTAAGAGATTGTGTAATAACCCGAAATTTCGTAAATAAAAATTTCAATTTATTAATTCAAATATTTAAATTTTAATACCGCGAATTGAAATAATTTATATTTTAATTTAAATAACATAAATAAAAATTCGTTATTTCATTTTATTAATTTTGCGCGCCGTAAATCAATGTGTGTACACCGGGTATTACACCGTTTCGCTTCCGGAAAGTCCTACACCGGAAAGCCCTACAAATCCCCCAACTCTTATTTTGTCCCCTTATAGCTAGCACCACCTCATTAATTGCCTAATTTGGACCTATTTCTATTTTTGAAAAGCCTAATTAACCATGTGCCAAAGGTTGACTTTTCTTCCAACTTTGACTTCACTTTTACTATATGCTATTTTGGATTTTTGTGAAATTATGAAGGGAAGAGAGAGGGGTCGGTTGGGAGAGAAAAAGGGGAGAAAATTACTTCCCTCGCTGTATAATTTTACGGGCGTGTATCCGTACGCGCGTTCGTGCACATTTCAGAGCTCTTTTCTTCTAAATTCCTAAGCGTTATATTTTCGTATTCTCCTAAATATTAGGTAGACGACCTAGGGATTTCTGAACACCATTATTTATTTCCTTTAAGTTGGTAGCTCTTTATTTATTTTTGTAGTACACTAGTTTGTATTTTTAGCGGACAAAACCAACTTTACGGGGTATTTTTCGTCCCGACGGAGGGAAACTTATCCCCCAATAAATGAGAGACACTTTATATCCTAATAGTACTAGCCACATAAGACTATATATATAGGGTTAATTTTACTAAAAAGTGTGCATATATATATATGATACCAATGGGAGGCGGAAGCACAGACACAGTAGAAGAGCATGAACAGAGTAGCAAGCGAGTAGCACAGATACTTATTACGTTATGGAAAAGTTAAATAAACGTAATGATTAAAGAAGAAAAGTAATAATCATTAAAGGAAAAGCATGAATAGTAATTATGAATAGTGACGTAACTAGTGCCTCATGAATAGTGACGCATGAATAATAATTCGTGAATAGTGCACGTGAATAGTGATACAGAATTCAAAAAGTTGAAAACTTTCACTTACTTCAAACTGATACTGATGACTTTTATTCAGCACATGGTGGTAGGAGAATTACAAGTAGTGGGTGGAAGACAATGACTATGCTCTAAGGAGCTTTCAGTGGGAAAGAGGATTGAGAGAATGAAAAAACTGACTTTTCAAACTCACTCTGAAAACTACTCTCGAACTAACTCTGCCTATTACAAACTAAAAGGATCCTTTTATAACCAAAGGTCCTGAGACTACAATTATTTTACAAGTGCGGGATGACTCAGTCATGTGGACTATAATTATTTTACTTTTGACTAAATGGTTAACTTTTCTCCAGCTTTCGGTTGAGACTTGACAGAAAGTTGATGATGTCTTTTCTGACTTGATGATGACTTGTTGTAACCAGTCTAAGCATATGGGTCCTGAGCATCTTGGAATAATGAGCTGTATGGGTCTCTTTGGGAAGTTGTTGTGGCTGATTCTTTTGAGGACCCATCATCTTCTGCCTGACTTGCTTGAGCTAAAAGTTGCTGAGCCAATTTTAATAACTCAGAACTGCTTGGCTTTGATTTTCCTTTTGCTTTTGAAAGGACAGAGGAACTGGCAGCTGGACTTCCAAGCCTGATTGTAGAGACTGTGGGAAGAGAGACTTGACTTTGTTGAATTTGCTGAACTGGGATATTGACTGGAGTTGGAACTTTGACTGGAAATTCTATTTTGACTTGATCAATAATCCGTTGTTGGGTGAACTTATCCCACCATTTAACTAAGAACTGGCGGGTGACTGTGTTTTCGGAGATATTGTATCTCCACTTGAAAATCCAAGGTACTTTATACTTAGCCATGAATAAAAGAAGAGGGGGAAGCTGGCCAATATGACTGTCTACCTTGTTTAGAGAGGAAAAATATGTGACTTGGTCCATAAGATCATTGGGTATTATTTCTGGGATGGCACCATAATGAGACCACCATCGGAGGAACCATGTTGGGAAAACTGACTTGAATTTTTGGTCAAATTGAAAGAACCAAGAATGATTATTGGTTTCATTTTCATGAAGGATAACTTTGGACCATGGTTCAATGTAATCATAATAATTATATGGGATAGAATAACCAGCGAGGACCCTGAGACAGGAAGGGTGTCCCCATTCTTCCATTGCTAAAATGTCATGGATGTAGAGAGAATGGTAAATGGTAATACTGGGATTATGCTGATCCTGAATGGGCTTGATGACTACTGACTGATGCTGTAGAAGGATATCTTTGTAGAAAGAAATTGACTTTTCTGGATGATGAGGAGTGAAATGCCATCCAGGAGGGAAAAAGGATTTTGCTAATTCTATGGGGTTTTGGAAATGTTTAAAAGGTAGTTCAATATAGAACAAATTAATTGGCTGACTGAGATTTAGGGATATAAATGGAAGGAATTCTAGGTTTACTAGCTTGAATTGGCTGGGCTGGACAAAATGGGTTAGATACCACATTTTGATTTACTGGGGTATAGTTTTGACTGATTTGAGGATATGCTACAGCTGAGTTGTACGCAGTTTTTGGGTGTTGCCCAAGAACTTGGTAGCTGTTTACTAAATTAACTGGAGAGATAGCAAACTGATTACTTGTAGGGACAAGTTGATTACTTCGACTGCTTGTTGGGGTTGGCTGATTACTTGTAGTGCGAACCTGTTTTCCCTGTTTCTTACTTTTTTCTGCCATGACTGAAATGCAGATAAATTAATTATTATTGTTTACCAAATAAAAATTCTCTAGTAAGAAAATCAGGAATAGAATTTTGATCTCCTTTAATATATTCAATATCAAAATAAAAAATACTCAAAATTGATTGCCATCTAGCAAATATTTGTTTACTAGCAATATTTTTAACATCTTTTTCTAAAACATACTTAGCACTCTTACAATCGACTCTGACTAAAAACTTTTGATTAAGTATATCATCTTGAAATTTTGAAATGCATAAAACAATTGCTAAAATTTCTTTTTTAATAGTACTGTAATTACTTTGTGCTTTATTCCAGAGACCAGAATGGAAGCGAACAATTTGCTCTGGAGATGTGGAACTGACTCTTTGGAGGAGAATGCCACCGTATCCAATGTCAGAGGCATCTGTTTGAATGATTTTGAAGGAATTGACTGTAGGAATACCAAGACAAAGCAATGTTCTAACATACTTTTTGACTTCCTTAACAACAGAAGTATGAACGAGTGACCAAGGAGGGGGATTGTCTCTTAACCTTTCAAATAGGGGTTGGCATGTCTTTCTAAGATCTTTATAAAATTCTGCTATATAATTTAAAGATCCTAAAAATCTTTGTAACTGATTTTTATCTGTAATTTCATCAAGAAATTTATCCGCAAATTGGATTGCTCGACTAATTGGTACAATAGTTGCTTGGTAAATATCATATCCTAAAAATCTAATTTTTGTTTGAAATAATTTAATTTTTGGAGCAGAGATGACTAACCCATTATGTTTAATAATATCAAGAAATGAATATAAATGCTTCCAATGTTCATCAATTGATTTTCAGAAAATGAGAACATCATCTATGTAGACTATAATAAAATGACTATATGGGTTAAATATTTTGTTCATTATATTTTGAAATTCACTAGGAGCGTTTTTTTAATCCAAAAAGCATTACGTTCCATTCATAATGTCCAAATGGTGTAGTAAAGGCAGTTTTATATCTATCATTGGGATGTAGTTGGATTTGCCAAAATCCACTTTTTAAATCAAATTTTGAAAATATTACTACTTCACTTAGTCTATTAATTAAATCTTTTTTATTAGGAATTGGGTATCTTATCCATTCTAATACTGTATTTAATGGTTTGTAATTAATTACTAATCGTGAAACTCCTCTTTCAATTTCTGAACTTTTATTAACATAAAAGGCAGGACATGACCAAGGTGATTTACTTTTTCGAATAATGTTATTATCAAGTAAATTATTGATTTCCTTTTTACAAGTTTCCATAACTTCAGGATTCATTTGAATAGGTCTAGACTTTGTAGGTATTTGTTGTTCACTAAATCCTTGCATATAAGGTAAAGTTACAATGTGTTTTTTCCTATGCCAAAATGCACTGGGGAGATTAGAACAAACTTCCTTCTCTAACCTATTTTTGAAATTTTCTATCTTTTGATTTAGAAATTTATTAGTGAGTTGTTCTTCAATTCTTTTATATCTAATTTCATCTTTTAGGAATTTTAGATGTTTACTTTTTTTTATTTATCCTACAAATAGATTGGGATTCAGAACAATCTTTTAATTGTTTTAATTCTCTACGTTCAGGTTTTGTTAAAAATTTAAAGGTTACTTGTTGACCTAAAGATTTAGTAGTGATTCCTTCACTATTGGTTGTGAATGGGTAAAGTAAGCAAATAAAAGGTACACCTAAAATTACTGTATCAGTTAGATTTTGGACTAAGACAAATGAAGTTTTGAAACAAACTTTATCTTGGCAAACATGAACTTTCGGTAATTTATATTTGATACGCATTTTACTGCCATTTGCAGAGCTTAACTGTTCAGTTGTCTTGTGATAATAATTTGTAGGTATGAGACCTTCTTGGATACAATTTAAATTTGCTCCAGTGTCAATGAGAGCAGTGACTTTAATTTCATAATCATTTATTACTAGTTTTACTTTAGCATGCCATTTTTGGATGAGATCCATTTTACTTATTATACTTATCCTATTATTTCCTAGACCATTATCTTGGCGATTGTTTCTTTTAGGATTACTTTCTGAGTAGTTCTGACTATTTGTTCTAAGGATTCATCAGAAGATTTATTTTTCTCTATTTCTGCATCAAATTCTTCAAAGTTTTTATTTAACTTTTGTGCTATTATCTGAGTACTTAATTTTATATCATTATTTTTTAATTCAATAATATCCTGTTTGATAATGTTCACTTCTTCTTGTAGGTCTTGTAAGGTAACTTGTTTTTGTTTTTTTATTAATTTTAGCTTTGGTAGTATTGAGATTTGCTATTGATTTAGTATATTGGGATTTTTTACTTTTTTGTATCAGAAGTTGTTTGAATTTTTTAACATATTGCTGTTTTAACTCGGGATCTTCTATTTTACTAATTAAATCAATAAAAAAAGTCTTCTTCTTGTGTATCTTTATTAAGAACATTTATATTTTTATTTTGCCAATAGTCATTAGTACAACCTATTGTGATTTTGTTGGGATTATTTCTAAAATTATCTTTATTTTTGGTACGTATTTTAGAGATTAATGCATTAATTTTCTCAATATTTTGATCTTGATTTTTTATTGTGCTATCAGATTTTTCCCATTTAATTTGTATACTAGTGTTAACTTTTTGATAATAATTTTCTAGATAATCAAAAAATTGAACTTCTGTTCTTATATCTTTCATGAATTGTTTCCAATTTTTTACTATTTCAGATGTTTGACTAGGATTATATTTACTACGAAATTCTTTTCTTTTCACTGCGTTATCTCTTGATTTAAATTCTCTAAACAATTTTTCTACATCTATAGTAAAATCTCTATGTATAGTCAGTAAACTTTTATCTATAGGATGAGGGGCTATTTCCTCAAAATCAGTTTGAGTTGGTGATCCTTGGGATGTTTCTTCATCCTCAAATTTTGACTGTGTTGAGTAACATGGGTTACTAACTTGTGAAGTTGTTTCAATTCCTTTTAACCTAATTTTGGATCTAGCGAATTCCTATCTTGCCTGGGTATACTGGTTGAACTTTCTGACCTACTAAGTTCTCTAAGTTTAAGGGGAGTGTTAACTCGTTGTTGATCAAAACTAATTCTAACTGTGCCATCTAAGTATTGTTGGATATAATCTAAATCTACCATATCATTTTGTATTCTTTGTGGAAAACTTTCATTTTCACTAAGCCAACTGGCTGGTTACTGGATATCATTCCATTGAATTATTTTTGGTACTTGGACATTAGCATCAGCAGTGCTACTTTGTATAAGTACAGTTTTATCTTTTGGACTTTTTACTAAGGCATGAATATTTAAATTAGTTTTCATACACTTGTAATAAATACGATAAACTAAAGCAATTTAGTGACTTCCTTCGAGCATATTGGTAATTGCTCCTGCAGTTTGAATATTTAAAGTTAATGTTTTTAAAATATTTTTGTCTCTTAAACTAAGTGGTAAATCAGGAAAACAATTAAAATATACTGGACCATTGTGTAGACTATATTCCATTAGTCCTAACAAACTATCACTATATACTGTTAATCTACTATCTCTTAAAGCTAGCAGGATTGAGGAATTAAGTCCTCTTCGTATTAGGGGTTTAACTGCAACTTGTACTAAGCCTACATGAATAAAATTATAACCTCTTTCTAGATGTTTCTTAACTGATTCTTTCCTTAAAAGAGCACATCTTTCTTGCTGTTTTGTAACTGCATAAACTTGTTCTACAGTTTTTGCTACTTGATCAGTCTTAAAAGTATCTTCTAAAAAAACTAGTTTTATAAATTTCTTTTACTGGGAATTTTGGTATATTCCAATTTCCTAAGTCTGTAGTACAATCTTGATATTCATGTTCTTCTTTGTTTACTATGTCTGGTATGGACGACATCGAAGCCATTGAGCTAGTTGAAGAGCTGCACCTAAATAATCTATTCATTATCTTTTTCACTTAAAAATTTCTCTTAATATTTTTTCCTGGAGTTATCTTTTTTGAGACCTAGCTTGTATACACTCATACCCAATTGGTGACCCTATCCTTACGACTGCCTCACTCTTAGGACTTACACATCTAACAGGGCTTCAAGCTTGGGTGGCCAGAGACAGGATGCTCAAACGCAGATAAACAAGGACAAAATACTAATTGAATTTTCTAAGATTCAAAAATAATTTACAGATTAAATTGGTTCTAATTCAACAATTACCTACTTGGCTTTGATACTAATGGGGGGCGGAAGAACAGACACAGTAGAAGAGCATGAACAGAGTAGCAAGCGAGTAGCACAGAAGATATAGTATATATATGTGTGTGTGTGTGTGTGTGTGTGTGTGTGTGTGTATTTATAACACCCCGTAACTAGTTTCGTGTGTATAACTAGTACCCAAAACTACCCGTCTACGCCTCAACCTAACGAACCTAAGCACTATACGTCATTTCCTACGAACCTACGAACACATTACTTGGGACAAAAGACTTTAGCCTAGTGAAAGTGGACCTTATCCTATTATTTAGCCTAAAAAGCCTACAAAACACTATTTGATAAAGTTTTTTTGGACTATTGTTTTCTTGTAAATAGCCCTTCATACCTTGGTCATTCTCACACCAAAATCCTTTCTCGCCACCTTTGTAGTAAACTAGCTTTCTAATGAGTAAAACCCATGAGTTCTTCAAGTTCTTCTTGAAACTCGACCTTCCACCACCACACTCCACCACCCTCGACCACCCCTAGATCTTAGAAAGGTAAAAAAGTTAGCTAGAAAGCATTCGAGCAACCGTTACGCCGCCGGAATCCATTTAGCTTATCGGCTTTCGACTAATCATCGGAATTAAGGTAGTTACTGTATCCTAACTTTAAATTAGTGTTTCATATTTACTTTTAAATTATGTTGTTATAATGCTTAAACGTGATTAGAAGTGATTAATTGAGATTATGGTGGATGATTAGCAATTTAATGAAAATTAGACTTTGAAAATCACACGTAGACGTTACTATGCACGATTTGAAAATTGACTTATCAAAATGCACCGTTATAATGCCCGATGAACTTTTGGAAAACAAAATTATGCAGTTATAATGCCCGAATGAAAATCGACTTTTCAAATTTATGCAGTTATAATGCCCGACCGATTTTTGGAAAACAGCCGACTAAACTTTTTCTTAAAGCAACTTCAAAATGTTTTGACTATATTTGGACTGTTGAGATAACCCAAGGCTAACACCCTTGAGGGTCTATCAAAAAAGATGAGCCTCACGCTGTCTAAGAAAGGAATGGTGACAGTAACTCGATTCGTCCGACCATCCGACCTGGGATTCTCCTGGTTATCTCATTTGTCTAAAGAAAGTCACCAATGAGATTTTATACGTAAAGTATCACGGTTATCGTGAAATATTTTTAAACGAAAGATTTATCGTGAAATGATTTGGAACGGAAGATTTTTATGAAGAACATGGCATGTGCACGTTTCACGAGATGATACGACACAACACGTTTTTTGAGAAAATGAACGATTGATTTGATGTGGATTAATAAAGATGAGATAAGAAAGAAGTAATGATGTGATAAAAATTGAGATGGTAGTGTTGTTTGAGTCCCACCCCAATTTCGCGGGGAGAATTTGGTGGTCAAAACTCAGCAGTACAACACATAGTGAACGGAACTTATAAACAGACTGGTTGAGTTCAGTGATATAAGTCGGTCGAGACTATGTCGTGTGTGACGCGAAGTGAACGAATCTTATAAACAGACTGGTTGAATTTAGTGATATGAGTAGCCGGGACTTCGAGCGGAAAGGTTGGTGACCATTAGAAAGGGGTTGTAGAACGGGCCAATAACTTTTGAGTGATGGGAGATGGATGAAATTTAAAGAAGAATACTATTATGAGAAATTGATACAAAATATTGACACTGCACTTGTAGACACCCCGATTTTGACCCGAGAAACTTATCAAGCATCCCCAAGGATGAAAATGTCTGATAAGAGCACGCGGAACTGGATTGTGAAACTTGGAAACCCCTCCTAAACCTCTTCAAAATAAACCCAAGCCTACACCACCTTCTAGTACATTCAAAACCCTCTTTATTGATATATAATATGTCTCAATCCGTTTTGAAATGAGGGAGATGTGCGTGTTTCATCAAAACTACTTGTTTTTTCGACCTTTAGAGGGTAAAATGGTCATAGATTTTTATGTACAAATCATATTGGGTTCAAACTACTTGGGTTAGAAACTAGACTTGACAAGCTTTCCAACGCTTCAAAACCATGCACAAAACGGAGTTCAGTAGCACCCGGAATGGCCCCGTGAAGTTTGGATTGTTGTGCAGTCTCCCAGTCCAGGCGCCTGGATTACCCTATTCCAGGAGCCCAGACTCAGTCCAGACGCCTGGACTCCCCAATTCCAGGCGCCCGGACTCACTCCAGATGCTTGCATCCCAAGGTGAAATGGGAGGAAAGGAGTGTCTTGACGGATTTTGAAGAGGATTTTTGCGGGATTTTTCTGTGAAATGTTGGAGGGATGATGGTGGCTCCCTAATTGACCCCCTAAGGGACCCCAGTGGCCCTTTCTACCCCATTTTTGCCTATATAAGGCCTCTCACCTCTCTCATTTGGGAGAGGATCAACTCCCCACCTCTCTCTTATGGATATGCTGCTGGATTATCTCCAGAATACTCAAACCCAGTTCATCCCTCTCTCTCTCCCCTTACTTTCAACCAATAAACTTACCTTTGTTTCCCAAAATCCTTATATTCTCTTCTTCCATACCCAATCTCCACCAAAAACCTCCAATAATCTACCATTCACAGTTCCATAACCTAAAATACCAGTCCATTTAGCCACCACACAGAAACTAAACCAAAAACCTCAATCAAGCTCACCAATCAAGCTTCAAAGGTAGATTTCTCTACCAAAATGTTCAAACAAGCCCTGAAGGGACATCAACCTAGCTCTAGCTAGTCTTCAATACTAGTTTAGAGTTTGGAAAAAGTCTCAAACATCACAACAAAAAAATTCATTTTGTGCACCTGCATCAGATCCAGGCGCCAGGATCTGTATAATGCAGGCACCTGGATTCCAATTTCTCTACCACGATTTCTGTTCTTTTCCTATTCTATTAGTTCATTTGAAACATTGGTACGTCACTTATGGTTGATAAATAATAGTTGTCCTAAGATGTGATAAATGATATTTAGAAAGCAAAGTTAGTGCTTAAAAGAAAGCATTTTGTATTTTGATCAAGGAATACATGATAGTCTTTATTGGTTTAAAACAAGATCAAAATGTCATATTAAATGGAAAGGGTGTGTCATGGTTCATTTTACACATCACATGACCATTGAGCCATTTCATGGTCAAATCTACCTCATCTTCTTTTCTTCTTCTTTCTTAACTATTCATGCACGAAGATGGTACATCATATGCATAAATAGGCATAGATCAGGTGGAAAAATTAGTTTGTCATGCCTCATCTCATTCATTGAATATTCTAAAATCATGGATTCTCAAATGCACATCACATCATGGAATTATTTTTGTGGTTTGTTTTGCTTTACAATAGCTTTGAACATCACAATGCATGTGTTTGAGTAAGTTGTTTTGCTTAAGTTGTACAGATTCACCATCCAGACGCCTGTATTGTGTGTTTCCAGGCGCCCATAGTGATTCTAGGCGCCTGGATTCCCCCTTTCCGGGAGCCCATTTCCAATCCAGGCGCCTGAGGTAGTTTGATCCAGGTGTCTAGAGGGCAGTCCGGGTGCAAGTCATGTGTTGTTCAAAGATCTGTTTTGAGGGGTTTCCAATGTTGTTTGACCATGTTTAAGGCTGTTCAATGCATAATGTGTTTGTATTGCATTGTACCTTGCATTGTTTCACTCATGACATATCGCACATGTATACACATTCATCATTCTTGCCACGTAAATTTGTGCTCTCGTATGAATTTGTAGTTCAAGTCCATTTAAACAGTATTTTCAAAATCCCTTGAGCATTGAGTAGAGACTGGTGGGCACACCGGGCGAGAGGGGTGCTTTAAATTCCTTCCCCTCTCGTAACCTAGCTCTCGGACCCAAGGAATCTCATTTTGAAGACCAGTGAAATATTTTCCATACCAAGGGCAAAAGAGTCATTTTTCAAATGGTTTCTTGGGTATAGTCCTCAAACCCGGGTGGCGACTCTCATCCAATCAATCAAACCGTTTTCTAAAATAGCAACCGTTTTCGTGGACATTCTGACGGGGTGTCAACAACACTCTGATTCTGAAAAATGACACGAGACACTAATTTTGTAAAGCTGTACTTCGATTTGATTTGACACTGATAGTTGGACATGCATGATTTTACTGTAATATTCTGCCACCTGTTATATTGTTCTAGAATTGCTAGTTTAAGGTTGCGGTAGGGTTATCTATTGAGCGTCCACGCTCACGGTGTTGCACTTGTGCGACCCTGGCATAATACCACGATGTTGCTTTGCGACTCCGATGTATTATGCTAGATTATCATAATTGTGGACACCCCGCAAAAATTCTCCGAGTTTCAAAAATGGTTTGGAAATTATGATTTTGATTTTAGAGTCGCCACCCGGGTTTAAGGACCATACCCGAGAAACCAATTTTTCAAAAATGACTCTTTTGCCCTTACTTTGAAAAAAGCTTTTACCGACGCATCGTTACCAAGATTTCTCGGGTTTGGGAGCTAAGTTACGAGGGGGGAAGGTTTTTAAGGCATCCCCCTTGCCTGGCTATGGAAACTGGTCTCTACTTAGTACTTAAGGGAATTGAGAAAAACATTTATTTCATAAACTCAAACACATAAGCAAAATAAAGAAAATAAGTTTGTAAGAATCATTACATTTTATTGTATGAAAGTGTATGCTTGTGAATGTGTGGATGACATCAACATGAAGGTATAATGACATAAATATTAGTAGCAGCAACTACAAACTATGAATAAAATGAAATAGAAACTTGTTTTGAAACCCTTTTTTGCAAAATCAGATCTAGCATTCTTGTTTTCTTTCAAGCACTTGAAGGAATGTTTCAAACGCCTGAAGCTGAGAGGATCAGGCGCCTGAAGCTACTGCTTCAGGTGCCAGGAGCTAGTTCTTCAGGTGCTTACTCAAACTCATTTTCACCACTGTTTTGCCTATGAAATGGTAGAATAAACTATTTGAGACCCTTTTAAGAAAATCCAATCTGATTCTTCTACTTTCCTTCAAGCACCTAAAGGTATGTTTCAAACACCTGAAGCTGAGAGGATCAGGCGCCTGAAATGGGCTTTAGTTGCCTAAAACTACTGCTTCAGGTGCCAGAAGCTACTGCTTCAGGTGCTTGATCAAACCCACTTTGACTTCTGTTTTGCCTTTGATACTGATAGTAAAATGATGTTAACTCACTATAATGAGGAAAACAAACTTGAAAGCTTCATTTAAAACTCATTCACACCATAAAACACCATTGATTTCTTCATAAAAACAAGTTTTTCATCCATTCAAATAGCAAAACAGAGATGTTCCACTCTTGCATGCAAAGAAAATGACCTCCAATAGATATTTTGTGAGAAATACATGGTTTTAACTACATTGATGGTCATTTTCCTCCTTGAAAAGTACAATTTTCACTTCTTGGAGTGGAAAACAGTAAGCAAACAGTTTATTCCTGGGATTTAAACCATCATCATCATAACTATGGATCAAAATAAAGGATTTTAAGATAGAAAGAGATGAAAAGGAATTGGGCCTGTAGCTGTTGCTTCAGGTGTCGAGCAAAAAATGCTCTTTTGATATATTTGAGTAATTGTAAGCCCATTATTGGTATCAAGAACCAACATGAGCTTACAGACTCCCCTCAACAAGAATTTTGCCACACTGATTGGTAGATTCACTACCTTTTGGAGTTTGAAATGGATGATTTGAACAATGGGGAAGGGTTTTTGGGTGGATGGAGGCTTTAATGAGATTATACACTGTTTTTGGGTGTTTTATTGAGAGAGAAATGGCTGGTTTTTTTTCAGAAATAGGATGGAACCCCTCCAAAGGAGGAGTATGAGGGTTTAAATAAGGCTTTCAAGTGTAGTTTAGGACCCCTAGGGGCCATTTTAGGGGCTGTTTTAGGTTTAGACGCTCCTCCCTTGCAGGATCACCCAAAATCGCATCATAATCATTACATCCAGATTTCCCCGTTCAAATTTTAAAAATTCTGGAAAAGAGCTTCAGGCGCCTAAAGGGAAGGCTTCAGGTGCATGAAATGGATTTAGGCGCCTAAAAGGGAGTGTTTCAGGTGCATGGGCAAGGTTTAGGCGCCTAAAGGAGATGCTTCAGGTGCATGAGAAAGGTTCAGGCGCCAGAAGGAAGGTGCTTCAGGCACATGCAGATGCGCTTCAGGTGTGTGGATTGGATTCAACGACTTCTTTGGGTTTTTGGTTTGGAAGTGTTTTGGATAAATTTCAATCGTCCTTTCTAAGCTCTAAAATGTGTTTGAAAGTTCATTTTCATCATCGGGAACGCTACGGATTTTCGTAGGCCTAAATTGGGGTGTCTACAGTTGCCCTTCTTTGACGAGACTTGACATCATTAATTTGACGTGAGTGTCATCAAAGACAGAAACAGCCCAACATGTTGCCCTAGAAAATCCTAAGCCACAAATGCAAACATTCAAATCACATGGTCGTGCTTGACGAGCTGCCTACGTACCCCCTTGTAGGGATCAGACCAGCGTAGTTCTTCGGAGCATATGCAAACAAGTTGAACGGGTTTTCCTGGCCCTTGAAACAAACAAAATCACGTGAATCGACGAGCCTTCCCAGGTCGTGAAACGCTAATGAAACACATGGAGAAATCAACAACGGGTTTTCCTAGCCTGTAGAACCATGAGCTTGGTGCTAAGCATTTGATTGGCGGCTTGACATGATTGAATGCACCAGCGAGGTGGCTAGAATGATTGAGGTGACTGATCTACCAACTGGACAACGAGGTGAGGGATCTTAACTCAGAACTAATTGAAATATTATCCCATAGGACAATTGATTTAAAAGCTGTCCCGCAGGACGATTGATTGAAAAGCTGTCCCGTAGGACAATTGATTTAAAAATAGTCCCTCAGGACGATTGATTGAAAGTTGTCCCGCAGGACGATTGATTGAAAGCTGTCCCGCAGGACGATTGATTTAAAAGTTGCCCCTCAGGCCGATTGATTGAAAGCTGTCCCACAGGACGATTGATTGAAAGCTATCCCACAGGACGATTGATTTAAAAGTTGTCCCTTAGGACGATTGATTGAAAGCTGTCCCGCAGAACGATTGATTTAAAAGTTGTCCCGCAGGACGATTGATTTAAAAGTTGCCCCTCGAGATGATTGAATGAAAGTTGTCCCGCAAGACGATTGATTTAAAAGTTGTCCCTCAGGACGATTGATTGAAAGTTGTCCTGTAGGACGATTGATTTAAAAGTTGTCCCGTAGGACGATTGATTTAAAAGTTGTCCCTCGGGACGATTGATTGAAAGTTGTCCCTCAGGACGATTGATTTAAAAGCTGTCCCTCAGGGCGATTGATTGAAAGTTGTCCCGCAAGATGATTGATTTAAAAGTTGTCCCTTGATTTAAAAGTTGTCCCTCAGGACGATTGATTGAAAGTTGTCCCACAGGACAATTGATTTAAAAGTTGTCCCTCGGGACGATTGATTGAAAGTTGTCCCGCAGGACGATTGATTTAAGAGTTGTCCCTCAGGACGATTGATTGAAAGCTGTCCCTCAGGATGATTGATTTAAAAGTTGTCCCTCGGGACGATTGATTGAAAGCTGTACCGCACGACGATTGATTGAAAGTTGTCCAGCAAGACGATTGATTTAAAAGTTGTCCCGCAAGACGATTACGTGTGACTCATGCATCGACACTCGACGACAACAACAACATTCCTTCTTAAAAAGTAGGTGGCGTAATAGGGTGCCTCTTTTGGCTTACTGTTTTTCCTTTTGGCCATGGTTTGAGTTTGAGCTTAGGAAGACTTGGGTTTTGGATTGGTTTGAGGCTTTTAGGCTCCTATGCCCAGTCCTGGATTTTGGGTGTATGCTCCCCCCAGAAATGGCATTAGGCTAACATACCCCAATTTTGAATTGACGTGCCTCCACAGATGATGAACCTCAATTATGATTTTCTTTCTCGGCTCTGCTGATGGTTTTGGCAACCAACTGACCATGTACCCAAACATGGGTTCTTTGATGCGTTGAAATCATTTCCACGAGTCATGGATTGACAAGACTAAGACGACATGATTGACCTCTTGACAAAGAGGTGGATTTTTACAAGGCCGAGGAATTTGATCGGCGTTTTTTACAAGGGGGTGGACTTTGATAGACAAGGCATGAGGGATTTGATTGACCATGTTGACTTGACGTATAGGAGCAAATATGTGAATGACTTGACTGGGGTGCCTCGAGTGGGCAAAGGTCGATGGGGAAAAACGTGTTGACTCGAAGGATATGGAAGACTACGTTGACCTAACGTTCTGAAAGATGGCAAACATGCCTCACCATTGTTGTCGAAATTGTCTTGACAAAATTGGATTTTTATTTTGTGATTGTTTCACTCCATCAAGTGATGTTCATTCAAATCTACTATTTTATCAAAACACAAGATTTCTTATCATGAACCCATGCCCCAGATTGCTGATGATGCCTCATTGATTTTCCTTGAAAATGCCCCAATTTAGTGGGCTGCTGGTGAAGACCCATTGATGTGCCCCAGTTTGGATTTTTGCTTTGTATGACGCCAATGGTTGCACAATGTTTTGACTTTTCACTTTCAAGGGAGATTAAACTGTTCCCTTTTGACTTGAATTCTCACTATCAAGTTGCGCTCCTCAATTTGAAAGGACTTCATTCAGGTTATAATGGGGCCAAGACTTGGGCTCAACAAAGAAAGGGGGGAAGGCTAAAAAAAAATTCATTTTCGTTGGGTTATCAGAACTAGCAGCTATCTTAGACTTCATTTGTGCCCTTTTTGCTTTTTGGTGGGTGCTTTCTTGTGCCTCTTGTTCCTTTTGATGAGCACCTCATTTCCATTTGATTTCTCCGTTTCATTTCTTCGGTGCTTTTTATCTTGTTGTGCCTATGTGGTTGGCTTTTTTTTAATGTGTCTATGAGTCTGACACTCTCATTCTTGTGATGCTTTGAATCACGCATTTGGTACTTTCATATTTCTTATTTCACCCCAGTGTGGGGGATAGCTGCCTAGCTAGGTTCTTTTTCAAAGAAATTGATTCAGGCTCAAAGGGGCTTGCAATGGATATTTATCTAGGGAATAAAACAAAGAATGTCTTTCTTCATTTTGAATTGCGCAGCTTGATAAAGAGAACCTATGAATGCTCTAACGTTTGCCTAGATCTCATTTTGAAGTTTGATCTAGCGAGCTTTTTGCTCTAACTTTTGCCTAGGCCGCTCTTGCTGGTTTTCGACCTAGCAGGCATCTTCTGTGTCAAAGCATTGCTTCTTGATGGCGCCGCGGAATGGTCCATTGGATAATTCTCCTTGTGCAGGGCAAGGGTCCAATCAAAATTCTCCTCGTGTCTCGAAGTGATTATCATGTTTCTCAAATGATGGTGGAAAACAATTCCAAGTTGAGGGACTATTACAAAAATCCAAGTTTATGATGACAATTTCGACTCAATAGTGTGACATTGATTTTTGTTTTTTGAAATGAAGCGGCCGAACAACTAGAGGTTGCCTACGTATCCCTTTGCAAGGAATCAGGCCGTGCATAGTTCGGGGCTACAAAGTTGACCCTCTTTTTGGTCTTTTTTTTTTTTGACAACAAGACATTACAGACTTGAACATAAAAACACACAGACAAGGAAAGCAAAGACATAAATAGACACGAATTACAAACTGACTCAATCAGAAGTGAAAACTTGACTTGACACTTGAAAACTTTCAAGACTCGTGGACGATTGAACTATTGCATGGCCATCGATGGTTCATTGATTTAGCGAGGTGCTCGGTTTTGCCAGTGGAGCAGAGATGGATCCGTTATCAATGAGACCTTGTATTCTGTGACGAAGGCGTTGGCATCTCTCGGTAGGGTGTCCAGGTGTTTGGTGGTAGATGCAAAAGGTATTTGGGTTGTAGGAAGGTGAGGGACTTTGTGGAGGTGGGGTTGGTTGAAGTGGTTTGAGGAAACCAGCCATGAGAAGCTCTTTATAGACCGAGGGCAAAGGTGCAGAGAGTTGGAAAAATTTTCTTTGCCGGTTTTGAGGTCGGTTAGTTTGGGTTGGGATCCTGTTGATCGGTTCAGTTTGGTTGGGATTATTGTTGGTGGAGCTCGAAGGGGCGTTTTTAGTGGAGGTGAGGCTAATTTCATTGATGTTGGGGTTTTGTTTATGCTGAGGCGTGGGGTTTGATATGGTGTTGAATGGCAGAAGAGAGATGGTTTTATTGTCAATGAGATCTTGGATCTTGTGACGGAGGCGTTGACAATCATCGGTAGTATGGCCGGGCACTTGATGGAAGGCACAAAAGGTGTTTGGGTTGTAGTAAGCTGGGAGCTTTTGAGGTAGAGGAGTTGGAGGGAGTGGTTTGAGAAGATCGGCCATGAGAAGCTCCTCATAGACCAAGGACATGCGTGTGGGGAATTGAGAGAATTTTCTTGGTTGGTATTTGGGCTGGTTGATTTGGATTGTGGTCGTGGTTGGTTTGGCTTTACTGATGGTGCTGGTTGCGAAGTTGGGGTTGATATTTGTGGAGCTGGGGGTGGCATTTGCATTGTTGTTGTTGGTAAATAGTGTGTTGTCCTTCTCAGAGTAGACCTTTTCGCCTTTTGGACTGAGGTTGTCTTTTTCGACGTCCAAGTGGTGCATTTCCACATCTCTGGTGCCAATGAAATTTTCGAAGCCTATGGGTTTGAATCCTTCCATGATAGATTCCTCTAGTTCAAATATCTTGGCCAAAGCTGCTGCCATTTCTGGGTTTTTTTCGGGTCGTTGGAGGTTCTCTTGGACGTGTGGGAGACGGTCACGGATGTCTTGCACCATGATCATGAGCTGGGTGATTTGATTGCCCAGGTTGTTCACAGCCATCTTGAGCCCCTCGATTTCAGCCGGAACATCCATGTCTTGAGGTTTTGGGTTGAGTCAGCTCTTGTTCGAGAAGTTATAAGGTTTCTTCTTTGGACCAACGACATGGAACTGACAGTAAAGCAAAAAGGTCAAGCTCAGATTATGCCCCTAGTTTTATTGAAGGAAATGTTGTGCATGTGTTGTTGTCGTGTCGTTCTAAGATCTAGATTACCGGTCTCGGTCTCACTTAAGAGATTGCACGGATGTTCGAAACAACAATCACGGGTAAGTCGTTACAGGCAAGTTAAATTCCAAGTGTCGTGGAATCAGAGCAAATCTCCTTTTGGACCATTCGAGACAGAGCAATAAGGTTGTTGAAATTCGGATACAAATGCACCTAAGGCTAGCCCGAGACGCGGGGAGCCGTTCAAGCATGGCAAACACTGGAGGTATCTCAAACTCCTTGGATTTAAAGTCTCCTAGACTGACATCTATCCCTATAGATTTTGCTACCGGTTTCGATCTCACTTAAGGCATTGTACGGATGTTTTGAAACAACAACCACGGGTAAGTCGTGTAGGGCAGGTTAAATTTCAAAAGTCGTGGAATCAGAACGAATCTCCTTTTAGACCATCCGAGACAGAGCAATAAGATTGTTGTAATCCAGATGCAAATGCATTTAAGGCTAGCTCGAAACACGGGGAGCCGTTCGGGCACGGCAGACACCGGATGTATTGCAAACTCCATGGATTTAAAGTCTCCTAGACTAATATGTATCCTAAGGTTGGTCTACCGGATCCGAATCTCACTTAAGGCCATTGCACAGAAGATTTTTCAACACCCCGGGTAAGCCATTACTCGGCAGGTTAAATTCCAAACTTTGTTGGAATCAGAGCCAATCGCTTTTCTTGACCATCCGAGACAGTGCAATTTGGGTGTTGTAATCCAGATACTAATGGCCTTAAGGCTAGTTTGAAACACGGCGGCCGTTCGAGCACGACCAACACCGGAGGTATCTCAAACTCCATGGATTTTAAGTCTCCTAGACTTGACCCAACAGCTTTGGAAGGTTGCCCCAATCCTCAAGTTTTCTTTTAAGTAACAAATCCTTGATATTGAACAAACAGATTTGGGAGAAGACAACTTATACAGATTTTTCGCAAGAATCTAAATTTGGATATTTAGGAGTGATTATCCCTAATCTCAGGATAATTACCCTTAAATCCATTTAGATTATTGTTAAGAATCTGACCGTTCAAATTTTTTCACGTCCGGTCGTCCTAAAGACTAGCTTGTAAGAACAATGCGCATTTGGAATGCACGACTCATCATCGAGCCAAGGCAACCTTCTACTAACTATCGGGAACCTAAATTATGCTATACTAACGGCACACAGGACACGGACAACTATATACACAAATGCCAGTGTATATGGGTATGCAATGTGGCATGCTGAAGAAAATAGTAACACATAGCACACAGCAGGGTGGATCACATAATCCTAACACATGGGTTGGTCACCTAGGGTGGGGTTCTACGGTTATCTATATGCAAAGGCAGATTTTGGTTTAAAAAAGGGTACCCCGAACTCAAAGCCAAAGCTGTCTCCCACCACCAAGGATTCCGCAAGGTGATGGTAATAGCGACAATTGTGACTTATCACGGTCGGGGGGTGCTGAGCATTTCGGGATTCCCCGTGCGGGACTGCCGAAACACGTCAGCGAGGCTAGGAACAATGCATGTGCATTGCAAAAAGTTTAGAAACAAATGTTTTTTAAAAATCCCTTAAACACTTTTCAAGTCTAGCTCTCTAAATTAATGCATATTTCAAAGTAATTACACAAGTGTAATTAAATAAAAATATACATTAACCAGATTTCCCAGTGGAGTCGCCAGCTTGTGGACACCCCGCAAAAATTCTCCAAGTTTCAAAAATGGTTTGGAAATTATGATTTTGATTTTAGAGTCGCCACCCGGTTTCAAGGACTGTACCCGAGAAACCGATTTTTCAAAAATGACTCTTTTGCAATTACTCTGGAAAAAGCTTTTACCGACGAATCGTTACCAAAATTTCTCGGGTTTGGGAGCTAAGTTACGAGGGGGGGAAGGTTTTTAAGGCACCCCGCTCGCTCAGCTATGGAAACTGGTCTCTACTTAGTACTCAAGGGATTTGAGAAAAACATTTATTTCATAAACTCAAACACATAAGCAACATAAAGAAAACAAGTTTGTAAGAATCATTACAATTTATTGTATGAAAGTGTATGCTTGTGAATGTGTGGATGACATCAACATGAATGTATAATGACATAAATATTAGTAGCAGCAACTACAAACTATGAATAAAATGAAATAGAAACTTGTTTTGAAACCCTTTTTTGCAAAATCAAATCAAGCATTCTTGTTTTCTTTCAAGCACCTGAAGGAATGTTTCAAACGCCCGAAGCTGAGAGGATTAGGCGCCTGAAGCTACTGCTTCAGGTGCCAGGAGCTAGTTCTTCAGGTGCTTACTCAAACTCATTTTCACCACTGTTTTGCCATTGAAAATGGTAGAATAAACTATTTGAGACCCTTTTTAGAAAATCCAATATGATTCTTCTACTTTCCTTCAAGCACCTAAAGGTATGTTTCAAACGCCTGAAGCTGAGAGGATCAGGCGCCTAAAATGGGCTTTAGGTGCCTAAAGCTACTGCTTCAGGTGCCAGAAGCTACTGCTTCAGGTGCTTGATCAAACCCACTTTGACTTCTGTTTTGCCTTTGATACTGATAGTAAAATGATGTTAACTCACTATAATGAGGAAAACAAACTTGAAAGCTTCATTTAAAACTCATTCACACCATAAAACACCATTGATTTCTTCATAAAAAAACAAGTTTTTCATCCATTCAAATAGCAAAACAGAGATGTTCCACTATTGCATGCAAAGAAAATGACCTCCAATAGATATTTTGTGAGAAATACATGGTTTTAACTACATTGATGGTCATTTTCCTCCTTAAAAAGTATGATTTTCACTTCTTGGAGTGGAAAACAGTTTATTCCTGGGATTTAAACCATCAGCGTCATAACTATGGATCAAAATAAAGGATTTTAAGATTGAAAGATATGAAAAGGAATTGGGCCTGAAGCTGCTGCTTTAGGTGTCGAGCAAAAAATGCTTTTTTGATATATTTGAGTCATTGTAAGCCATATTGGTATCACGAACCAACATGAGCTTACTGATTCCCCTCAACAAGAACTTTGACACACTGATTGGGTAGATTCACTACCTTTTGGAGCTTGAAATGGATGATTTGAACAATGGGGAAGGGTTTTTGGGTGGATGATAGAGGCTTTAGTGAGATTATACACTGTTTTTGGTTGTTTTCTTGAGAGAGAAATGACTGGGTTTTTTTTCTTCAGAAATAGCATGGACCACTCCAAAGGAGGAGTATGAGGGTTTAAATAAGGCTTTCAAGGGTAGTTTAGGCCCCGTAGGGGCCATTTTAGGGGCTGTTTTAGGTTTAGACGCTCCTCCCTTGCAACATCACTCAAAATCGCATCATAATCATTACATCCAGATTTCCCCGCTCAAAATTTAAAAATTCTGGAAAAGAGCTTCAGGCGCCTGAGGCTTCAGGTGCATGAAATGGGTTTAGGCGCCTAAAAGAGAGTGTTTCAGGTGCATGGGCAAGGTTTAAGGCGCCTAAAGGAGATGCTTCAGGTGCATGAGAAAGGTTCAGGCGCCGGAAGGAAGGTGCTTCAAGCACATGCAGATGCGCTTCAAGTGTGTGGAATGGATTCAACGGCTTCTTTGGGTTTTTGGTTTGGAAGTGTTTTGGATAAATTTCAATCGTCCTTTCTAAGCTCTAAAACGTGTTCTTAAGTTCATTTTCATCATCGGGAATGCTACGGATTTTCGTAGGCCTAAGTTGGGGTGTCTACAATAATGGACAGGGGGACTTCTACAGTGAACACGGAGCCGGAGGAGATGCCGAGATGGAGATTAACCAGGAGGAGGAACTTGCGGAGCCGTAGAGCCTACCCGGTCTGCCTTTTTGTTATCTGTGAAGGACAGAATATTTGTATTAGACTTTTTATTATTATTATTACTGTTTAAGTATTTCGGTTGTAATAATAATTAACGTTTCTGAAAATATGGGGCGTTACAGATTGTTCCAAAAAATTGACTTATTGCGATTTAATTAGAGACATAAGAATGCAAGTATTGTATACATACAAATTATTGAAAATTGTTCATGTAGTTAACGTCAAGTCTCGATTTCATCTATGTAGTTTCAATCGTTTGCAATTAGCCTTTATAGTTTCCAATTTATATGGCTTTGATCAAATTAATAATGCCTATTAATAAAAGAGACAAAAAGAGTAAATTTTTTTAGTCATCCCTATAGTTCACCTCAAGTCTCGATTATATATATATATATATATATATATATAAGATAAACTTCCAATAAGGGTCCCTTATTGAAAAATACCATGCGGACCTAGCCTTTTTTTGTGTTTCCGGACCAAATTTTGACGATCCGAACCGTTCAATGTTTTTAAAATGCATTTTTAAGGGCCTCCGTGAGGATTCGTCCAAAAAAAATACCCAGAAGGACTTCATCCGATCAGTTTTGGTTAAAAATGCTATATATAACGTTTTTAACCAAAACTGATCGGATGAAGTCCTTCCGGGTATTTTTTTTGGACGAATCCTCGCGGAGGCCCTTAAAAATGCATTTTAAAAACATTGAACGGTTCGGATCGTCAAAATTTGGCTCGGAAAGGCGAGGTCCGCATTTTAACTTCAATAAGGGACCCTTATTGGAAGTTTATCCTATATATATATATAAATATACTTTTGCGTTATTCGTCTAAAAAAATTGAATACAAACAAATTTTTTATACAAAAAGTCTATCTGTTTTGGATTATTTTGTTCTTAATGAACTTTTTTAAGGTTTGGATTTGTTATTTTTTAGATTTCTCTCTTCAAGGTGAACCAATAAGGGGGAGTTAAATAGACATCCTATACAAATAAGATCTTTATGATACCATCCTGGACGTTTTGAATAGTTATGATTCCATCATAAACAAAGAGAATATATTAATAGATTTTGCAAAAATAGTAGTCCTGTAAAACATCCAAAAAGACTCCCATTCTTTTGTTTCTCTCACTTGCCAGTTACGTGCCATTTCCCCTTCTAATTTCTCGAATGGTTACAGTAACACTTCCATCCAAAAACCATCCCATATCCCATCCCAACCTCCCCAATCCCTAATTTCACGGGGAGAAAATCTCTATTTACACAAATCGTCCCATTCCACCATCCCATTCTCAGTGATTTCCGGAAACCCCACCCATTACCCAATACCCACCACCCCATTACCGAGATTTGGTACGATGGAGATTAACCCTAGATTGGTGGCGATGCGGCAATTGGTAAGAAGAATAGGACGGCGGAATGGAGTGAGTTCATCACCGGATAAAAACCCCTAACAAGTAGACGGCATAGTTGTTCCGGCCATGGCTCGTAAGTTGTTTTCATCGATTTACAATCATCCATGTTTTTTCCTCTTTTTGCCTACAAATCGATGGAATTCCTCAACTCCATATTCGAACTGGAATGATTTTTATGGTTGTAGTTTCTGTGTTCATTCAATCCTTGGGGTTTAACATCTTATTTGCACCTGATTTGAGGATTGGTAGGGTTTATCATCGTATTTGCACCCAATTAGAACATTGGTTTTATATGCTGCGAAGGACCATGGAATATTGATTTTCCATGTTTATGGACTGTTGAATGGTTGCCATTTGCAGGAAATTGGTAGCGTTGAAGTTTTCATGGAATATTGATTTTCCATTTCCATTTTTGTTAAATTTTAGTCAAAATATTTTTTATCACGCATTCATCTTGATAAGAGTAATCTAAAAAGTATAAAATTATGACCAAATAAAAATAATTCACTGAAACGATAAAATAAATTATAAAATTTTTGCGTTATCTTTTTTTTTTTTTCTTTAACTTGGTCCATATTTTATTCATAACTTCCCCTCGAATGGTTGCTATCAAAGAATTTGACAAAAAGTTTAACAAAATTACCGAAACACCAAAATATATAGCAGGTATCTTTAGAAATAGTTAATTTTTACAAACTCGACGTATATTGTTTCCATTTGCATTCGGAAACGGGGTGTGTGCTGTCTATGCGTGCTGACCCAATCCAGACCATCTGTGCTCGGCGATCAATATCGCAGATTAGTTCGGTAATTGACTAACTACACTAGGAAATTAATGTAATACCCCTAGTAGATTGGCAAGTGTAACCATCCCAATTGAAAATAAGTTATAACAAATGGCCTAATTATAAGTCACGGAATTAAAAGTTATTTCTGAAAATAGGGCACCATAGAAAGCGACAATCCCGCTGATAATTAAATGGTTAGTTTAGTGGTCACATGCATGGCGCTGTCAAAAGTGACCAATATGATAATAATCCAAGGAAAAGCAATTAATTGTTACGAACTTCAGATCATATAAAGCGGTATTGGGATAGTGAAGCGAAAGTTAATGCGTCATCAATCATCCGGTTAATTCTAGACTCAAAAATTGACCAGCACCTTTTGATTAACTTGAGTTCCAATTGAAGTAGGCAGAGAAGGAGCTAGAGGGGGCTACTAGGGGCGGTCATTCCTGTAACAAAAAAAAAAAAAAAAACCTCTAGTATTATATAGGGAAAAAAAAATTTCCTATGAATTATATAGGCTAGGCTCGCCCCTACAAAGTATTTGAAAAAAAAAAAAATTCTCCTACGTAGTGAAATTCCTAGTTCCCTCCCTGCCTAGGGTGGATCTATGCCTATGATAGGGTGGGCTATAGCCCAGGTAAATTACAAAAAAGATTAAATATTTACATGTAAAAAAAATTTTCAATAAAAGATCTACATGGTTAGCCCTTGTAAATATTCAATTATATGGATTAGCCCAGGGTAAATTCGATTCCTAGATCCGCCATTGGTCCCTGCTTGTGAGAAGGTTTCAAAATTCAAAGTGGTCGGAGTATTATTCATCCTCTTTTCCGTGAATACAACCGCACCGCTGATATTTTGGCCAAGTCATCTTTATCTTTGCATCTTGGGGGCTCAAGGTGTGTGCCGTGCATAGGTGCACGGCACACACCCGTGTCTTGGTTTTTTTTTATTTTTGAGCAACCAAAACATATCATATATATCATTGAAAATAGATAAAGTACAGCCAATCAAACATCCATAAAGCCCAACAACAACAAAAACAAAGAAAAGCATAACCAAGACTCAACCCAACTCATGAGCCCACCTCTCAAAGCGGTCACTGTAATACCCCAGGTTTGGGGGTAGATGGTGTTTAGTCCCACATTGGTTGTTTAGATGAGTTATCTTGGATATATAACAAACCATGTGGGCTACTACTAGTACCTTGGGCTTAAGCATTTTGGGTCATGTGGTGTGGCAAGTGGATCAAATCAGGGTATTGGGCCAGTGGTCTACGTGGGGCGTTACAAATGGTATCAGCGCCCCGCCCTGGTCCAAGTGGTGGGTAGGATGCGCTCTGCCACCACGGACACCAGGGGAGGTAACTGGGACTATGCAACGAGGACGTTGCATCCCTAAGGGGGGAAGATTGTAATACCCCAGGTTTGAGGGTAGATGGTGTTTAGTCCCACATTGGTTGTTTAGATGAGTTATCTTGGATATATAACAAACAATGTGGGCTACTACTAGTACCTTGGGCTTAAGCATTTTGGGCCATGTGGTGTGGCTTGTGGATCAAATCAAGGTACTGGGCTAGTGGTCTACGTGGGGCGTTACAGTCACGCCTAAAACTCAAAATCCTCTTAGACCGCAAATTCAAAGGGCCAGTAAGTAGCAGTGTCTTGAAGGCCATCTCCAACCATATCAACTGAGGAGCTCTCAAAACTAGGCAAAGGTTGTACAGGTATTAGAGAAAAAGACACACAACTGAGCTGGGATGAAGAATCTGTTTCCATCTAGGTGGAGCTAAGAGGTGCTGACTCTTCCTTCATCATAACATTAATTATTCGTCTGCCCACTATGATCTCCCCCCTGTGAGAACTCCTTGACTTTAACTTCAACAACCGATTGACTCGGCGAATGGAAGAACCGAAACTTCTTGCCCGTGACAGCTGAAACCCCTTAGCCATCGAAAAACACAGCAGTCCACACACAGAGTACAAGCGGACTCGGTATCCCCAAGACGAAACAAAGAGGCAGTAAACAAATATTACAACCGTTGTTATATTTTAGTTGGAATAAGAATATGCACAAATAACCGGACAATGTTTTTGTTAATCTAATTATTGCCTTTCTTACCAAAAGAATGGCTTAAAGCGAGTTCAACCGTTGATAAGGACAATTTTTCAATAGTGGCTATAATTTTCCTTAAAGGAACCGTGTTTCATGGAAAGTTGGTATTGGTAAGAAATCGCATTTATAGTACTGCTTTTTTCATACCATGAAGTCAAGTGTGGTACTGTTTAGTGCGT
Source organism: Vaccinium vitis-idaea (assembly GCA_963854785.1). Lineage (NCBI taxonomy): Eukaryota > Viridiplantae > Streptophyta > Magnoliopsida > Ericales > Ericaceae > Vaccinium > Vaccinium vitis-idaea. Next base: position 24,323,779 of record OY978218.1, read on the forward strand.
CCTGACCCCCACTGCTTTTTACCTTTGGCATGGCTTAGTTTTTTAAATGATTTTAGCAACCCAGTTGCTAAAATCAATCATGATTTTAGCAAATTAGTTCATCAAATGCTAAAATCATGGTTGATTTTAGCAAGTCTGTTAACTCTTAGGATACCTCAAGTGATAAGTGATAACATGAATGAATTTTAAATACAGACATCGTGAGTTTAAAACTTCGCAACCTCTTTGCGCAGGCTACGAGAGATAAATTTTTTATGAATCTCCTAATCCTAGCAAGAATGACCTGCTTTTGACGGGGCCGAGAAATGAAATAATTGAGTTGCACTCAAGCTGGCCCAAATACCCCTAAAAAATTTAATATCTAGAAATTAGAGACTTTGGTCCATTGAATAAAATTGTTCGGTGTTATCGTTCCGGTTTTTTGTAAGTTATTGTCAGATTCAAGTCAAACTTATGGGACTAATTGTTCATCTTAACAAATAGAATCCAAAAGTAAAAACATCAACAAATCTCCGAAAAAGTTTGCTAAAGTTGAAAGAAGTCTAAAGTTTCAAAAAACCGAAAAAAGTTTTAAAAAGACGAATTTCTAATGTTTGTGGTGTCTTTAGTTTCATCTCATCTTGACTTTTATCAATTTCAGTTTATATTTCTATACTTTTCCCATTACTCTTGTCATTACGATTGGTTAATGTAAAAAAAATAAATAAATAACAAAAAACTAATAATAAAGCACTAAATGACAATAGCACCCATTGTCATTAGGGGAAAAAAAAAATACGCATATGTCGAGAAAGGTAGAGAGAGGTTGGAGGGTAAAATTTTTGATAAGCTTGCGTCCGATACCCTAAAAGTTTTCTTTTATGAGGAACACAAGGAGATAGATTTGTTAAAATAATTTTATAACACCTAGAAAATTTTGAGTATAAAAACTGCAATAAAGAAACTTTTAAGCCTCGAGTGTCTTGACGGGCCAGTCGGCTCGAATCCGGATTAGTCGGGGCCAATGTGGTTACCGGACACCGGATGGTCTTTACCAAAAAAAAGACCAACTCCTTGTACAAATAGCTCTAAATGAGCTATGAACTTGTATACTAAAAATTAAGACCTACTTGTATCAAATTATAGTATACGATGGGATATGGTTTTTGTCGTATCCTACATATTTGATGTTATACTGCAAATTTTGGAAATCAATTGACAGACATAAAAGCAGAATTTGGACAAGGAAATTAACAATCTAGAATTGGGATGGACACGCCTTGGGCACGAAAAGATTATAATGCTACAAATTTGTCAAATTTAATTAAGATACCTGGTAATCTTCAAAAACTCGTTAGTCTAGGTGCATGTAGGTTGACCTCAATACTTGATCATGAAGAAAAAATATTAACTTTTCAAATTTTCTTGTTTGAGAAGGGGAAAAAAACAAGACATAGAAGTGCTAAGAAAGATGCTACGGCGAAAAAGCAATAAACCAGATTTTTGGTTTATTCGTCTTATCTTTATTCAAAAAAATTTACATTTGTTAGTTTTTCGTCAAGTTTTCGTGCATTATTAATTTGTCTAGACAAAAAGAACCTAAAAAGTATCAAATTATGGTCAAAATTAAATTTTTGTGGAATAAAGCCAAAATTAATCTAATGATCCACATATTTTTTAATTTATTAAAAAAATTATTTTTGACCTTAATTTTATACTTTTTAGATTTGTCTCATCGAGACAAATCAATAATCCACGAAAACTTAACGCAAAACTAACAAATGTAAAAAAAATTTGAATTAAAACAAAACGAATAAACTAAAAAATTGATTTTTGTTTTTTTGCCAAACAACCCAAGTTTATTCACCCCATCTCATATATTGCTTAGGTGTCTAGTCTGGATATAAAAGGAAGGAACACAGCATCGCTTTTCCTTTAAAAAGGAGGAAATGAGGAACAACCAAACATGTCACTTTTTCAATTCCCTTTGATCATAAAAGATGCTTGGAGAGAAAGAGTTGCGTGTAGTCTTAATTAACTGTTCTTCGGCCATTAAATTGTTCACCCTTCTCCAATATGTCTTTTATTGAAGGATTTTTTGTAATTTGATGGAACATTAACTCCAAGAAATTGGCCCGGCAGTCTTCACTTGAGACGTAAGAGTTTATTCCCTCTTAAATTTTCAAGTTCGTCCTTGCTAGTGATTCTTGGAGCCACTTCAATTCACGTGTAAGCATGAAAATAATTGTAGAGCTAGATTAGTCTGAAGTGCGCAGTAGCTAAACTACAACACCCTACATTACCAAAATAAAAAGGAATCCAGGATTCCTATAGCGCCCCCGCACTATAGGGGTGTAGCATCCATCTCAGCCGTTCAAAAATGTTTTCATGAGAGTTTTATTTAAAATTTAGACCATTAATTACTGAGATGGACAGTTGAGATGAGCGCTACAAGGACCCCAAATCAACATAACAAAATAGCGGAACTTAAAAAGAGGTTAAAAATGAGCATGAATATTCAATTGAGCCCAACTACCAACTGTCCTGATTTTCACTTGCAATCCATATTAAATTCGCACAGTAACACTATACCAGCCAATATGACACATCTCCCAAATGGACTTGGGCCAGTTACCGAAAATTGTGTCATTGAGTTTCCTAAAGTTAGTCACAGTGTTAAATGTTTACTTTCCAAATCTGTCTTTATTCAATTTTTTTTTAAATCTCGTTAGTCTAGGGGCATGCAGGTTAACCTAAATATCCGATGATAAAGAAAAAAATAAACTTTCAAATTTTGTTGTATGAGAAGGTAAAAAACAAGAATTAATTAAGTTTATTCACCCATCTCATAGATTGCTTAGGCGTAGATGTAAAAGGAAGGAACAAAGTATAGCTTTTCAATAATATTTCCTTTTTTTTCTTTTTTGTGTCATTCGCCATTCCTAATCTATTACATGGGAGGAGAATGGAACTCGATCCCGAGATACAGTGTGGGGCATCCAAGAAATCTACTGCATGAAGTGGCGTAGCCAGAAAATTATTCCAGTGAGGGCACAATTCATAAACGCCAGTACTTTGTTGTGCAAAAAAAAATCTATTCTTAAAGAATCTAACATGTCTTGATTTTCATTTGAAATAAGTCTCGCTTGACTTACGTTTTATAGAAAAAATTTCCTCTTAGTCTATTTGGTGGACACCTTGGCTTCCAAGGGGGAGGTCTGAGATTCGAGTAAGTAGAGGTATGAAGTTCGGTAAACACGTTATAGTTTCGAGGCAAAAATTCAGTGAATTGAGACTTGTTTGTGAATAATTAGTTATTCAGTGGTTCTGGAGCATTGCCACGTGATGACCTAACACCCTTCTCCATCACTTTTTTTTAATCCACCTTATCACATATTCAGGTAAAACTCATATATTTAGTCTTGAGTTTCACACAAATATGCGTAGGAAAATGATATTATAACACCAAGTAATGGCGCCCCAAGAGCACTAATTAGTTTTTTGAATAAAAACAAGTGATGTACCAATTTATATTTTTCTACAAAAAAAAAAATTTCCTCCCAAAAATCTAGTGTGGGCACAGGCCCACACTGGTCTATATGTGGCTCTGCCACTGACCGCATGAGCTAGCCACTACTTGCAATAATAATATTTCCTTTAAAAAGGAGTAAAGTGATGATCAACCAAACATGTTACTTTTTCAATTCACTATTTTCTTTGATCATAAAAGATGCTTGGAGAGAAAGAGTTGCGTATAGTCTTAATTAACTGTTCTTTTAAGCCATTAAATTGTTCACCCGTCACTAGGATGTTTTTAATTCAAGGATTTTTTGTAATTTGATGGAACTTAACTCTAAGGATTGGCTTGGTAATCTTGGCATGAGATTTAGGAGTTTACTCCCTTTTAAAGTTTCAAGTTCGATTCTCTTTACAAGTGACTTTTGGAGCAATGTCACCTCACATGTAAGCGTGGAAAAGATAGTAGAGATAATTGGATGTGCATAGATGCTAATCAGGACACCGTGCATTACCGAAAAAATTTGGTGAAACTTACAAAGAGGTTAAAAGTGAGCAGCAAAATATTCAATTAAGCCCAACTACCATCCTAAACTTTCACTTGCAATCCATATTGAAGTCGCACTAACACTATACCAGCCAATATGACATCTGAAATGGACTTGGGCCAGTTACCGAAAATTCTGTCTTTTCCACTAACTCAACATCTCCATGGTAGACAATCCAATGTTAAACCTCAAGTAATCATTAAGTAGCTAGCTGCTTACTCATTGCCTTCACGCACGTTGTTATCACATAGGATCACTTATATCTCATTCGTAACCATTCAACAAGTATTGTTTTCAGAAAAAAATAATTTTTTTTTGTTAAACTTTGTTTAGCTTTCACTAAAATATTTTTGGTATTCTCTCACAAGTCATTCTCCATACATACATAAATTGATTTGACCTAGTAGTTCCCAAATACCGAAAATAGAACAGTGAAAACTCACTCGTAATGTCATTGAGAACATTCACAGACATGATACGTTGAGAGTACCTGATAATTTTCTTTACTCTATCTTCATGATCCCCACTAGGGCTGTAAATGAACCGAGTCGTTTGTGAACTGTTCGAGGCTCAACTTGGTAAAAGCTCGTTCGAGTTAGATTCAAGTACTAAATGAACTGCACTTGAGCCTTAAGTTTAGGCGCTCATTTAATAAAGGATCCAAACCTAAACCTAATAGTATTCGACTCGGTTATGCTTGCAAACCTATATATATATATAGCCCACAGTTGTTTGAATTTCATATATAACATTGAATATCACATATAACATTGAATATCACATATAACATTGTATATGTATAAACTTTTGCATGTACATAACAAAAAATTTACAACTTGTACAAGTTTAAACTTTAAAAGTATTATAAACTTAAATTTTAATATGTTTTTCATAATTTTATATATGTATGAACTTATTTATGTACGAAATTAAATTTTTATTTGAAGCTCTGTAGACATGTATGAGAGTATATAAAAACCTAACATTTTTTACTCGTTCAGGCTTGTAAACAAGTTCGAGTTCGACTCAAACCTATGCAAGTTCGGCTCGCGCTCGGCTCATCAAATTTTCATTAAGCACAGGTTTAGCTTGGATTCGCTTCAAACATAATGAACGAACCTGAACATTCTAAAGCTCGACTACTCAATTCGGCTCATTTGCATAGTCCCCACTTCCCCCCTCACCACTTCTATATAAACACCCCCACAATACAACCTCAGCACACCCACACTCAAACCCCCATACACACACTCTCTTAACACTTTTGATAAGAAAGAGTTCCATTTTTATCTTCAAGAAATGGCTAGGTCGTCAGAAATAGTGGTGAAGAAGGTAGCATGTGTGATGGTGGTAATGTGCATAGTGGTTGCTGCACCCCACGCCGAGGCGGCGATAACGTGCGGCACGGTGGTGTCAACCCTTGCCCCATGCATCTCCTACTTAAAGAGCGGTGGTGGGGCCGTGCCGGCGGGCTGCTGCAACGGGATTAGATCCCTAAACAGCGCGGCTAAGACCACACCTGACCGTCAGACGGCGTGCAAGTGCATTAAGTCTGCTGCAGGTGGCATCTCTGGTATCAATTACAGCCTCGCTTCTTCCCTCCCTGGAAAATGTGGTGTCAATCTTCCTTATAAGATCAGCCCTTCCATTGACTGCTCCAAGTACTCTCTCCCTCTCTCTTTCTCTCTCTCTCTCATGATAGTGCTATGTACATAACCATACATTCCATAATAATCTCATAAATTTGCTCTTCATACATTTTAACACAAGACTTGCGAAAGTAATTTTCTTTATTATAACAGAATGTCCACATAATTCCTTAAATGTGGTTTTCAGATGCAAGATTTCCAAAAAAAACCACGGCTGGCTCAGAGTTTTGAGGGTTCGATGTGAACTTTTCAAGTGGACCTTTTATGTTATTCAATATTCATACATAGAAAACTCAACGAAATAAAGTTAACTCTAATGAGAAACATTATATTTATTCGGAAATATAGGGAAAAAAATTGATGACCGCTCAAGTAATTGAAAAGGCATTGCTTAAACTTCAGTTAACACCCAAGACTGGTTTCCTGAGAGTGTTTGGAGTATTTGAGCGTCCACATGAAAAACATTGAGAAAAAACTGGACAATTCGGAATTGAGTGTTAGATCGGTGTCCAGAGAATATTGGATGGACACTCAAATACATTGAGAAAAAACTAGACAATTAATTCAGAATTAAGAGTTTTTTTTTTTTAAATAGTTTTTAAAAATTCACGATCACTGCAATAGATAACCAATACGTATCCCCAAAAACGTTACAGCCTGACTACTACCATTACTCGTCTCAATCCCAATAACTTCATTTAAAACCGTATATCCAGTTTATTAATTAATCCAATACTAAAACAATCTTTTACTAGATGCGCGCGTTAGGCCAGACTCGATTTTATTACTTTGAGCACAATAACCCCCAATTGTACTCTCAATCGAACGCCGATTAAGTAGAGTTTGTTTTCGATAAGTAATATAGAGTTTGAACATCGTGGCCGCCTGTGATGTAGCTATATACCTTTTTACTTCTCATTTTTCTATTTTATCAAATGTTGTATGTACTTGTTTTAAATCGACAACTGCTATACTATGTTTTTCATACAAATTATATACAGCTAACTGCATGTATCTGTGATTTTTGTGACATTATGTTTTTGCAGAGTGCAGTGAGATCGATGTTGATGGACGTACGGAGTATCTAGAAGGGTGTATCGAATATCTAGCTATGGCTAGAGAAAGAAAGAAGCATATAGACTTCATTAAATGAATAATAGAAGCCCACATGGGTTACTGGGTTCCATTACTTAATGGCGTCTACGTAACTCTTTGTATTGCAACTGTTTGATGATACTCCGTATACATTATTCTATGTTGCAATTCTCTCTCTCTCTCTCTCTCTCTCTCTCCAATAATTTCACCAAACACAACACAAATAACCCAATTTTCTTGTTACCGGGGGTGTGGGAATACTATTATGTGGTCTATGTTTGTTATTAGGTAGTGGTTTTATGCAATTGGTTTCATGACTTGCTCAAATAGTGAATATTTTTCAACCCCGCTGCGTCGAAACCACTAAAAACTCAACCGACCCGCTGGTTTTAAAGGTCGGCTATGAATGTAAAAATTGTTAACCCGTCAATTACAAGTTGATTGAAAAAATAGTCAAATACTCTTCACCCGCCCAAGCCAATCCATACACACCCCTCAATGCTACTTCTACTTTCAGTGTTAGGTGAAAATATTGGTGAAACTGACATGTTTGTATTGCAACTGTTTGATGATACTCCGTATATATTATTCTATGTTGCAACTCTCTCTCTCTCTATCCAATAATTTCACCAAACATAACACGTTGAGGCATTGAAAATTGGAACTAGTACCAGCCAACACAAATAACCCAATTTTCTTGTTACCAGGGGTGTGTAAAACTACTACGTGGTCTATTTTTGTTATTAAAAGTAGTGGTTTTATGCAATTGGTTTAATGACTGGCTCACTCAAATAGTGAATATTTTTTCAACCCGCTGTGTCAAAACCATTAAAAAATCAACTAACCTGCTGGTTTTAAAGGTCGGTGAGTCGCCTATGAATTTAAAAATTGTTAACCAGCCAATTACAAGTTGATTGAAATTAAAATATATACTCTTAACACACGGCCGGGTTAGCAATAATAGTTAACTGGTAAATAGAACCTCAGGAAGCTTTGGTTTGGAATTCTACTTCTACTTTCAGTGTTAGATTATTCCATAAACCCAATTTTAATTGGATCCTGCTAGTAAATGGTGAAATTGATAAGTCTACCAGCCAATCCATTGGGCCTGATACATGAGTATAAAAAATAAAAATTGTACGAATACATATTCTTGACAATGACTGAGAGGCAGGGCCAGCCCTGAGCTAAGGCACACGAGGCGGGCGCCTTAAGCCCCCGAATTTTTGCTCAAAATTAGGGCCCCAAATAAGTATAGCCAGATAAGTTATATATATATATATATATATATATATATATATATATATATATATATATATATATATATATATACCGTGGGGTTCAAGTCCACACCTCCCGTTAATAAGAAAAAATGGTGTTTTTTTGTGTTGCAAATGTTTTTTGGAAAATCCGAGCCGTCCAATGTGTTCAGAAGGTGTTTTCAATGGTCCACGCGGAAAATCTTCAAAAAAAAATACCGGGAAGGGCTTGATCCAAGCAGTTTTTCGCAAAAACTGTATTTATATATTTTTGTGAAAACTGCTTGGATCAAGCCCTTCCCGGTATTTTGTTTTGAAGATTTTTCGCGTGGACCCTTGAAAACACCTTCTGAACACATTGGACGGATCGGATCGTCAAAAAAATATTCGGATCATGGAGGTCCGGAAACGGGATTCCCGCACTAGAACCGGATGGTATATATATATATATATTAAATATATACTTATGCAACAAATAAACTAGATAGTCCAGCGGAAATGCTTAATTTTGTTATCTAATAGGTACACGGTTCAATTCCTGAGGCCTCTCTTTTTCTTTGACAATAAGAATATTTTTTTCCCTCACAAATTCATCTTAGGCCCCTAGAATCTCAGGGCCGACCCTGCTGAGAGGTTGGTTGAAGACCCCAGTAGAAACTGAAGTCTTCCTACTACTGTTCCAACCATAGTGGACGACTCCCAGTAGAAACTGAAGTCTTCGCTTCTTGCCAATAGCTTTTTAAAAATCGAGAGGCGGAGAGGTAGGTTAAGATCTCGCGAGAAGAAGTTGCTCAATGCATTTCTTTTCCTACTGTATTTTACTGATTTCATTTTGTATCCCAATTCTTTCGTGATGAATGAAATTATTTTTGCCGATCAAAAATTTAAAAAAAAAAAAAAACTGAAGTCTTCGCTAGTTAGAGGGTGTTTGGGAGCCTACTTTTTAGCTTTTGATTTTTGACTTTTTGGCTTTTTGGCTTTTGGTCAAAATGAGTTTTGGATGTGGGAGGAGTGTTTGGGAGAAATGTGCAGAATGTGTTTTGGAAAGGGAAAAGGAGAAGTAGAAATCAAAAAGTAGGGGTGAGGGTGTTTTTGATTTCTGGCTTCCATCTTCAGAAATGGAAAAACAGTTTTGGGCAAAACAGCTTCTGGGTGTGTCGGCCAAACACCCAGAATGCGATAAAGAGAAATCGAAAAACTGAAAAACAAGCGGCCAAACAGGCCCTTAGTTGATGACTTGATGGTGAAATTGATGTGTACTAACCCATACATTGGGCCTAATCCCTAGGGAAAAACCTATGGGTACAGAAGAAGTACACGCACAGAAAACGCACAGAGGGTTTTCAGTGACCCACTTTTGGGTCCCACACGAGTGATCCGATTTTTCGTTTGAAACGGTGGGACTTTGGTTCAACCACTTCTAACCGTCCGATTGAGCTAAAATTTTGTGGAGCCCCTCGGAAAAATATTCTAAGAATATTTAACGGTTCGGATCATTAGTGTGGGACCCAAAAGTATGTCCCCGAGAACCCTCTGTGCGTTTTCTGTGCGTGTACTTCTGTACACGTAGCAAGGTCCAATACCTAGTTATTAGAAAATAAAATTTGTACCCATGTAGATTCTTGACAATCACTTCAAGGTGGGGTGAAAGCACCAAAAAAAAAAGAAAAAGAAAAAAAGAAGAAGGTGGTGAAGACTGAAGACCCTACCATACGAAAATATGAAACATTAATCATTCATCAGTGTGGAATCTGGACTTTGGTACGTGTAATTCTATGTGGAGTCTTTTTCAAAGTGTAATATCATTTTTTTTTTTTTGTAATTCGATGGAACTTAAAAGGAAGTTAAGATGAGCATCGAAATATTCAATTAAGCCCAACCACTAACAGTCCTGAACTTTCACTTGCAATCCATATTAAATTCATGCAGTAACACTAGACCAGCTAATATAACATCTCAAATGGAATTATGCCAGTCAGCGAAAATTCTGTGTCTTACACCCCAACTTCTTAAAGATACCTTCAGTTTGTTAATAGTACTACTACATTGGTTCACCAATTTCTCATTCTTTATGTAATTAGTCAACGCGCTCGGAAATCATATGGCATTTTTACGTGCTACTCTGAATCAGTAATGTAATAAACTTTTTTTAGCATTAGAGAAAAACGAGGTGAGATCCATTGAGAACATTCACACTGTATCATGTAAGCAATGTCACGTCCAATCCTGTATAAACACCCCACGGGGGGGAACCTTACCACACCCATTGTACTCGAACCCAAACACACTCAGACACACTCGTAACACTTTTGATAAGAAAGACTTCCATTTTTTTTACTTCCAAAAATAGCTTTGTAGTCAGAAATAATGGTGAAGAAGTTGACAAGTGTGGTGGTGCTCAGAGGCGACGCTACACACAAGAAAGGGTGTTCATGTGAACACCACATGAACACCCTAACCTCCAAAATCTTGCCTACACCTACTTATAATAGCTACCTCTGTGGCTTTGTTCTTGGCCCACCTGAGATTTGAAAATCCTATGTACAATAACCTTGAACACCCTACAGTAATCTTTGGTTCAAAAGTGAGACTGATAAAAGTTCCAATCCCATCTATAGACTTCTTTGGTTCAAAAGTGAGACTGATAAAAGTTCCAATCCCATCTATAGACTTTTGGTCCAAAAGAAAGACTTCTGATGCTTCTTCCTTCTCTTTCCAGCCTATTGCCATCTCTTGGAGTACTATTCTTGAACCTGTATTCTTTGCCATCAACTTTTCATTATTTTATTTTGTATTCTTCTGTCTATTCAGTTTTTTCTCCCTTTTTTCCCTTTGCAATTATGCTCCTTCCAACAAGTCAATAGTTTTTCTTGCACGGCGAAAAAAGGATTTTATTACTCCAAAGTGATCAGGTACAATACCTAGCGCATATCTCTTGGGCCACCCACGAAAGATGCAGGTAAAACAATTCTCTTGCCCCACCATGTTCCCTCTTTTTTCACCGCTCAATGCACTATCAACAATTCCTTGGTACAGTTCAGCTCTTATCTGGGATTGCTTATGTCTATAAAAATCAAGCCTTGTCGTTTCCAATTTAATGTACATGTCTACAACAAATTGTTGTAATAGCCTTCCGGCCAACAATATAATCAACTGGTCGTGGTTTTGGATCTGTAATTTGTAGCAATAGTATTGTCGACATGATACTTTTGCCATTTCACCTCCGGTAACAACTACAGAAGTCCAAACCAATTGATTAAGTGAATAAGTTTGGAAGTCATCATAGTACAGATGTAGAAACTAATTGATTAAGTGAATAAGTTTGGAAGTCATCATACCAAAAATGTCATCCACAACTATTACCATTAATAAATAAATAAAGGATCTGTACCAGCATTGCCTTCTTGTTCATTTTTTAGTATATCTTCGGCAGAAGCAAAATTGGGCATTGTTGTATCCTCGTGCATAGAGCCATTTTCATGGTGGGAGTTTTTCTTCAGAATATTTTGATGGCAACAACTTTCGCCCCGTGGAAATAATGCAGGATATTGTAATGCGTCATAGCAACCAAAACAGTGTTGCACTCGATGTCTTTTACCAGAATTTGCATGAATAATGATTTCTCATTCAAATGGCACATTGGCGTTGTTCCCTTCAATCCAAATTCCCGCTACTTGATCAGCTGATGGGGATTGTACACTCTTTGATCCAATTGTACATTACTTTGGATATGAATCTCGTAGGAATCCAATGGCTTATCTGCTAGTCTGCGTAAAACGTGAGCATATGATTCTCCAAAAGCACCTCCATTAGTTTTCTAACAATGGACTCACTAAGATTTGCGTCTTTTAAAATATGCAATCTATTTTGCAGCTCATTGCATGTATCATAGAAGTGCATTTGAAAGAAACATGGGCCATCCGTTGAAGGAATAAGAGAAGGGAGGTCATGGTAGATTTGGTCTTGGGCACAGAATGTATAAACACCTTGTTGTGAGGTTGCTAGCCCCTTATCCCTTTTCACCCCAAATGAAGTAAAAGAGAAGATACTATTATATGCCCAGAAGTTTCTACAAAATTCTTTACCTTCCTCACATTGTGACGTATATAATTTATGTAAAGCCTCTGGAACGGAAGGACTTGGAGTACTACTTTACCACCATAGCAATAGAAATTGGGGGTTTCATATTGGAATTTCCTTGCACCACAAAAGGAGCAAGGCCTAATCCGTTGCACTTCAAATTCAGAGTCACAAAGATCTGTACGAAATACAAAATCCAAGACTATGACATAAATATATTTATAAGTAACAACAATATGTTAAAACATAGGTTTTAGTAGTATATTTTTTATAACAAGAATATTTACCCAGCACTGGAATAGGAGCAAAACATTGTCCATTACTATCAATGCAAGCTATTCTATTTAGACCGATGGATTTCAATGTTTTTTTTTTGGGGAGACATTTTCGATATATTTTCTTTTCTCTTCAGCAGTCAACCGAGCATATCGGTCCCCCCTATACTTCCTGTAACGGGACCTTGGTTCATCTGTACATAAATTAAACATTTGAAGATAACTACTATAAGTATATATTGGGACAATGTTTAAGCATTAATTGAATCCACAAGCTGTAGACTATTAAACTTTACAAAAGGTGAATGGCACATGTAAATGGCACATCTTTATGGAGTGCTAGTATGATTTGGAATCATTGTACGAAGTTGTTACCTTCTTTTGATCTCATACTTGGGTTACTTGTATGAAGAAGAGGTTTCCAACCGCCAATTTGGAAAGTAGCCTAAACAAAATAACAACATAGGAAAAGGAAGAAATGAGATATTAATTTTATGTTGATGGAGCCCATAGAAGAATATAGGGTTTCACAAAGTCGTATTTTAGGTGTAATAGAATTACAAAAAAAACACTAACAAACCATTAACCTAGCGTCTGTTACTTAAGCCTACCGGGCAGCAGGCAAAGCACTCAACAGAATTACAAAAGAAAATGTTAATTTTTTTAATGTTTTTCTTGGTCCGATTGAAGATTATAAAAGAGATACTAATTTTGCGTTGATGGAGTCCATAGAACAATATAGGGTTTCACAAAGTAGTATTTTAGGTGTAATAGAATTACCAAAAAACACTAACAGACCATTAACCTGGCGTCCCTTCCTTGAGCCTACGCAGCAGGAAAAGCACTCAATAGAATTACAAAATAAATTGTTAATTTTTTTAGCCTTTTTCTTGGTCTGATTGAAGATTATATTGTTTGCTTACTTTTATTTAAGCATTATACATCGCATTCTAACAAGGAGTGAGTCGGTCAGAGTTTCAGGAATGGTGATTAATTCTATCAATAACCTGGCGTGCTTACTACAATGAAAGCAACAGCCATATGGAACATCAACTGCTGTATGCATCAGATATATGTCTACTTGCCAAGGCCAAATAGGATTCCAAGTTTCTTCTTGTAGAAAACATGGACGCTAGCAATGTAGAAAACATGGACGCTAGCAATGTAGAAAACATGGACGCCTTCAATACTGATTATTCATGTCAATCTAATTTTTTAAATGGCTGAGCATTTGTGTCAATCTAATGTTTGGCATGGGAGTTAATTTTTCCAGAGGTTTAAAACTGTCACTGGAACATTCTATCGAGCAGTTAGTAGGCAAATAAGAACTACATTTAGAATCCAAAGGTTTCAAACTGTCACTGGAACATTCTATCGAACAGTTAGTAGGCAAGTAAGTAATACATTTGGAAATTTTGCATTAAGGGTCTGTGATTTGCATGGTAAGCAGTAAGGGAAATCAAAATATTAGAGTTTTCCAAAGGTTTCAAACTGTCATTGGAACATTCTATCGAACAGTTAATAGGCAAATAAGAAATTAGAGTTTTCCAAAGGTTTCAAACTGTCATTGGAACATTCTATCGAACAGTTAGTAGGCAAATAAGAACTCCATTTAGAAATTTTACATTAAGAAACTGTAATTTGCACATTAACCATTATTGGAAATCAAAAGGAAAACCCATCGTCTATCAAACCGGCTACCTCTGTTCAGTATGCAGAATCTCCGTGTAGGCTGCAACAAAATTGGGCTTACAAATGTATGGTCAAATGAGTTGAGATGTATGATTAATCATCAGCGAGGAGGGGAGGCCGTGTGTGTGACAGAGAGAGAGAAAGAGAGGATGGGAGGTTGAATATCAGTCGTGTATGGGGGTCGCCGTTTGATTGTGTCGTTGAGTTTGGGGAGTGTCGTTTGGGGAGATTTGGGAGAGGCGGGGGAATAATATAGAAGGGAAGGGTAATTTTGGAAATGAAAAGTAGACAAATCTTCAGTCTTTTATAAGGAGTATAGATAGATATAGATAAGAAAACATAATCCCACCTGGATTCTATTCTTATTTCACAAATTATAATTCACACTATTAAGGAATTATTACACTCCCGTCTTTATCTCAATTATATTTCGAGCTCTACGTTATTAAATATTTATTAATCTCCCCACATTAAAATTACAGATCTCCGTTGAATTATTGACAATCTCCCACTAATCAACATCTTATAAAATACCTTAAGACTTTCCACTTAACCCATTTGACATATCGGATACAAATATCTACCTGCAGGGTTTGACATAATCGAAACTTATAAGCTTATTCGATGGGGTATCATCAATCCCTAACAAGACGTGGATTCCATTAATAATTACGGAGAATTAGTGTAAGGTCCAAAGGTAGAGGCCTATTGAGTCATTTAATCCAGGGTAAGTATTAATAATGTGTCGTGTCCATTATTTTAAAATTGTTGATGTCTAAAGTCCTTCAAAGGACAAAAATATCCCGTCGATCTTCACGTGGGAGCCTCTCGCCCAAGAGTCCTTTACTCTTTGCAAAATTGTCTTGCTTGGCCCCACTTGTGTAAATGGTAAGACTATTTAAGCTACCACGTGCGATATGAATGGAATACCTGTTCAAAAAGAACCGTGCTACAGGCACACCAAAGTTTCACACCAAAAGACACACAAGGGTAAAAATATTATCAAATAGGTAGATGATAGTGACTGTCCTGTTTTATGTTTTATTACAAAGTTTCTCTTCTTGTTTTAAAGATTTAGGATTATGTTCTACTTAAAATATTCAAGTAATCTTGGTACACTTTCAATAGTAGGTTTATAATAGCTATATTAATTATAACTTCCTCTAATATTTCGATAATAATATAGTTTTTTAATTCGTCTTCACTATATATTAACTCTTCGAAAAGATTGTATTGTAATATTCTAAGATGTTGTTTACTTCTTTGTATCCTTCTTGCTTAGCTAATATTTCCGATCTATTTAACATATATATTGTTAAAGGTTTCTACCAATGGTTTGGAGATCTAGCCGAAGAAGGTTCGATTGGTTCACTTTCTAATATTTTCTAATTCTTTTGAAGTAGTATTATATGAGTACGTGCATAAAAATTCTTTTCTAAATAAATTCTATATTCTTCAGTATCTTTATCACTTATGTCTAAATAATGTCCTAAACACTGAAGAAAGAGTTCTATCTGGATTATGTCTTTTTGACTATCAATATATTGTACAAAACGTTTATATGAACAAAACACATGGTAATCAGTCATAAAACAAAGTAGTTTTAACAGATTTTGAGGGATGTATAGTGTTTTCCTTACTATATAACATTCTTCATGATCATTTAGTAGGTTTCTAGTATAAACAAGGGTTCACTATCCTTCCGTAAAAATAAAATAAAAAGGAATTATACCTTCTTTGACGCTTTGAGCTTATCGGATCGGGTATCTGCTCCGGTGTACGGCCATGCCTCCACAGACGCCTGGTAACGACTTAAACCACATATTTCACCTGGTCGCTACTGATCGGACATATCTTTTACTATAGGCGCTCAAGGATAATAGCCCTTCAACCTAGTAAACCACAACCCTATTACGTTTCCTACCATGGGTGTATATCAAAGAAGAGATAACAAAGAGAGAGTGGATTGGAAGCAATAACTGAACAACACTCTTTTATTCATAGAAACCTTCTTAAACAATCAGAAGTTTGTTACATAGATAAGTACTCACACTATACTTGAAAGCTTAGCAAGCCATATTACAATACCTAACTTCTTTCTAAATGGCAGAGGAAGATCTCTCTTACATTCAGCCTCCTACAATAATGTCAGAGCTTATTTATAGACATTGGGGCATACCCTAAACGTCATTGCTTACGTTACTAACCACTCAAAGTTAATGGGTAGCAGGTAAATGGTGTTTTCAGAGCACCTCATTTTCTTAGGTTGGTGCACCTTTTTTACATAATGTGCATAAGTGGTCCTCCTCCATTGAAAATGAGTCACAATAATGGAGGCAGGTGTCCCTTGTTATGATAATTTGAGTAGATGCGTAGTCATCAAAGATTTCTTTCAAAATTTCCATGTCCTTTTCTTTTGTCTTCTTTGTGGTAGCGGAGAGGACTAGGCAATTTTGATTGTATTAGTAAATCCATACACCTTGCTTTTCCAAAATAAAGTTGAGTAGTTGATTGTATATGTCTCTGAGGCCCCACACTCTCCTTTTTGGTATAGTGTTCATACTTTCGGTGGTGATGTGTTTGGTGCATGCACTGTTTGGAGATAGTGGTTTCTGAGTCACTCCTATCTTGATAAGATAATTTCCTGGAATATATCCATCTTTTGCTCCTCATTCAGGACAGGCCGAGTAAAATCTGATATAGATATTTGAATGTCCTAGGATGGAAATAAATTCTTGAATTCCTTTTAAGATAAAGGCTGGGAGACTTTGAAGTTCCGTTAGCTGAGGACTTGGATTGATTGTACAAATTAATCCTTGCTGATAGAGTCCTGCAACTATATTGAAGGGTACTCCAGGATATATATTGCGCTATTTATAAACTCCATAATCAAAAGTTTTCATCCAATTTTCAATTGCAATATGTTTACAACAAAGACGATTATAAATGATAAAATTCTCAGTAAATTCCTCAATAGTGCTTGGTCTTTTTGGGACTTTGAGAAGGGCTAATTGGAGAGAATCTCTTTCGGAAAAAATATCAGGCTTAATTTCTGGCTTTGGATCCTCTTTGGTAAGAGTGGTGTTTTTTACTGGAGTAAATTGTCTTGGATCAGAATATCGGACTAGGTAGTCATATTTTCACGTTTCTTCTCCAAGGGGTCCAATAGTTGTATCTCCTTTTTCATAGCTGGACTTAAGTTTTGCATCAAAATTATATTTTGGATATTTTGCTCTGATCTCATCAAGCTTTTTGTACATTGAACTAGCAATAATGCCTAAGTTGTTGACCTCTTGGCCTATATTGTTTAATCCCAAGACGAGATTATTAATTTGCATAGCCAATTTGCATATCTCGTTTTCCATCTGCAGCTTCTCTTGTGAGGACATCTGCAAGGCTATTTTCTCTTCCTGCAATATATTCAATATCGAAGTTGAAGTTTGCAAACCAGACTTGCCATCTAATAAACCTTTTATTTGCAATAGTGGGATCAAGATTTTTTTTATAAATGCTTTAACTTGAGTATTATCAGTTCGAACAAAAAAAATTTGTAGGTAAAAGGAAAATCTTAAACTTGGCAATTCCTCTTTTTACAGCAAGTAATTCCTTTTCATTTATATGATAGTTTTTCTCTGCATCTTTGAAAGTTCCAGAAGAGTATCTACAAATATCTTCAATAGGTTCCTTTTTACAGGCTGGTTCTTCGCAAATTAATTTAGTTTTATGGTTCTTTTTTCTTTTCAAAACTGCTGACCAATAATCTTCAGAAGCATCTGTTTCTAAGATAAGAAAATCTTCATCAGATAGTAACTGTAGTAACGGAAGATTTTTACATAGCTCCTTGATTTGTTGTACCTGCAAAGTGTCATCAGGAGTCCAATTCCATATATATGTCTTTTTTAATTTATTTTGAAAAGGCTGTCTTAGTCTAGCAAGATCTTTAATAAATTTCTCTGCATAATTAAGACATCCTAAAAACCTTTGTAATTGTTTTTTATCTTCTAAGTGATCTGAAAAGTCTCTTATTTTTAAAGCTATATATGGCTGTAATTCTATATTTCCTTGATCAATAATTAGTCCTAAAAATTCTATTTTAATATTCGCTACCTCAGCTTTCTTTTCAGATAATATAATTCCATATTCCTTACATATTTTTTAAAATACTTTCAGATGTTCTTTATGTGTGGTAATATCTTTTGAAAAGATGAGTATATCGTCTACATATACAATACAAAATTCATTTATTGGTTTGAATACATTATCCATTCTTCTCTAAAATATTTGTGGTGCATTTTTTTAATCCAAATGACATTACTAACCATTCATAATGACTTTGAGGTGCACTAAATGTTGTTAAAGGTTTAGACTCCTTCGATAGCTTGATCTGCCAAAATCCTGATTTACAGTCTAATTTTGAGTAATATTTGTACCCATATATCCTTTTAAACAAGATATCTTTATTTGGTAGGTAGTATCCATCAAATTTTGTAGCTTCATTTAACTTTTTATAATTAATAACCATTCTTGCTTTTCCCTTTTTTACTTCTGCATGATTTCTTACCATAAATGTTGGGCTACTATGAGGGCTTGTACTTGGTTGAATTAGCTTGCTTTTAGCAATTCGTTGATTTGTTTTATCAAATTCTAGAATATCTTCATTGCTATATCTCATGGGTTTTACCCTAATGATTGTATTTGGATTTATAAGTTCTATTTTGGCTATAGTTTTATCAACTTCCCATTTTTCTATTGGGTTTTCGCTAAAATTTGGTCGAAGGTTATTAATGATTTCACTTTCAATTTGGTAAACAACTAATGCTGGTTTTGGATTTGGAAAATATTTTGGGTATGATTGTATCCCACCACGCTGGGTTGTGCGACTCTAAAATGGAATGGCATAAGCAGTTTTTCTGATTGCATTCATTATTCGTGGAGTAACTATTTTATGATTACATGGTATTGTAAAGTAAACGTGAGTAAGAGTTTGTGTAAATGGGCTATATATCATGATAAAATCATTTCCTAAGAGTATATCCACCCCTTGACTTTCACTTTTATATAATAATGGTATTTTGATGATATAATTGCCTATTTGGATTAGTATATTTTCTGCGTACCATTCATATCTTAGGATTTCTCCACTTGCTATAACTCCTTTAACTGGTTTAGGTGGCTTGTTACGCCAATAATGTTCTGGTAGTACGTTTTGTTTGGCCATGGATATTCCTACTCTAGTATCTAAGAAGGCGTGATAACTTCGATCTAGATATTCAGGATATTTGAAGATTATTTCAATGTACAAGCTATATGGTGATGTTCGTATCATATATATAGGTTTATTTTGAGTATCTATTCGGGGAATTGTTATTTGTTGATTGTTAATTGTACAGAGTAATGCATTGTATTGTAGAGTAAATAGTTTGGTGTTATTAAGGAAATCATTTCCTAGTAATAGTTGTCGGCTCTCATCCATGTAAGGGTTTACTAATATTTGTATATTGAGATGATGTTGGTTTCCTTGTTTATCTGTAAAACAAATAGGATATATAATATATGAATTTATCTGGAAGGTTTTTCCCTGAAAATCCTTATATGTATATGGTTTTTCAAGCTTTTTAAAGGGTACATGTTTTACCCTCTCTATATAAATATAACTAGATGTTGCACCGGTATCTATTAAAGTTCTTAATGGAGTCCATTCATTATTTCGGTCCATATATTCTGTAAGTATATAAAATTGGTCATTTTGTTGTGAACTCTGAATTAGATCAAGATCCTTTCTTTGATATTTTGGTTCATCATCTTGTATTAATAAAGCTTTCCTTTTAATTGTGAGGCTCTCGAAAGAGAGTTTGTTCTTTTAAATATATTAATTTGATTATTTGTTTCTATTATATGTAAGACTATGTCTAGGTTGCATTCCTATTTTATTTCTAAATTCTAGATTGATCTCCTCGGGTAAGGATATATTCTTTTCTCCTATCATTCGTGGAGGTATATATTCTGTTATACAACAATGCTCTTCTTTTATTTCAATTGAAGTTCCTGTATAATTTTTTATAATTTCCTTGTGATGAGTATTTGTAAATGCATATAGTGTTTTTGTAGGTTATACTAAACACTTTAGCTCCATCAGGCATCTTTATTTTGTCTAATTGATAATATAAATTTAAACTTTTATCAATATGTTCATCTTTAAGTGATACAGAATAATCTGGTTTTAGGGTAAATATTATTTTTTGATAGACTAAATTTCCTGACACTACTCCGAAGAGTGCATCTATAGGATCATTTAGAATTCTATCATCCATACAAAATATTTGGATTGGACTATCTATTCGTTGTCTAAAATATGCTTTGATTAATATTTGAACTGCTCTTATAGCTATATTCTTAATTCCGCTTCTAATATGTGATCGTATTTTACTTAGTTCTTTGTTAACCATTTGTCTAGTTAATAAAGGAATTATTGTTTTTCCTCTAGTTGTACTTATATCGATTGGGTATTCTGACATTTTGGCAACATATATGGCCCTTTGCTAAAATGTAAACAGGTTAAATCCTTGTGACTTAAACATATTTCTTTCTCTTATATCTAATTCTCCTTTGGTAATTTGCTTATATTTTTCTTCGTCAAATATAATCATTTGGTGATTTCCTTCTTCTAGGTTGTCTTCTTCTTCCATATATGTTTCCTGAAAGTAGGGGTGTACACGGTCCGGATCGGATCGGATTGGCATGAATCCAATCCTAATCCGCGAGTCGCGGTTTTTAAAAAATCCAATCCATGTCCGGACCAAAAGTCTCACGGTCCGGTTCCAATCTGATCCGCGAGTCACATATCGGTTCCGGTTTTATCCACGGATTACATGTCATACGTAAATAAGTAACAAACAGTTTGATTAAAATAAAATCCTAAAAAATCCAAAGTAGAAAACAAAGAGACCTTAGATGAAGCACGTGACGGAGCCACAACTAGGGCCTAAACAAGCACTAGTAAAAGCATAGGGCTTAGTTCAATTACATAGTGGAATAGAAACAAAGGCAGTTTTTTTTTTTTTTTTTTTTTGCCATTTGTAACTACTAAATTCATCAAAGCCCAATACAAATGCACGGCAGTGGAATACATGAAAGTCCAATACAAATTGACAATATTTATAGGAGATAACAGTATTACTCTATATCAAATTGACAATATTTATAAAAGTGATAAAATTATTTATATAGGGAGCACTTCTAGTCCGGTCTTCCCGTTTCCGGACCTCCATGATCCAAAATTTTTTTTGACGATCCGAGCCGTCCAATGTGTTCAGAAGGTGTTTTCAAGGGTCCATGGCAGAAAATTTTCAAAAAAAAATACCGGGAAGGGCTTGATTCAAGCAGTTTTCGCAAATATTTATAAATACAGTTTTTGCGAAAAACTGCTTGGATCAAGCCCTTCCCGGTATTTTTTTTTGAAGATTTTCTGCGTGGACCCTTGAAAACACCTTCTGAACACATTATATGGCTCGGATTTTCCAAAAACAATTTGCAACACAAAAAAAAACATTTTTTTCTTAATCTCGGGAGGTTTGGACTAGAAGCTCCGGCAATTTATATATACATACATATATATATTTTTTAAAAATTATATATAATAAAAATCTCACGGTCCGGATCGGTTAATCCAAGGTTTCAAAATCAAAATCCGTGTCCAGACAGCAAGTCACGGTTTATTTTTTTTGAATCCATGTCCGGACCATTAATCCACGGTTAAAATCCAAAACGTACGGATCGGTTCGGTCCGGACCGGATTCACGGTTCACCGGTTTTTTTGTTCAGCCCTACCTGAAAGGTCATTTCTATAGGTTGCATCATGAATAGAGGTTGATTTTCTTCATCTTTTTCACTTTCGCTAGATGTCTTGTATTTACTATCAAATTCGTATATACTTTCATCACTGGATATATCACTATCTTCTACTGGTTCATATTCATTTTTTAAACTTTCGTTATATATCTCTAATAACTTGGTATTAGTCCTTTTCCCTTTTTCTAGACACTCATTTGAATAATGTCCTTCTTTCTGGCATAGCCAACATTTGCATGTTTTTAGCTTTGGCCTAAATTGCTTATTGGGTTGTTAATATATTTTTCTCTTCTTGAAATATCTCTTTTTTGGATTTTGGTTATAGTGCTTTCTGAATCTTCTCTTGAATTTCTTCTTATATTTTTTGAATCGTTTTTTAGGTATTATATTGCAACCCCAATTACTAGGTCTCGCTATTTTTGGACAACATAGTCCTCTTTTTTGTGTTTTGTAATATAGTCTAGAATTTCTTACTTCTACACACCACTCACTTATTTTCCTTTTTTTAGTGACTTCTATTCGTCCTCCTAATGTGCCTCGATCCTTATTAGGTCTATTGTTATATGCATCAAGTATATTCATTCCCCATGGATAAGGTAATTTTTTGCATAAATAACTCTAAATAAGCTTTCTTTGTTTTTGTCCTCAAGAGGACACACGAGAAATCAAAAAAGCTTTCTTTGTTTTTGGTATACTAACATTAGCGCTATAGAATAATAGTAGTCACTAAATTCACATATATAATTATCTAAATAACACATATCACAAATTATTAGATTAGCTATTTTCCATTTTGCTTCTTCAATTTGTTTAGCTGTTAATTCGTCACTTCTTGTTTTCCAATATTCTCCTAGAAATTCATCTCTTAATGCTCTTTCAAAATTTGATATTAACTGTCTTTGAGATTGTAGACACCCCAATTTGATTATCCGTGAATCCTAAGCAAGAGTCCGGGTGTATCCCCAATAATGAAAAATTACTGACGACGTCGCGAAATTTATTTTATTTAAATCAATGCTTCGATGAACTTGGATTTACCATCCACCAAGAAAAAGACCACCAAACTCACCCAAATCAATCCATTTGGCCCATTATAAAGCCCAGCAAATAAGTCCAAGCCAAAGCTCATTAAAAAGGCCCAAAAGAAGCCCAAACACAAGCCCAAGTTTCAGCCCAAATAAAACTGTCGGTGCCAGCACAAAAAATGTAGGCCGCCATGTTTGACTTTTTAAAAAGTAGCGGCCGCCATGTTTGAATATAGCGGCCGTCATATTTTTGCTCGGAAATTAGACAAATTCTGCAGAAGTAGTATGGGTTTCCATGCTGAGTTTACTTGCCTCCCATCCGATTTTGGTTGGGAAATTAGTGCAAGAAGCTTCCATGGTGCCTATAAATAAGACCTTAAGCCTCTCATTTCAACACACAACAAAAATCCTCAAGAAAACCTTGCTAGAAAAACCTTTGTTCTCATTGTTATTCCTTTGTAAACCCATTTCCCGAACCCAAAATTTCTTTCCAAAAATCAGCCATGAAAATCCCAAAAATATTAGTCTTAAGCCTACTTTCCAAAATTAGCCAAAGCCTTGCCTTTAATCCAAATTTTTCGAAGCATTAGTTAAATAAAGTGCTTTTCGCGGCGAACGGAGTTCATACTCGCCGAATTCGTGATTTTGAGGGGAGCATCCGGACGTTGATCAAAAGAAGTTCAGTCTTCGCCCTTTTATTAATTTGTGGTAATATTTCATTTCTTTAAATCTAGCCTCATGCATCGTTAATTTTATTTATTTTTCCTTGTTCCCTTTCCCGTAATTGTCTAAATCACTCTAAATCTTCTTTTAAAATCCCATAATTATGAGTAGAGACTAATCATTTTGATTAGGCGGGATGGGTGCATTTTTCAAATAAAACCTTCCCATCCTGTAACTTAGCTCCCGAACCAAGATCACTCTGGTTATGACGGACCGGTTGTCTCGAATTTTGTACGTTGAATTCGGTTGCTTAGTTAACCTTAAAATCAAGTGGCGACTCTAACAAACGCGATGTTCTAGTACTTTCAAGGTTTCTCGCGGAGGTCTCGGGTGCCCACAGAGATACCCACTCTTTGTTTGCTACTCCTTCTACTGTATATTTTATTAGATTCTTTGAATTATCGCTAAAATATTTCCACCATTATGTAACGTTATCTTGAAATGTATGTTCTATAAAACTACATGTCTGTTCGCTAGTCCATCCCTTGACTTGACTTGTTAAATGAGTATTTTTTTACCCATGCTTCTATGGCTTTATCAATGTCCTTTACACAGTCAAGATCTAGCCATATTCCATTGGCGCTTATAGGTTTTTCAAAATCCTGTACTGGTGAACATTCAGATTTAGTTCTAGGTATTCTTCAATTACTACTTTCTCCCATGTCTTCTCTACTAAATGGAATTCTACTTCTAGGATCTCGTCTATTTCGTTCTCTACTATCTGGTAATCCATAAGTAATTCCTCGTGTATAGCCAGAACTACTAGGAAAATTACTTGGTGTCCCAATTGTTCCGCTAGGAGTATTACTTGATGTTCCAGTTCCAGCTATTCCAGTAGCTATTGGTCCTGAACCTGCTGCGCTTGCTGCACTTTCCATTTTTAAGTTTTCTATCCTTTGAGTTTGTTGAGTAATTTGTCTACTTAACTCTGCTAACTTTTCTCCCTTTTCTATCATATATTGTTCTTCTAGTTCTTTTAGCTTTTGTTCTTCTATTTCTATTACTTAAATTTCTTCTAGAAAATCTGGTGGCGGTTGTAGGATAGTTGGTTTTTTGTATTCTAAAATACCTACTTGCGTTAAATTATCTAATTTTATTAATATATCGTTTATTGCTGTAATCATTTGTTCATAGTTCTTTTTATTTTCTTCCTTACGAAAATTATATTCAACTATTTGGGCATAAATCGGGTTCATAAGGATATATTCGGCCATAAGTCTCATCTCTTCTCTTAGCTCGTTAAGTCTTTCTGGAAGAGGGGCATTTTTATCAAAAGATTGTTCTAATTGCTTATGTTGTTTTGTGAGAGTTAAAAATTCTTGAATTATATTATGACAAGTGTCATTTGGTTGGGTTACTCGAATCATCAAGACGTTTTCATTTTCTTCAGATTCTTTGATTGTTTCATCTATTATGGGTCTAGTTGGTATACCTATTCCTAATCTTTCGGCTATTTGGTTGATCTTATTTTCTATATTTTTTATGCGCTCCAATAGACTCCCTTCGTCTCCTATTTGATTATTTATCTGTTCTTGGACTTTTTGTAAATCCTCTAGGTTTTGTATATGGTTAATTTTTAATTTGACTTCATTAAAAATATCGGATAACAGGTTTCCAGTTGGGCAAGACGCTCTCTAGTTGTCATGTTTAAAATTCTTATTTCATTTCTTTCATTTAGTATTTTGGAATCTTTTGTACTTATAGGTTTATATTCTCCAAATTTGTTAAATAAATATAGATTGGTACAGTTAAGTTGATCTGATGACCGTAAAGCTCCATCTCCTAATGTCACAAAAGGAGTGAATTTTCCAAATTTTGTTGTTGTCCATCTATAACTTGAATTTGGAAGGTTTTCTTTTCTTATATCTTGACCATTTATAGTCGAAGGAGGCAACTTCTTCTCCATCGATTACAACTATATATTTTTTATGTTCTGTGTCTAGTATTATATTGGTTTTATCGTAGGATTGTATCAAGTATTGTCCTATATATAATTCGTTTTATATCTTTGGGTAATTCTATTCAATTGACTAGGTTAATTCTTAGTACAATTGATACGTAATTTTTTACTATTTTCCTGTGTGGTGATTTATATCCTTTTAAGATTTTATACCTATTTTCTCTCTTAATTTTTTCTTCGTGTTCGTAAATCCAAGTATCTACTTGGTTGCCTAAGGGATTCATTTATACATTGCTTTCTATGATAGTCTTGATATATTTTTAGTATTAAAAGTTGGCTTAGTATAAGTTTACAATTCTCTGGTAAATCTAATTGGTTAATTAGATATATCCTTCTATGTAAAGGTTGACAATGTCAATAATATTTTCTAATTATTAAGTCAACCTTATTTCCTTGTAAAATTGTTTCTTTTAATTCTTTATATTGATCTGGTATAGGATTATACCACTTTTTTCTTCGCTTCCCTATGTTGAATCGTTATAGGGCTCTGATACCATATATAGAGGAGGCGGAATTTGATGGAAATTTTTTTGAAGGAATTTGAATTTGATGGAATTTGATGGATAATTTCAGTTAGGGTCTTGTATTAAATTGTATTACTAGTAGTGGGGTTCTTGTGTAATATATCAATAGATGAAGGAAATATTGGTAATATTCTGGTTTTTGACCTGACCTCTTGCTTCTTGATATTATCTTAGAAGAATACTATCATTTTGATATTATTTTAGAAGATACTACCATTTTGAAAGTGTTGTGTGGTTGGATGTGTGGTTGGAGTGTGTGTCTGTAGTATTTTTGGTTCAAAAAGCCCCAGACTTCATCGTGTTCATCTCTCGAAGTGACAGCTCGACATCCAGACCCCAGGCATGGAAATCAGTTCCTCTGATGGAGAATCACAATATAGCCTTTCCGGTCATGGATTACCTGCTAGAGAAGCCGCACATGCGGCCAAAACTAGGATCGTGGGAAGCGCGTAAGATCCACTCTCATATCGCCTTATATTCCTTTCCCTAATAATAATCACAACGGGACTCGGGCATCAAAGAGCTCCACAGCCACCACTTGTTTATCTCTTTCTTTTGCTTTGGGAAAAATTGAAAAATAAAATTGTATACAAGATTTTATCAGCTAGTTTTTTTTTCTGGAAGAAATATGTAGAGATTGTACAAGTTGAGATATTATTACCCGTTATTTGTTTTTATAAATATATAGTGTTTTAACTGAGATAGTGTTATCTCTTGAACTATTTTTGTAGATACAGACTGTATTTTTACTAAGATACTGTCATCTCATGGTTTATTTTTGTACAAACAGAGACTATTTTAGCCGAGATACCGTTATCTCATACTTGTTTTGTAAAAACAAAGACTGTCAGTTGAGATATTGTTATCTCTTGAACTATTTTTTTTGTAGATAGAGACTGTATTTTTGCTGAGAAACTGTTATCTCATGCTTTATTTTTGTAGAAACAAAGACTTTTTTTGTTGAGATACCACGCTATCTCATGCATTTTTTTCGTAGAAACAGATATTATTTCAGGTGAGATACCGTTATCTCGTACTTTATTTTTGTAAAAACGAAGACTGTTTAGCTGAGATATTGTTATCTCATGCTTTATTTTTGTAGATACAGAGACTATTTAGCTAAGATACTATTATCTCATGCTTTATTTTCCGTAAAAACAAAGATTGTTTGAGCTAAGATACCGCTATATCATGCTTTAATTTCATAGAAAAAGAGGCTATTTAAGTTGAGATAGCTTATTTGTTGCTTTTTTTTTGTAGATACAGATATTGTTTCAACTGAGATACCGTTAATTCATTCTAATGGTTCTCTAATTACATTAGACGAGCAAAACAAATTACATAATGGAAAATTAGTTCACATGCATATACTTAAAATTATTTAATTCTTTGCACCCAAACAAGTGTACCAAGTGTACCATCTATAACAAGTGTACCAAGTGAATCTCCACCTTCAATATGTAAAGGCTGATGCTACATGCACTAACAAGTGTACCATCTATTACACAAACTGTCCACGTGGCACTCTTTTAGTTGGTGAATCTATCCATGTATTGAATATTGCATTAATGTGGTAATGTCATGTATGCATTTAGTGCAATAGTTGGTAAACTAGTTAGTGTCTATAGTATTGCTCATATGTAAATTGTCGTATACTTCTAGAACTAGAGTATTTTATAATGGTTTCCACTACAATATATAAAGAGGAAGAAAGGGGACGAAAGTTTTTGCAGATGGCCCCTTGTGTAATTACAATTTTGCCCTTCTGTAAAATACTCACACTCCCTCTCGCCTTTTGGGTTTTTTGGCCGAGTAGACTGCCAGTTGTCGCCGTCTCCAGGTTTTCACATTGGTTGTTTACATGAGTGGTCTTGGACATATAACAAATCATGTAAGAGACTAGTAGTACCTTGGGCTTAAGCATTTTGAGCCATATGGTGTGGCTAGTGAATCAAATCAGGGTACTGGGCCAGTAGTCTACATGGGGCGTTACAAATGGTATCAGAGTCCCGCCCTGGTCCAAGTGGTAGGTAGGATGCGCTCTGCCACCACAGACACCAGGAGAGGTTGCTGGGACTATGCAACGAGGACATTGCATCCCTAAGGGGGGAAGATTGTAATACCCCAGGTTTGGGGGTAAATGGTGTTTAGTCCCACATTGGTTGTTTACATGAGTGATCTTGGACATATAACAAACCATATAAGTGACTACTTGTACCATGGCCTTACGTATTTAGAGCCATGTGGTGTGGCTTGTGGATCAAATCAGGGTACTGGCCAGTGGTTTACATGGGGGCGTTGCAGCAAGAATTTGAGATAAAATGAAATTGCAATTCTACGATATCGAATTTGCTCAAAATGACCATATCGGCCGAAATGATAGACAATTAAAAGGTTTGATTAAATTTATAAATTGCTACTATAATTAAAAATTTTGAAATGTGAATTTCAAGGTGCACTCCGTCGTATCCTTCAAACTCTAAAATATTGAGTAATTCTCTTTCTTATCTCTGTTTTTTGCCACTCTAAGTTGTCCAAATTAATAAAAAGAAAAACAAGTGGATAGAAGAAAGACACCCTAAGTTTTTTTAAAAGTTGTGAACATGTGAAAACTGGACATATGTACTAATAGATAAGTTGGGATATTAAAAAAAAAACGACAAAAAGAACTTTTTGCGTAATTGTTAAGGACAGTGGTAATAGAGTTTGAAGTTCGCAAAAAGAGATCAGTGGCAAGGGTCACATAGCCCAATATAAATGACAGGATAGAAGCAAAACAGAAAAATAGTACTCCCTTTGTTCCCAAATAAATGTAGAGTTTTTCAATTTGGATTGTCTCTTAATAAGTGTGTGTTTTGAAAAAGTTAATAGGTAAAAGTTTATACAATTATTATTTTGCCCTTTTGAAATGTTAATGGGTAAAGAATTAAGGGATAAAAGTGGAGGATGATAATTTTGGAAAGTGGAGATAAAATATGTGAAAGGTATAATGATGATGTTTCTTTAACAAGTTGGTTTTACGAAACAACACATTTAAAACGGGACGAAGGGAGTAGTATTATGAAGATATTTGAGTGGTGACGCATGTAACGCCCCCAAAATTTGGGCACGTTAATTATTATTACAAACCATAATAAAGTTTAATCCCAAACTATAATACAAATAATAATGTCCTCAAACACTATATAAATAATAACCGGGGTGGTTCTAGGTCTTCGTCTATCCCTGCGCCGGGTCATTCCCCACTCCGGCAGCATTTCCTGCTCCACAGGACTGGTCCCCATAGTATTGTTCCTGTCCATCTGGATAATCTGACATAATACGTCCGAGTCGCACAGGCAACATCATGGTATTATGCCAGGGTTACATGAATGCAACACCGTGAGCAAAGCCCAATAGTTCACTACGCTAAACGTCTAAGTAGCAATTCTAGAACAATAAGTTCATAAACAGTATATAATACTTGTGAACAGTAAACCATACAATACATCATGCGTGTCTATGCGGATCAGAGTAAACATGCGCGGAAAACAATATCTCATTTCAGAATCTCAAACGGTACCACGTGTCATTTTCTCAATCAGTTCTCAATTCGTTTCTCAAAAACGTATCTCATTTATCGTTGGTTTTTCCCAAACATCGATTTTCTCATTTCGGTGCCTCTTTCAGCATTCTTCTTCAAATTTCATTATCTCCCACCGCTCTGAAAGTTTATTGGTCCGTTTACGCCTCCTCTCAGCTGACGGTACCAACCTTTCCGCTCGAGGTTCCGGTTATCGTGCATCACCGAACTTAACAGCCTGTTTGCACGGTCCGTCTACCCCGCGACTCACACGACACAGTCCC
This sequence comes from Vaccinium vitis-idaea, assembly GCA_963854785.1. Lineage (NCBI taxonomy): Eukaryota > Viridiplantae > Streptophyta > Magnoliopsida > Ericales > Ericaceae > Vaccinium > Vaccinium vitis-idaea. Next base: position 24,353,798 of record OY978218.1, read on the forward strand.
GGCCGTCTTGCATCACCGAACTTAACAGCCTGTTTGCAAGTCCGTTCACCGTGTGTTGTACATGCTTAGCCCAACATCCTAGTTCTCTCCGCGAACTGGAAGTGGCGCTTTCGCTGCACTACCGCAATCAAAACCATTCCTCCAAATTCTCTCCGCGAATTTGGGGTGGCAACAAATCATCTCATCATATCTCATTTCATTTCATTTCCCAAAAATCTCGTTCCATTTCTCAAAAATTTCATTTCGCATTTCAAAACTCATTTTCATTCTCATCTCTATTTTCTCATTAACAGTTATTCACTTTCACGTCCGGTGACATAACGTATCGCGTACGTTCTCAGTGTCACATGCTCAAAATCATGCTCATGCAGTATTCCATAATTTTCTCTAAATCCACATTCTTTCAAATACACATTTCTCACATAAAATCATGCATTAAAAATATACCATCTCTCTAAAATATATTGTTTCCTCTAGAAACCTTTCCCACATAAAATCATACATTTTAATGCATCAATTTCCTTCAAAATAATATTTCTAAAAATCTTCTCACATATAATCATACATTTAAAACTCTCCAAAAATAATATTTCCAATTCTCTTAAATTTATTCCTTATCAAAAATCTCATTTCTTCCTTGTCCTCTTTCAAAACTATTTTATTTCTTTCCAAAAGAGATAAAACTAAACATCTTGCTCTCTCTCAAATAATTTAAACAAAACTCTTTTCTAGCAATTTCTTGCCAACAATCCATCACCACAATTTATGAACTTTCTAAAAATATTTAAATCTCTCCAAAAATATACTCTTTATATTTCTAGAAAACTCTCTTTTTAAATAAACTCCAAATAAAACATCATTTCCTCTATCTAGTAAAATCACAATTTTCTTTCTAGAAAATTTTAATCAACTCCATTTACTCTCCTTCTTTTCACCATATCCATAAAATATACTCACAATAATTTAGTAAGAACATCTCTAGGGAACATTTATGAAAAACTCCTTCTTCATAAAAACTCCATATTTTCTTACAAAATTTCCATAAAACAATTAATATTTCTTTCTAGTAAGAACAAATCTCTCACTAAGTAAAGTAAATCTATTATCTAAGAAAAATCATCTTAAATAATAACCATTGATTAAATAGAAAATGAATAACTAATTCATTCATGAAAATAACCATAATAATACTAGATCCTTGTCTAGAAAAATACATATCTTCTAATCAACTTCTAATCGCTTCTAATCATCTTCTAATTACTTCTAATCAACTAATCCCACTTCTAATTTCATGAAGAACTCTCTAATTAGAACCTCATAAACCTTCTTATTAATCTTTTCAACATGAAATCCTCTTTCATAATCACTAAGAATCATACTTAGTAACTTAATACATGCATAAATTAACTAAATCAAACTCTAAAATCATGCTTAGAAAATTAATTAGAACAACATAATAGAACTAGAAATAACTAATTAGAAGAGTAGTTTAGTAAACTACCTTAGTTTCCGGGTGTAAACCGGAAGCCGATTAGCAATCCGTTGGTGTAGAAACTCCTTAATCTACCTAGCTTACTCACTAATTAACTTAGTAAGTAGCTAATTAGAGACTAAATAGGGTGGCTAAAAGGTGGTAGAAGTAGTGGATTTGTTGGGAATATAGGAGACAAACAAAGAAGGAAAGGGAAAAGTGGTCCCAAATGAACAAAGGTAGGCCTATTTATAGCAAGTGACCTCTCCCTCTTTCTCTCTAAAATTTTCGGTACTCCCTCCCTCTATGTTGGCCGAACCTCACCATGTGGAAGGAGTAAATGTGGTGTTAATCTTGCACATGGGAAGTACACAAGTGGCACTCTAGGTTCTTAGATTAGGTCCTAGGCTAGGAATCTAGGTTTATTCTTGCTAGATGAACAACTATGGGCACATACAAGGTAACCAACGTGGGGAACAAGGTGGTGGGGAAATAATGCCTCCCGTTGTGTAGGTTTTTGCATGGTCACCTTTGTTATGGGGTGTTTTTAGGAGCTAATATGTACAATTGGCATGTGAAACCAATAAATAGCTAGAGGGTAGCCTTAGTGGGCTAATAATAGGGGGAATATTCCCTCCTTAAAACATGGATGAATGTTTCTAGGAAACTTGGAGTGCAAGGTCAAGCATAAGTAGGTCTAGGTTGTGTAGCATGTGCTCAAATGCATGAATTGTGTGGGTATGTATAGGTTACTCCTAAAATAGTAAGGCTTGTTCTAACTAGTTTTGGGTACCAAAATATAAGCTTTGGGAATCTTCCTTAACCCTCCACTTGCTTGTGCAAGTGAACTTGCATTAACTAATGCATGTGCATGTGTACTAACATGCATGCACACAAGACACACACACACCCTCACTCTCTCTCTCTACCGAGCTCTCTCTCTCTCTCTCTCGGCATCTCTCTCTCTCTCTCTCTCTCTCTCTCTCTCTCTCTCTCTCTCTCTCTCTCTAACTTGGTCAACACCAAGTTCCAAGGTGCGAGGTGACCTCTCCATGACGTACCGAAATTGGTTGAGTGAAGTAAAGGCGGTGGTTGGGTAGGTTTCGGGTATTAAACACGGTCTCCGGGTGCTACGGTAGTGTAACGGATGTGTTACTCGGTCTCGGACGCGCATATACATGGCTAGAATTCTATTTATTTGATTTTAAAAGAATTAATTAATATTTTAATAGAAAAATAATCCAATAAACCGGAAATTAAAATTAATTAATAAAATTATTAACGAAATTTTTATTTACGAAAATCCGGGTCGTTACAACGCAACATTTGAGAGATCTGCTAAAAATATTCCTATAATAACTTTGCTTATTTACATTCTTTGATTTTATAAATGCTATTGCCAGAATAAAGTATTTAATTGGTTTTGTTAACAATAATTGGTTTTAAATCGGATTGGTTGTTCCAACGTACTTGGCCTCCTCTTTTTTCGTACTGCCATTCAACCAAAATCTATATTGAATTGTTGCAATATCTATTGGAGTTATTATAAGAGAATTTTATAATTAGGCATCCTATACCAATATTATCATTATCCGATGAGATTTAAATCTTTATGATTCCATCCTGAAATTTGAATATTGGCCGAAAGTGCCCTCGTTAAGTGATTCATTATCAAATTTGCCACATGAGAAAATATCTACATAAATAGTAATTTGCATATATATAGTTTACATGCGAAATTTTAGGGATTACTTTCATCTCCACTAATCACATCCCTATTTACGTGGGATGTGATTCATTTTCACGAGATTCCCCTAAAATCACTCATTCTCACCAGATTCCCTAACTTCTTTTTCTTTTTTAATTCAAATTTAACATGTTTTAGTTTCCACCTCAAAATGTTGTTATCTAAAAATAACTATTGTATTGGGCCTAACTTTGCGCGCCTTGCGCGCAACCTATCTACTAGTACACAATAAACAACCAAATGAACCATATTGCCTAGCAGCTGTACCCACCTTTACTCTCTCTCTTCCCTCATCTCTTCTTGTCCGTTTGAACTTTGAACCGCAATATCCACCTCTACTCTATTTCCATTTACAGTCCATCAAACCTTGAACCGAAAACATTGAACAACGAATTACAAAAAGATCGAGAGGAGTTGTTCACTGGAGACGAGATGAGTTCGTTGGAGAGGCGGAGGCATAGATCGGAGATGAGTCCAGCTCTAGTACTGGTAGAAATGTCAATCAAAAGTAAATAACCGACGCCTCCTCCTACAATCGGCAAGATTCGAACCCATATCTTCGTCACTACGCCACCTATTAAAAGCCTTAAACCCAGAGTGTGAGGATCGAATTCGTGTTTTGTTTTTTCAGACAGAGAGAGAGGATTGAAGGACAGGAAACATAGTTGCGCGCACGTGAGTGGAAGGGTAGTTTTGGAACTAAATAGACCTAAAAGACCTCCGGCTAGAGAGAAAAATTACCTGGATTAATCAGGGTATAAGTTGCTTCAAATGGACTATTGGCCGAAGAGCCCTAATAATTAATATCTATATATTTCATTCATACAATGTCGTGACCCAACTCACTAAGACTATTGACCCTAAAAAAAGGATCTCTCTTTATAATGAATCAAAGCCAATAACATTATATGTATATATGTATTAATTATATCCGGATTAAGAGTATAAGTGTTTTTAATAACTATAAGGTTTAATTGTCTTAAAATGTCAGTAATAAGACAATCACCTTAAAGCGGTCATGTTCAATACACAAAATGTACTAGCACAATGAGTCAGAACTAGAACCGTTCCTTGTAGTCAAGACAGTCCTACTAAAATATTGTACTACAATCCTACTAATGGTGTGTCAAATTCCATCTAAAATTGTGAACCAAAAACTTATATTCCACAAGAACCGATGATCCAATCTTTCGTGTGTAAACCGTACTTTACACACTGGATCATCCACTATATAGAATGTAAGCTCCAAAAAGTTGCGTCCCTTTTGTGGTTGCAATTCCATTTGACAAATCACATATTTACGTGTATCCTTTTGTTTATCGAGTTGTAATTTTCTAAGTAGGAGTCTGTATAGTATTAGAGTGGAAGGAATCTCTTTATAATGTAATTTGAGAGTTAGTAGTTTAGTCAATTGTCGTCTGGTCAATATGGTGCCTTCGGAACAGGAAGATCAATCATGGGATCAATCGGTTTCTCAATCGGGTAACTCTGATTTAGCACAAGTCGTGGAGGCAGTTTCAGAGCATATGGATTACTTGCGGGATCAATCGGCAATTTAGTTGGGCAGCTCCAAAAATCGGATCACCAATGGAACGATCAATCGGCTTATGGATGCGATTGATCGGAACGTCATCTATTATCAAAACGAACCATTCTTTTCTTTCTAGGTTTCGGTGGCTGCAAAAGAATATTAGAGTCTCTTGCTTTCAAAGCCACAAAAATCCTAGAGTATTGAGAGTGAATCTTGAAGCACAAAATCCATGGATCTTTAATCAAAGCTTCAAGAGGTTTCTACGCCAATCATCAATCAACTTCGTGTTTCTTCCAGTGGATTTCTGGAAGAACGTTTCGAAGGCTCGAGGATTTGAGGCAGCGGCAATCAAATACTGGGTGTGGTGAACGAGGAGTCGGCAACCGATCTTAGGTTAATTGCGAGGAGTCCCAATTGTGAGTAAGGTCGTTTGTAACCACACATTGATTTTTATAGTGTTTGATTCCTTCCCATGGTTTTTGCCCATTTAGGATTTTTCCATGTATATCTCTATGTTCATCGTTGTTCTTCAATTCTTATTTGTTAGATTGATAGCAAAATAGGAATTTCATAGAATAAAGGACACATGCACAACATACAATTATATCATGCAAACATTGCCCACAATAGATTCTCATAAAAAAAGGGGATGAAACTGAATAATTAACTAATTAAATATTAAGTCATTACATAAAAGTATTGTTTTTAGTAAGTTCCTAACATATATATCACCTCACAGTAGGTTTGGACCATGTATCTAGTATTGCATCCTGGGATTCTTGTAGCAATTCGTAGCAATAGAGTAATATATATCCATTTTCAGCTTAGCTTTGTTATTTCAGATCCACAGCATGGAGTCCAGATCAATTGCTTTGCATCGGTGACAACACACCTGAGAAGTAACAAATTTTCTTGTAGCAGCATTTAGTCCAATGAGATATCACACCCACACCAAATAAAATGACACAAGACAAATGTAGCAGCATACACATATGAGACAAAGACTCAAGACACAGGACACAACGAGAAAAACTCAACACTGACAACAAAAGAAGAGAGCAGCAACAAGATAGCCCCAAAACCCAAGATCAGACTTAACAGAGACCAAGACAAAAACAAAGAAATAGCAAGACAAAAATAACGTCAATACAATCCCAGAGAGCAACCCCAAACCCTCCCCAAAGCAGAACCCACAAACCAGAAAATATCTAAGAAAAGATCTTAATCACAAGGAATGAATAGAAGTCTAATAAAAACCATGGAAAGAAAACTGGCAAATACCATTCAAGCTAGCAAATATAAATTACACATAAAAATTTTAAATGTGGCAACTTGTGCTCGTATTCGGGAAGTGAAAATCAGATGAATTTCACACGTAGAGATGTACTCGTACTTGACATCCGTACCCGAGTCCATGAAACTTTGACTGTGAGTAAAGAATCCCTTTAAATTGCTTAAGATGTCACTTTCGTGGAACAGCTATGGTTATTTCTACTCCCTCCGTCCCAGTTTGTTTGTCAATTATTCCATTTTCTGGTATGTCTTAAATTGCTTATATCTTTCAATCTATAATGTTTTTCACCGTTTTAAAAACTTTGTATAATAGAATTAATCGTGAACTATCAAACAAGATCCATATTGCATATATTTTGAGATCGATATTAAAAGATATAAGCGATCGAAAACTGACACGATTATCAAAAAATGACAAACAAAAAGGGACGGAGGGAGTATCATTTTGCCAATTCTAAAGTGTAGAATTCAATTCTACTTGGAGTACTCGTCGGCCACCATGCTTGGAATTGTAGGATGAAGACTATTATTCACAGAAGAATGTGGACCAAGCTTGCACTGATACATATGTATTCTGGTGTTTCATCGTTTCCTGTCTTGGGGTCTTCAGCCCACCTTGGTCACTACAGGCGTGTAGTGAGTAACAACAGCCATCCGTTCTATTTTGGACGGTCTGAATTTTAAATAAATTGTGTTTTATTTAAAATCAAGACCGTTCGAGATACTTATTAACGATCCAGATTCACTCACTACAGGCCCCCCAATTCGATACAAATTTTATATATTTTTATAACTAGATATCACATGGGCGGCTAATCAGAGTGTTCAGGTGAAACCCTGACTTCAAACTATGCACCAACAATATAATTTTCTAATGTGGAATTGGTTTATTTATTTTTTTATATTGTCTGCACTAAGATCATTCGCACAAAATCAATATTAATTAAAATATACTTAAAATTTGTGAGGAACAACGAAACGAATTAAGTGAGCCCAATAAATTCTCAGCCAAAATATTATTTACTTTATGGGATGATAGTTTTAGTTGATAACAAGACTTGCCGACATATCACATAGTTGACCTGAAAATTGCGAGTTGTGTTTTTTGAATCCACTTTCTCTTTCTCTTTTTTTCTATTGACGTATTTTATGGATCCTTCAGAAGGTACTATTGGGCATAAGGCACTAAAATAAGGAAATGAGATCAGTGTAATATGCAATTGTTCATTCAAAACGGAGGTGCAATAAATGGATGCCACAAAGTCGCAATTATTAGGAGTCCATTTTTCATTCATTCCTAATAATTGCGACTTTGTGGCATCCATTTATGGGATGATAATTTTTCGTGAGAATCTCCATGCTTAAGATCGGACACCACTGTGATTGCATCCTTGAGAATCTGCACCTGCTTAAGACCCTCAGCATTCGCCCGGCCAACGCAAAGCTTTGAAGAGCTGCTAAACCTTCAACCAAATTAAAGCCCTAACCTTTTAATTCCCCAGCTAGCAAGCCACGGCCATCAACCACACTCCAAGCTGCCACTTATGTGCCACGGCTTACAACAACGCCAATTGCATACACTGATCACAAGAGAACTCTTTTAAAGCATCCACGTGACCCAATTGTAGCCTCAGTGCAACAATCAACGATCCATATTCCTAGGCCCAAGTAGATTTCGTTCTTTTCGATCTGCACCCAAAATCTACACCTCTAAGTGGCGGCCTGGCCCAACCAACTTGTGAGCTAATGATTTGGGTTCAAAAAGAAGGCTCCATTGCTTGTTCCATTCGTATGATAAGTTCTGAACGGGATAAGGTCTTCTAACTTTTCGGCACGGTCTTTTAAGTTATTTTCTCTTAATTCTTATAAGATTTGTGTCAAATTTTAATACCCCAATGTTCATTTTGACAAGAGAAAGCGGATAAGTGTAAAATATAGACTAAAATTGAAATAAAAATGTCATATATGATGACGAAAAAGACACAAAAAGTGAGTCTATATGATAAAGAAAATCTTTTTTCGATCTTTTTTGTCTTATATGAAGAATTTTAATCTTTGATCTATATTTTTATACTTTGATTCCTCGTTTGAGATGAACAATGTAATAGTATTTAAAATTGATCTAAATTTCATAAGAGTTAAGAGAAAACAATAATTAAAAAATCGTACCAAAAATTCGGCAAAGAAATTAGGCCAATGTGGCCGTCAATTTGGTTGACACTTAACCAAGACATAGTCATCTGTGACCATCTTTATAGTTTCTCTGGTTTTAGTTTAGCCATAACAAAATGGGGCTAGCTCAGTTAACCGGGACTCTTATATCTCACTAGGAAGTCAGGAATTCGAATCGTCACACCTGTGTGGAGCTATTCCACATGTATTTGTTGGGTTATTTCTCCTCTTAATGGAGCTATTAGTTGGGTAATTAGTCTTAGTGATTGTGGACTTTATTTCGAATCTCTCCACCTCCGTGTGGATGTTCTCCTACTAGTTTTTTGTCAAAAACGATAACAGATGGTATTCAATCAAGCATTACATCAAAGGACCGAGCAACCAAAACGGAGGGGACTCAGTTCAAAGACCATACCCCGTACCAACTAAACCTCTAGGAGCAATAGTGTGAGCCACTGAGTTGGAAGACCGGCGAGCGAAAGAAAAGATTGAGCACATAAAACTTCGCCCCAAGCTAAGAATATCGTGTAAAATAACACCCACTTCGTTCCATACTTCCGAAAGACCATCAAGCATGCTAATCACAGATTACGAATCTGTAACGACCCAGATTTTTGGTAAATAAAAATTTCGTTTATTAAATTGATTTTTCTGACTTAAATTATTTTCTTTGGTAATAATTATTTTGGGTCAATAATTATTTTGGTCTTTTTTGTAAAATATAGGCCAAAATTGAAATTTAAATATCATATATGACAAGGAAAAAGACACAAAAAGTGAGTCTATGATATAGAAAATCGTTTTTTGGTCTTTTTTGTCGTCTTATAGGAAGAATTTAAATCTTTGGTCTATTGTAGACATCCCGATTTTGACTCGGGAAACTTCTCAAGCATTCTCGATGATGAAATAGACCAACCTTGCATGCCTCGAGGCTATGAACAAGGTTTGAACTCGCTAAACCACCCAAAACCACCATAAACCCTTTTCAAGTAACCCTACCAACCCAAAAGACCAAAATACCCTTCAAACTATCCAAATAAACCAAGCCAAACCCCTGTGCTCAAAACCCTTTGAGCGCTCAAATCTCTGGTTTGAGCGCTCAAACCATGACGTCACATTTTGAGCGCTCAAATCCTCCCTTTGAGCGCTCAAACCCTGTCCAGTCAACTTTTTGCATAGCATCTAATCATGAGATTTTGTTGATCTTGGGGGCGTATGACCGTTGTATTGTTGCGTATTATAGCCCCTAATTTGGCCCCTATTAAGCCTAATTGGCCTTTGAAATCAAAACCCACTATTTTCCCTCCATTCTCTCTCTATATAAGCATCCCTCCACCCCTTATTCAAGGGTTACCAACTGATAAACACTCCCTCTCACTCTAGAAAACTATTTTCCAGTCTCTCTCTTCCATCACCATCAATCTATTGAAGTTCTATCATCCATAACCAACCAAACCCATTTGATCATCATCATCTAAGTTCAAATATACCATCATCTATCCAAATGCCCACCTGATCAGACCTACATTTCCACTCCACTATCCACAACGTCACCTTTCAAGCCTACATTCATAGCCATTGTTCAGTCTTTCATAAAAACCCCAAGTTCAAGCCTTGATCATAACCAAAAAGGTAGTAAACCATGTAAAGTGCTACGGGTTGGTCAACCTGAGGGTGACCAATAAGTTCATGGTGGTTTCAAGTACCTTCTGTGAGCTTACGAGGTCCAAGATATCAAGAAAAATAAGTTTTAAAAACATCAGGCCAACATGGTTTGAGCGCTCAAATACCCTCTTCGAGCGCTCAAACTGTTTTGGCTATGCTGTGATTTCTATGGTTTCTCATGTCATATCATGTTGATGTCATCATTTGATGGCTTTTGTCGGTTCAAATACTCTCATATCAGTTTATTTCACTCTTGATCATTGATCAATGAACCCAAAAGCCATGTGAATGATGTTTTATCATCATCAAGAAAAGAACAAGCTTTGTTCATGAGGTGAATAAGTCTATCTTACTCTTTCAAACAATGATCAGAAGGTTGATATTCATAAAAGTACCAGAGAATGGCTTGAAAACCACAGAGACTCACATCCCTTGAATAGGGTTTAGCGCTCAAACACTATTATGTTTCATCTTTATCTGCTGTTTATCCTGGCTTTAAATCATGTTTTAAGCTCCTTATGGTGTGTGTGTGTGTGTGTGTGTATGTGTGAGTGGTTATTGCATCCACATCAGTCTGATCCTCTTCTTCTTACACTCAAACCTTGCTTGTGCTTGGTTCATGGCTCATTATCTATTCATGCAAGCCCTCTCATTGATGTTTGTGGAATATTATGTTCATTTTCATCGTTATATGTTGTTTTGGGGATATTGGTGATCTAAATAAAGGCAAGAAGGAACGAGAACACTCAAACCAAAAAGATAGCTTGAGCGCTCAAAGCCTCCCTTTGAGCGCTCAAACTGTCTCCTGGAACATCAAATTTTCTCATCATCCGAGCTTACAAATTGTGTTTTGAGTGTTCTATATGTCTCTTGATGCTATGTTTTCACTTGTCCAGTACCTATTATCTTCTTTAGTTCACAAATAAGCCTCAAATTATGTTTGCATGATCATTGCATTTTGTTAAGTCATCAAAGTACCATTTTTAAGCAAATAACAGTGTCCAAATCATGCTTTCATCAAGTCAGAATCATCAGAAGTATGTGTAGTTGAGTAGGGGTTGAGCGCTCAAACCCCAGACAAGGGATCAGATTGATTTTGTCTCACAGCAGTTTATAGTGTTATTTCATGTCATCTTGTTGTTATCATGTACATACTAACATCTTTGTTTGCTGTTTGATGCCTTTGTTAGTTTATGCTTGCATATCATCATCACTCATGTAGTCAACAAAGCACAAGCATACACCGTAATCCTTTGTCGTGTTTATCATTGTTTAAATGGTTCCCATCCCCGTTTATTTGCTCAAAGTTGAATTACAACATTTCATGTACTCCCTCCGTCCCTAAACTTTTGACCTTTTTGGGATTGCGTGCCATTTTAAATTGCTTATATCTTTTTATTTATAACGTTTTATGTGATTTTGAAAACTTTATTTAATAGAACTAATTAAAATCTATCAAACAAGATCCATATTGCATATTTTTTGACATTTACATTAAATGCTATAGGCATTTGAAAATGGCACACTGTCCAAAAAGTGTCAAAAGTTTAGGGACGGAGGGAGTAATCCCACTAAATGCTTAGTAGAGACCGGTCTTTGAACTGGGCGAGGGGGGAGCCGTAAAACCCTTCCCCCTTGTAACCGAGCTCCCGAACCTAAGATAGTATGGTGATGACGGACCGGTACTTTAACCTTATCCTAAAAATGAGGAACGAGTCAATCGAGTTCGGTTCCTCGGGGACAATCCGATAAAACCTGAGTGGCAAATCTGAATCGATAGTACCTCAGAGGGGCGTTCACATCTATATTTTTATACTTCTTTGATTCCTCGATTGAGAAGAACAATGTAATATTTAAAATTGATCAAAATCTCATAAGAGGTTACAAAAAACAATAATTAGAAAATCGTACCAAAAATTTGGCAAAAAATTAGGTTAATGGGGCCTTAAATTTGATTGACACTTAACCAAATCGAGTGTTGATTTGACATAGTCATCTGTGACTATCTTTATAGCTTCTCTGATTTTAGTTTACCCACAACCAAATGGGGCTGGCTCAGTTAACCAGAACTCTTGTATCTCACTAGGAGGTTAAGAATTCGAATCATCGCACCTGCGTGGAGTTATTCCACATATATTTGTTAGCTTATTTCTCTTCTTAATGGAGCTATTAGTTGGATTGGTCTTATAGTGATTGTGGATTTTATTTCAAATCTCTCCACCTCCGTGTGGATGTTCTCCTATTAGTTTTTTGTCAAAAAAGATAACAGATGGTATTTATTGTTGGGAAAAATTACAGCGGCAATCATAAATTCTAAAGAACAATTTCCATTGATGAATATATAGAACAGATTACAATGTATAGAAACAAACTGAAAATTACAATAACTGGAAATCAGAAATACAAACAGTGCCGAGTCGTGTGAAATCACACTCTCTTTAACAAAGATGTGCCGCCTACCATGGGTGTTGTAGGATGAACCGACGTCTTCATCCCAGGATAAAACGGCTGGTACCACTGACCACCGGAACACCACCGTTGGTAGCCTTGGTGAACTGACTGACGTCTGCCTCTCTCTCTCTCTCAAAGAAGATTTTCAGAACTTGGATGTTAGACAAATTTCTGGTGAAGAAACAAAGGGCCAATGCTACTTATATATAGGTGAGGAGGAGCCTCAAGCCTTCAATACGGGATTTGAATGGGGCAATTCAATTCAGTAATTGAATTGTGAAACCCCCAACGTAATACTTGAATTTGAATGGTGTAACCGCAGAAAATTGACTGTCATTCAATCTCTATCATGGGGAGGTTACGAGGTGTTATAATCAGCAATAAACATCGTTATATCCAGCTATAAACACGTGCAATAAGCAGCTACGTGGGTCCTTTCAGTTGTCTCGAGAGACCCTCTGAACGCCCTGTTTCATTCACATCGAATTTTTTAGAAATTTCCAACAATCCCCCCATGAATGAAAATTGGCAGGCATACTGACGCAAAGTAAAAAGCTGACCCGAGATAGAGGCAACGGATAATTCCTGCATAGGATAGGTGGCTTTTGGCCTTGAACCTTCCCTTGTGATAGCCTAACGAGTTTACTGGCAGACCAGTGTGCGGACCCACTTTGAACTGTTCCACTGCCAGTGTAAACTGAGACAACAGACGTCACACAAGACTTCTCCTGACGTAGTTCAGTTCTCATTGTTGGGTTCATTTCGGCCATGACACCCTCTTCCTGGTTTTGCAAGTATTTTCTCGAGAATTTTGCCAGATTCTCAAAGAAGTGGCCCCACTTCATACTCACATAGGTGACCTTCTTATAAAGGGTACCCTGTTATACCCTGCTTGGCATCTCTGACGCATAAGAGTCATTAAAAGCAACGCTTAACCTCTTTCGACAAGTTTCACTTTTCTGCATCATAGAAATGGGCTAGAGATCAAATCTACACGATGACCGTTCTCTATTACACGCAAAAGGTAGTCTCATTGAACCTAGATCTTGGGATCTCCAGTCAGCTAGGTTGGCTACCCCCACGGTAACTATGAACATAATGGCTTTAGTCCCATTCGTCCCTATGCTTTCTCAACTAGCTCTCGAGATAACCCCTTTGGTTAGCGGATCCGCAAAATTGTCCTTTGACCTTATGTAGTCAATCGTGACAACCCCACTTGAGAGCAGTTGTTTAATGGTATTTTGTCTTCGACGTATATGTCTAGACTTACCATTGTAATTAGCACGCAATGCCCTACCAATCGCAGCTTGACTATCATAGTGGATACTAATAGCTGGCACTGGTTTCGACCATCTTGGAATATCTTTCAGGAACTGGCGTAGCCACTCAACATCTTCTGTTGCTTTATCTAAAGCAATGAATTCAGATTCCATAGTAGAAGATTTCCAAGAAGCTGCACCACCAAGCGTGAAGACATATCCACTCGTGGATTTTGAGTGATTCATATCTGATATCCAATTGGCATCACAATAACCTTCTAATACTGCCGGATATCTGGTGTGGTGCAACCCCAGATCACGAGTATACCTTAAATAATGTAGTACCCTCGCCTTTTAGTGATCATGCCCTGGATTTACTCGTGTATCTGCTCAGTCTGTTAACTAAGTAGGCTATATCGGGTCGTGTACAACTCATCATGTACATGAGGCTCCCAATGGAGACTTACGTCCACGGGGGTTCTTGCGATGCCTGTATCAGACTGGTTGAACTTCTCAAGAATTTTGTCAACGTAGTGTGTCAGAGACAACACAAGTCCATCAGATGTTCTGGTGATCTTCACACCTAGTATCACATTTGCAAGGCCCATATCCTTCTTGTCAAACTTAGAGTTCAATATATTCTTGGTAGATCAATGACCCTGTCATTACTACTAACAATGAGCATATCATCAACGTAGAGACACAAAATGATGTATCCTTCGTCGGTGTCCTTGACATAAACACACTTGCCACATTCGTTGATTCGGAAGCCACTAGACAACATCACATTGTCAAAATTCTCATGCCATTATTTAGGCGCTTGTTTTAGACCATACAGAGATCTAACAAGCTTACAGACTTTCCTTTCTTGTCCTGGCGTGGAAAAACCCTCGGGTTATTTCATGTAGATTTCTCTCTCTAAATCCTCATTAAGAAAGCTATCTTAACACCCATCTGATGTATAAGCCTTGCTTTGTACTTATCTATTGACTCATTTGTCTTTATCTTCCTTTTGAAAATCCATTTGTAGCCCAAAGGCTTACTGCCTGGAGGTAAATCAACCATCTCCACGTATGTTTTGCAGAATGGAGTCAATCTCAACCTTAATAGCCTCCTTCCATGACGGACCATCAGGACAGCTCACAGCTTCCTTGAATGTCTGAGGCTCACCTTCTAATAGATAAGTTAGAAAGTCTGAACCAAAAGATATTGATGCTCTAGCCCTTTTGCCACGTCTAGGCTCTACATCAACTTCTTGTTCTTGGTCTCAACTGCTCTCACTAGCAGCCTCCAAAGTTCTCTTGACAGAACTAACTTTGCACTATGCACGTTCAAAGAATAATGCACTTCTAGATTCCATATTTGCATTCTTGTGCGCAAACAAGCAATAGTTGTTAGGCCTATTCACACCTTTTAGGTATAGGCACAGCCACTTTCACAATCCCATAAACACGCGTAATAAGCTACTAAGTGGGTCCTTTCGGTTGCCTCGAGAGACCCTTCGAACGCCCTGTTTCATTCACACCGAATTTTCGAGAAATTTCCAACAATTATAAATTCAATCAAGCATTACATCAAGAGGAAGTCTCGTCTTTTAACAAAGGACCGACCAACCAAAACGGAGGGGACTCAATCCAAAGACCATACCCCGTACCAACTAAACCTCTAGAAGCAATAGTGTGAACCACTGTGTTGGAAGACCGGCAAGCGAAAGAAAAGATCGAGCACGTAAAACTTCGCCCCAAGCTAAGAATATCATGTAAAATAACTCTCACTTTGTTACTTACTTTTGAAAGACCATTAAGCATGCTAATCACCAATTTCGAATCACTTTCAAAAATCACAGAGCTAAGTCCCAAATTGGCTCCTAGCAATAATCCGTGACGAAAAGCCAATGCTTCTGCTACTATAGCACTGGCATGACACAAGATATTCTCCTATTAGTTCGATTGGACTTATAGTAAATGTGAACTTTTTTCCAATTTGACATATTTTTATTGATAACCGGATGTACAGGCTAACTTGCGCGCACACCTCTACTAATTCTAGAGCCTGAAGGTATAATTCATACTCCCTCCGTTTCTTTTTAAGTGTGTACTTCGTAATTCTAACTTATTAATAAAGCGTCATCATTACACCTTTCACATCAACTTTTGCATTCACTTTCCACTATTGTAATTGATGGAGACATCATAATTAAACTTTACATCACTATCTTTTCAAAGAGAAATCTACTTTTAAGGGAAAATAGGAAATGTACTAACTTTTATCTACTAACTTTTTAACATCACATTTATTTAAGGATAGCCAAAAATAGAATATACTACTCTTTTTAAGGAAATGAGAGAGTACTTGTATTTCTCCTGCTATTTGGGGAAAAAAAAAGAAGAAGAAGACTTCGTTATCAGCTCACCGAATCGGCTTGGAGCCGCAACATGCCCAGAGTAAACTTGTAATGGTGGCGTCGCGCACTGGCGAATGTATAACAATTTGTTCACTTTTGTGCTTACGTACCTTGCAAGTGCATCAAAACAAGTGCAAGACAGGCTCATGACAAGTGAGGCTTAAAGCCGCGATCTATAATACTACGCCTTTACACATAAGTTTATTTGTTTTTAAAATAATTCATTTAAGTTTTTTTATAACATTTTAAGATGCAAAATCAGTAATTAAATCTTTGCAGTCCAATTTTGCTACCAAAACATGATTTCGTTTTCCAAGACCATAAATTAGAATAACCATTTGAGAAGGTATACCTTGCCTTTTTCTTTTTCAATTTGTGTTCCTAATTCGGGTTCTACATTGTCAAGAGGTGAGATGCAAAGTGTCATTGAGAACATGTCTTTTTTTTTTCTTTTCTTTTTTTTTTTTGACAAGGCAAACATTTATATGAGAGCAAGTTCAACCACTGAGCTATCCCTCAAGAGTCAACATCTTCATTGAGAACATTCACACTCTGAGTATCATGTAAAAATACAGACACTCTTTCTTAACACTTTTGATAAAAAAATAATTCCATTTGTTTTGTAATTTGATGGAACTTAAACCCAATAATTGGCCTAGCGGTCTTGGCTTCGTAATTTGCTCCCTCTTAATGTCTCACGCAGGGGCGATTCCACCATTGTACCAGCGAGGTTGACCTCGCTAGGTTTAAAATATATACTGAAAAACAATAAAATTTAGATATAAATTAAAAAAAATTAATATTGTCAACGCTGGGTTACTCGTGCGAGGTTAAAATAAATTTTCAAACTAAATTTGAACCAAATTTTTATAACCCAACAAAATAAAACAAGTACAACCCAATTATGAGAGTCCAATATATAGTACACATTTAAGGATAGTGGTTGCCTTGCATTTGATTCAATGTGGAAATATTCAAAAATTAAAGGAAATCAAATGAAGAAAAAATAAAAAATCAGTGAATCACAACAGTCCAAGACTCCAACGAAAGAAGAATTGAATACACCTCCTGTCCTCTTCTCTCTCTTTTTTTCGCATACAGTTTTTCCTCGTAGACACGCTCTATATTTTTGTCAGCGCTGGATGAAAATTCTAAAGATGCCTCTGGTCTCAGGTTCGATTCTCCATACAACCTACTCTTGGGCCACCTCACCTCACCTCACATGTAAGCGTAGAAATAGCTATGGGAAGGACTATAAGAATTAGCTAGAGATATGCAAAAACTGACTCGTGACATCAGGAAAGCCAATATGAGCATCAAAATATTTAATTAGGCTTTTGTTAATATGTGCCCCAGGCACATGATAAGAACGTATTTATTGCTTCACATTACTCCACTTCCACAAGGAATTAAAGTAAAGTAATCAATTATGTTTTGGAAATATAAACCTTTTTTTATTAGACGAAAATGCCACTATCTACCCATACCCATGGAACAAAAACCTAAGATGCAAGAACTGACCAAATAAAACCGAAAATTATTTGAGAAATATGTTGGCCTGTGTTCTCCCATGAATTTTTCGAACATAATTTTAGAAAATTAATTATCAAACATAAACCCAAAAAGGAAGAGATGCTTTTGAGTGATACCTAACCACTTTATTCGTTCCAATTGATAACATCTATTCTTCTTAACATCATGTTTTTAAACATTATTAGTATGCTAAAGAGTAAATTTGGAATTTATTGACAAATAATTGTTCTACTCTTCGGCTTTCTTGAAATTTTTAAACTTCTTATCAAGAGAATTTACTTCAGTAATTCGTTTTGACGAGAGAAAATGTAAAAGTAAAAGAGAACTAAATATAAAAAAGATTAAAAACAAGACAACATTAGCACAAATAATAAGCCGAAAGTATAAATTTTCTGGCTTGGGGGATTTTTTTTTATAAATTCTAGTTGAAGAGAAAAATCAATGACTTTTTTCAGAATGTATTATTCCGCTGTTAAGCTATGATACTCTACCATTATACATTTGTTTTTCCAAGCTTCAACCTCTATAGCTCTTTTCTTCTTTTTTCTTGCTTGGAGCTAATGGAGTAAACAATTGCTTTGTGTTTGTAGACCATTTTGGCGACTGATGCCCATAGGATTTTTACTTTTTAGTGGGCATAAACCCGTACGAGTTGAAAGACTTATTAGAAAACTAAAAGGCAGTTGAAAAAATAGCATTGAAGGAGAAGTTAAAGTGTAACCATTTTTTTTAATAACCGTTAAAGGGTAATTTAGCGATAAACCTAAGGGTACATAGGTTTATGTACAGAAAATGGACAGATCATGTTCGGGGACCCACTTTTGGGTCCCACATGAATGATCCGAGCCGTTCATTATTCTGAAAACATTTTTCCGACGGTCCCCAAAAAAATTCAGCTCAATCGGATGGTTAGAAGTGCTCAACCCAAAGTCCCACCGTTTCAATCAATTTGTTTTTTATTGAAACGGTAAGACTTTGGTTCGAGCACTTATAACTGTCCGATTGAGCTGAAATTTTGTGGGGCCCCTCGGAAAAATGTTTTAAGAATAATGAACGGTTCGGATCACTCGTGTGGAACCCAAAAGTGGGTCCCTAAGCATGATTTGTACATTTTCTGTACATAAACTTCTGTACCTGTAGCACTTTCCGTAATTTAGTCTCATTAGAAACAAGTTTTTCTCCTAGACAATATTGCCTAACCTATTTATTACCTGTACGAGTACCTATACAAATGGGTATAGTTGGTATCAATAAATGAGTAATAAGTAGGAGCATACACATATGCCTTAATTAAGCCCAACCACCAACTGTCCTAAACTTTCACTTCCAATCAAAATTAAATTCGACAGTAACATAATCCCGTCCAATATAACATATCAAATGGGCTTGCGACATCTGGCGAAAATTAATTCTCTATCTTCCACTAACCCAACTACCTGATGGTGACAGTCCAATGTGAAAACTGGCTAGGTGCTTACAATGATTCGTTAGAGCATCCCAAACAATAACTCCCCCAAAAGTTCGTGAATATTATATATTTTTTTATTTTAACTAGCCACATCTCTTTTAATATTCCAACAACCATTTCTATAAAGAAGAAAGAGAGAGAAACGATAAATAAATACTCCATCCGTCCTAATTTCTTGGTTCTTCTTTTCATTTTGGGATGTCCTAAAATATTTGTCCCACTTCTAAAAACATCCATCAAAACTGGGTCACTTTCCAATTTTACCCTTAAAAAGTACTTTTCCCATCTTAATTGGCTAGTCTATTATCTTTTATTTTATAACGGTTTTTATGATTTTGAAAATTTTGTATAATAAAACTAATTGATATCTATCAAACAAGATCCATATTGAATATGTTTTGACTTTCATATAATAAATTAG
This sequence comes from Vaccinium vitis-idaea, assembly GCA_963854785.1. Classification (NCBI taxonomy): domain Eukaryota; kingdom Viridiplantae; phylum Streptophyta; class Magnoliopsida; order Ericales; family Ericaceae; genus Vaccinium; species Vaccinium vitis-idaea. Next base: position 24,373,213 of record OY978218.1, read on the forward strand.
CCTCACAAATTTGGTCACAGTAATATTGACTGGATTTAGGGACAAAATAGAAAAGTCAATACAAAGTTTTCACACCCTTTAAAAACCCACTTCCCCAAAAGGGGCCAAGAAATTGGGACGGAGGGAGTAATTGGTGGGTGCATAGTGCCTCAATAAATGGAGGTGTGTATTTGTTAAGTTACTATTCACATATGCACTTTAGGAAGGCATTTGTTGAGACTGTTGTACGCTCTATTTGCTGTTTTTGCTTAGTAAAATACCTAAAAGAGGCATTTGCGGAGCCTTGGGCTTGCTCTTAATGGTACTATCATGTAAGATCACCAATATCTCATTCTTTTAAGTAATCATTCAACGCTCTCGGAATATCACATGGCAGCTTCACGTAATACTCTTAACTTCAGTTTTTAATAAAAATGGTTCACTCTGTTCACTTAACATTTCCAAAAAAAATTCCAAAAATATTCTTTCCTTATCTTTCATCTCTCCAATCATTAATCACATTTCTCTCTCTACTCATACCCCTTTCTTCAATCATTAATTCTCATTTCTCTCTCTATCTCTCTCCAATTATTACACCTCTCTCTAATTATTACTTTTTCCAAAAACTCATCCAAACACTATCTTAAAAATATTTCTCAAAATATTCTTCTCAAAATTCTCAACCAAACAGAGTGTCGTATTGTGGTTAAAATACCAATTGTTTCAGGTAAATGTCAAATTTATTGATGTATATGAAAAGAATGACTTACCTCAAATGAAGTTAATGAAACCAAATGATTTAGTCCATTTAAACCGTTTAGAGAAAAAGAAAAACTTAATGTAAATAGTAGAAATTTTACTGAAACTTGGTTAGCATTTGAGACATAAGAGCATCTCCACTCTTGGACCAAATATTTCACCAAATTTAAATTTGAGTAAAAATCACCCAAAAACTCACTCCACTCCTTCACCACATCCTTCACCAAATTTGCTCAAATTTTTCACCAAATTTGATCAACACCAAATCTTTCACCAAATTTGCAACGGCTCTATTTGTTCCATTGAAGACTTGTTTCTTGTTTCCGCGGAAGAGGAAGAAGAGGATGAAAAGGAATTGACAAAATAAAAAATAAAAACTGTTTTTGACAAAATGGTGGGAAAATTTTGGAGCCAAAATGACAAAAAAAAAAACAGTTTTTGACAAAAATTTTACTAGATTTTGGTTAAAATGTGGTTTTCCATTGGAAGGGGTGATATCAAATCAAGTTTTTGACCAATTTTTTCCTCAAATTTGAGTAAAAATTTGGTGTAGGAGGAGATGCTCTAAGAGGTAAATATAGGTGTCATTGAGAACATTTACTCTATATATTTTACGTGGTCCCCACTTCCCCTCTGGCCACTTCTATATAAACACCCCCACAATGCAACCTTAGCACACCCACACTCAAACCCGAACACACACACACACACTCTTAACACTTTTGATAAGAAAGCGTTCCATTTTTTTCCCCTTCAAGAAATGGCCGCTAGGTCATCAGAAATAATGGTGAAAAAGGTAGCATGTGTGATGGTGCTGATGTGCATGGTGGTTGCTGTACCCCAGGCTGAGGCGGCGATATCGTGCGGCACGGTGGTGTCATCCCTGTCCCCATGCCTCGCCTACTTAAGGAGCGGTGGTGGGGCGGTGCCGGCGGGCTGCTGCAACGGGATTAGGTCCCTAAACGGCGCGGCTAAGACCACACCTGACCGTCAGGCGGCGTGCAATTGCATTAAGAATGCTTCAAGTGGCATCAAGGGCATCAATTACGGCCTCGCTTCTTCCCTCCCGGGAAAATGCGGTGTCAACCTTCCTTACAAGATCAGCCCTTCCATTAATTGCGCCACGTACTCTCTCTCTCTCTCTCTCTCTGCATTTTGAAATTTGCTCGAATCGTACAATTAAATTTTATCGTACTATTAGAAAAATTTTGATTATCACTCAAGTATTTCAACAAAAGCATTTCATCAATATTGAGTCTTTATAATCAATAAATTATCCACCGTCACACATAAAAATAAGACTTCCCTAACGTTATAATTACAGCCTACTACTTCGGTTAACACCCTCATCTTTTTTCTTGAGTGCCCCGAGATTATCTGGAGTTATTTTAAGAGTGTCCCTAGCATGTCCAAACGAGAAACGTTAAGAAAAGATAGAAAACTTTTGATTTGAGTGTTGGACATGTCTTCAGAAAGTGTCGGTACCGCTCAAAGTATCATGCTACATAGGTTAATTTTAAATATCACCCCTTACATTCCGTGTCCACCGGTACTCAACGTTTTTCGTGTCTTCCGGTGCAGTGCTATAATGATAGACTTGTGAGATGGAAAATCGAATGTGTATCATCCAGTTCTCCATACGTATCGGTTTATTTCTGATTCAAAACAGGTTCACAGTCGTCAGAGCTGATACTCAAGTATCACGTGTGTTTTAAGAACTATGAAAGTTTTTTTTATGAAAAGTTTTTAAAAATTCATGAACGTTACAATTAATTCCCTACTGATATGTGTATCGTTCGGTAGTCCCAATTCGTTACATCATGACTGCTACTGTTACGTGTCCTCTTTATCAAAAACTTGGATCTAGGGGTGCTGTGCGCTCCTTGGTCGTCCGATCGTGGTTTTGACGGCTCGAATGCATTCGGTAAGTTTGATTTATTTTTACCGGTAAAAAATCAAAACACATCCAAGCCGTCCAAAATATGATTAGGCGGCCTCTATTGAGATGACAATTAATCGACGGAGAATCTCTCCTTTAATGCAGTCCTCTTTTTCAAATTAATCTTGCATGAAGAGTTTGACATCTTACTGTCTCGTGTGATGTAGGCCGAACTGATGAATAGAACTAATAAATATTTATGTTTGATTTTTGTGGACATTTTGCTTTTGCAGTGTCAAGTGAGATTTGACGGACGCGCGGAGTATTTATAGCAGAGGATGATGTTTCTATACATCTACCTGTACGTAGCTAGAGAAAGAAAGAGAGAATAAAAGTCCATTACTACCTAGGACTGTGTCTACTGTCTACTGCTCTTTTTTTTTTTATTTCAAACTCTTGTGTAATATGTTTGGTGATATTTATTCGAGTAATTGCTATGTACTTCTATATGGAGCAGCTCTCTCTCTCTCTCTCTCTCTCTCTCTCTCTCTCTCTCTCTCTCTCCCCGACTTCACTAAATATTATATTCATTTCTTAATCACCAACTCATCTAAAATAATTAAGTTGCTAGAGAATTAAGGGACAACTTCATTGTCACGTTCTCGATTTTCAAACCTAGATATATGGCATTTCCATAAAATCTGAATAACAAATAATCCAAAGATTTCTCCCATAATAATAATCCTCCAAATCCATCCATGACATATCTAAGCGTTCCCAAATATATTCCCGTTAGATTACAATACATATTTCATAAGAAATCGAATGAAAGTAGTCAAATTGGCTACATTCTTCCCAGTCAAATGGTACGCCACATTTCGATACAACGTGATTCAAAAACTTTACCTTGGTAACCAAAACTCGCACTTATTAAGCTTAGCATATAAGCGATGCTGATCTCTCGTGAGTTCAAGAACGATGGTAAGATGAGATGAAGTGATGAACGATGGAGAGAGTACCTCTAATTCAAACTAATTTGTGATTGTCCTTGCTGCACATTCTTCTATTTCAACACGCTTCCTCCATTAGCAATCCTCCACCATGGCCAACAAAGAAAAAAACTTGTACATCCAACAACAACAAAAATTAAAAACCCCCAAAAAGGTTTCAAATTAAATTAAGAAAACTCCTTTCAAGCTAGCAGAGGAAGAAGAATATTTTTCAAATTTATTTTTTCTCTTATCAAAAAAAAAAAAGAAAGAAAGAAAGAAAGAAAAGCTAGCAGAGAGGAAACGTGAAACTCTTCACAAAAATTTTAGTTTAGTTAATATTTTTTTACTCTTTAGATTCCTCTCGTCAAGACGAACTAATAATCCACAAGAAAATCGACGAAAAAAAAAATGCAAAAAAAAAAATTTAATAAAGACAAAAATACCAAAATCATAAACCACTTGGTTTATTTTATCCAAAGCAACAAGTGAAGTGGCTAAGATAACAATTGAAAATGAGTATGTACTTTGATTGGTTAAAATAGATGAGTTAATTGAACAAGTCAAATAAATGGTGCTCTCGATACGGCTTCTGATTCACGAATTTTCCAACCGCTCTATACGTACAGGCGGGGTGCACCAATGGTGCATTAACCGGAGCCGGGAACCCCTTGTGAGTCCCACACAGTCGATCCGAGACGTCCATTCATCCCAAAATCAAATTCCGAAGGGATCCACATGAAAATCACAACAATCGGACATTCTTAAGTGTTCGATTTAAAATCACCCATTTCATTCAAAAAAATTTGGACGAAATGGGGTGATTTTGGATCGAGCACTTAAGAGCGTCCGATTGAGATGATTTTCACGTAGGCCCCCTCGGAATTTGATTTTGGGATGAATGGACGGCTCGGATCAACCATGTGGGACCTACAAGGGAGTCACCGGCGCCGATCGGTACATGGTCTGTACCAGGAGGTCGGTACCCCTAGATTTTACTGCGAATTTTCTCAAACTCGAATTAGGAGGGAGAAGACTCCGACCCGTAGTTACCCCAAAAACAAAGATTTAAACCCGCACCTTTGCCAACTGTAATACCAGCCTAGGTGAGTAGTTAAAAAACCGTAAAATTTTGACCCAGTAAATTTTAGCCGCCTCTCTTTTTTTTTTTTTTTTGGGTGTAGCCGAACCCATTTTAAATGAACAACCACCCAAGATTAAATGAACGCACAAAAAAAATTGTCCACAAATCAATCTCTTTTGAAAAACCAATTATAGTTGTCGAAATCGTACGATGAGTGGAAACTTCCAACATTTACAGGGAGCTTTCTTCTTCTACGGTGAGTGGACTTTCCCAATTATGATTTTCTTGCGAATTCAATAATTATCTTCATTAAAAAAGAACTTGTTGAAAATATCGACCCAGATACGATAATAGATAAATTCTACTTTCTACAACATCATAGGGTACCATTGAAACCTAAGGGTACAAAATTTGCATAGAGCTATTCGGGGGCCCACTTTTGGGTCCCACACGGAAAATCTGAACCGTTGATTCATCTCAGAATAATTTTTTTAAGGGGCCTTGCAAGAAATCACCTCAATCCGATGTGCGTAAGTGGTTAACCCAAAACTCACCAATTTCATTCAAATAGCTCTGTGCAAATTCTGTACCTAAGGGGTACCCCTAGCACTGCCCTTTCAATAGTGTATATTTTTTTTACTTTTCTTTTGTGTATTTTTAAAGATTTGCGTATTTATATCCAGGCTTGGGTTAGCCAAGGCTAGATTCGCTTCCTGGTTCTACCCTTGATTATACCAGGTCGGTCGATTGGGGTGGAAAACCTGGAGACCCTACCATATTAATGCAGCCGTTTTGCTTGGTTTACGTTGTAATCGACAGAGCTGGGTTTCATTTTCAAAGAGTCTGTGAAAATGGCTCTCTTCTAGTACTATATCGTTTATATGCTTTATGGGCATCAGGGCATGGTCGATCTCCATCTACATTTATCATATGTAAAACGATTTACCAACTACAAAAACGGTCGGCATTTAATTGGCTATATGGACTTGTTTGACAACGGTGGTGGGTGGCAGGTAATGGACTGAGCCAGGATTTTTGAGTAAAGGGACAGACTGTATCTGTGGAGCATAAACGGGACTATATAATTTGATTATATACACTCCTTCCATTCCAATTTGATAGTCTACTACGAAATTACGTGTAATTTTCAAACTTAAAAATAATGTATTACCCAAAATAATTTTTGAATTTAATTTTTTGCACCATATTAAAGTTTTCAATGAGATCTACCAAACAAGATACTTATTGATTAGAAAATTATTTTTTAAGTACATTATTTTTGGGTTTGAAAATTGCACGCAGTTCCGTAGTAGAATATCAAATTGAGAAGGATGGAGTATATTTTTCCAGTATAATAATAAGATTTTTCCAAATTGTAGCAAGCGCGATAGCCCCCTCCATTCTTGTATGTAAGGGATGCCATCAACGGCCGGTGCTAGATGAGGAAGAAGTGAAAGTGAGTCCCATAAATTGGCAGTAGCTTTTCAATTTTCCTTTTCAATTCAATAGTCTCAATAGATTTTGATAGCATAAATATTTAATATACTTCACGGTTGTATTTTCTCATAATTTATAATTGAACACTTTATATTAATCAAAAATAATGTACGTGTTCATAATGACAAAAAAAATTAAGAAAAACATGGAGAATAATAATGATCTATTTGTATCGTCAAGAGGAAGTGCAAAATTTTAAGTATTCTTATTTTTACTCGCACTATTCGTAATAATATACTGAATATTGTGGAATTGGGGCCCTGTAGTGAGTGAGCTCACTACATGCGTATAGTAAGCTCTCTCAGCCGTTCGATCCAAGATCAACGGTCCGGATAAATTAGAGTTAAAGTAAATGTAAAAGTGTTTTTTAAACTGTAAGACGATCCGGACCGTTGATCTCGGATCGGACGGCTGAGAGAGCCTACTACACGCATGTAGTGAGTTCACTCACTACAGGGCCCCGGATCCGAATTCGTGTATATACTTTTAATTATAAGGCAATTCATAAAACGCATTGTAAAAAATTACTGGATCCGCGCCCCGTTGAGTTTTTTTTTTTTTTTTTGTCATTCGTTAATCCTAATCTACTCTATCCTAGGGGAGTTGGGGAGCGGGATGGGTGCTTACGAGAATCGAACCCTACCCATGTGCATGGGAGTATAAGGGAGACACCAACTGCCCTCTACTCCACTTGAACGGTGTGAGATCACCTGTGGCCAAACTCCCTGTGCCTCTGTGCCGAGGGAGTTTGGACCACAGGATTGTGTGTTTTTTTTTTAAGTGATCCAACGGCTAGAAGTTCTTCGGCACAGAGGAAATCCGGCACAGGTGATCTCAGACCCACTTGCACGCCCCGTTGAGTTTAAGTTGGAGTAATCGAAACCGTTGGATTTCATTTTCAACGAGATTGTGAGTTGTGACAATGGCTCCCTTCTAGTAGCACTCATCACATGCTTCATGGGCCCATCTTCATTTATGAATATTTAAAATGAACCATACCTACGAGTGCATTTAATTGGCCAAAATGATCTTGATTGACAGTGTGGATGGTGGTGGTAAATGAGGAAGAAGTGAAAATGGGTCCGATAAATGGAATCGGGAATCTTGTAGTGCACTTTATTGTGTGTCGTTCATTTCCATAATTGATGGTTCAGATTCGTAGAAGTTCTCTTATTGGTAAGAGTTAACAAATCTATCTAAATCATTGATTGGTGAGATAGACGACTCAGATGCACACTATACAAGATACACCACAGGGTCTGTGCTACAGTACCCAGGTCCTCAATAAATGGCAGTAGATTTTTTTCTTTCTTAATAGCCTTAATATATTTTGATACCATAAATATTAATTAAATACTTTGATACGTAATTTCTAAGGCCTTGTTCTTGAATAGATTTTATGAGATAAAATCTAATTTTGATAAAATGTAGTTTTGTTTAGAGATGTGATAAAATGACATTGTTTTCTCAATGAATTAAATCTAGGGTTGATAAAGGTGTTTTGTAAAAAAATTTGTGATATAAAATCTAGTGTTGAAAAATCTAGTTTTGCTAAAATCCATTGAGAATGTTAGATTTTATCAAAACTAGATTTTATGAGATAAAATCCATTCAAGAACAAGGCCTAATGATGTAATCAAATTAAGTCATTTGGAGGTTGAACTTATTATTTCCGTTGCAATCAAAGATAATCATTTTGTACAAACCTTTTTCTAACAAATGGTTTAAATAATGCTTCCGAAAATCAAGGCATTACATTATGTTTGTCTGTGTAATCTAAATTAACAAATGATACTCCCTATTTTTTCATCTGCACTCTCTTTTTTTTTTTTATTCATGTGAACTCTTTCATAGTTCACGTTATCACACATCAAGAGAAAATGTGGTAAATTCACGTCATTAAAAGAAAAGGAGTGCGAATGGTAACAAAAAAGTGTGAAAATTAATTAAAGAAAATGCTATTACCAGGTCTATTATGTTGGTTTCACTTTACTTTCTATATAGGGTCCGTTTTTTGGGAGGACATAGTAAAGGGGTTTTTACTTTAATAAGGACATCAACTTTTTCTTTAATGTCAAAAGGACAAATCGCCTATACATTCCAAAAAATACCCCCATTAGCCAATGAAAATGCTTAAAACCCTAAGGTACCCTTAGAAAGTGCTTAAATCACTACAACCCTATAATTGGAAAGTGCACCCTAAACCTAAACTCTAGGGTACCCTATGAAAGTGCCTAAAACGCTAGGATACCCTATGAAAGTGCCTAAACAACTAAAACCCTACAATTGGAAAGTGCACCCAAAATGCCTAACCTTACGGTACCCTATGAAAGTGTCTAAACCACTAGGGTACCCACGAAAATTGAACCCAATTAATTTTGTCCCACATGAGAGAGAAAGTCCCAAATTTCAAGGGTCATTCGGTTAGGAAAAGCAAATGGACACAGCAAATGTCACGGGACCAGGGTCACACATGTCGCACACGTCGCTTTCAAGACACGGGACCAGGGTCAGGACCACAGCAAATGTCGTTTTCAAGTCACAACAAATGGCCACATGTCGCTTTCAAGGCTGTAGCTTTCGGTTTCTTCCACATGCGCGCCCACAGTATTCATTAAGGGTATTTTTGTCTAGTTTTGTCCTTGAGCCCTCAAAATTTTTCTATCAATGTATTGGAAGCATTAAAATAAGTTAAGCTGGACTAAACACCATTTAAAGCCTCAAATTTGTCCTTTATACCAATTTTCTGTTCTATATAGTGTGTTTATTTATTTATTGGTATATTTCTCCAAAGTTTTAGTTTTGGCTCCGGAGTTTGGATGGAATCTTGAGCCTATTCTTTTTTCTCTTTTTTTCTTTCATAAATCCTAATACATTATTAATTGAACACTTAATACATTAGACTTAAATATTGTATGTGTTCCTAAATGCAATAAAAAAATTAGTAACAACATGGAGAAAAATAATGATCTATTTGATTTTAGCAACTTTTAGCAACCCAGTTGTTAAAATCAACTATGATTTTAGTGGGTGTTTGGGAGCCTACTTTTCAGCTTTTCATTTTGGCTGCTGATAATGCCAAAACTCATTTACCAAAACTCTTTAATTCCTTGACTGAAATGCCCCTCATCTCTCTCTTCCCCCTAACCCACCTCCATCCTCCCCATCTCTCCTTCCTTCCTTCCTCTGTACCTTGGAAGCGATTTACCCCAGCCAAAGTAGTAACTAGAGCTAAACCACCCAGATATCTAACAAGTACCTACTTGAAATTAAGTTGAAGTAAAGCTTCATGAACAAGCTCTGTAGATGTGAGTGATTTAAGCCCTCATGTCGCACTTCTTTGTAGCCACTCAGATGTTGTGGGTTGAATGCAAAACTTAAAAAAATCTATTGCAATGATTCATTTTGAGTGAATCAACATCTCTTCCGGAACAAGGGTCAATGGTTTGAGGGAGTACGTGTAAGGACCCGTGTGAAAAATCACTTTTTGGAGAAGTTTCGATTTGGCCGATAAAAAGTCCCGGTAATTGTACCTTGGATTTTTCTAATCACAATGGTATAATTGGAAGTTATTTTTTAGTAAGACAAAGTCATCTTTCACCCATTTTCTTCGGAGAAAAATGTGCCGTTTTTCGATTTTGTAGTAAAAGTGGGGGATGAGATTTTGATGTGATTAGAATTTCAAAATTTTGGAAATGTCATTGTTTCCAAATGGAGGGTACTTCCTTATTTTCATAAATAAATTAAACTAAAGACTATATCAAAATTATAGTCTTTACTTAAGTTTGATTTATGAAAATAAATGGTGGGGTCACATATTATATACACAAGTGACATTTGGGTGTGTAGTGTAATTAGAGTGTTATATTAGAAGTGTATGGGGTAAATTTGCAAACAATCAAAACATAACTCTCCTCTCCCTCCCCACCCGACCGGCCCCTCTCTCTCCTCTCTCTTCTCCATTGTTACACCTTCCAAGCTCAAATCTCTCCCTCCTCTCTTGACCACTTCAAGAACCAAGGCTATTTTCACATTCTACACGCCGTGGGGAGCTCGGTTCATCTTGGATTCGCACCAGAAGCTCACATTTCGGGATTTGGGGTTTTCTACACCTAGGGTTTTATTCATCTTCATTTTTCAAGAAAATCCTTGAGGTAGGGGAACAATTTCTACTCTCTCTAGTTGTATGCTTGTGATTTGTTGCATGTACTTGGTTCTTAGCCTCAATTTCATTGAAATTCATGTTTTCCCCAATTGTGTGGGTTTTTCCCACTTTGATTCTTTGATCTATGAAATTGCTTGTTGTTTGGTGAAATTAGGAGTGAAATTGACCTCCCTCCATGTTTAATTGTTGCTTAGCATTTCTATTTTGAGCCTAAACCATCTTATTTGTGATTGGGTTGAAATTACACACCTTAGAGATGAAAATCTGCAGTGTACTGTTCATAGGCTGATGTCCATATTTTCCAGCTGCTGCCCCTGTCATTTGGGTGATATTCGACCACTTTTTGATGTCCGTTTGGGCCCCGATCGCTTATTCCTTCACATATTTGACCTTTTATCATTTTCACCCATGTTTTGACTCGAGGACTAAGGTTTTATAAATAAATATGCCGTTTTAGGTCACATGAATGTTGGTTGGTTTTTGGAAAGCGTGTGTGGGTGTGTGCGTAACCCTTTTTATCGGAGAAGGTGAAATGGTGAAATGAACTTGGGAAAAATGCACTTGTTACAAAAATTGAATGGAATGTTTGGGAAATGAGATGTTTCAAACCAATCACATCACTTGGTGAAATTTTTATAAAGGCACGCGGAACCTATGAAATCCGGTAGGGGCACGCGGAGCCCATAGAATCCGGCAGGGGCACGCAGGGCCCGCAGAACCCGGCAGAGGCACGCGGAGCCTACAGAATCCGGCAGAGGCACGCGGAGCCTATGGAATCCGGCAGAGGGATTAAATCCCTAGTACTAATGAAATGATGATTTTCTTCAATGAAAGAAAAGGAAAATGAGATTTTTGTACGGGGATAAATCCACGTAACCCTGGATCACGTGCTTCCTTGAATCAACCCTAGATCTGCAAGACAGAAAAAGGGTTAGAGCACCTTTGCCTCTCGTTGGCAAAGGCCCTCCGATGCCTAAGTTAGTATCACGTACTTGAGAGCTCAAAACACAATGCGTATGAAAATAGGTTTCACAGCGTACCTTTTGTTATGGTTCTTGCCTTGTATTTATAGGGGTAGATGTTCTTTGCATTAGGCATCCCGTGCCCCTGTTTCCTATTCTCTTTAGGAATCCTTTCCCTAATTGGACTTTCCTATTAGGGATGAGTCTCCTTGTCCTGCTAGATCTCATCTAGCAGGGGTCTTCCTTTCCATATAGGATTCTTTCCTATATGAGGTATACTCCTAATCTCATTAGGACTTCCCATATCAGTCCCTTATTTCATGGGATTGTTTCCTTATCACATAAGGATCCGTTATAGAATATTCTGGAATGTCTCACCGCCTTACTCATGGCGGTGCCGTGCTTCCACGTAGCTCGGAATAACCCATACATAACTCAGCTCATCGCACCGAGCTGATTTATGTATTCCAGAATGCTATTTGAGCTATACACGTAGCTCACCTAGCTCGGCCGTACCAGGGGTATCCCTTTATGTCTTATGCCGAGCTAGTGCATCCTGATATATTAAATTACTTAATTATCCTGACCTTATTCATGGTCCGGGATCAGCTCGGCACAGGGCCCACGGACTCCCTATGTGGTGCCGAGCTATTCACCCTCTCGTGGTGACCGCCATAGGCACGTGCTATGCCTAATAGTGGGGTAATCAGACTTTACCCACTCCAATTGCTCCCCAGCTCTGCTACTGCTTTCATTCATCAGCAGTGCACAGAGCTTCCACGGTTCCAGACGCATCTCTTGCACGCCTCCCTTCCACGTGGGTGGCAACGTCGTTATCGCATTCAATGCGAAATGACCCGTTGGTGGCTCGGATAAGCCCAAAGGACGATTCTGCTGACGTTTCCGTACGTCACGTTCCACTTTTATGGGGTTTCGGGCGGGATAATCATTATTTTTTCCCCCCAAAATCTTCTAAACCCAAAAACTCTCTCCCTTCCTCCTTTACTTCACATTCGTCAGAAGCAAAGAAGAGAGAGAGGAAACACTTCGTCTGCCATTTCCGTCGTCTAAGTTCTCCTGCAACTTCGCTCGTTGTCTCTAATTTTCGTCGGAAAACTGTCCTCCAAGGCCGTCTTTTCACGTAAGTACGCCTCCCTGTCTCTAGATTTCCCGTTCTCCGCCAAGACTCTTAAGCTTCATTTTTAATTCCTATTCATCATCTTCTTGCTTGGGTTTCAACTGTGAAACCCTAGTTTTTACGAAAAAATGGGTAGGCATAGAGCCCTTCTTAGCAATCCCCACAAAATAATAGAATTTCGACACAAGTACGATATCCCCGCCGACGTTCAATTCCGGCTAAACAACCGTGATGACTTGAGAGAGGTAGGCCTAGACGAAGAGAAGATTCTCATTCCTCTGATTTTTATAGTAGAAGGGGGTCTCAGATTCCCCCTACACCCCTTCTTTAGGGAGGTTTTCTCCAGATGCAGACTGAACCCTATGCAGCTCTGCCCTAATTTCGTTAGGGTGGTCATGGGCACGATTGCCCTGAACAGGCTGCTCGGCCTGCACCTTGACTGGTGGGGCCTACACTACCTTTACAGTGTAGTCCCTACAGTAGATCACAATTACTACTTCAAGGCTAGGGACCCCGAGCAGAAACTCATTACAGACCTACCCAATTCCTCGAAAGGCGAGGCGGATGACTTCCTCATAGTCACCGGCAGTTGGGAGCCAAAGGATGCTGAGGGGAACGTCGTTGGCTTCTCCTGCCCTACGGCTACAGGCAAACCACGTTAGTATTTCGTTCCTTGTGCTTACATTCTTCTCCCCCTTGATCTCTTTTAGGAATTGATTTTAACCATGCTTTCTTTTATGTTGTTTTTGCAGCGAGCAACCTTAACCACGACGGTCGCCTAATCCACGGTAGACTTCACCGTGAGGAAATTGCTTGGGCCCTATACTTCGACGGTTTTGCCCCAACACCTGTGGGACTTGGCCGAGCTGCCCACATTCTGCTGGGATATACGCCACTTTACTGGGGCGGGATCCGTAGGGAAGGCGAGCCGCGCACGAGACATTCTTGGCCACCCCCTGGCCCTATCGTAGTTACTCGCCCATCAGTCGAGCAGAGGGCTCCCCAGCGACGCAGAGGACAAACCAGAAGACGGACCAGGCGCCCTCGTGCCCCTGAAGACCTTCAACAGCAAATCACTTTTGCTCACGTCCCTGAGATTCCTACTACCATCCCCATCCTTGTCCGTACTGACCTTGAGCCGAGCACATCCGGCAGAGCGGCTGTAGCAGAAGAGGAAGAAGAAGAAGAACCAGGTGCGTTTGATTATCGCACCCTTACCCACGAAATTGCCGAGCAAGCTGCCCGTCTAGCAGACTCGGACGACTCATCGGGTTACTCTCCTTCCCCAGATCATACAGAAATGCCTCTACAACCGATTAATCTTCTGGACCAGCTGAATCTCGGCGGAGCTTCCCGTGCTCCTCCGACCGTCCGATCCACTCAAATGCCTCAGTCATCGTCCCCTTCCTTTACCGACCGTCAGAGGGAGAAGAGACCAGCGGGGAGTCCCCAGCAAGTCCAACCCCCTCCTCAGAGGAGAAGAACTGAGGATACCAGTCTGCCAGTGACTGGCTCTCCACCGCTGGTTCAACCCTGGGCCCCTACGCTTGCTCGCCCTGATGGTACCCTCGTCAATGCGATTGACAAGATCTCCTCCACTGACGTGGCCTTCGGTATATCCAGAGCTGCCCTCCTTCCCAACGACATGGAGAGGGAAAAAAGCAACTCATATGAAGTACTGATGGAGTCCATCTTCCAGTCTAGTGCCAAGGTAAACTCATCTCTCCTTTTTCCTCCTATTGTATCTAGTCTTTCCCTTGTGCTTATGCTCCGCTTTGTCTTTTTCACCCTTTCTTAACAGATCATGCAGAAGGCCTCGGTGGGTTTTGAGAGGGCAAAAGAGGCTGAGAAGGAGCTGAAGAAAGAGCAGAAAAGAGCGGAGAGGGCTGAGAAGGAGAACGCCCAGTACTCCCAGTCTCTCAAGGAAGCCCGAGCTAAGGTGGAGGCGCTGAGGGGCGAAAATGCTGATCTGGTGAAGAGGTCGGAGGAGGTTGAGCATGGTCTGGGCAATCAGCTGACTGCCGCGGAGGCCAAGACAGAAGCGAAGTATGACCGAGCTGTCCTGGAGGTTACAGCAAACTACAAGGCACAAATGCCCGCTGTACAGGATGCCATCTGGGGAGCGGCTTGGCGGCGCTGCCTCGAGAAGCTTGGCATTGAGGAGTCTTCTCCTCATTGGGCTAACATGGAACTGCCGAGCGAGATGGCCGCTGCCGAAGCCCACCCTGACGCCCAAGTTCTGCCTGATCAGTCCGTGCTTTCCTCCGAGCAGCCGCAGACTGAAGATACCCTTCCCGACCTCACCATTACGGAGGATGGTAACACTGAGAGCTCTGTTAGAGGTAATGGTCCTAATTCCAATCTTGCCATCGATGCTGATCAGCTCGGTGAAGAGGCTTGATGCCTGTCTCAGAACTCGTCTTTCTACTCTGCGGACTGTTATTCCTGACCCTGCATGGTCTAAGCTCGGCCGGATGTGGCCTTTTAAATACTCTGGTTTTCTTTTGCTAAGTTTTTCTTTGTAAGTGTTTTCGTACTCTTTCTTCAAGTCTTTCCCTTGATGTGTTTGTCTGCATGCTAAGTGATTTAAGTACCTTCGTACTTGAGCCTCTCATAGCCTAAGTTTTTTCATACTTAGGAACTACTGCGGTGTTCATCGCAGATTCAAGTTTATTCATACTTGGAATTTAACTGTTGCAATGTTCATTGCAAATCTAAGTTTCTTCATACTTGGAATTTAACTGTTGCAATATTCGTTGCAATTCTAAGTTTCTTCATACTTGGAATTTAACTGTTGCAATATTCGTTGCAATTCTAAGTTTCTTCATACTTGGAATTTAACTGTTGCAATATTCGTTGCAATTCTAAGTTTCTTCATACTTAGAATTTACTGTTGCAATATTCGTTGCAAAACCCTAAGTTTCTTCATACTTAGAATTTCCTGTGCAATATTCGTTGCAAAACCCTAAGTTTTTTCATACTTAGAACCACACACATCCACTGCTCCCCAATAGGAATCCAAATTTGAGACATCATTTGGTTCGTATTAAACACAATAGGATAAGATGAAATCTTATTAATGCTCGAAATAAAAATCTAAATAACTGATGTTGGTGATTTTACTCGTAATCCCAACCACATAATAAAAAGAAATAGAATGCGAATTTATTCGTATCCACTAGAAAAGGTGTGATTGTATTCGTAATCACGTAAACATGCTACTGGAAGAATTTCCTAAGGTTTTGGACATTCCACGGCCGTGGACTGGGTCTCCATCCAAGTCGGCTAAACGGTAGGCCCCAATGCCAGCAATTCTCACAATCTTGTATGGGCCTTCCCAGTTCGGTCCAAGTTTCCCATCTGAGGACACTTTGGTGTTAGCCAAGACCTTCCTTAAGACTAGGTCGCCCACTTTGAACTCTCTTGGTTGTACCTTTCTATTGTAGCTTCTTCGTAGCTGTTCCTGGTATGCTGCTAAGGTAATGAGTGCCCGCTCTCTTTTTTCCTCAGCGAGATCTAGCTGCTCGGCTAGGGCTTTATCGTTGCCCCCCGACTCTACAAGAGTAGTGCGAATGGTCGGCAAACCAATCTCCAAGGGAATCACTGCCTCTGTCCCATAAGCAAGGGAATGTGGCGTCTCTCCCGTAGATCGCCGTGGGGTGGTTCTGTATGCCCAGAGCACGGCTGGAAGCTCATCGGGCCATTTTCCTTTCTTCTTTTCCAACCGTTTCTTGAGACTTTTCAGGATGGTCTTGTTTGAAGCCTCTGCTTGCCCATTACTCTGTGGGTAAGCTGGGGTTGAGTAATAGTTTCTGATGCCGTACTGGGCACAGAAGGCCTTGAACTTCTTGCCAAACTGTGACCCGTTATCGGAGATAATAGAGTAGGGCACTCCAAACCTTGTGATTATCTTATTCCACACAAATTTCTCCACCATAGCTTCTGTGATTTTAGCAAGAGCTTCCCCCTCGATCCATTTGGTGAAGTAGTCAGTGCCAATAAGTAGAAATTTTCGTTTCCCTGTTGCCATAGGGAGAGGACCCACGATATCCAATCCCCATTGGGCAAATGGCCATGGACTGGTTAGAGGCAATAGATCCTCCGCTGGAGCTCGGATGAGGGGAGAAAACCTCTGGCACTTTTCACAAGTCTTAACGAAAGCCTTTGCATCCTCCTGCATGTAGGGCCACCAATATCCCTGGGATATTGCTCGGTGGGCTATGGATCTGCCACCGGTGTGTCCCCCACAAGTTCCAGCATGGATCTCGTGGAGAAATTTCTGAACAAGGACTGGGTGTACACACAACAAATATGGACCAAGGAAAGACTTTCTATAAAGCTTACCTTCTGGAGAGAGCCAAAAGCGTACAGACTTGGTTTTGATTTTGTGTGCTTCCCTCTTATCTTCTGGCAAGGTCCCATCTCGTAGGTATGCCACTATTGGATCCATCCAGCTCGGCCCAAGCTCTGTTTCCATTACGACTTCTACTGCTCGGCCAATGCTTGGTTCGCCCAAATAATCCACTGTCACTGTGCGGCGATACTCCGTCTTTACTGCTGACCCCAAACAAGCCAGCGAGTCTGCATGTGCATTATGACCTGAGCTGATCTGCTGGATGTGGATCTTGTCAAACTTGTCTAGCAAATCCTTGGCCGCTCCTAAGCACGCAACCATCTTTTCGCTTTTCGCAGCATATTCTCCTGAAAGCTGGTTAACAACTAGTTGGGAGTCATAAAATATTCGTAATTTAGTTACCTTGAGTTCCAGGGCACTTCTTAGTCCAGCAAGTAAGGCTTCATATTCTGCTACGTTGTTTATGGCACTAAATCCCAGCCGTAGTGCTTGCTCCAGAACCGATCCTTCTGGAGAGAAAAGCACAACCCCTGCTCCAGATCCTTTGCTGCAGGCTGACCCATCAACGTAAAGCTTCCACTCGTCTGGATCCAGATCGGCCATCCTCGTTGGCTGCTCGGGATTACTGATTTGCTCCTTCTCGTGGAGAATTGGTGGCGGTGGGGCCACTACTGGAGCGAATTCTGCTATGAAATCAGCTAAAACCTGCCCCTTGATTGCTATTCTGGGCTGATAATCGAGGTCGAACTGACTTAGTTCTATCGACCACTTGGAGATTCTACCAGAGAAATCTGCCTTCCTGAGCAAGGCCCTTAGTGGGTATTCGGTGAACACGGTGATGGGGTGCTGTAAAAAATAGTGAGGCAATTTCCTTGATGCAACAACGAGAGCGTATACCAACTTCTCCAGTGGTAGGTAACGTGTCTCAGCATCTAACAACGTTTTTCTCACGAAATAGACTGGGGCCTGCTCTGTTTCCTTTATTCGTAGGAGGACCGAGCTGACCGCATGATCAGATACTGCTAAGTATAGTATCAACCGCTCCCCAGCTTCTGGAGTTGAGAGCAAAAGTGGTGATGATAAGTAGCTTTTTAACTCCTGGAAAGCCCGTTCCTGATCGGCTCCCCACTCGTAGCCTTCTCTCTTCTTCAGAAGTTGAAAGAAAGGTCTGCAGCGGTCTGAGGACTTACTGATGAAGCGATTAAGAGCAGCTGCCATCCCTGTTAGCCTTTGGACCTCCTTCGTGGTCTTTGGGCTTTGAAGGCCTTGCAGGGCCGCTATTTGATCTGGGTTGGCTTCAATCCCCCTTTTTGTCACTAGGTGCCCAAGAAACTTCCCCGAGCTAACCCCAAAGGCACATTTGGAAGCGTTTAACTTAAGCTTGTATTCTCTTAGAATGCTGAAGGTTACCTTTAGATCGGCAAGGTGATCAGGCCTCAACTTGCTTTTGACTACCATGTCGTCGATGTAGACCTCCATAGTCTTGCCGAGCTGTTCCTTGAACATCTTAGTAACCAGCCTTTGATAGGTTGCTCCAGCATTACTTAGCCCAAACGGCATAACCTTGTAACAGTAGAGCCCTCTGGGGGAGATGAAGGACGTCTTCTCTTGATCGGGCTCGTACATAGCTATTTGATGGTATCCTCGATATGCGTCAAGAAAGCTCATCCTCTCATAGCCTGATGTAGCATCCACAAGTTGATCAATTCTGGGAAGTGGGAAGCTATCTTTGGGGCATGCTTTATTGAGACTGGTGAAATCCACACAGACCCTCCACTTCCCATTTTTCTTTTTGACTACAACTATGTTGGCCAACCAATCTGGATAGCTCACTTCTCGTATGGCATCCGCTTCTAGTAGCCATTCTACTTCCTCAATTACAGCGTCTGCGTGCTGTGGGGCCGACCTCCTTGCCTTCTGCACAACTGGCTTGTGCTGAGGGTCCACGTTCAAGTGGTGGCAAATGACTTCAGGATCTATCCCAGGCATTTCCTGGGGGGTCCAAGCAAACACATCAACGTGGTCCTTAAGAAAAGTAACCAGATCTCTCTCTTCTAGCTCGGAGAGGGTTTCGCCGATCAGGAAATACCTTTCTGCATCGTCCTCTTGAATTTGTAATTTCTTTAGTCCTTCCACCATCTTCTTGGTGGGATCACCTCCGACATCCTCCAAAGTTGGTTGGTCTGGAACTTCAACCGTCTGCACCAGCTCGGCCTTTGGGGATTTTTTCAGGACCATGGTGAAGCACTGATCGGCCATCTTTTGGTTGCCTTTGATGTATTCTATTCCATCTGCTCCGGGATACTTGATCTTCTGGTGGTAGGTTGAAGAGACCGCCCTCATTTTGTGCATCCATGTCCTCCCTATAATCACGTTATAGGAGGAAGGGATGTCTACCACAAGGAAATCAGTCTTCAGTACAACTGATCCTGCTCGGACAGGTAGTGTGACCTTTCCCATAGGCCATACCGTCTGCGCACTGAAACCAACCAAGGGGACAAGGCATCTTTGCAGTGAGCTCGCCGGGAGTTCCATCTTCTTAAAGGTGTCGTAGTACATGATTTCCGTGCTAGCTCCTTGATCCACCAGGATTTTCTCCACGTCATACTCCCCTATTCGTAGGGTGATTACTAATGCGTCGTTATGGGGTATTGACACCCCATCCAGGTCGTCATCAGTGAAGGTGATTGGGGCCTCCATGACTCCCTCTGGTCTTGACCTTTTTGCGCTGAGCTTCATGACTTGCTTCGCTTGTCCGTTGACCCTTTGGATGTGCCTTATTTCGTTATTTGTGTATGGGGCCACTAATCCATGTATCATATGGATCGTTCCCTTTGGACCTTTTTCGTAGTCCGTTTCTTCTATTAGCTCGACGTCGTGCTTGCTGTCAGCTAAGAATTCTTTAAGATGACCTTCCGCTACCTTTTCGTCCAAGAACTTCTTATATTCCACACAATCCTCGGTCATGTGTCCCCAGTCTCTGTGATAGCTGCAATGCTGATTAGTAGCTCTCCTTTTTTCCGGGTTCCCAGTCATCTTTGGGGGCCGTCTGAACCACTGTTCGTTCTTGATTCTGTACAACATCTTATAGATGGGGATGTTGAAAGTTGCCATAACGCTGAAATATGACTTGGGATCTGGATCAGCTTTGTCCTTCCTCTGCTGGGCATAATCCTTTCTTCCCGTTGTGAAGTCTTTCTTGTATACCTTTGACTCCACGGTTCTCTTTTCTGGGAGCTGAGGTTGTCCTGCCACGATCTTCCCTCCAGCCTGCAGGATATCATCTTCTACCCGTGCATGCTCCTGAATTCTCTCCATCAATTTGGCCACAGTCTTGACTGGGTGCATGGTAAGCGATTCTCGTAGCTTACTATGCACGGGCAGACTTGTTTTGAATGTTGCTAGGGCATACTCCTCACTACAATTTTCAATCTCGTTGAAGGTTTCCCAGTAGCGTTTTGAGTATTGACGCAGAGTCTCATCATCCCTCTGTCTCATAGAGGTTAACGCATCAAAGGTTTTTGGAGCCGCTCGGCTTGTAAGAAACCGGGCAGTGAACTCCTCGGCCAGCTGAGTCCAACACAGGATGGAACCCTCTGGGAGCTTATGGTACCAACTCAATGCCACTTTCCCTAGGCTGGACGGGAACATCTTGCATAGTAGTGCATCATCTTGCTCGTGCATGAACATGGCCTGTTGGTAATGCTGAATGTGGGCCACAGGATCCGTGCTGGTTTCGTATGGGATGAACGCTGAGTGCTTCACCCTGCTCGGCGTCTTCTCCGCGCGGATCCAGTGGGCCAATGGTGATTTGGAGATCTGGCCTAGGGCCTCTTTAGCTGCTTCTCGTGCAGTTCTAGGGCTTTGACCAGCTCGGTCAGCATCCCTCCTTCTCGCATGCTGCTCGGGAATGTGCTCATTGGATCCAGATCTCTCGTATCTGTCCCTAGCATGCTTCCTCTTTTCCCTTGTTTCCACAGAAATACTCCTGTCTCTCCTTTTTCGTGGAGAGGCAGCTCGGTCAGTGGAAACGTTGTCGTGGTGACGACCTTTCTCTTGTTTCTCATACTGCACGGATCTCGTCCGTGAGCGCAAATCTTTTTCCTTCTCTTGGAGCTGCTTCTTCAGGTCCTGAATTTCTCGTTCTCGTCGAGTGACTTCGCGGGCCAATTCTTCTGCCTCTTGTTCCTTTCTGTCGAAGCTATCTTCTCTTTCTCGATTTCTTGTGTGCCTGTGACCATCTTTCCTAGGGGGGCTTCTCCCTCGTTCTCGTCGGGTAGAGGTTTCCCTATCTCTTGGTGGTGTCTTTGAGGGTCCTTGCCTCTTGCCCGTCCTTGGAGAATCGTAGCGTATTAGGCGCGTATCCCTGAATTTTGGGATCTCAGGGATATGCCCTATGTTGAATCTCCTAATCGCTGGCTTTTTTTGTGGCGCTCTCAAAACCATGGGAGTTTTGTCCACCCTTGTACTCTTTCTCGTAGTGTACACTAGGGTGGTTCCATCGTCTTCCACATCTTTCCTTTGCGGAGTACATAGTATAGGCTCTGAATTCACCATTGTCGATCTCCGCTTGAGAGAATAAATCCTTTTGCAAGCCTTTCCCACAGACGGCGCCAATTGTACGGGGATAAATCCACGTAACCCTGGATCACGTGCTTCCTTGAATCAACCCTAGATCTGCAAGACAGAAAAAGGGTTAGAGCACCTTTGCCTCTCGTTGGCAAAGGCCCTCCGATGCCTAAGTTAGTATCACGTACTTGAGAGCTCAAAACACAATGCGTATGAAAATAGGTTTCACAGCGTACCTTTTGTTATGGTTCTTGCCTTGTATTTATAGGGGTAGATGTTCTTTGCATTAGGCATCCCGTGCCCCTGTTTCCTATTCTCTTTAGGAATCCTTTCCCTAATTGGACTTTCCTATTAGGGATGAGTCTCCACGTCCTGCTAGATCTCATCTAGCAGGGGTCTTCCTTTCCATATAGGATTCTTTCCTATATGAGGTATACTCCTAATCTCATTAGGACTTCCCATATCAGTCCCTTATTTCATGGGATTGTTTCCTTATCACATAAGGATCCGTTATAGAATATTCTGGAATGTCTCACCGCCTTACTCATGGCGGTGCCGTGCTTCCACGTAGCTCGGAATAACCCATACATAACTCAGCTCATCGCACCGAGCTGATTTATGTATTCCAGAATGCTATTTGAGCTATACACGTAGCTCACCTAGCTCGGCCGTACCAGGGGTATCCCTTTATGTCTTATGCCGAGCTAGTGCATCCTGATATATTAAATTACTTAATTATCCTGACCTTATTCATGGTCCGGGATCAGCTCGGCACAGGGCCCACGGACTCCCTATGTGGTGCCGAGCTATTCACCCTCTCGTGGTGACCGCCATAGGCACGTGCTATGCCTAATAGTGGGGTAATCAGACTTTACCCACTCCAATTTTCGAACTATCCTTTGTGTTTTGTCGAAACTCGATATGTAAACTTGATTTTAGACTTGTGTGATGAACTTGGGTGGTTAGGTGAAATAAAATGGATACTTGGGTTATGTTTGGGTACTTAGAAAATACTTTGAACATATGGGTTGTTGGTGGGTACTTGGAAATCATTTGGGTACTTCGTTACATTCAAAATCCTTTCTCTATAATTTGGATACTTGGACACGCATATGAACATCCTTTTGACATATCTTGCCTCCATGTGCACGCATCATATTCATACACCTAGCGTTAGTAGAATAGTTCTCCTACGAGCGCGTGTGCTCACCCTATCCCTTTTCAGGTACCCAGCTTTGATTGTGCATGGTTTGAAGTGCATGACTTGAATGATGAGCATACATAGCATGGAGTTATTTTATTCATTTTCTATGCATTAAATTTTCTTTTGGAGAGATGATAATGTAGCTCTAGTTTTTCACTATCTTTTTTTTTAACTATGGATTTGTAATAACTTATGGGATACTATTTTGATCTTCACCTTTGGGGCAAGGGTGCCCAAATATTTGAATTACAGGATATTATTCGATTTCACCTTTGGGGCAAGGGTGCCCGAACATTTGATAGCCAATGGGATAATGATGTACTTCATTTTATGGAAATCTTTTGGGATGAATTTATGGAAATCTTATCACTTGACTTATTTGTTGTTGAAATTCTTTCATTTAAGTTTTATTGGAAAATGAGGGCGTGACAGTACGGGGCCGACTGATCAATGGTAAGTTGTTTCTTGACTAACATTATTCAATAAAAAAAAAATTAACTTGATTCCTTCAGAGTGTGCAAAACCGCTATTAACTCATCCATCACAGAAATATTTGGGTGTTAGGTGGATACCACGTGGCGATACCAAGCGTGCATTCCGGCCTTCTAAAAATGTACATGTTGGACGGTCCGAATTTTAAAGAGAGAAGAGGAGAGAGAGGGGAGGGTTTGGAAGAAATCTGGAAAAAATGTTTTGGATTGTCGGAATGCACGCTCAGGCACCATAACGTGGAAACCCACTCGACACCCAAAAATTTCCCCATCAGCAGAGTCTTCTTTTGCCGCTCCTCACACTACATATGAGCGGATCTTCACTAAAATCTGACTTTCATTTTTTCCTGATTGCTCATATCATTGCAAATAGGATTGTCAATTGGTAGCATTTAATTTTGAAAATGAATCTTATCTTTCACTCAGATGTTAACTCTGTTGCCAAAATTTTGCCGAAATTTGAAAAAACTTTTTCCAAAACCACAGCAATCTGACTTGGAAGATATATCTATGAAAATTGTGGTAGAGTCAGCTTCTGTGGGTGTCAATTTCAACAGTGGAAGCAATTTACCCCAACCAAAAAAGGTACAAGGGAAGGAAGGAGAGATGGGGAGGATGGAGGTGGGTTTGGGGGAAGAGACAGATGAGGGGTAGTTCAGTCAAAGAATGGAAGAGTTTTGGTATGAACAAAATGAGTTTTGGCAGGAACAAAAGAGGTTTTGGCATTATCAGCAGCCTTCATTTTTTAGTTTTTGGATTATGACCAAAATGAGTTTTGAATCTGGGATGAGTGTTTGGGAGAAACGTGCAGAATTCATTTTGCAAAAGTAATAGTGTTTGGGAGAAGAATGATGAAAATGAGTTATGAATTATTTTTTACCATTTTGCCCTTGTTTTTAAAAGTATGCCAACATACAGTAGCTTCTCGTAAAAAAAAAAAAATTGATATTCTCACTCACAATTGGGAAATAGGCATCGGATCACATTGGTCAAAATAAAGACTTGAATTTTATTTTTTTAAAATTCTAATTGGGAAATATTTTGTAAAAGGGACCCATCCATTTTTGAAAAACTTTTTTTGGGAAAATATTATTTGATCTTCCTATTTTTTTTAAACGAATTGAAATTTTCTCATACATAATAAGAGAATCTAGATCGAGAAAACATTCGAGGGGAAAATAAAAAATTCACACCGGAGACCGTCTAATTACTCACCGGAGCTTAAAATCCAGTGCATTTCTTCAACGACAGAATTAGTCTATCGGCCGGTATTTGAATCCTTGCTCATAATCGCAGGTAACTCTCTTCTCTCTGGTTTGGTTGAAGAGGATAACGTAAAGAAGGGGTAGATGTGGGAGAGAGAAGATGAGGGGAAAATCTGAAAGGAGAATGGGAAAACGAGAATACAAAAAGGAAGGGAAGACTTGTTTTTGAGTTTTTGCTTTTAACTTCAAAATTGGCAAATGAGTTGTGGAGAATGACTTTTGTGTTTGAGGCGCCCAAACAACCAAAAACGAAAAAGGAGAACTGGAAAATGCGAAAAATTGGCGCCCAAACAGGCCCTTAGCAAATGAGTTCACCAGATGCTAAAATCATGGTTGATTTTAGCCTAAAATCAACCATGATTTTAGCACCTGATGAACTCATTTGCAAAAATCAGGGTTGATTTTAGCAATTGTGGACGGTCGGATCCACGCGGCTCACAGAATAATGTGGAAAAGATGAATAGAAATGAATAGAGTCGCCACCCGGGATTTATTTAGAAAATAATTCTGGTACCCGAGAAACCGTTGAAAAGAATGACTCTTGTGTCGTTTTGAAAAAGGTTTGGTCTATGAAAAGATTCTGTTGGATTCGGAAGCCAAGTTACGATCGGGGAAGGTTTTTTTTAAAATACACCCCGCTCGCCCGGACAATTTTCGGTCTCTACTAAATATTTGTGGGGTTTTTCAGAAAATATTTTATTGCAAAACTTTTAACAAAAATACGAAATATGAGCAATAAAAGTAAACAAGTAATTCATAGAACCATAACAGGAATAAAATGAAATACGTGAACTTGATAATAAATAAGCAGAACCTGAGGGGGAGGTATCGTAATATCAGCCGCTTAAAACCAGAAAATACGAAAACAGAGCATGATTCTGTTTGAAACAGGGGAGGGATCCATTCTTCCAAAATTTAGCCGCCCGGCCATTCTATGTTGGCCGCTCGGCCAACATTTTTCTGTTTTTTTTGGAAATTTTGCGGACTGAAAAACGCCTTGAAAGCCTTTCTTTTGGAGGAAAACCGGTTCCTTTGAGTTCGAAATACACTTGAGAAGTAGATTTTGAGAAACTTGTTTCCCCGATGAGGTCGTATAGTGCGATAACGGAGGATATCGCCTGATACGGAGCCGTAGGGGATAGGTTTTGCTTGAAATAAGGTTATCCGAACCCAGGGATGATTACGGGAATCATCCCGAGCTCGAAATAACTCCCCTCAGAATGCTGGATGATCGATTAAACGAGCGGCGATGTACCTGTAGACACCCCAATTTTGATGACTTATGCATCCCCAATGATGAGAAGAATGCGTGAAATGTACCTCGGAACGGTTACTTGAAACGGATGGATCAAACAAACCAAAAACCCCAAAACCCACCTGAACCGTACGGCCAGAATCCCTGAACCGTACGGCTTGGAAATCCACTTGAACCGTACGGTGTTGCCTTGTGCACCGTACGGCACACCATTGATGCCGTACGGCACCCATGTCCCATCAACAGGATTCGAGGGAAGCTCCAGCAGCTCAGAACAAATGATTATATTCCTCCATGATGATATTCGGTAATGATACCGGTTCACCTTCGTCTATAAAAACCCAACCCCGTCCAAACAAAAAAAAAAAAAAGAGAAGAAAAAAAGAGAGAGAGAGTTCAATCAGACAAAAGAGCCAAATTCATCCCGTACTAAACCCGTTAAGAATCTCCAGTAATACTACTACTCTTTCAAAGAAGCCCGTTACTGTACCCACCCATAGCTCAAGTCTCTCCTTCACAAAAGCTTAGACGTCCAGTATCCATCTCCCGCAATTGATCGATCCAATCTAATCCGTTCAATTCTGTTTCAAGGTACAACATCTATAACAATCTTCTGAGGGGAGGGGACTTCCATTGGACTCAAGGAGAGCTCTGTAGCTCCTCTTTGAGTCCAAGCGAAGACATTCCAATAACGCTATAACCTCTTAGGTAGGTATTACGCGACATCGTCCATTGTTGTGGAATGCCGTATCCGAAAATGAGGTACATTCATTTTCTAAAATCATCCCCTAAACCTGTTTTGATTGACAAATAGTGTGTTTTTTACACCAAAAATAAAGTTGGTTTCAATCGGATAGAAACGAAATTTTTTGAAAAATACATTGCGTAGAGGTGCCGTACGGCATCCATTATGCGCTGTGCGGTGCAATTTTATACACCGTACGATGTCACTGGAAAAACATTTTTGGATGCTCTGTTTTCTGAAACTCGATACTCTGGTTTTTTTTTTGGAGGAAAACCAGTGGGGTCAAATTACAGATGACCCCCTTTGCTTTCTATTTTCGCACTCACCCCCCCCCCCCCCCCCCCCCCCCAGTTAATATTCTCACATTTACATATTTAATTGTGTATTATGTGATTTATTATCATTATCTGTTTCCTTTAAGCATGTTATTTCTTGGTATATTGTTTATGTGAAATAAAGTCTTCAATAAAATATTTTCAGAAAAATCCCACAAAGATTTAGTAAAGATTGGAAAGTTCCGGGCACGCGGGGTGTATTTTTCAAACAAAACCTTCCCCGCGGGTAACCTGGCTCCCGAACCCAAATCTCCATTTTTCACAGATCAAACCCTTTTTCAGTGGCACAAGAGTCATTATTTTTCTAAACGGTTTCTCGGGTACCTAACATTTTCCAGAAATTAAACCCCGGGTGGCGATTCTAAATTTTTCCTATTTCCCAGATCGCCCTTTTTTGTAAACACAACCAAAAACTTCGTGGATACTTTCGCCTGCGCGAAACAGAGCGTCCACAAAATGGCGACTCCGCTGGGGATCGATATTTTTTAAAATTAATCCTTAGTTTGACATTTTACACTAGTAAAATGACCCTTTGAAAGCTTGACACCAAGTACGTGTTTCACGCTGTACTAGAAAGGATTGATGTCAGGGTGAAAACCCAATCAATCTGGACTGGAGCTCTCCCGGTTGTTTACATCAGTAAAATTTTAAGGTCTTGATTAATTTAAAAAGCGAACCAAACTTGAAAAATATTTGTGGAATTTTTGAAAAGATTTTGTTGTTAAACTTTTGCATTGCACGTGCATGGTTACTAGCCTCGCCGCTGCGTCCTGGTTACCCTACCCGGCTTGCTGGTGTTAGGACATCCCAGGATTCTCGGCAACCTTGGACGATGATGAGTCAGCCTGCCGTTACTACCCTTGCCACGTCAGTATTCTTGGCACAGGGGAGGCAAATATTGGCTCTAGTCTGGGGAATCCCCTTCAAACCAAAACCGGCCTTTGCATATAGATATCCATAGAACTTTCCAACCTAATACAAGAACCTACAGGGTAGGATTACGTGATATACCCTGCTGTGTGTTTACTGTTTTCCCATACCCTGTCGGCATGCTGTCTGTTTACCGCTTTTCGCACATGTCATGCTACTTGTCTACTGCCTTATATATACTACTGTCATTTTGCATTCATACACAAGTTAGATTGTCCCTAGGTTTCACTTCACTCACCTCGAGGATTGTCCCGATAACCTCCGGTTAGGGTGAATACCAAAAAAAAAAAATCCCATTTTTCAAAAACCATTGCAAATAGGCTCCACTTTTCTCCAAATAAAATCAGTGCTCCTCCTGTCAGAACACAATGGATGACCAACCAAGAAACAAGAGACTCAAGTCTACCTTCTCCACTCACTACAACGCTCCTGTCTAGATCATTGAAGAAGACGAATCCCCCAAGCCTGAAGAGAAGACCCCCGAAGGTGAAAAGCTCTACAAGTGGGTTGACCAAATCACCGAGCCCAACCAATGGAACAGCACTGAAGGCCATCCGGGCTGGAAGTTCCATGTCTCTCCAGACCACGACTCGAATATGCTCCCAGAAAAAATCACTGTCATGTATGAAGAAGATGATGAAGACTTCTGTCCCATGCCACCGGTTAAGTACATTGACGAAGGCGGCAATCCGGTGTACTACTTTGCTGACCCAATCACTGGCCACAAGTACTGGGTTGAGTGCAACTGTGATGGATGCTACGAGGATTACCTTCTCGACAATGAGGATATATCCCCCCGCCAGCTCAAGAAACAAGAAGAGGAGACCAATGCCCGCAAAGGAAAGCAAAAGCTCGGTGAAACCAGTTCACCATCCACCCCAACTCATCCCATCCTGTGAAGTCACAACCTGAGCAAGTTGAAGCACGCGCCATAACCAGATCTGATTAAGCCATCAAGGGCCCTTTTGGAATAAGGTCAACTTCAGTTGTCTAGTCTGAAGGCCGAGTCTGTTGCAGTTGTTTATCGACTCTGTTGTTGTTTTCTGTATGGGTTATTTACCGAGTCTGTAATGACCTGTACTTTGCTTATCGAGTCTGTTTTCCGTCTGTCAAAACTCCTTTTGTATCACTCCATGCTTAGGTGATCAATGAAAAAAGACATCTTTTCATAAAAATTTGGGAGCCAATTTGCAGTCTCGAACTACGTTACAACCTGATTCCTCTCCACGGGGATACGTAGGCAACCTCGGTCCGGCCGTTGTATTCAGCGAAACCAGAGAAAATCGAGACAATCTTGCATCATGCATAACGCAGCATTCATCCATGTAGATAGGTTGCATGTACAACATGATTTATTTTGTTCATACCATCAGTACTTCACCATTGGCAAAAACAAGAACACTCCTGCACCTGGTTGGGCTCGAACTCCCCAACAGCGATTAATTCGGACTGAGTCAAGAGTGGAACAGTCAGAGCCTTCTAGTCATGACCAAGAACACAGAACAGACAAAGAAGACCGAGGTTCAGATTCTCAAAGAAGCCTTGGAAGATCAACGAGCCGCCAACAGCAAGCAAATGGTCCAGATGATGATCTTAATTCAGGACATTACTTCCCGGTTGCCTTCTGGGGAATCATCAAATAACCACCTAGAAATGGATGCCATGATGGCCAAGGTGGCCAAACTTGAGGAGTCAGTTCAGAAGCAAGAAAAGATCGCTACCATAGGCATTGACATGGAGAAGCTATGCCTGTTCCCTGATGCCAAATTGCCTGACAAATTCAAGCCAATTGACTGGGACAAGTTTGATGGAAGCGGTGACCCAAAGGCACACCTGCAAACGTACGTGGGTACCTTATCCATGCTGCAAACGTACGTGGGTACCTTATCCATGTATGATGTGGAAAAGAACGACATGGCACAGATGTTCCAGCAAACCCTGACGGGATCTGCACTCCGTTGGTTTCTGAACCTGGACAATTCAAAGAAGAAGACCTGGGAAGACATTGGAGCAGCCTTTGTAGCTCAGTACAACTACAACATCCAGTTGGAAATGACCATTCGGGAGTTAGAGTCTACGAAGATGGGAAAGAGCGAATCTTTCGCCGACTTTGTCAAACGCTGGAGAGGAAAGGCATCACAGATGATGGACAGGCCCTCGGAGAAAGAACAGATGAGGATTATCACTCGAAATTTGGAACCAGACTTTGCTAAACATTTGGTGGTCTTTCAGACCTCCGTCGACTTCAAAACCTTTTATGAAGCTGGCCTTGCAGTTGAAGACGCAATCCGCACTGGCATATTTGACAAAGGAGAATCTGTTTCTTGACCTAAGCGAGTCTACTCCGGTAACAATAGCACCCTTTTCGGACCAAGCACTTACAGTCCAGCTCAAGCCAGTTCCTCCAATCTCAAGCCAGTCAAAACTGAACCAGTTAAGCAGATAGCCACCTAGTCACCACCCATCCAAAACACCTCCTAGCCGAGAAGAGAATTTTACCAATTCCTTTTCCCTCTTACCACCGTCTACAAAAAGCTCCTTGAGAAAAATGCCATCAAGCCTCTTGATCCACCCAAAGAGCTTCCTGCAAACCACAACCCAAATGTCTACTGTGCCTACCACCAAATGCCCGGCCATCATACCAACAATTGTATCCGTCTCAAACACATAGTCCAAACTTGGTTGACGATGGAACCATCCCAATTCCCAAACAAAAACCCAATACCATTTCCAATACCTTGCCTAACCATAAACAAAATATCCAGATCAACCAAACATCCTTCAGCTCCACTTCAAAAGACCCAAACCCTACCCAGTTCAATCCAAGCTTGTACATCGTGCTAGTCTCTGAACCTAAACCTTTTGCACCAGTACCGGAAGACCCGGAGATCTATGCCATTGGAGCTTTTGAACAAAAGCCCAAACTCAGATGGAGTGACCTCGCTGAAGAAGGAGAATGGGCCATGAACGATCAGGAGTGGGATGATTCCCAACAAGCATTGTTCGGTTTTTTGCTAATCTCTTGGGACCCGAGCCAGTGCATCGTCCCCGAATTTCATGACAAACCAGTTGTTTGCATACCGGAAGGCCTCAATATCAGCCAAGTTGAAGAAGCGACAACATGTGCTGACCCTTTGGACGCAGTTTCACTCCCAGCTTTATTTCGGCACAACTCTTCAGGCAGCTTTTCACTACCTTAACTTTTCAAAGAAGGAAATAGGCAAGCCATCGAAACGGTCTTCAATGATCACGATTGGTTCCCTCAGGCATACATTATCGGAGAGTCTCTCCCGCGACCATCCGCGCAATTCCACGCACTTCCAACATATCGGTTCTAGTCACAGATCCCCAGGCAACCACATGGAATGAAGATGAAGTTATCGACATCTGAGTTAGCAGCAATGAAGTGTGGACAGTCAATAAATCCATGCTAGACCAGTCTTTCTAGCAAGATTCAGAGGTAGCAAATCTGAAAACAAGATGGGAAACAGTTGATATCAGCAGTCAGGAAACTCTAGGCAGTTTGATAGACTTGTGGTCTGAAGATCAAAAACAGAAGAAGGAAGCCATCAAGGCTGGCAAGCGCAAAGTCGATGAAGGATTTGAAGATTTCTGGGGTGAAAACCAACAACTCTGGGAAGATACAGTCAATCGGGTGACGAGAAGCGGCCGAATTTACCAACCGGCCAACCTTCAAAGGAACATCTCACACCGAACTCAGCCAGAAGAATTTATCTGGGATGATCCCATTCAGGAAAATTCATCTCCGATCGAGCCAGAAGTCACTACTCAACCACCTCAAAGGAACCGAGCAACAACTGAAGACTTGGTTCAGAAGCAGCTTGAAAGAACACCGGCATCAGTTTCAATTTGGGGTTTGCTCTCTTCCTCCCGGGAACATCGTCAAAAGCTGATCAAAACTCTATTAAACATGGAAGTATCACCTGATACTCCCCCGGAAACAATGGTGGCACTGCTCACTCCAACTCGTGCAAAACATGTTGTTGTCTTCACTGAGAAGGATTTACCCCCAGAGGGAGCTGGTCACAACAAACCTTTGCACATCACTCTCAAGTGCATGGGAAAATGGGTCCCAGTCGTTCTGCTTGACAACGGATCCGCCTTAAATGTGTGTCCTCTGCGGACAGCCTACTGCTTGGGTTTCAAGAACAAAGACTTCCAGCCTTTTAACCTCGGGGTGCGCACATATGACAACACGCGCAGAGACGTAGTTGGGATAATCCAGATGGAAGTGGTAATTGAAGACTTCAAAACGGATATTGAGTTCCATGTGCTCGACATTCCGTCATCTTTTAATCTGCTGCTGGGCAGACCTTGGCTCCATAGATCAGATATCGTGGCAGTCCCTTCTACTCTACACCATAAAGTCCAACTCGGTCTGGCTACGGGAACTTTAACCATTCATGGAGATTCAGGAATCCGTCCCCATGTTCCTGACAATGCACGACTACTCGAGATCACTCACGGAGAAGAAGATGTCACTCTCAATGGTTTCTCTTTCGACACTTCAGGATCAGTCCTTACTGTTAAAATGGATGAGGACTTCTCAGTCAGCTTAACTGCCTTGGAAATGATGAGGAAAATGGAAAACCTACCTGGCTTAGGGTTAGGACTGAACAATCAGGGGATGGCTGAATTCCCCAAGTTTTCGACAAATAACCACCGCTTCGGTCTCGGTTATGAGTCAACTAACGGCGAGCCAAGAAAGGGAAAGAAGGCGCAAGCTGGTGCCAAGAAGAAGCCCATTCAGTTTGTGAAGGCTCCAGAAGCCATCTTTCAAGGAGAACCGGAACCATTCTGGGACATGGCAACGAAGACCAAGCTGCCAGGCTTCAAAATCTTTGCAAACGACACTTGGGATAGTGACGATGAAGCCGAGAAGAGGGAAGAGCTGGTTAAGGCACTCCAGGTTGACTGGATCGAAACTCTTGACTCAGGGAATCTCCAATCGTTGTTTGGGGAAGAGAGCCCGATAGGTGTGGAAGAGGAAGGCGAGCCCGCTGTGATGTTGTTTGATTTGAAGCCTGATTTGGAGCTTGCCGAAGAGGTAGAGTTGATGATGATGAACCAGGATGCCCTTGGAGATGTTACTGCACTCATTGTGGATGCCAATGGAATTCATAAAAATTGCACTTTTGTACCTAGGATCACTTACATTAGCACTGAATTTGAGTCAGAATCCGAGTCTAGCACTGAGTCTGAGTCTGAGTCTGACCCTGAACATGTATCTATCATTCCCCCGCGTCATCACTTTTCTTTTGATTCGAGTCCACCTTCATGTATCACGCCCCTGGGGCCCCCTCATTTGCTATCAATGAAATAGACTTCGCTTATCTTGCTGTATCCGAAATAAATTGTGTTGACCCAAGGGATTGAGTTCGAGGAAGAAATTCCCGAAGAACTTCGGTCTCTAATCAGAAGGGAAGACGAAAGGCATGCTCAGCCTATAAAAGAATAAGTTATTTCTATAAATTTGAAAAATGAAAGCAATCCGCGCATGGTTCAAATTGGTTCCGGACTATCTCCAGAAGAGTTCAAAGCCCATTCGGATCTCCTGAAAGAATTCAAGGACGTTTTTGCATGGTCACACGCAGATATGCCTGGTATCGACCCCGAAATCGTGGAGCATCGAATCCCGCTTTACCCGGATGCGAAGCCTGTCAAACAGAAGTTGAGGAAGATGAGGCCTGACTGGGTGTTGGAAATCAAGAAGGAAATTCAGAGACAGATAGACGATGGGTTCCTGATGGTAACAGAATACCCTCAGTGGGTTGCAAACATCGTTCATGTCCCTAAAAAGAACAGAAAAATTCGAGTCTGTGTAGACTTCAGGGATCTGAACAAGGCCAGCCCCAAAGACGATTTCCCCTTACCACACATAGATGTACTTGTAGACAACACTGCAGGGCATGCGCTTCTCTCCTTCATGGATGGTTTCTCAGGATACAACCAGATTCTCATGGCTCCCAAAGACCGCGAGAAAACTACTTTCACCACAGAGTGGGGCACTTACTGTTACAGGGTCATGCCCTTTGGATTGAAAAACGATGGGTCAACCTATCAAAGGGCGGCCACAACATTGCTACATGACATGATCCACAAAGAAGTCGAAGTCTACGCGGATGACATGATTGTCAAAGCCAAGGAAAGGGAAGGGCATTTACCCGCCCTCAGAAAATTCTTCGAAAGGATTCGCAGGTACCGGTTGCGTCTCAATCCTGAGAAATGTACGTTTGGTGTTACGGCTGGAAAGATGTTGGGATTCATGATCACTACACGAGGAATCGAGATAGATCCTTCCAAAATCAAGGCTATTCTCGAAATGGAGCCACCACGGACGGAAAAGGAAGTACAAAGCTTTCTCAGAAAGATTCAGTTTATCAACAGATTCATCGCCAAGTTAACCTCAACTTGCGAGCCAATGTTTCGATTACTCAAGAAGGGGGTGTCATTCAAATGGGACGACAGATGCCAGAAAGCTTTTGAAGCCATCAAAAGTTATCTCCAGAAGCCTCCAGTGCTGATGCCACCAATAACAGGGCAACCCCTCATCATGTACTTATCTGTTACCTCATCAGCAATGGGATGCATGCTCGCGCAAGAAGGCGAAGGCGGGAGTGAGAAGGCAGTCTACTACATTAGCAAGAAGATGGCAGGATGCGAAGAACGGTACACCTCCCTAGAGAAGGTTTGCTGGGCTTTGATATGGGCTTCTAAGAAACTGAGACACTACATGCTAGCCTACTCGGTGAGGCTGATCTCTCGGATGGACCCTCTCAAATACCTATTTGAGAAACCGGCACTCACGGGTAAGTTAGCACGCTGGTTGCTTCTGTTAGCTGAATTCGACATCAAGTACGTAACTCGGAAGTCTGTTAAAGGAAGGGTTGTCGCTGAATTTCTGGTCGATCACCCGGTAGAAGGTCCAGAAGATGTGGGATTCGAATTCCCTGACGAAAATGTCATGACCACGACCAATGATGTATGGTTGTTATACTTTGATGGGGCTGCTAACCAGAAAGGATTCGGGATTGGAATCTTGCTTATCTCACCAGAAGGGTCACACATCCCTCTTGCTTTCAAGATCAACTTTGAGGTCACCAACAACCAGTCTGAATATGAAGCATGTATCATGGGGATGGAAGCTGCCCTCGAAATCGGTGCCAAAAGATTGGAAGTGATCGGAGATTCCAACTTGGTGGTTTCACAAGCAAACGGCGACTGGAAGGTCAAGGAAGACAAACTAAAGCCTTACCATAAGGACCTTGACGACCTAATTCATCGATTCCAAGTTGTCACTTTCACTCATGTGCCCAGACTAAACAACCGATTTGCCGATGCCTTGGCAATATTAGCGTCAATGGTGGAGATACCCAACGGAGTCAAGCTTCGACCGATCATGATTGAACAAAGGGACAAGCCCGTTTATGAGTACATCATGGCTATTGATGAGCCTAACGATGGTCTTCCTTGGTACCACGACATCTGGAACTTCATTGAGAAAGGCGAATACCCAACTGGAACTGACAAGAAGGACCAGATCGCTCTCCGAAGGCTGGCTTCACACTACATCATCTGCGGGGGCAGGCTGTACCGAAGATCCCACTGCGGAATGCACAAGTTATGTGTAAATGGCGAAGAAGCAACCAGGATCATGGAAGAAGTACACAACGGAGTCTGTGGCCCTCACATGAACGGCACAATGTTTGCCAAGAAAATCCTGCGACAAGGGTATTACTGGTCTACCATGGAAACCGAGTGCATTGAGTATGCAAGACGGTGTCAAAAATGTCAGATTCATGCCAATCTCATGCACATACCACTGTCAGAGTTGCACTCTATGACTTCACCCTGGCCTTTCTCTACCTGGAGCATTGACTTCATCGGCAAAATTACCCCGGCCGCTTCAAATGGGAATAAATTCATTCTGGTTGCTATTGATTACTTCACCAAGTGGGTTGAGGCCGCCTCTTACACCACTCTTACGGCAGTTCAGGTCGCTCATTTCATCAAGCAAAACATCGTTTACCGGTATGGCGTACCTCACGCATTCGTATCCGACAATGGCGTTCACTTCAAAGGTAGAGCCGCAGAAGTTCTCAAAGATTTTGGGATCCAGGTCCACAAGTCAACCGTTTACCGGCCACAAACCAATGGAGCTGTAGAAGCTGCCAACAAAACCATCAAGTCGATACTGGAAAGAACCATTCAGTCAATAAGAAACTGGCACGAACAACTACCGTTAGCACTTTGGGGATACCGGACATCTATCCGTACTCCGACGGGGGCAACACCCTATTCTTTGGTCTACGGTATGGAAGCCGTTCTCCCTATTGAGCTTGAGGTACCGTCACTGAGGGTCATGATAGAAGCAGACATCAAGGAAGCTAAATGGCAGAGCGCAAGATTCGAAGAACTCATGCTGTTCGACGAGAGAAGGCTCAAGGCCCTGTATCATGTCCAAGGATATCAACGCCGAATCGCGCGCGCTTTCAACAAGAAGGTCAAGTCCAGGAATCTACAAGAAGGAGATATGGTTCTGAAGGAGATCCGGGCTCCAGTTTTCGATCCACGAGGGAAGTTTCGGCCAAAATGGGCAGGACCCTACATCATCAAAAAGATCTTGTCGAGAGGCGCGACTCAACTTATCGATCTCGACGGCAACGAATTCTCTACATTGATCAACATGGATCAGCTTAAGCGATACTACCCCTGAGAGAAGCTCGCTGACTGAAAACCGCAAGGGTGGGCAGTGCTAGGCAAAAATTAGAGCAAGTCTGCTAAGTCGGAAACCCACATCGGGCGGCTTAGGCAAAATTCAAGACAAATCAAATGGGCTCGCTAGACCGAAAACCCGAAAGGGCGGTACTAGGCAAAAATTAGAGCACAAAAGGAGAGTGAAAATACTCGAGTGAACCCTAGCCAAAATTGTATGCACGAACTACGTCATGACCTGATTCCTTTTTAAGGATACGTAGGCATCCTCACATTGAGGACCGATCGCAACCTTTTATAACCTCTCTCGAGTTGATCCATAGCCGTCATTTGCACTTACAATCGCAATCAACGAGAATCAAAGCTGAAAACTTTCTTAATTCACTTTTGTTCAAACTGATTTCTTCAATTACATGGCTGAGCATGAATCTTTCACAACAAAACAACTAAAAGCAAAACATCGGCCCACATGAAACATGTCATGGGTCAGCGATTTATTTCGGGTACATTAAGACTAAGGCGAATCTCAATTTTAATTTCCATTATCTCTTGCTTCAATCTCTTGTGCCAACCATCTTTTGTAACACTCCGGAAGCACAATGCTGGGATGCTGATCTCTGGGAACAGTCAAGCACTCCCTCCAAGTACGCTGATAAGCTTGGATAGTCGCATGGTTGAAATTTGGCACAACAAAGTCTTCAGGATACACAAGTGGTATTGATTGACCAACACCAAGCTGACAGAGAATGCGGTAAGGAATGTAAAAGGTCCAGCAAGTCAGACCCGCCAGGACAATCCTATGACGTCCCATGTTGCTCACCGTCATGGTCAGACGATCCATCCAGTTCAAGCACCAAGAAATTGTGTCCTCTCTAAGCTGGGAAAGCACCTGAACCCAACCAGGAACACTCCTGTGAAACTCCTGGTAATCCCTCTGAACAAAGCCTTGTGTCTCATGGATCTTGTTCCGCGGCACCGCCTCCAGAAGAGCAGCCTTATCACAAAGCCAAGTCTGCATAAGAGAGAAAACAAGTAAAGAGCCATAGAAAGCCTAAACCCGAGCGTTGAGGTAAAAGGAGAATGAGAGATGAACCAGAAAAAGGAGAGCTGAGTGAGAAACCTACATGTAGGAGCAAAGCACTGCCCTCGAAAACATTGGTCCGCCCAGCGTAGACTCCATCCAAACCCATCAAAGTTTCAGCCAGAACCATTGGAGCTACATCTTTGCACTCCTCAATCTGCTTAGCCACCCCTACCAGTGCCGCACTTGACTGATTATCTGAACGAACAAACAGGAACGCTGCAAGAATGACGAGACACAATGCAAAACCTTCGGGTCAAAATTGGTTGATCAATCGCGGAATGTTGAGCACATCACCTTGGATCATGGACCTTGCCGCATTTTTGCTCAAGCCCACCTTTGAGCACATCACATCAGCATAATTCACTCCCTAAAGAGGAACAACGGGAGTCTCCAGATCAAAACCTCTGAGGTACGCGTGGAACTCTTCCACCGTGGGGCATAACTCTTGAAGGCCGAAGCGAAACACATGCACTTCCGAATCCCAGAAACGGACAGCAGCATGGAGCAACTCAGGACGTATGGTTACATCCCGAATGTAATGCATAGATGCCAACCTATGGTCACGGAAGTTCAACCAACCAAGGTCGTCAAGCTCGTCAAGCCAAGGACGAACCAAAGC
This sequence comes from Vaccinium vitis-idaea, assembly GCA_963854785.1. NCBI lineage: Eukaryota > Viridiplantae > Streptophyta > Magnoliopsida > Ericales > Ericaceae > Vaccinium > Vaccinium vitis-idaea. The sequence goes on from OY978218.1 coordinate 24,411,252, forward strand.
TGGGATACTAACAACCATTTGAAGGATGTGGGAAAGAGATGGAGGAGATGATTTTCAGATATGATGTGCCATGGAAGCCATGCTATTTATAAGCATTCAAGGGAGAAAGGTTAAAAAATCTTGAAAAACGTGCGCCTCGAGAAGTGTGCCGCATTGAAGAACGTGAGGATAGGGTGAAAGTTTTGTAAGCTTTCCCAAATATACCTTGGTTCAGCATTTCAAGACATCTGGGACGTACAGAAATGCATTGGGAAGTCAAGACGGGAAGCCAGAACCGCAGAAGACAAAGTCAGAAGTGGGGCATCAGACGTCGGTGCCGTACGGCACTATAGAGGCACCGTGCAGTACAAATTTTTATGTCGTATGGCGTACTTGGCCATTTTTCGACCAGAATTCTAATTTTGGCCCTCCGGGACCCACTCCGAACTTCTTTTGGCCACTTTTCTCGTGCATGCAACTCAGAATGAGCATCAAGGACTCAATAAAAGATTTATTTGGCACTTTCAAGGATGTCTCAATGAACGGATATGCCGAAAAATCCCGAGTATGGAGCTTCGGGTGAAATTTTATAACTTTTTCGCAAATTTTTGAGATATTTATTTCAAGCAAGCATTGTTGCATACGGTCGGGATTTATTGGATCAATCAAGTCAAGATGTCTAGCTACGGGGCGTTTTCACTCTAAACTCCTCTCTCTCATCATTTTTTTTTTCAGTTCTTCCCACAAAAAGCCAAAAGTGTCCAGTTTATGTCTTTCCCAGTTTCGAACTCAAGTACATTTCATTTCCCCACAGTATCTCATGTCATGCATTCTCAGTGCTAGGTTTGGTTTTTAAGATTCAAGTATTTGTTAAAGTAAGTCATTCTACATAAACAAAAAGGTGAGTTTTATGAAAACCAAAATGATATCCATATCATGAGTAATAATGTGCATCTATCCAGGGGCAAAAACAGGCCCAACGTCATCAAAACTACTACCACGGCACGCAGGCCGTATCCATGAAAAGAACGGGCAAACAGGCGCCCAAATCAAAAAGCAGGAACGCAGGCCTGTCCTACCTACTCAAGCACGAGGCCTCTTCTGCACTCGAGGCCTAAGCTCCTCAGACTCAGCAGGACCCATGTCCTCCTCCTCACTACTCTCTGTCTCCCTGAAAGTCCACTGTGAAGGTGGAGCTGAACTCCCTGGTGCTCTCCCTCCCGGCCTATCAACAGAAGGCTGACGACCTCGAAGTACTCTGTCGGAAGGGGGAGTCATAGGACCACCACCAGCTTGCTTCATCAACACCCTCCTGCGCTCAGTCCTCGGAGGTGGGGACATACTCTGCACAAAGCAAAGAAATTCCATTAGTATACAGGATTGATATGCAAGTTTGAAAGCACGCAGTTCAAATGGCAAAGCATGAAGAATACCTGAGAACTCCCTCTGCCAGGAGAAGGGCTACGACCAGCTCTACGCCCTCCTCCTCTGCTAGGTCCACCAGTTCCTCTACTAGCACCTCTCGCAGCTCTGCCTGCACCTGTACTACCAGCTCTGGCTGCACCACCTCTCTCAGCCCCCCGGGCACCTCCACCTCTAGCATCGTCGCCTCTGTCAGCACCTCTGCCTCAGTCAGCGCCTCGGCCTCTCTCAGCGCCGTCAACACCACGAGCTCTACCTCCTGCTCCCCGAGCTCTGCCACCACGGCCTGAGCCACCTCTGCCAGTACCACCCTCCCTGAAGATCACTCCCTGCTCAGCTCGGGGGCGCACCTCTAGAACGTCGCCTATCATCAGTCGACGCACTAAAGCCTCCAAATCCAAGTTCAGCTGATAGGACTCTGACACCCAACTGGCAGGAATCTGCAAAACAACAAAAATATTGCTCAGGTATTTTTAATAAAGTTTCAAGGAAATACAAACTGAAAATGCGTTTTCTTTCTTTTACAGGTTACCTGAACAGAAGTAAGATCCAGTGGAGGTGCAACACGAGGGACCTCCAATACTCCCATCATCCCTCCAGGCGTATGTACCTATATCTCTCTCCTCAGCACCGGCAAGGCCATCTCCAGGGCCGCTATACGGGCCTCCATATCCAAGAAGCTAGCCAAATGGCCGGCCAGAAAGCTCTCGTAGTCTGGAGAACTACTAAAAGGAAGCACGGTGTCCAGCACAGTGTATCTCTCTATCTCTGCCCGTGTGTACTCGTCAATCCGCTGTACGCCAGGGGGTATACGCCCCGGTATCCTGAAATGCGCCAACCTGAGGGACTGACGAGCCACCCTCTCTCCCAAGTACCACTGCCAACCATACGGAGACTCCAGCAGAATCCGTCCCCGTGTCAGCTCTCTGCTCCTCTCCAAGTATTGATCAGTCACTGCATCCCATGCATGCCATCTCACCTGTAAGAAAACTCAACCTCCTCAGGAAAAAGGTGAAAGCAAAATAGTAAGCTCAAGATTTGAAAGCAACAACATACCGTGCTACCATCAGTCTGATCCAAGAAACGGCGGAAATCATTCAATCTCCCTGCATGTACACTGCCGCCACGGTGCTCTCGGTCCCACTTTACTGCTCGGGGGATCACCTCCTCGTTCTCATGACTATTCGCCGGCGGATACATCCCCAGCACGTCATAAGCCCACACCTGCATGGTTAAAGGGTATCATTAGCAAGCTGCAATCTACATGACAACATCTCAAGAACTTGAAAGCAAGAAGAAAACATGTAAAGTTTTTACCTCAAGCACTCTCCAGAAGCCGTCAAGGCTCGTCCCAACCCCGCGGCTGACGGCACCCAGGAAACAGTAAAGGGTACAAAGAGCAGCACCTCTGAAGTCCAAGCTCACCACTCTACTCAAGTCTGCCAGTGCCGGGAGCCAACCCAGGTGAACCTCACTCCGCCTGTTAGGAAACAGGGACACGCCAAACAAGTATAGCAAGTAAGCTCTCGCCATCTGAGCTACCTCTGTTGGCGACTCTGGCTCGTGGTCCCATAAGGCCGGCAAGTGATCACACCTCACCATAGGCTCTCCGTCGCCTATCTCTCTCCCCAGAAAATGCCTGATAGCCGCACTGTCTCTGTATAGCCCCGAGTCGAACGGGACCGGCTCGCCACCTACTCTCAAACCCGTGATCGCCGAAAAGTCCAATGGCGTCACGGTCATCTCAGTAAACCTCAAGTGAAAAGTGTTAGTGGTGTCCCACCAACGCTCAATCAGAGCTCTCAGCAACCTGCGGTCCGCCCGCGTCGGCACCAGAAGCCGAATGAAATCCATGAAGCCCGTGCCCTCAATCACCTCTCTCACTACCCCGGGCAAGCTCCTGAAGCGCTCCAAGGAGTCTGACGAACCTCCATATACAGACAAAGAGGTGTTTCTCTGTTTCAGAAAGCAAGTACAAGTTTTTCAAACAACAACAATGGAAAGCATGCAAAAACAAGAATTCAAGACAAGTACAGTAGTTGAATGCATCAATTGAAGTACATACCAGTGGACGTGCCGAAACATGGGTCTCCGGGTCCCTCAGCAAGATCGTCTCATCATAGAACAAGTGTACCGGCGAGTACACGTCAAACCCCAGCGGTATAAAGAAGTGCACCCATGACACCTCAATAACCAAAGAAGCACTCAGAAGGTCACTGGGTACCAAGCTCTCCTGAGAACCAATGTCGGCACCCTCCCCAACAGATCTCTGCTCAACCAAGACATGCATGCCCCCAATGTCCATCTCCACCTCAGAAACTCGTGCACCTATTCCCCGCATGTCAATCTCCATGGGATCAAAACTGCTCTCGCCACCCTGCATGGCAACTCTACTGCCTCCTGTAGGTCGATCGCCACCAACTCCACTTGCCGGAGTATCACTTGTCCACAACTCACCGACCACGATGCCTGCATCACCACCAGCCGAACCAAAGGCCTCACCCATGTGGACCTCGTCGCCCGAACCACCTCCAGAAGACGCCACAGATGGCATTGCACCACTCATAGCCGCCGTACGGGGTCTAACCCCTTCGGCTTGCACCGTGCGGTGCTCACTACAGCTATAGCTTGATTCCGCCGGGCCGATTGGGGCTGAGGAAACACCGCCCATATCACCCACAGCCGATTGAGGTGTTGGGTCTTCTCCTCTATGAGCCGACGATGACTGTTCACCACCGGAGGACGAGGATTCACTCTCAACATTGCCGGAACAAGCCATGGCTTTGGAGTTCACAAGGATTTAGATCTGAAATTGGGGGAAGAAGAAGAAGATTTCTAATGGAAAGAACTCGGTTTGGTTACTCAGAGTAACTGATCGAAATGTTTTAAACGAAATACGTGAAAGACGGAAGGTTTTGGCGGTTTCGAACCGTTCTCGACAAAAATTCCATTTACACCGTGCGGCGTGCCAGTGTGCACCGTGCGGTATACATTCTTATGTCGTACGGCTTCCTTTCTGCAACTACCAAAAATTACACTTTCCACCCCTCGTTTGCTTGCGTTTCCGCGAAACCTACCAAAAATTGTGTTTTCAGATGAGCATCAAACAAATTTTCGAGTCCTCTACGGCAATTCATTTGTTTTCAAAAAAAAATTTCAAGTCCTCCACGGCATTTGTTATTCACAAAATTTTCAAGTCCTCTACAGCAATTATTTTCAAAATCTCCTAAATCCATATTTTCACGGCTTCGAGAGCCTCCCAAATTATTTTTCACGGCTTCGAGAGCCTCCCAAATTATTTTTCACGGCTTCAAGAGCCTCCCAAATTATTTTTCATGGCTTCAAGAGCCTCCCAAATTATTTTTTTTACAGCTTCGAGAGCCTCCCAAATTATTTTTCACGGCTTCAAGAGCCTCCCAAATTATTTTTTTTACAGCTTCAAAAGCCTCCCAAATTATTTTTCACGGCCCCCAGAGCCTCCCAAATCGTTTTTCACGGCTTTCAAAGCCTCCCAAATCATTTTTCACGGCCCCAAGAGCCTCCCAAATCATTTTTCACGGCTTCCAGAGCCACCCAAATTATTTTTGCAAACATCATTTGTTTTTCCCTCGTTGAAAAATGAGGTGTCAACTTTTTCTTGACGGCCCCGATGAACTACGATTGGTCTGATCCTCTCAAACGAGGTACGTAGGAAGCTCCGAGCTTGACCAAACTTATTGCTTTTCTTGCTTGTTTTCTGCACAGTTGTTCAAATTGGGATGTCCGAATCTTCAACACGACTTGCACCAATATGATGGTGACAAAGCCATGTCGAAGAGGGGCAACTGTAGACACCCCAATTTTGATGACTTATGCATCCCCAATGATGAGAAGAATGCGTGAAATGTACCTCGTAACGGTTACTTGAAACGGATGGATCAAACAAACCAAAAACCCCAAAACCCACCTGAACCATACGGCCTGAATCCCTGAACCGTACGGCTTGGAAATCCACTTGAACCGTACGGTGTTGCCTTGTGCATCGTACGACACACTATTGATGCCGTACGGCACCCATGTCCCATCAACAGGATTCGCGGGAAGCTCCAGCAGCTCAGAACAAATGATGATATTCCTCCATGATGATATTCGGTAATGATACCGGTTCACCTTCATCTATAAAAAACCCAACCCTGTCCAAACAAAAAAAAAAGAAAAAAAGAGAAGAAAAGAGAGAGAGAGAGAGAGAGAGAGAGAGAGAGAGAGAGAGAGTTCAATCAAACAAAAGAGCCGAATTCATCCCGTACTAAACCCGTTAAGAATCTCCAGTAATACTACTACTCTTTCAAAGAAGCCCATTACTGTACCCACCCATAGCTCAAGTCTCTCATTCACAAAAGCTTAGACGTCCAATATCCATCTCCCGCAACTGATCGATCCAATCTAATCCGTTCAATTTTGTTTCAAGGTACAACATCTATAACAATCTTCTGAGGGGAGGGGACTTCCATTGGACTCGAGGAGAGATCTATAGCTCCTCTTTGAGTCCAAGCGAAGACATTCCAATAATGCTATTACCTCTTAGGTAGGTATTACGCAACATCGTCCATTGTTGCGGAATGCCGTATCCGAAAATGAGGTACATTCATTTACTAAAATCATCCCCTAAACCTGTTTTGATTGACAAATAGTGTGGTTTTTACACCAAAAACAAAGTTGGTTTCAATCGGATAGAAACGAAATTTTTTGAAAAATACATTGCGCAGAGGTGCCGTACGACATCCTTTATGCGCCATACGGTGCAATTTTATACACCGTACGGTGTCACTGGAAAAACATTTTTGGATACTCTGTTTTCTGAAACTCGATACTCTGTTTTTTATTTTGGAGGAAAACCAATGGGGTCAAATTACAGATGACCCCCTTTGCTTTCTATTTTCGCACCCCCCCCCCCCCCCCCAGTTAATATTCTCACATTTACATATTTAATTGTGTATTATGTGATTTATTATCATTATCTGTTTCCTTTAAGCATGTTATTTCTTGGTATATTGTTCATGTGAAATAAAGTCCTCAATAAACTATTTTCAGAAAAATTCCACAAAGATTTAGTAAATACCGGAAAGTTCCGGGCACGCAGGGTGCATTTTTCAAACAAAACCTTCCCCACGGGTAACTTGGCTCCCGAACCCAAATCTCCATTTTTCGCAGATCAAACCCTTTTTCAGTGGCACAAGAGTCATTATTTTTCTAAACGGTTTCTCGGGTACCTAACATTTTCCAGAAATTAAACCCCGGGTGGCGACTCTAAATTTTTCCTATTTCCCAGATCGCCCTTTTTCGTAAACACAACCAAAAACTTCGTGGATACTTTCGCCCGCGCGAACCGAGCGTCCACAGTACCTTTTCAGAATGAACGATCAAGCTAGGAAAGTTTTTGGCTTCTCTCGGAAAACTTCGAATGAAGTATTTTTGATGATTTGCTGGAGGAACGAGAGAGAGGGTGTGAGGAAAAGGCTTAGAGAAGGTGATTCGACGGCGTTTCAGGGTATGGAGTAATGGATTTCGGTTTCTGGTGATGTCTCTCCTGGGTTTCTCTCTCTGTCTGTCCCTGTGTCCGGGGTGGCCGGCGGAGGTTTATATAGCCATGGAGGAGGACTGGTAATGATGAAGAAAATCTTCGGAGAGATTTTTCGCGATGATGATATTCCCTGCGCCGAGGAATATATTCGCTTGCGAAGAATCTCTGCGAAACAAGCTGTCCGATTTGACAACCAAGATTGGCCAGCCACGTTAACCACCCGGCCAACAAAGTTAGCCGCCCGGCCAACATGAGGAACAGTGGACCACCCGGCTGTCAAACTGGACCGCTCGGCTAAATTGGTTATTTTATTGATTTTTTTGTGAGCTTTGATCGATCATTCCGAGGTAACCATGCACATTCCTTTTTGTCATAGGGGATGCACTTAGACTAAAATTGGGGTGTCTACAGCAACTGATTAGGTTTTTTACTTGCACTATTCATAATAATACACTGAATATTGTGTACGTATTTTTAGTTAATAAAATTTATGCTTTTGATAATGTCAAAACTGTTTTTTATTGTGCAAAACTTAAGTACATGAGTACAAGAAATGTTTGTACTCACATGAGTACAAGCATTTCATGTACTTAAGTTTTGGAACAATCAAAAATAATTTTTGGCATTAGTAGAACTACCCATAAATTGTGGCAATACTTGAATGCGTTGTCAAAAATTTCTGGCCTAGCTCCTGTGGGTTTATGTTGGAGTAGGGCTCGACTCGACTCGTTTACTAATTGAGCTGAGCTCAGCTTGAAAAAGCTCAGCTCAACTCGCAAAAGCTCAGCTCAACTCGCAAAAGCTCAGCTCGTTTAAAAAGACTCATTAAGTAAATTAGTCTGGCTCGTATTGTTTATAACCGAGCCGAGCTCGAGCTCGAATTTTGAGGTCGTTAAGCAAACGAGCCAAGATCAAATACTACAATGTTCGGCTCGGCTCGACTCGACTCGACTCATTTGCAACCATAAGTTAGGAGTAATGGAAAGCGTTGGATTTCATTTTCAAAGGGATTGTGACAATGGCTCTCTTCCAGTCCTACCTCGTCTTCATGGGCACATCTTCATGTATTATACATATTTAATTGGCGAAATGACATTGATTGACAGTGGTACGTACACGGCGGTGGTGGTAGTCGGTAAATGAGCAATGAGTGAAAATGGCTCACATAATGGAATCGGGATTATGCAGTGCACTTTGTTGTATAATATTGGAGCCGTTTATCTTCATAATCAATAGTTTAGATTCGTGAAAGTACTCTTATTAGCAAGATTATACTTTTACCGGCAAGAGTTAACACATATATCTAAACTATTAATTGTCAAGATAAGTGACTTAGATGAACACTACAGGGTGCACCACAGAGTCTGCACTATAGTACCCGGGTCCTCGATAAATGGCAATAGCTTTTTTCTTTCTTAATAGCCTCAATATTTTTAGATACCATAAATCATAAATATTAATTATAACTTTGCTACTAAGTAATTTTTAATGATATAATCAAATTAAATAATTTGGAGGTTAAACTTATTATTTCTACTGCAATCAAAGATAATTATTTTTTCTAAACAAAACTTTTTCTAATAATTGTTTAAATAATATTTCTGAAAATCGAGCCGTTACATTAGATTTGTGGTTGTAATCTAACTTAGCAAATGCTACTCCCGTTTTTTTCATCTACACTCTGTTTTTTGTTTATTCATGTGAAATTATTACTATTTTACTCTTTCGTCAGTTTACTAGCTTTATCACACGTCCAAAGATAATGTAGTAAATTCATGTGAATAAAAGAAAAGGAGTGTGAATGGTATAAAGAAAAAGGTGCGAAAATTAGTTAAAGAAAATGCTAGGTCTATTTATGTTGGTTTCACTTTACTCGCTATAGAGTAAGTTTATTTATTTTAATTTTTTTTGGTAAATTTCACCAAAGTTTTAGTTCTTTTTCTGAATGGAATCGCCTAGTCTTTTTCTTTTAATGAAGCTATCCATGGAAAAAAATCTTCGGTGCTGAGTGGGCAAGGCCATCTGGAGCCGAGCGGGAAAAAAATGTTTTGGACGGCCTAAATTAGACTGTCCAAAACATTTTTGGATGACCGAGATGCATGCTCAAACACCACGTAAGATGGTGCTCGCTCGGCACTGAAGAATTTCTATTCATGAGAAAGGAAAGCGCATTAAAAATTGGGCACAACCATTATGCTCTAGGGTTTCAGGCGTTTGCTGCCTTTCTTCGTCCCCACAATGCGACCAGAGAGGCAGCAGACATTGCGGATCAGCGTCAATGCCAAGTTCAAACCCTTCGATTTCAAGTTCAAGGCCGCCACCATTTTACCCACGACTTCCAAGTTAATTCCGTTTCCAATCAAGCTCAATCTCAAGCTCAAGCTCTGCCCTTCTCTGCTCCAATCCAAGAAACCAGAGCATTTTCCCCAACCCAGGTTAGGGAAATCCTGGAAATCCAAATGCCTCCGGATTCTGGCGAAATTCCGGCCTGTACCCTCCAAGAATAAAGCCAATGCTTCCAATCAGACCTCAAATCTGGGAAACCCAGATGCTCATTTTCCATATAATCAGCTGAGACATTTTCCTAATTATGAGGTAAGTATTATTTTGTGGAAAATTATGTTTTGCTTTTTTGTAGTAATTGGGTGCAGTTGTTGCTGTAATATGGCTTATGGATTTATTTGATTGGACAGATTTTTTAATTTTTTTTTGAACTGATCTGATCGGACAGATTGGACATAAGAAATTCCGACAGATGCCTCTATTTATTCATTATTATTATTATTATTATTATTTTGATAGATTGCATGGTTGCAGTAATCTGATTTGCTGACGGATGACTTAAGATTAAGATTTTGCTCGTAGTAGGAGTTGAATTAGGGGCTTGTGATTGCACTTACCGCTGCCCTCCTTACACTCGTTATTATAATCACATCATTATTATTGAATACAGTTTTCTAGAAGAAGATCTGAAAGGCTGAGTACTCGCCGTCTAGACGCTAGAAGGCTCTTTGCCGACCAGCCCGACTAGTCGCCCAAATAGACCGACTAGCCCGACTAGTTGCCCGTCTAGGTGCCAAGTACTTGGCCCCAGAAGTTAGAAGGTGCCCGGCCACCTTGAGAGCGCCTGACGACCAGAAGGTGTCCCGCCGTCCTGAGATCGTCTAGCGAGTTTTAGAATCTTGATTTAATAGCATTATTCATGTTCCAATCTGACCAATTAAATGGGATCATTCCGGTGGTAGATTTCTTTTTCTTTTTCTTTTTTTTTTAACAGTTTCTACATTTGTGATGTGCAGGAACAAATGTGTATCAGTTCGATTGTCGTCGGATTGATTGCTCTTCTGTTGTCCCAATCGATTTCTCAGAACAATCAAAATGGAATGGCTTTATACACTCTTATCATCTTGTTGCACCTTGCTTTAATTTTGAAGAAATTTATTTCAAGGAGAACAATGAATTCATTGGTTACTGCGATTTTCGCAATGCTGTGTTGTGCAATATTGGTTTCTCTGAGCAACATCATGAAGATTGATTGTGTTCGGAAAATTTGCATGGAACTGTGTTCTTCATTTGCCCAGGTGAAATTTGCATTGATTTACGGATACCTATTTTGCATTGATTTACGGATACCTATTTTTTAGATAGTAAATTGGTAGTAATTATGAATTGATTGACATGATGTTTTTTCCAGATGGTCCATTCAAGCGTTACACAGTATGCAGGGGCGCACAGAGGCGACAATCATCTGGGTTACTTGACATTTTGACGATTTCCGATTTCATTGATGCTTTGATGGGTAATTGACTTTCTGATATTATTTTGGGAGTATAAATTATTTTCCATTTCGCATAACCATAAGATAGCTTCTTTTCTTGGTTGTATGCCTGTTTGATGATGGTCAGTTCAAAAGAATTCCTTTGTTTTTTTATGATTGTTAGCCTGGAATGTACTAATATGTAAACAATATCTAGGTCGTCAAGCAGGTTCCTGTGTCCCACCTTGTTTGGTTTAATTTTTGAAGTAGGTTTTTCTGAGTAATGAGTAGATACAGATAGATAAAGAAATTATAATGATAATTGGAAAGAAAACTTTTTGAGAACCGTGCTGATAGAGATTGATTCTTGAAAATCAAAGCGAAGTAGTAATTTAAAAAAGAAAGAAAGAAAAGCAAATAGGCAATGAAACAAACAGTTAATAGGAATAATTTGGTTCCGAAACTGAGTCAAAAGTTTTGAAGAAGAATGACCTCAACAAATCAAAATATTTTCCGTTAGACCCATCTAAAGAATAAGATTTAATAGCACCTATGATATTTCGAACCTGAAACTTTAAGAAAGAACAAACCCCTTAAATCTTACCGGCCCATCCCTTGGGTTAAGGTAAAACTCACTCTAACTAAAAAAAAAAGGGTAAAGCTCACATGCAAAGGGAAGAATTATCGAAATCTTTTAAAGCGTCTCCAACCCAATTATTCATTTTGAAGAATCAAAGTAATTCATTTTAATCAAAAAGTGCAATTGAAGAACGCCACTATTCACACACACTCCAATCACAATTCTTCATTTCTATTCTTTCTTTTTAATCTTCAAATCCCCTACAAATTTGTTTTCAAAACTCAATTTTTTTTATGGGTAAATAAGCGTGAAATTAAAAGGGGCTAAGCGAATATACAATCTACAAGGGTCATACCCCAGGGAGGACAAAGCAAAAAAAGAAAAAAAGAAAAAACTAAAACTTCTAAGGCAGAAATGCCAATGAAAATGGGGAGGCCAAAGGCAACATGGGAAAGTGGGGAGACCAAAAAGCTAAAGGTAAAATAAAATAGACCATAAAGGGAGTGTTTCTCTCTCATCTAATAGATGAAGGAGGAACACCCATACTCTTGAATTTGATGTTCAACGGCAGCTGGGACTTGAGGGATGGTCGATATGGATACCAGACCAATAGAGGTGAGTGATCAGTAAAGTAGATGTGGATGATTGGGAGTCATGAACTGAAATCCCCTCCTTTGGGACAGCCCCCAAAGCTAAGCCCAAATTACCCACACTGGGCTAACAAAACAAGGGACAGCCCCCCAGAGAGCAAATGAAAATAAAACTAATAGAGAAATGGTATACTACGACCTTTACATATGAATTGAAATGCAGCAACACAATAAAGAGATTACACGTCTGAAGAAGCACATGGAATTCAATACAAAACAGCAATTCTAACATCAAAATCTGGAGGTAATAGCAGGAGCAATAAACCCCTGTTGAACTCAGGAGCAAATCAACACATCCATAAGCTCAATGGAAGAAAAATGGGTTTATGTGACAAAACATTCATGCATCTGCTATTTGCCAACATTCAGTAGCACAGTCAGAACCAGATCATCAAGTCCATACAGTCAATGCTCAATGGAACAAAAGCATTCAGACAACAGTCAATAGCATGCTTCAAGATACAAACCAAGTGGGTGGAGTATGCAACAGATGAGCAACAAATGGGCAGTAAAGTATCTAAGATCATAAAATAATATCTCTCACCTACAACTCCCTTGTATTCTCACAACTTTTTTTTACCCTCTCTAAGGCTCCAAAACCCCCTCAACAGATCCTCGCTAAATTCCCCCACTATGTATTACCTCCACTCTTGAAGAAAGTCTGAGGCAGGCACACAATATGGTAGATCACACAACTCAAATATGCATTCCAGCACAGCATCACAGCTAGCCACTTAAGGCACATCACAAACACATAGGCATGCAGCCTTGCAAACAGTTAGTTTGATAGAGATTAAGATAACATACCCAAATATATAGAGGTAATAGCATTGGGCCGGGTTGGGCGCCCTAACATGCTTCTAAACTTCACACTTTTCTGAGATTTGAGCCTGCAAATAACTTACCTGCAAAAGGGACCTGCAAGTATCTGAATTAGCAGCAGGACATATGAGAGCTAATGGATGAAGATCCCATTTTGTGAGGAGCCATTGAGATTGAGTCCCTTGGGGAACCTCCTTTAGAGACATCAATCTATGTCTCATCATAGAATGGATCTTTTGAACCAAAACTTGCTCAAAACAGACCACATTTTGAAATTTTCTATAGTTTCTTTCAAATAGTCACCAGTTGTTGAGCTGGAAGATGGAACATCAGAAGAGATTTCCTTTGCCCAAAGACGATGAAGTTGAGTTTCAAGCTCCGTGCAATTAACCCTAATCCCAGATTTCTGCATTTCTGCTTCAATAGAGTGAACTAGGGTTGCTATTCTTTCATTACCATCCAATCGATCCCCTTCCTGCTGAAAAACCTCTTGAAGCTTGCGGGCAAAGTTAGGGCTTGATTTGGTGGGACTGTGAGGGCCAAACGCATAGTTTGGTTTTGTAGAAATGATTTTGGGGTCGCTCGATGAAGGCATCGGGCTTTGGTGCTCGCTAATTTTGGAGATGGAGACACCTTCATGCAATAGATCATGATCGGTTGTTTTATGGGTCTGGGGGAAGAGATCCAGAGGTTTGAATGGGGTGAATTTGGTGGGGTGGTGTATACAGTACCAGGAATCAATAGCTTACTTTGAATCTGGTTCCCATGTGTTAAAGTGTTGGTACTGTTGGTTGAGTGAGTGAATCCCACTTGCTTCTTCCTCACTATGTTGGAATCCATAGATTTGAAACCAGAGCATCAGTATTTGAGATCGGGTCATCTTTTATTTCTCACCTGGATCGCCAAATCGCCTAGAGAGAGAAAGAGCTAACCCATTTTTCAAAACTCAATTTTCCCTCCAAATTTTAAATTTTCAAGTTTCTAAATATTACTCCTATCAAAATGTATTGAATAGTGGTCTTATTTTGAAGGTGTCGCGAATACCTTCCCAATAATACTAATTTCTATAACATTCAATTATAATATCTTCGGTTAAATGTATTTTAAAGACAAAATGAAACATTTCTTGCCTGATTCTTCATATTTGAAGAATCAAATATGGTTCTTTAAAATGAAGCTTGGATGGAGTGAGATGGTTCTTCACTATGAAGATATGAAGGTATAGTTAGAGATGCTCTCGGAGATATTGAAAACCTCAGTCCTCAACTAAAGGGATTCGTGTCTCATACTTGATGTCAGTGACATATTATTCAATGGTCTTAGGGCACCATAACATGGTTCACCCAAATGAAGATTGGTTGGAGTGAGAATGTGAGATGAATCTTCATTTTGAAGATATGAAGGTATAGTTGGAGATGTACTTAGAGATGTTCAAGACCTCAGTCCCTCAACGTCTCATACTTGATGTCAGACAAATATGTGGTGTCGACATATATAGAGTGATTATTCAGTGGTGATAGTGCCCCAACTCCTCTTAACACCACATATTTCTGTAAGATCTATGAGGCCATCCTCAATAGCCTCAGTAAATTTTTCTTTAAAAATAGTAGTGAATAGTGCACATTTTTCATTTTACTAACCCACGTCTCTTCCAATACTTTAACAATTCCTCTCTATTACCCTTCCTATATTAATTAAATAATGAGTAATGGGTTTGGTGGAGCATTGTTTAATGGTTTTGGTGGTGCTTAGTCAAGTCGAGAGAGAGAGAGAGAGAGAGAGAGAGAGAGAGAGAGCATTAAAAACTAAGAGGGGAATTTGTGAAGACACTGTTCACAAAGTTAATTTACCAACCTATTTATTGAGTCTCTTGGAGGGCCTTTTTTGGGATTTACCTTGGTAAAATGGCTTGGAGATGTATTTGTTCACTCTGTTATGGTTGCCCTTAATAGAGGATCCCATAAAAATATGTGGTGCTAAGGGGTGTTGGATACCACGTGGCGTAGCCCAACACTGTGTTCGTTTGGGTTTTTGAGACTGGGTTTTGAAAACTCAGCCTTGTTTGGTTTTCAAAAACAGTTCTCTGCCCCTTTTTTTTTTTTTTTTTATAAGTTGCGTACAGTTTACTGTTTACCTAACCCATGACGTGTCATTTCCTCCCTCACCCATCACTGTTGTCAAGACCGGGTTCTCAAGGACCACTATTATTATAATTATTATTTTATGGGGTTAGAGGTTGGAGGGACCCACCATGGGTCACTTTTTAGAAAACTAGTCAGAAAACTAGTTTTTGAAAACTGGGTTCCCGAGAACCCAATCGAACAAGCCCCAAGAGCATCAGATAAATTTTCGGACATGTAGATCATAGTTGTTTGTACTTCATCCGTTTTGGATTATCAATTCAAGGGAATCACATATCAAGAGCATCCTTTTGCCTGAAATAATACGTTTAATATGATAGTCTTGCAATTTTCACCAAACAAGTTGAATAACTACAGCTAAAAGTCAGAATTTAAATTCACTTTAAGCCACAAATTTGTTACATGATTTCAGCAGTTGCACCTAACAGGCCTATGGGGTTGAGAAGCTAGGACCAGGAAAAATTTCTGAAGTTTGGTAGAGACTAGAATCAAAAAATGTGTTCTCCCTTTTTCGGGTTTGACAGTTAGCTGCTCAGGCCAGCTTACGCGTACCTCGACTGATCCCCTCCCAGCTGATCAAAGACAGGCCATCTACGATGTGACTAGGGGATTCAAAATAAATTATTTTTTCGCAACCTGACCTCAAGAATCGAACCTTGATCAATTATTTGGAGAACAAATCCACCAACCAACCAGACTAGCCGTTGTATACTCACTTGATACATGGACACATACTGCACCAGAGATACAGGGTACAGGCAAACAATATCGTCTGGACTTTCGGCCCAATTGTATTTGGAGAAGGAGAATAGTTAGGGATGAGCCCAACTTTGACATTGGGCCTAAGAAACGAGGCTGATCCATGATCTACTACCAACATTCCCGAGTACAGTAGTAAACACAAGTGGTGGTTAGCTCATGCGATAAAACTCTTAGATGCCTCACGCTGTATCTCGGGATCGATTGTCATTCCCCCCATGTAATAGAATAGAAAGAAAAAAAAAACCATTTCAGTTGTATTTGGTTTATGAAATATTCAACTATTTTATCGAAGTAAAATGCTAATGAAAGGATAGTGGGAACATATTTATCTTTTTCCCCTATTACGTTCCGGTTTGTATTTTTATTCTTCACGTATGTTTGATCCAATTGATACCTTAGACTTGCACTCGAGTAAATTTTAAAAATTATGTTCAAAAATTGTGTTCACTCATTTACACTTCTTTTTTGAGTGAAAAGTGTAAGAACTTCATTAATAGCAAGAAAAGTGCTACTGTGCTATCAGCTTATCTCCATTAGATAGAGAGCAAGAGCGACGAGTGAAGCCAACAAAGGCCTAAGGAACAGAGCACAGAGCACCGATCCACGATACACAACCTTGTTTGATTTGCAGATTGAAATAAACGGGATTAAGAGTCCTGCGATTTTTCTATTTCAAGCTGATTTGCCAAAAAAATAGTCTTGCTATTGGTAGTTCTGGACTATTTGTCTTGGTATTAAATTCATCCCTAATTCTATCCAATCCCATGTTTTGATTCTCTTGTGATTATTTATGGGGGAAATTTTTTTTCAAAACAAATTTTTTGGGAAAAAAAAAAAAACAGTTTTTTTTTTCAAAATTGAACAATAATTTTTTTTTTAAAAACTACTTTGAATATTTGTTGAAACTAGTTTTTTGACAAACAGTTATTTTGAAAAAATAAAGTTTTGAAACAGTTTTTTTTTTTAAACAAGAAAGTTTTGGGAACAGTTTTTGGACAACAAAACTAGTTTTTGAAAAGTATATTTTGGAAAACACTGTTTAAAAAAACATTGTTTCAAAACAGTGTTGTATTGCCATTAATCAAGGGTTTGAGCTCTGGGTTGTAGCCACAGGCAAATAATTCGCTTGAGCCTGGAAAGTCGGAGATCCAGAACTCAAACCCTTGATTATCATAGTTGATTGATATCTGAGGGGCACAATTTTCAGACATATGTATCATTGAAAAAATAAATTTTTACACACTGAATCGGGAGTAAAATTTAAATACTTGTTGACTATTTTCAATCAACTTAATTTTATATGTTATGAATTTTCAAGAACAGTATAATATGAACGATTTAATTATGAAAATAAGTCTAGAATAGAATCAAGGGCCTTGGGGGCACTGTAGGTTGTTGTCCATTCATTTCGGGTGACGTCCGTAGCTCGAAAGTATACTTTGAACCATTCCATCAACATTGCAAAAAATCAAGTCGATGGGGGTATTGGTAGCTTATTAATACTATAATCAAATAATCTTGTTGTGTATTTGCAAAATTATATTTGTTGTAATTCTACTTAAATAAAATGTTATTTGTTTACTGGATTAACGATGTCTTACGGAGCATGCATCAATGTATAGAAAATGAATAGTTTGGATCACATTTTAAACTTCATGACGATGCTCGAAACGAAGGAGGTACAGTTTTCCTAGAGCGCCAATAATTACACCTAGAATAATAAAACCCACAAAATCAAAATTAGGCTGGGCCAATTTTCCTTCAAATTTAGGAGGATATATATGGTTCCAATAGAAAAATCCGGATTGGGAGATTCTGTCATGCACTAGATGCATGGTACCGTGCTATCCACCCATCCGGTCAACCGTTGTAAAAATGCACGGCTTGAATCAAATCCAACCCATGTGAGAGCCATTGCTTGGATTTGATCTGAGCCGTGCATTTTTGCAATGGACGACCTGATGGGGAAGCATGGCACAGTGTCATGCACCTAGTGCACAATAGAGATCCCTTGTCCAAAAAATCCTTAGCTTTAGAAGACTAATTATTGGGTACTCTAGGAGTACCATGTAACATTGCCAGTATTACTATTCACAAATAAAAAAATCGGTACAATATTTTTTGGA
The DNA here is from genome assembly GCA_963854785.1 of Vaccinium vitis-idaea. Lineage (NCBI taxonomy): Eukaryota > Viridiplantae > Streptophyta > Magnoliopsida > Ericales > Ericaceae > Vaccinium > Vaccinium vitis-idaea. The sequence goes on from OY978218.1 coordinate 24,429,051, forward strand.
TTATTTATTGTTTCTCAACCACCAACAAAATTGAATAATAATTGTTTCTACCAAATGATTTGTCGCTAAATAAAAAGTTTCGAAATATGTACAAACTAGTCCAGATATCCGATTATAATAATAATAAAAAAAAATACTGTAAATTGTTTGGAGTACCACACATAGACAACATTAGATAGTCTGGGAGGTCTGAGTAATTGCTCGTTTTAGAAATGAGGAGGGTAGGGCCCACAGATTTGGGTGAGAGGAAATTCCGTAGGCACGTGAAACCGCTGGGGCTCTTAAACCACAAAACGCTTTAATTGGCCGCAAAGGCAGCCGTCCGATCTCTGAAATCTGACGGAACTAATTGAGAGTCAACGATTCCTATCCACGGGTTTCTTTGACCACAGACCCTCGCACACACAAAGAGGAAGCATGCTGTCTTTTATTTCAGAAAAAAGGAATTTAAAAAATATCAGTAATAACAAAAAAACAAATACTAAAATTTTTCAAAGGTTTGACTGGATGGGCTGTTTTCACTTCAATCTAGGTGCTCTTCGTTGAATATCGAGGCCCCCCTCATTTCTATAATTAGCAGATCAATTTATACTTTTAACCAAAAATCAATACTACTTGTAAATGACCAAATACCCCTCCCCTCAATTTGCATCAAATATTAATTCCCATTTTTTTTTCCATCTAAGATAATTTCTTAGTATATCTTTCTTTTTATATTAAAGTTGGGAATTGGTTAGAAAGAGCTGATTTTTAAATGACCTCTAGAATAGAGGGTGGGGTTTTGTTTTAAATTTTTCAATCAATATAAGTTTTTCCTTTTTGTGATGAATTATTTTTTAATAATGTACTTGTATGTTCGGAAAACACTAATTTAAAAATATTGAACAATATGACAAATCAATTATTTTGTCAAGAATTTTATTTTAATATAACGGAATCAAATAAGTTATTATTATCACTGCCACAAACACCAAATTTAGTGTGGCTGAATAGCAATGATAGTTATTTGTAGTAGCTAAGTTGAGAAACTAATAAATTATTTAGGATGGCAATGTCATAGAATCTAATGTTGAGATGTAATTTTGACCCTTCAACACCACACGAATACATTAGAAAATTTGAGAAACTTTTTTTTATTGCATCTTTGTTTTATTATTCAGCGATCAGTACGGATTATGCATATCAAAATTGTCAATTATGTCATTCAAATTTATGATCATCCAAATCTTTTGAAACACTTTTAATTTTTTGTGTGGTCAGCCATACTAGATTTTTGTATTAGTCTCCCAACAAATAATTGAGCTACTCGAAAGTTGGTTTGAACACCTTGATGATAAAAGATATCTTGATGGCAAAACTTCAATCAATGTTCAAGTCAAAATTTTGTACTCCTACCCCACTAACAAGAGATGCCTGTGGCGGTGCCCCAAGTCTCTTTTCACTACACATTTATATGGAATCCACATACTCAGTTTGGGCCTTTTGAAAATGTGTGATAGAGGAGACTAGAGAGACACAAGAAGAAAAAGAAAATTTATAATCCTAAGGATATAAATGTAAAAGGCGAGTGGGAAATTCATTAATGTTTTTATTCCAACTTTCCTTCAGATCTTATATGCTTTGGGTAAAAAACCAAAAAGTGGTTTTTAAAAAAATCATTTTGTCCTTATTCAAATTTTTTTTGCATTCGTTAGTTTTGCATTAAAATTTTGTGGTTTCTGGATTCCTCTCAACGAGACGAATCTAACAAGTATAAATTTATGGTCAAAACTCAAATTTTTTTGAATAAAGCCAAAATAGTTGGATTATTGGCCAATAATCCAAGTATTTTGGCTTTATTCAAAAAAATATTTGGTTTGACCATAAATTTATACTTGTTAGATTCGTCTCGTCGAGAGGAATTCAGAAACCACAAAATCTTGACGCAAAACTAACAAATGTAAAAAAAATTTGAATAAGGACAAAACTGGTTTATTAAAAAATCAGTTTTTGGTTTTTTACCCAAAACACCCCGCTAGGGGTATTTGGTTTTGAAAAATAAAGATGTGGGGGCCTGCTTTGTTTGGTTTTGACCACTGCTTCTCTGGGCTCCATTCCTCTCCCCCAAATTCATTTGCTGGTATACTACTCTCTCTCTCTCTCTCTCTCTCTCTCTCATCCCTTTACCTTCGTTTTCTCTTCTATCCCAAAAATCTCTACTCCTCGCCTTTCAGATTTGTTTTCTGACTTGTTTTAGGATGTATTGTTCTTCAGATTAAAATCTCAGAAATCGCCTTTGATATGAATTTCAAAGTTAATTTGATTCTGACGAGAGTAGAAAATATCTAAAGCAGCTGCAGAAGAAAAGATTATCAGGTGTGGTTGTTGGTCTACTTGCCCTCATTTTACTCATCTGTTCGTCAGAATAACTGGAAAATTTTGCATTGATTCTTGTCAAGGGAAAGTGCAATGCTTAGATATTTTATTATTCTGTTGAATCGAGGATAGTTTTGTCACGGAATTTTACTTTATCTTTGTTAATGGTTATTGGGTTTTGGTTCTCTCGGTGAAATTTGAAGGCTATTTTGTTTAGATCTTTACTGGTTTATTGTTCCGAGTATAAATCCTGGCCCTGGTATCGACCTCAAGGGGAGCGAGGAGTGAAATTAACTGTTCGAACCTCAGACGAGAGTCCCAACTGACCCCAATATCGGAGTTATTATTTGATTTATAACATACTTATAGTATTGTTTTTAGATAAATCAGGATGTCCGGTCCATCTTACGAGCAGCTCGACTAATTCATGGTACCAATATCACAGTTCATGACCAGGTGGCCCATTTAAAGCCGGAGAAAAGTCTCGTATGGACTGGCTCAGTGAGAATCCATAGCACACAGGTGGTTTTGGACCTCAAATCAAGGAGGGACCAAATCCTTAGGCACAAGTCTTGACCACCAGGCCTACACCTTAGGGTTTAAAGTACTTCTTGGAATTGGGAAGGTGGGTGTTAGCTACCTACAAACATGTTTGCATAACCTAGATTCCCAAATGTGTCCATTTAATTGTTAGTTTACTCTAAGTTGGTTACTTTACAGCTTGGAAAATTCATTGTCTTGGCTACATGGTCTGTGCATGTAGGCTCTTTTTACTTCAGGGTAGTATTTCGTTATAATTAGGGAGTGTCTGAGTATAGGCTGTAGTTGAATTTCCAGTCACATTTGATGCATTTGTCATAATGCATAATCTTATATTAGAAAATTGGCCATGATTGTTGCGAAAGATATTGAATTCAGAATGGCAATAAAGGCATTTGATGAAAGAGAATTGTCATTGCTGGGGACTTTTTGTTGCTTCTAAATACTGGAATCTTAGAATGTTCATCGTACTTGAAATTTCTCTTCAAATGCTCGAATTCTCCAGAAAATAGTAACTGTGGATATGTTCCACGGGTGGATTTATACCTGCAAAATTTATTCAAGGTATCTTTAATCCCATATTGGGCCTCCAAATATTTGGATTTGATCTGATATATGCTCTTGTCCAGCACCATGGTGACTAAGGTTTGAGGCTTCAATCGTGCGTGCATTCTTAGTATTCGTGTTTCATTTGGCAGGAACAGCTAGCAATACCCAGTTAAGTTCAAAATTTGAAACATAAGATGGGCTGTTTCACAGTTTTCAAGAGTAAGAAGAAAAAATCTGAACACACTACATACACCAGACGCATCAACCCACAGGAACATTCACCCACTGCATTGCCTGAACCACACATCCAAACTCGATCTTTGCAATCAGCACCGCCAAGTTTTAGAACAAGAGTGAAACCAGTTCAGCCAATAATTCAAGTGACAAACAATAGAACGAGGACACTTTCTGCCCCTTCGAGTCTCAATGCAGCTGAACAAGATGCTCTTTCATCAATCGAATGTGAGGAACATGAACAGTCCAAGAGTCGGACTGGATCGATGAAGGAACGTGGGTCCCCCAGTCCACAACCTCTACCTCTTCCGTCACCGCCTCACATTCACAGTGCTTCTGCTCCGAAGACTATGGGAAGCTTTAAGTCAGCAACTTTTAGTGGGACACTCAATTCTTCGGGACCATTGCCACTGCCGCCTTCTGGATCTCTAAGGAACTTTTCCTACGAAGAACTATTAGCTGCCTGCCACAATTTCTCTCCAGAACAGTGTATGTCAGAAGGACTTTCTTCTGTGATGTATAGAGCTTGCTTTGGGGATGATACTTCTACTTCAAAAAAACTTGAAGCAACTGTCACTCGCCTTTACCCTTCCGCCCAGGTAATACTTGATTTTTCATTTTAGTGTGATGCCAATTAAGTTCCTTCTATGGTTCATTGTAAAAATGAAACTGGGGACTCTTCTATCTAGATCGTGCTGTTACACAGTCTTGGGCCGAAGCTTCCTCAAAATCTTGGTACTGAACTGAGGGAGTCCTCACGCTTACATACTGCACACCAATGTTGTTGAATTGTATATCGTAATGGCCTGTTTCTGAATATTGAATTGAGGTCATAATAGGAAAATATATATGTATGCATACTGACATTAAAGATTCATATAAAAAAACAATAGCTTCGTACAATAAAAGTATGCTTTTAACAATGATTATGTAGCCTATTAGGTAACACACTTGCTTATACGGCAACATATGTGGGTTGATTGCAAGTTTGCAATTAAATGCCCAATATTTGCCTATGTGCCATTCAACAATCTTGCATTCAAAGTTAATAACAATAATATTATTCCAATACTGATTCATAGTAGATGCTACCAAATTCTATCTTTTTTCAAACTTAATGAGAGATTTAAAATCTCGTTATTCTTCAAGAATCTCTAACATTGTCAGTATTCTTCCAGGGTTTGAAGGAATTTTTTAATGAGGTGAACACTCTTGCATCTTTGCAACACCCTAACCTCTGCAAGTTGGTTGGATTTCATGCACGTGATGGATCTGAGCAAAGAATGTTGGTTTATGAGAGGCTTTTTCACGGAAGCCTGGACCGGCTTTTGTATGGGAGATCAGATGGCCCCCCTATGAGCTGGAATGTTCGAATGAAAGTTGCTTTATGTGCTGCACAAGGCCTCACTTTCTTACACGAAGAAGGGCCTTTCCAGGTACTTAGACTTCTTATCTGCAATATTAGGATTCATGTGAAGTAAAAGGGATGATCAGTTGTGGGACATGGGATGGGGATGTGTCGATTACGTAGCATATTCCCTGGTTTATTTTTCTTGGGGTAAATCAGCTTGAAATATAAAAAAGGCTAACTAAATATACAGCCTACAAGGGGCATTACCCCAGAGCAAAAGAAAAGTAAAGCAAAAGATATTCCCTGGTATACGCGTTAGGGATTGGGATATTTAATCTTGGGGTGGGTACTTTTAGTGGGAAAAAACATAAGTAGGGTGGGAGATTGTTTGAAGATTCTTAATTGGTACGCCTGTCAATCATTATCCCGGGCAAAAGCTATTGCATTGTAGGTTTCACTTTCACTGAACACTCTTCTTGTACGTGCAGGCGATGTTCAATGAATTTTCAACGGCCAATATACAGATTGATAAAGATTTCAGTGCAAAGCTTTCAGGATATGGTTGCATTAACCACGACCCAAATGTTTCCAACACTTCAGCTGTAAGTTTTTCTTAATTGAAAGAATTGCATTTTGGTTTTCTTATTTCAATAAAAGGATGACAATATACTGGAGTGCTACTCCAGTTAATGTACCCTATACAAGTATACTATGGCAATACCTACATAGACATGAAGTCCTTCAACATAATTTGGAGAAGAAAGAAAGCCCAGAAAGGGAAAGAGAGAGAATGGAAGTAATGCTATGCGATTATGCCTTCAAACTTGTAGACTGGGTCTGCTGGGAGCTCTTGACCTTAAAAAGCCCTGGTCTTCGTTGGTTTGCCCCTCTCGTGGGTCCATTGTGTTTTATATTGATACTGAATATTGCTTATGCAGACAAGGGCCCATTTGTAGCAATCTTAACAAATAACCACAGAAGTAGGATGCTAACATTCTACCTCTTGCAAAAAAAGGAGAGAAATTAATGGATCATTGTTCCTCAATGCGTAGTTGTGTTGTTTTAAACGCAATAGTCCAACCCTTCTGCCTGGTGTCTTTGGTTCCATACAGTTAATATTTTTTAAGCTCTTGTTGGATCTCTGCTTAGTAGCTTCTTTCTTGTCCTAATTTATTTATCCAGGCAATGGCAAATCTCTCAGTGGAAACATTGGAGAGGGGGCTTGTCACTCCCAAGAGCAATGTTTGGAGTTTTGGCATTGTGCTTCTTGAATTGCTCACAGGGCGGAAAAATTGTGATAGCCGTCACCCCAAGGAAGAAAGGAACTTAGTCAAGTGGAGCCGGCTTTTCTTGGCCGATGACTGTAGACTATCACTTATCATGGACCCACAGCTCAAAGGCCGGTTCCCACCCAAAGCAGCTCGGACTGTGGCCGATATAGCCCAAAGATGTCTACAAATCGAGCCATCAGAAAGGCCCACCATGAGAACTGTTGTTGAGCATCTGAAGACGATACAAGACATGAAGTATGCGTGCCTGTTTCGATTGCAAGAGCCTGGAACTGTTTCTGGTAAACATATGTCAAAGTCTCTAAGCCTTAATGGCATCATTGTGGCATCTCCATCACATCCACCACCACCGTCTCTCCCTCCTCGTAGTTGCTCCCCTGTTACTCTATCTTTGGAGGTAGCTGATCAGCAGGAAAGCCGGAAATCATCGTCGTCAATGGTTCGCAGGGCAAGTGTTAAAGGGTTTTGATTGTTAATAGAGGGTTTTATTTATTTTGGGTTTTTTTGTTTGCTTATACATGATAAATATAGAAGATAAAGATGTGGCTTTCTTTTTTTTCCCTTCTTCCCACTCATCAGGAAGATAATTGGGAATAATTTTGTAGATAAAGTCTGTCTATCCTGAGTTCCATTAGTTTAATAATTGTGTTATTTCCCGTCTATTGGTTCTTTGCGATCTCGTATTTTCTGTCTTCCTCGTTTGGTAGAACTTTGAACAGTCAATTGTTAGGAATATGACGTTTCTAATTATTTTAATGAATTTGTGATAGTTTTCCAGACTCCAGTTGCCTAAAACTGGAAAACTACAAATGGAAATGGAGAAGAAAGAGTTAACAAGGCTTTGTGTAGGGCTTGTTTAGCATCTCCAACCCAATTCTTAAAAAAAAAAAAATCATTTTGAAGAATCAAAATAATATGCTTCACTTAAGAAGTGATTTTGAATGATACAACTATTCAAATGAATTCCAATCACTATTGTTCGTTTCTTCAAAATTTCAATCCATTTCTCTCCAAACTTTAACTTTACCTCCAAAATTTAAAATTATCAATTTTAGAGAACTTGTTAAATATATTGACGATTTAACGGTATTGTGAATCTCTTCTAATTATTTTAGGTAAACTATAGAACATAATATACTATAGCACTTTAAAGTGGAGAAATAAAGTGGAGGTTCTTCATTTTCTGAATGATCCTTCAAATATGAATAATTAAAAATGGTTCTTCAATTTAAAGAACTCAATGAAAAGTATGGTTGGAGGACGGAGGTTCTTGAAAATGAAGATCTGAAGCATGGTTGGAGTTGCTCTAAGGATTGGAGAAGGGACCCCAAAGCTTGCTATGCTAACTATCTCCCGATTCGGGTATCGTCCCAAACTCTAAAATGTGATATTAAGAGTTCATCTTGTAAACCTTGACGAGAACAACCACCCCTAAAAAATCAAGTCAACCAGACATTAGAAACACTGTTAACAAATCTGATTTTTCTACTACAAATACAATACGAAAATAAAGAATATTTGATTTGATTGGTTAGCTACTGTAGACCGATCGACTTGACTTTTTACAGGGCTATTGTACACATCAGCAAACAGTTTGTATCACAATTTAGAGCTCGGGACGACGTCTGAATCAAGGGCACAACCAACCGGCTGTGCCGAGCTCTAGACCTTTGTTGTCATAAAAATCTCCTGTTTAGAATTGTTATTGCAAATGTTTAGACTTTTGTTTAATAGCCATTTCGGCATGAAAACTTCTAGTTTCCCATTTGTGAGTCTTATTCAAGTCCTCTGCAAGTGTTGCCAAAATTACCAGAGTGTGTACTTCATTTCCACAATGTTGTTTCCACAAGGTATGAATAAGTATGGTTTTCATAGTCAGACTTGTTGAAAAATCCCAGGGTCAAGTTAAATTCAATGGTCTCCTGGTCAATTTGGTCCATTGGACAACCCAGTAGTGAGAATTGCGAGACGGAGAGAGAGGAGAGAGGGGTGATTAAAAATAGGTAGAGTTTTTTTTTTTTTATAACAAGCTCGTATCTGATTTTTTATTCAAATAATTCGTATCCACCCCTAAACTACTAAATATACTACTTAAACCCTTACCACATGAATTCGAGTTCCGCTTTTATCACTTTTTGTCATATAACACAAACCTCAACAAAGAAAGTTCAACGGAGGAGCTCTTCATAATCTAGCTTTCCATTAGTCAAATCCAAGCACATTCGGACATTCCTCCGCGAGTTACAAATATCATCTGTGTATTATACAAACTATATAAGACAAATAAACTTGCCCTCTTCGACTATTGTGTGTACTCATATTCCAGCAACCCAAACGAACTCATCTACATTACTATACAGGAAAGAAACTACCAAAAACAAAAAAAAAACAGAAAAAACAAACGAAGCAAAGAAGGAGATTAAGAAAGATCATTTTGGCTTTGATCCAGCTCATCGTCCCTGTTCTCCTCTTCTTGAACCACGGGAGCAACGACACTATTATGGTCCTCGTGAACCCGTCCCTCACTCTCTCCATTAGTACCTTGTGGAAGTGACTGTGATCCCGAGCTCCCTTGTTGCTCAGCAACCAAGCTCGTGAGACCATTCTGCTTCAAATAGTTTTCCAGAGGCTGGCACGCCACTTGAAGAAGACTCATCATGCTCACACGAGTCGACCCTTCTTGATGAAACTGCCCTCCACGCTCGGGCTCACTATTCAAGTCTAGCTGTCCCTTTCCAATTTCATCCAAGTTGTTATTTTGCACTCTCAACTGAAACTCATTTGCAAAAATGCCCTTGTTCTCCGAAGGATCATGGTGTCTGATGCTGCTGTCTACTTCTGCTTCATCCTTGGTAGTAGTGTTGCTCCATATGTAATGATTATTCCTGTGGGCTATCTCCGCCTCGCGCTCCGATTGGCGCTTCTTTTTCCGCATCATAAGGGTCTTGAAACGGCGTTTCACCGTCATGCAAACAAGGCATGTGCATGTTGGCTTGTGCTTTCCTTTCCCACTAGGGGGCTGGATACACACTATGCAAGAGCATCCAGGGCGGTGCCTTGGGTGTTTGGTGGTGGTTGCAACTGTACTAGCCGCTGGGTCACTTGCATTTTCTCCGAGCATTGCAGCATTGGCTTGAGCATCTAGGTCCGACGATTCATGTTCTTGCAACATCCTATGGTTCGCTGCCGTTCTCCGTTTTTTAAAATCTGAGACAGTAGAAGTGCTAGTATATATCACAAACAATTCAGTAGGATACAACAACATCTAGAGAACAAAGTTCCAATTTTATTTTTTTTTTTTTTTTAAAAAAAAACAAAAAAAACCAAAGAACGAAGTTTCAGTGAGTAGATTAACTGCACACAGCTTCACTACCGTTGTTGATCATGGGGAAACAATCATCAATACTCAATACTCGATACATACACCACTATTTCCCAACACCAGTACACATGCACACACGAGAACATTGACAAAAAATCACACAACAAAGAGACGCAAGATCTAGTGATTTGGTAGTGTGTCTACGTCCATGGGAAGAGGAAGAACAATACACTGAAGAGGGTCCCTGATCCCTCCCTCCCTCTCTGTCATTATGTTCTCACAGCGAAACCCTTCTCAAAAATACGCTTTATATGCCTCCAAACTTTTGGGCCTAATGGCTTCGGCCCACCACCTTAGAGACCCTCTTCAGTAACTTTGAGATTCCAGAGTAAATACTAGACACCTCACAACCACCCCACACTTCATGCTTTAAAAGGTACTTCTTACCAATTTGAATAAGATTCCACTTTGATCCTCACAATACATCAGATAATAACGAAGACCAGAAGGAAGTTTCAAGAATATTTGGGAGGTTCTCAGTATCAATCACTGAAAATATGAAGTCTTCTAGAAGCTCAATTTGCTTCACTTTTTCCATTTGACTTCAAGGCTATCAGCCTATCATATTTCATCTTCACTAGAAGAGAGAATTGATTGTCCCAAAGAAAATATTTGTCACAACATCTGTTTTTTTGTTATGCACACATAACTGTCTTCATCTGATCAGTTACTGTTCTCAATATCATACTGATCACAAAAGGAAAAAGGCACATTGACCCTGGCATGTCAACCTGAAACCTCCCAACCATCATACTCCACCTACTGATACCCTAATTCACAACATATTTTTAAATAATAAAATTTAAAAAACAAACCTGGATAAACATAGGGAGGCCAAGCATTTACCTTTGTTCATTCTGAGAAGATTTTCAAGTTCCCTAGGGTTCAATTCATCTGGTGCAGAACACGAGCACCTGAAGATACCAATATTGTGTGTAAAACATTCGTTAAGCTTTTTTTATTAGCAGAAGTTTTGCTTGTATGACAAACACGAAACTGACCTGTTTTGATCCCAAATGTTCTGTGGACACGTCCACTTAGGAGGTAGAAGAATATCAGCCGGCAACCTTCTCCACTTAGAGCAACTATCACACTGAGTCCACTGGTCTTGCCTACTGGATGATCAACACTATCAGGTCAGCACCAGATTTATTTAACTGAATGGCTTAAAAAATAGGTCTACAGCTATACCAGAGAGATGAAGTGCATGAGACTATGATGACTTAGGCCAAGTGGTAACAGTTATTGGAGCCCTATTTTGATTGCGTAAAATCAAGATCGATAAAAGAAGCCAGATGAATTAATTGGTTGCTCCTGCTATTTTGTCCAAGAAATGTTGCGACTAGGGGTGAAATTTTAACCAACGAAACCGAAACGCCCAAAAAAACCGACTGAAATATGCAGTGCGGTTCGGTTCGGTTATAATTTTACAAATACATTTTTTTCAGTTCGGCGGGTTCGGGTCGGTCTTGGGGTGTTTCAAACCAAGTAGCACCGAACCGAACCGATATTCACACTGTTAGTATAGTTTCCATCTTAGTCGTATATGTTTAAAAGTAAAAAAAATCTTAACCGTCCATCTCACCCTTTTAAGTTCTAAATTCTAATAGTGCAAAAAACACTAACCCTAGCTGCATATTTCAATCCAGACTTCAGAGATCAAAGGGTCTCTCTCTAAAACTTTCTCACTGCTCTTACTGTGCAAGAAGCCATTGAAGCTCTACGCTCTCGAAGGCTGAAGTACACAACTCCGCTATGAACACCGCCAGTTACCCCACGTCTTCTACAGTTCTCGATCATTCACGCAGATGCTAGATCATCGCTCTTGCTTGAAGATCAATCTTAAGGACAAGTGAATAAGGGACGTAAATAAGCTTGAGAAGAAGAAGACAAGTCGATTTCTAAACAATATGAGAATCTGTTCTGTTTGTAATTTCTACAGATACTGTTTTTTTTTTTGTATGAAACGAGATTCTGAATCATTATTCTCTTACATTTTTTGACAATTTCTGTTATGTTTTGCCCTGAAACCTACGGTCTCAAACCTTTGTTTAGATAAACGATAATGGTGTAGAAATTGCAAATCTGATCGTATTTAGACGATACAGGTGATTCTATTTTTTGATTTCTAACCCTATTTCCGGATCTTGTCCTCTTTAGATGATTGATAATTCGATGTGATGGAGCCTATATCGAAGTGAGCCTAAAACCGGAAAAAACGAGAAAACGCGACACCGAAAAAACCGAACTGGTTCGGTCCAAAGCCGAAGTCAGTTGGTTTCATTGCTGAAAATTGGAAAAACCGAACTGCTGGGTTTGGTGGCAAAAATGGCCAATAACGAACCGACTGGCCTGATTACACCCCTAGTTGCGACCGTAAAGAAGGATCAAGCAAACTCATTGCACTTCTTGCTTCATCTCAACTGTGGGAGAAATATCCAATAGTTTTAGAGACTCGTTTCCAATGAACTCCTTTAAGGCTTTAACCAACTTGTGGGAGACAATTTCTGTTAACATGATCCAGGAAGCATTCTTAAATATTAGATTCATTTCAGCATCTATGCCTCAACTCCTGATTGGAAAAGGGTTATGGAAACCTCACCCAGATGAATGGGCCGTGAAAATGCTCCTCTTGCCAAAAACGGGGGGTTCCTGTAGAAACAAATCAATTATTAGCTTACATGAGCTACAAGGTAGGCATTTGAAATCCAGAAAAATCATAGTTTGAACATCCAATTCCTAGAACTGCTGGCTTCTGGAAGGAAGCCAGTTCTGGCTTAGAGGGTACCAATGCTTGTACAGGTGCATCCATCATCAATTTTACATGAGGAAGGGATACAAACTTAAAATGGTTAACGAGGGAAATTAAACCTGACTTCAAAAAGGAGCCTATATGACAATAAATGAATATGATAACTGAGAGCACTGATCTAGCAATAAGATAAGAGCAATCAACAGGGTCCTTTAAATATGAGCAATCATGTAAAGACTGACAAGGGAAGGCATTTGCAGGAAAAATGTATAAATGGCTCAAGTCCAAGATAATTTTTAAGTAGTAAATCTAGGAGTTGCTCTACAACAACACACTTGTTACAGATCCCTCATTTCTATCGCATGTAGGAATGATGAAAGATCACTTAACCGAAAAAAGGTAAAAAGCATTTCCAGTACTGGGGAAAATATTCTACCTCATATTCTTCAAATTCATGGTCTTCAATAGAGACAATGCTTGGCTTCTCACTGAGTGGTGGGCAGAGCATGTCCTGTGCCTCTTCCCAGGTAAGTTTCAGCTCCAGAGCATCTTGGCTATCAATGAGCAACCTCTTACTTTTCAACCCAATATTTCGGCTTCTTTTCCTCTCTGGTACCAGCATCGATGCGGGCAGCAAACCATCTTTGGGTTCAATTCCATGCTTCTCCATGATATTCCAGCTGAAATCCCCACCAGCTGAATTCAAATGTTTTGACAGTGCATTCAGATGGGGGTCTGAGCTTCCCTTTAACGACTGAAGAAGGCCAGAGTAACCACTAATTATAGGTAGATTCTCAACAACACCCGAAAAGAAAGGTTCTCTCGAAAAAGCACCATTAGCTATGGGAGATACATGGGTGGCCTGTTTATTTAATAGTTCATAATCAATATTATATTATTCAGGTTATCCGACATGAAAACTGGCTGTGACTTATGAGTTTGTGGATGCAAATATTAGAGAACTGATACTTATTCAAGAAAAATAAGAATAACTGCAACAAAGCCCATTACCTGCATAGCTATAGCATTTGATGCTTTTCGAAACCCCATAAGAAGTTTTCCTTCTGGGTCCCTGCGGCTGAACGTCACTGCCAAACCAGCGGAAAAGAGAAGGATTGATTAAGAGCAGAAAGACAGCATTTACAAAAGGATACGGACATTTTCCCATGACTGGCATGACCCTTTAGATGCAAGAACAGGTACTAGATGAGATTCTCTAACAAGAGATATTGCATAGTAGTTCACATGAGATTGGGGGCATCAACAAGTGAACTGCATGACCCACTAGCCTTCAAGAGGATAGGATCAAAGAGACAACACTCTACTACAAATGAGAAAAGCAGGGGCATGGTGAAAATGGTGATAGCATCTGTTATTAAGTACCATAAGTTGTGGCTATATGCATACACCGATACCTTAAGTAAGAATATTCACACATTACACAAGAGTGAAAAAGCTTCATAACTATTGAAGCCTAGCAAGAGCAGTTGTTAATTACAACCATTCAAAGTGATTGTGAATGCCATTTCTAATAAGTAAAGAAGGCAACTTATGATACCCGTATCTCCAGCTTGTAATTGCATTGACTGTATGCAAGGGGTTACGCCCTCCAAAACGTACATTCTGCTGTTATTATTGGGCCAAAACCTGAACTGAAAAACCCATTCTTTGCCTTTTACATCTTGAATCCTCAACGGAAGGCCCTCTGGCTGAGAGATAGGTGGAAAATATGCCTGCATGGTGATTCAGTTTTACTCATAAATACAGCTTCGGTTCATCAACACGAAGACTTCCAGGCCAACCGAAAACGGAAACAGTTTGTACCTATAGCCAAAGAAGAAGAATAAGTATGGTAAACTTACTTCAGCACATGCTTTTGGGAGAACTAAACGACCAATTCGACCAGCATCACTAGCACTGAGAACCTTTTCAAACAATGGCACAATGGTGGAATTCGAGCTGAAGATAAGATAATTAAGGAATTGCCAACCACATCTGATAATAAGCATGAGGACAACATGGTTCTGTACTAACATGAAGGGACATATCTACTAACCTCACGTACCCTTGGCCGACTTGTTCAAGACACAGACACTACAGCACACAGACATGCTCCGGTCATGTGTAGAACACTCATAAATATGAGTTCTGTTTTAAGATTATGTTCTTCTAGTCGGACGCACAGGGACAAACTAGAACACATTTGGGCACAATATGGACATGTTAAGTACACATAGAAGGTCAGAATGCAATTTTCAAAACATGGGCCAGCGGTTAAATTGCCATGACTGTTTAGAAAGGATACATGTTTGGTGGCTGTTGATTGTATCTTTTAAAAGTTAATATTAGACGAACAAAAAATACCTGATTGGATGGAGAAAATGTTTTTATTTCTAAATAAACTCATAGGTTACATATACCATAAACAGAACAAGTTTTGTATCTGACAAGTTTCCTAAATTTTGAAAAAATGACGTGTTGACATGTCTGTGTCTCATGTCCGTAGATTATATAACAGCAGATGAATGGTTTTAATGGTGAATCAAAACAATCGGAAAGAAAAAGAAAATCATGGATACTCTCTGGATATTAGCTGTAACAGCAAATGAATTGTTTTAATGGTGAATTAAAACAATCGGAAAGGAAAAGAAAATCATGGATACTCTCCAGATATTAGCTGCAACTCTTGGTCTGTAATCCTCGGCCAGTAACGAGGAAGCAACTGATTCTTCACCCGTCCTTCAGCAGGTGGTCGCGCAACACGTATCTGTGAGCCCATACCAGAATTTGTCTCCAATCCTGTAGCAAGGACGGACTTTGGGGGTTTTGGCAAAAGATGGCGAGATCTTGAAATTTGATGAAAGGAAGAAACAGTTTTGCCTAAATCCCTCTCTTCAACAACTGCACCAGTAAAGGGATTTGGGACTCCTGAAGGAGAAGCCAAGGCAATAGTCAAGTTTGTCTGAGCCAGCGATCCATACATGTCTTTTATCCCCATGTTTGCTCTATACATGTCTACTTTCGCTGATTCAGATGATCCATCAGAAGCTTGATTGAAATTTGATGAACTCGTGTTTCCAACTTCACCTTGACAAGGTAAGACTTCTTCCTCTTTGGTCCGTTCACCATTTGCAACATCATTGTGAGTTAGAAGCAAGTCCTTCATGGCAGTCCGTTCTTCACTCTTTTCCAGCCTCTTACAATCAATTTCTCCATTACCAGTATCCACTTGATTTTCTACAGAAGTCAATTGCATTTCACCATCACCATTCATTGTTGACATGCTGATTCCTTTAGGCATATCATCATTTGAGGTCTGAGAGAAATTTAGGAGCACCATAAGTACCCGGAGGAAATTCTTACCCATGTATCAAGACGAAAATCTCCCAAAAGTTTGACCTGAAGTTATCTTATCTGTAGTGATGCCTAATATATGCAAGAAAGAGCTAACTGATACTTGTTCACCGAAAAGTAACAAAAAAAATTCTTATAACAGAGCCAAAAAACCCTTTCTTTTTTTATCGGCAACCATAAAACGTTTTTTCCCCATTGTGGTTGTAACAAGGGAACTACGTTCTCGAAAGATGTGGACAGACATCAAGAACCGCCTGGCCTATAACATAGATCATTTTCATCTTACACTGCACCTTACCATTTTGTAAAGATGAACAACTCTGATTTGAGAATTATATGGACATGAAAGTCAGACTCAGACTCTCACTTAGAAACTGCCAAACTGGAGCCTCCAGATCACCAATTTCTCAAATTCTAACAATTCAAACGCTTATTTCTTTGCAATTGACACCATTAATATGCCAATGCATAATGTGATTCATAGCTAAAAGGTGATAGTTGAGATTTAGAAAGTCTAATACATGGTGCATACAACAGAACTTCTAAAGAGAAAATTCTCTGCGCTGTCTGACAGAAAACTGAAGAAATATACACGAGTCACTCTTACAGGTTGAAGTCCCGAACTTCTTGAACACGGTATGCATTTCACCCCACCACTGTCAAGCAGCTCAAGCAAAGAGCTGGAAGCAATGCATCCACAATGAAGGCGCTGCCAATAAAATCGATTTAGATTTTCTCAAGACAGCATCAAGAAATGAATGAGGGTGTCCACGAGCCTGGGGACGGAAAAGTAGGGGTGATGGAGGTAAAGAACATAAATCTAATCTAAATTATCACTGGATTGCTCACCTTCCCACACAAAGTGCACTCCCTCCAGCCAGTATCTTTTGTATGGAATGTGTCACAGAACACTAGTTGCTCATAAACAGGCCTGGAGTCAATGCAGATGCAACATTTAAGAAATTTAATAGAAAAAAAAAATTCTGGGGTTCCCATAAATAAGTTTTACATTATCTCATGAATCACAGATCAAGAAGGGAATCTCAAAACAAGACGTTGCCCAACACACTTCTTATGAGGTAGAGGGCTAGGAACCTAACGGTACTTCAATCAACTTTGAGGCCTAAAACTTTGCGGAGTCTTGCCATATAAAGGCTTCCATTGTCTCTTAGGCTATTACGGAAAACCTCCTCATTTATTAGGACGAGATACAGCTGTCCATACACAAGAAATGACTCAAGCTACTTCACCTGGGTACTCCAATATGTGTAATGTCATGTACCAGACACATCGTGACATGGAGAAGGGTTTGTGATTAGAATAACCCATTTATACATCCGTATCTACAGGTACTCCTTCAACCAGCTGTTGTGTGTTCCTCACCGTCGTTTAGATCTACAGTAACCTCATTTCTGTCTATGCGAATGTACATCAAACTCTCATTGGATAAAAATTCCACCTTTATTGCTTGGATAAGTGGCCTTGCTAATTGTTTTCGCAAATGGAAAGGTTTTTATTTTCTCAGTGGAACTAGCTTTTTAAGGTTCTTTGTAGATGGTGGAGTCTGCAAAGGGTTTTTTTTTTTTTTGGAACTATAAAGTGATGAAATCTTTGCAGCCAGCGGCACTCTGTTAAAAGATACTTGCTGATCTGTTCAATGGGGATAACTTTTTTAGACATTGTTTGATACATTTGATATTTAAAAATTTGCTGATATTTGCTTGCATGAAGCGCATATAAATGCAAGAAGATGACAGAGTTTCCGCCAGGACTGGCGGATCTACAAAGGGACCAGGAGGGCTACATGGCCTGCCTCTAGTTTAAAGATTAATACTTTTGCCTATGAGAATTAAACTTGTTTCCAATTTGACCCTCTAAAAGTTCATTTGAATCCCCTTTATCTTTTATAACCTGCTTTTCTTTTGATGACTCAACAAACTCTTGTTTTACTCTTTTCAAGTTTAATTCGCTAAAGAAAATCCACCATTTCATACTCTTCCATTATGCTATTACTACTATCTATATTGATGTTATCTCATTCCTCTTTCTTTTTGTGTTTACATTATCATCTCTACGTACAACCATTTCTTACCAAACTTTGAAGTCGCGTGCACTATACAGTTGAAATTTATTGCATTTTCTGCCATCCTCAAACTCCATCAGGTGAAGAGGGTGTAACCTCGTTTAAGCTATTTTTGCTCCTCCCGTTTTCTTAGCTAAGCTTACGTGGTTAGGTGTCATAGCATTGTATTTCTATAATAAAATGAAATTTCATCGCATAATTCTGGCATCTTTGAGCCAAAATCATAGCTCCAACCCGCTAGTCAAGCATATTACTAAGGGCTTGTTTGATAACTTAATTCAACACTTAAAACCGAATGTACAATTGGTAGTGGTCGTCGGTTGAGAATGTGGTGGCATTAAGGAATGTTGCGAGTGATAGAGATGCTTGGTGATACTGTGAGTTGTGACGGTAGTGACCGGGGTAGATGGCGGCTAGGGTCAAAAATTTGAAGGTGTGGGTAATGATGAAAAAATGGGGTAGTTTGGAGATTTACTTTGGTTTGGTGTTGACAGTGAGAAAAGATGGGATGAGAATAGAATTTCCCCACGAAATGGGGATACAATAAATTTTCCCGGTTCAAATAGAATCACGCTTGTTACTAAAATGAACACGGGAGCACCAAAAAAAAAACCCAAAAGAGAAGAAATAAAACTGCCCAATCTGCCAGCATAACGGGTACGGGAAATTATAACCTCAAAATAAGGACACGGATCCACACAAACAAGATAAAATCCAAATTAAAACAAATTCAAAACATGAATGAAAACAAAAACAAAAGGTTTGAACTTTACCCGCACTTATCACAGAGATTGGCGAATTCACCAGATCGCAAAGGCCAACCTTTTATCCATTCACTCGACGACGAGGCCCCACAAAGACCATTCATACAAACTCTCGAACTCATTTCGCAAGCTCAAATCTGTCGAATTGAACAAAACTCAAATCAAATCGGGAAAAAAGCCCTAACCAATCCCCTTTCAGAAAACACATGACCACTACTGATAAACACTAAATTAGTCAACTTAACGAGATGAATTGAAAACGTAACCTGAAGACATACTGCTAACCTTTAGGTATCTGAAGCTATATGTAAGTAACAGCTTCGAGTTCAGATGTGAATCGAAGAAAGTACAGGCATGTGTTTGGCGTTGTGCAGTCTTGCTCGACTTGCAAAGTTTGGGCTTTTCGATTGTTGGAATCAAGCTGGAGGAACCTCGTCTGATTACGTCAGTTCCCCGGTGACCGGAGAGTTGGATCGGCGGTGGAGATTTGGTTGGGCAGAAGATATGTGCATGCAGGGTTGGGAAGAGAGAGAGAGAGAGAGAGAGAGAAATGCATGCACGATGCTTCAAGGCTAGGCGAACTATCCCCCACCTTTCTTTTTCCCACTAACCTCTGTTTCCTGATTTTTCGTATTTTAAAATTTTTTCATTACTGTTATTAATTGTTATTTTTCGTTCTTACGTATTGTGCATAACATGTATATTGTAATTAACTCGCCATGTAAACATTCTAAAATATAATAGAAAATTGGAATAGCCTAGGTCAAATATTATTTTAATTACTGGAAAAGATGGTCAAAAGAAGTACGGAGGATTTCGAATGAAACACGTTAACATGAATAAACTCAACACGAAAAGGAGAATTTGAATTAACTATATTTTTACACGAGCATGACCTTAGCAGGAAGTATTAAATTTGAATTCGGTGATCGACCAATGCTAGATTGTTTTCCTCTCGCTAGATCAATTGAAACAAAAGAGACGTCAAAATTTTTAATTAATTTCCCTATTTGCAATTGCTAAACCACCTAAACATGAGAAACTATATTTTGTAACAAATTGCCTTTTTTTTGTGATTTTCACGTAGTTCTAAATTTGTTGACTGTTTCTTATTTGAAGAAAAAAGAACCGCTAAAAACAGGAGAAATAAAAAATACTCCGTAGCACGGATTATTCTACTGTACTATTCTTTTTTGTCCGATTTTAATATTCTTTAGGTATGCCATTTTGCTGGTCTAGTACCACTACATCCATGCGTAAATTACGTACATAATTTTATGTCCAAAAATGACGGATATTGTTCTGCGAGCCCATTTCGTGTTCTATACAAATGATTGGAACTGTACATTTTGTGGAGGATGATAATACACATTCTCTATGAAAAACCAACTCAATCGAATATCGTTACCTACTTCACCTATTCATTCAATTTCTTATTTGGAAACCCGCGTTGTCAATTTTGAATCAACAATCGAATGAATTGATCAAAAAAAAAAAACAATCCAATGAATTGATTAAGCATTTGAAGATTTATAATTGAGCTGACTTTTCACGAAGAATAACGTATAAAATAATATTCTCTCAAGAACAAACGGATCATTTTTATGAGACCTAAAGTGGGCCCACATATATATCTATTTGGTACCCATGGCTAGGTATGTTGTAGAGAATTTAAAATTTGAAATTGCTTCTGTTTAAAACTGGACATATCTAACACCAACCAATTAATAGAGAGCAACCATAATTACGAAACTAGTAAGAATTTATTCAACAAAATTGACTTAAATTCAAAATTGATTTATTGCGTATTACGAGACATGCTACTCTTTCATAACACATTAACACAAAAAAACAACTTAAACCCGTTCTACTGACTTATTGAGCTTAAGACAGTTTGTGGTCTGTGGAACGGGAGCTCGGTAACATAAGGAGGAAGAGAAAGACAAAAGAAAAAGCAAAAGTTTGGGGGGGGGGGGGGGACACACTCTCTCTCTCTCTCTCTCTCTCTCTCTCTCTCTCTCGCCGATCCCCCTCTCCTCACTCCCAACAGATTCAAAGCCCTTCCTCACCGGTCTCCATCCCCTTCTTCCATTTCACTTTCACTTCTTCCTCCATGGATCTCCTCTGTGGGTTCCGGTTCACCCCTTCTTTTGGCCTTGGATGGGTCAGATCTGGTGGAGTGGTGGCGGGTTGGGTTCGGCTGAAGTTCCTCCGGCGAATAAGTCGTCGGAGTCGACAGTGGCGGCTCGGATGACATCGTTCTTAGCCGGAGTTCTTTTTATTTTTCTTCTGTTTTTTTTTTCTTGTATTTTGTTTTTATTTTCTTCATATCCCCTTTTGTGGGATTATTATACCCCTGTGTGGGTTTACTTTGATTTCATTTGTGCTTATGCTTAGGATTGAGCTGGGTCTTTCTTTAGAAATTCTCTACTGCTAGATCTAGACAGGACTCTATGCCGGCACGAAGTGTTGGTCTGCCTTGGCAGGTGTGTCTGGAGTCGGTCAGCCTGTTAGTGCTTGTAGCCGTGCTCATGTCTTGATGTTAGTAGTTTTGGTTCATTTCTGTATCTTGTGATGAAATCTTTTGCCTTCGGGCTGATTGAATGATGAAATCTTTTGCCTTCGGGCTGGTTGAATGAGAATGCTTGACGTCTTTTAAAAAAAAAAAAGACATCCAAGTACTTTAAAAAACAAACTACTCTCCTTGTTTATCCTGATCTTCGCATGCAAGAAGGATCCCAGCCACAATTACAATAATCTCCCCTGCACGTTTACCCGTTTCGCGCTTTTAATGGGACAACGTTAATTTTTTGACGTCAATTTTTTATTAGGTGATGATGTTAAGGTCCCCTTGATGCACGGCCACCTACTATAAAGTGAAAGAGAAATGTTAACCCCCACACCCCAAAACCAGTGAGCAGTCACGCAAAGCAACATCCTACATTATTAATTGGGGTCTGTTTAGACCAAATTAATACTAGTATATTAGTATTACTTCTAAAAGTTTTACTCCTATTTGATTTGTGTTTTTCTAACTTCAGTTTATGTTTTTATTCCCTTTCAATTTCTCTTGTTGAGACAAATGATTAGTCCAAATTTTTTTATGAAAAACTTACCGAGAAAATACAAAATATCAATCATAGTCGTTGTCTTTAAAAAAAAATTAATTTTGTCCACACGTGAACACTTCTAGTAGTCTCAACAGAAAAATAAAACATTACTCCTACTATTTTTTTATGAATATAATTATAGAAGTCTAAGCCAACTTACGAGCACCTTGACTAATTTTTGATACACCAATAAAGCGAGCGTTGCGGCCGATTTAGGCCCCAAAAATACCACAAATTTCAAGGGCCCCCTAGCTAGTTATCTTTCGTAGTATTACAATATATAGTTCCAGTCCGAGATTGTCTGGACGAAGCCCTTCCCGATCAAATTTTGATGATCCGAACCGTCCAATGTGTTTAAAACGTATTTTAAAGGGTCTCTACGAGAAATCATAAAAAAAAAAGGTCGGGAAGGGCTTCATCCGAGTAGTTTTCGATAAAACACACATTGGACGGTTTAGATTATCAAAATTTGATCAGAAAATGAAAGGTGTGGATGGTATGGACTTTAAGAGTAGTGGACTAGAACATTGGTGTATATTTATATTATATATATGAAATATCCAATAAGGGCTCTCTTAAACTCTACGGTGCAGGATTTTTTGTTCGGATCAAATTTCAATGATCTGAACCGTTAGATGTGTTTAACATGTGTTTTTAAGGTCCAACGAAAGGATTCGCCAAAAAAAAAAATACCTGGATGGGCTTGATCCGAGCCGTTTTCGATAAAATGTGTATATGTATATTTTTATCGAAAGCTACTCGGATCAAGCCCTTCTAGAATTTTTTTCCTGGTGAATCCTCACGTTGGACCTTAAAAACATATTTTAAACACATCTAACTGTTCGGATCATCGAAATTTAATCTCGAACAAAAAATCCCGCACCGTAGCCTATATAAGGGAGCCCTTACTAGAAATATTCTGTATACATATATTTATATATAGGGGCCGGTTCCAAAGACACGTAAAAAAAACACATAAAAAGACACTTTATCTCAGCCCTAAAAACCAACGGTTGAGATTCAAATTTTAAAGTTATACTATTCCATCCCTTTTCCCCATCTCATCTAATCTCTCTCTCCCGCCCTTTATTGACGACACAGACAGACCCACATCGTGAAATGCATCCATGTCCGATGAGCCAACTACCTCCTCAAATGAACTTCAACCCACCCATTCATCCTTCAGTCTCTGCTAACATATGGCGTTGGAGTATTATTATGTATACTAGGGGTGTCAACGGTCCGGTTTCGTGCGGATTGGTATGAATCCGAGGACCGAACCAAAAGTCTACGGTCCAATGTAAGGCAATTCGTGTCCAAACCAAAAGTCTACGGTCCGGTTCCGAAACAATAAAAAAAATCACAGTTCGGTTCACGGTTTATCCACGGATTATAACATTCCACAAAATAAAATAAAAAAACATATTCCACATTCACATTCTCAATGTAACTTTTGGAACAAATTCATCAGTAGCTTTTAAGTTTTAATAAACAACACCAAGTCACCAACAACATTGCTTCAAAATGATTCAAAGAGATTCACATTCAAGAGAGTACCACTAGCAGTAGTAAAAAGATGCATAAACAACATAATATAAAGCGAGTAAACAAAAGTCTTCACCACAACCAGTCTCGAGTCCAGGAGTAGCTAATATATGTGCAAGCAAAATTACAATTGTTAATTACAGTTTGCACCTTTACTTTTCAGTTATACCACATTCACCTATTTAGGGTATAAAATTAAGAATAATATGTTTAATTATAATTCTTATATGAATATTATATATATAAATATATTTTTTTATTGATTAAATTCTCACGGTCCGGTTCGGTTTATCCACGGTTCTTTTATGAAAATCTATGGACCGAACCGCGAAGCACGGTTTTCTAATTTTTCAATCCATGTCCGGACCATTAATCCATGGACCCAATCCAAAACCTACGGTTCGGATTCACGGTTCGCGGATTTTTTTTGACAGCCCTAGTTTATACTACTATTCACTAGTTTACTTCATCTTCTTCACTGGAGACTTATATGTCTCGGTCTGGGACGATGGGTTGTCGGTGCAATATTTGATAATCCTACATTAATGTTTAGTGATTGGGTTTATGAATAAAAATGTTTTTATCTGATCTTGTATTTGGGTTTTCTTGTCTCCATCAGGTTTTTATTTTTTTATTTTTTATGTTTTGCCCAAATTTTTGTTTAGAACAGAAATTGCATGTAATTGTCTTTACCCATGGACAATTGCATCGCTTCACTTGCCATGTTTTCTTCCAGATCCGCCATTGTCGGAGTTTAATTGTGAAAGAAGAGGGCTTGTATTTCATGATGTGGGTCTGTTATGTCATCAACAGAGGGGGGACGGGGAGAGAGAGATCACGTGAGATGGGGAGAAGAGACAGAACAGTACAATTTTAAAATTTGAATCTCAACCGTTGGTTTTAAGGGCTGAGATGGAGTCTTTTTATGTGTCCCCAGAAGCGGCCCCATATATATATATATGATCCAACGGCTCACAACTGTTTTCCCGCACCTTTTTTGTGAGGGGCTCATATATATCCTATGCCCTTCACGCGATCCAACGGCTCACAACCGTTTTCCCGCACACTTTTTTTTGTGAGGGAGCCCTCATAGGAAACTTCTTGTATATAAATATATATATATATACACACATCCATGATCCAGTCAAGGATCCCAGATTGAAGGAAAGAGGGTGTTTTTGAGGTTTGAAAAATTATTTTTGCATAATCCGAACAGTCCAATGTGTTTTTTACTTGTCCCCCGCGAGAAATCATAAAATAAAAAATAAAAAAATAACCGAGAAGGGCTTGATCCAACCAGTTTTTTACAAAAATTGTGCATATACAATTTTATGAAAAACTGCTCGGTAGTACCAAAAAAAAAAACTGTTCGGATCAAGCCCTTCCAGGTATTTTTTTATGATTTCTCACGAGGGCCCTTAAAAACACGTTTTAAAACACATTGGATGGTTCGGATCATGAAAATTTGATCCAAAACTATGAGTCCCGGAATTAGGGATATATATATACTCCACGGTTCCAATCAGGCTGACTGGAACAAAATGGGTGTTTTTTTTATGTTGCAAATTGTTTGGGAAAATCCACGCGGGAAATCTTCAAAAAAAAATACCGGAAAGGGCTTGATCCAAGCAGTTTTTCGCAAAACTGTATATTCTTGAAAACACCTTCTGAACACATTGGACGGCTCGGATCGTCAAAAAAAATGTTCGGATCATGGAGGTCCGGAAGTCCGGATCCCAGACTAGAACCGGCTTCTATATATATATATATATAAGGCCCAATTTCAAACACAAAGGAGGCCATATGTATATTCGTTGAAAGAAACATTTTGACGAGAATGTGAGTGAGGTGACTCTATCAACTGAAGAATCCTACAGAGTTAACTACTTTTTATATATAATAGATCAAGCTCTTTCTTCACTTAACAGTCAGTTTGAACGATTTGAGAAGTACGAGGAAACTTGAGGTTTTTTTTTTTTTGTTTGATGTGTAGAAGTTGAATTCTAGAACTGATGAAAGTTTGAATATGTGTTGTACAAAGCTAGAAGATTCTTTGAAACATTAAGGGGCTTCCAATATTAATAGAAAAAGAGTTATTTTTGGAATTGAAAGTCTTGAGAGATGTAACTTACTAGAAGATGTAACAAAAGCAATTGAAGTGTTCAAACATTTGAAATGGATGGAAAGTTGTTTTCCAAATACATAGATTGCTTATACAGTACTATTGACTATTTTTGTTACAGTTGTTACTGGAGAACGAATTTTTTCAAAGTTGAAGTTGATTAAGTCTTACTTTCGGTCAACTATGTCACGGGAAAGGTAGAATGGACTCTTCATTCTATCTATTGGACATGAAATGGTGGATAAAATCGATTGCTTAGACATGATGAACAGTTCTGCTGCTAAAATTGCAAGAAGATTGATATTTAGATGATGCTTTTAAAATCTTGGAAGTTTCGGGGTTTCTTTTTTTAATTTTAGGATTAGTGATATTTACGTGACGAGTTTGAAATCTTGAATGTTTGGTTACTAGTTAAGGGTTATTTCTTATTGATGAATAGTAGTATTTGTTTTTGGAAGTGTAATTTACCTACTTGCATTTTGTTCATTAAGATTTTGAAAAAGGCCTCCGTTTAATTTTTGCTTTAAGTCTCCAAAAAGTCAAGACTGGCTCTGAATACAAAAGTGGTGTACATGTTGACAACACTTTAAAATGTTTTTGAGTAAACTATATATATATATATATATATATATATATATATATATATATGCAAAAATTAAAATCATCAACATGATCTATTAATATTCTCGAAAAAATTTGAATTGTCGGAAGACTTGGACAAGATTGAGGGAATTAATACGTATGAGATGAATATGTTCAATCACATAGTTACCAATATCTTGTTAACTTAATAAGCTAATTTGGACTAATATAATACTTTAGTGCAATATTGCAACTAACGTAACCCATTGCAACCTCCATAAGCGCATTCTCGATTTTTTTTTTTGCTACTATTTATTGTACGTAAGTCACACACTAATGGCCTGTTTGGCTGGGGGATTTGAAGGTGGATATACCAAGCGCCTTCATAAGCAATCCTAGCCCCACCTGTAATCCACTCTTTGGCTCCCCCCCCCCCCCCCCCCCCCCCCCCAACTATTTTATTGTTCATCTTCTATATATATCCACTTGCGGATGGATTCGCGAAGCCCCAGTTGACCCCTGTTGTTGGCTAATCCGGGTGGTTTTGGTACGAAAATTGCCCCTCCAAATCCACCCTTTTGTGGGTTGGTTTTCGTACAGAAGAGGAGGGAAGTCGATGGTAAATCGCGTGACTCCATTTTCGCTCTCACTAGACTTCAATTTCAACCATTTCATAGGTATTCAACCTCACAAGGTTTGACAATCTTGTTTTGCCCTAATTTCTGGGTTTGATAGCATCTAATTTTGCCCTAATTTCTGGGTTTGATAGCATCTGGTTTTGCCCTAAATTTATGTGGTTCAGTCGATTAACTGTTTTGCCCTAATTTCTGGTTTTCAAGTTATCTGGTTTTGCCCTAATTTGTGGGTTTCAATCAAAAGATATCTATTGTGCCCTAATTTCTAGGTTTTAAAGCATCTTGTTTTGCCCTAATTTCTGGGTTTCATTCATTATATGTTTTGCCCTAATTTCTCGAATTTGAGGGGGGATTTTGGTGTTCTAATTTCGTAGATTTAGCCCTAAAATGATCCTGATGTTTGCTTAATTTTTGAGATATTTTTTGATGTTGCCCTAATTGGTGTGATTTTTCCCTAGTTCTAATGTTGCCCTCATTCTGTATTTGCCTTAATCTGATGTTGCCCTAATTCTAAATAATCTGATATTGTTGTTGGCCTAAATCTGAATTTGCCCTAATCTGATGTTGCCTACTTTGATTTTGCACTTTGTTATGGTTATATTCCGTTCAATATTAAAATTTTGCCCAAAATTGAATAGCGACAATTTTTCTTAACTTGAAAGTTTTATTTACACACAGATGGGCATAATAACGAAACGTGAACGAAAAAAGAGGGCAAACTGTGAGGCAATGTTAACTGTGATATGTTTCATGAGAGTTGTCAGTAGTTATTTTCAACTTTAAATAAGAACTTGATTGATGAAATGGTTCGAGGAAGGGATCCTCCTCTTATTGATCAACCTAACATATACCAATAGCAAATTATGAACCTTAATAGGTTAGTACGCGGGAGTGACAAACACTGTCACAACCAATTGAGGGTTAATAGGCATGTGTTTATGAAGTTGTGTCTTTTACTTAACAAAGAGGCCTAGAGAACTCTAGGAATGTTACTCTGATAGAGAAACTTGCGATATTTTTGTGACCTCTTGCACCATACCAAGAATAGGCGTACCACTTTCTAATTTTGGAGATTGGAGGAAACAGTTAGTAGACATTTTAATGCAATTTTGTTGGCTATGTTACGGCTTCACAATGTTTTGTGGCATCATCCCCAACCCATTCCCACTAATGAGGCGGATGCTAGGTGGAAGTGGTTTGAGGTACATGTTGGTGCAATGTTGAATTTCATTCATTTCTATTTTGTTTTTTAATGAAAACTTTACTAGTAACAAATTTTCTTCATCTCTCATAAAATTGCTTGGGGGCTCTAGACGGTACATTCATACTTGTCCTCCCCCCAACTAAACACAAGGTACGTTATAGGTCAAGGACGGGTGACTACACTACAAATATATTAGGAGTGGCTAGTCGAAACGCATTGTTTGGTTTAGAAGGGTCGGTCAAGTATTTGGCATTACTGAGTTAACGGCTATGATGATATGAAAGAAAAAGGCAAGGCAGTTGTATTGGCAAGACTTATTATGATGGCCAATAGTTTAATCACCATTTGGAAACATAATTGGTTCTTCTACTTGTGTAATGTGTGCCGTTGATTTCAAAATCTAAGCCAAGTACATATATGCAAACTGTTTAGTATTTATTCCCGTAAAATTAGGATCACCGCTTATTTTCGAATAGAATATAGAATGGCAGGTGAACGTAGAGAGGAGTATTGGTGGTGTTTGTTGGACATCGTCCGGGGATCTGCAACAATTGGGAGGAAGTAGAAGTCCAGGATAATGGATACTCGGGGAGTTTGAAGAAAAGGTACAACACAATGGATGGAGCTGAAATCGCATTGGTAAATTTTCATGCGGAGAGCTTTCGGATCAAAGACATGCAATTGGCCCAAACGAAATATAAAACAAGTGCCGCGAGTTTGTCCTATAGGGTAATATCACCCAATAGATGCTTCAACATCCGCAAGTGACGGAAAATTCTCTTTTGTTGTAATTTTCTTCTTAGGTTTTGTAACTTGTATTTTGTTGGCACTTCTTTTCAATTCCAAATGAAGTTGTACGGGTGAACATTATGGAAATTTAAGCGTTATTTGAAATGATGACTTCATTATTATTATTAAGACAAACATAGATTCTCAAATTTGCTTGAGATACATTACAAGACTCCCCAACAAACATACGCTCTCAAACAAACATAGACTCTTAAATTAAGATTTATTCTTCAAATGTCCCACTTTAACTTCAATCTTCATCTTCCCCATCGTTTTGAGGTGTGAAGCAATAACACCATTGATTGTAATAGGGAAATTGTTTTTCATTCCAATTTGCAAATCATCGATGACCCTACATAAAAAAATATGACAAAACTATCAAACTTATATTAAATAAACAAGAGTTTATATCAAATTTACGCATATTGACAATTTCTTACTTTGACAAATTCATTCCAAACTTGATCGTTTTCCATCATCAATCTGTATTCACTTTCATCCCATTCAAAGCCATCAAGTGTTAGTAGCTGATTAACAGATCAATAAATCTGTGCACAAACCTTAGTCATCCCTTCAATATGAATTTTTGTAATACCACTTTTAGGGAAAGAAGCTTGCATTTGATTTTTAAGGCTTCCGAGTATTGGGGACGAAATCCGTAATCACCTTACCAACCTGCGACATCTACAAGGGTCGTAAGGTATTGGAGCAAAAGTCTCCTCCTCACTCCAAGCCCGTCATGCCATTGAAATGGAAAAATTGAAAATACAAGACTTCTTCTTGTAATTGAAAAATTGGTTGAAAAAACAAATGAGTTTGTCATTTGTTTGGTATTTAAGGTAAATTTTTTATCAACCATTCAACCACAAACCTACCATTCAATCACCTATCTACGAATCCACTAATCATTCATCATTCAACCACCATCTACTCTCCATTCAACCAAAAAAAAAAAAAAACCTACTCTCCATACTTGACTACTAATAAATTGTCTTATACGGAGTAATATTTTACAAAAAATTTCCTTCATAATTAATTATTTAATTTTTTCCGAAAATAATTTTTTGGTTACTTTTGATATAGTTTAATTATTTTCATTGATATTATGTATTTATTATAATTATAATAAAATTAATCAATTTTGTTTATTAAAATAATAAAGGGGGACAATTAAATCATTTGCCCTCCTATCTTGTCATATCCACCCTCCAAATCTCCGTTGTCAAAAAATATCCAAACACTCATATACAAATTCACCCTTCTTAGGAGGTGGACCCACCCTCCTTACAAATCCACCCTCAAATCCGCCCTCATTAAAAATCCACCCAAACTCAAATCCGGCCAAATGCCCGAAATGCCCGTAATAGAATAATAGATAAAGATCACACAAGATTTTGAAACATCTCACATTTATAAAACTGTGATAATATTTTACAGGTTACTTTTTTTATGTCAATTTACTAACTAGACCAAGATTGTACGGTGGACATATTCATCTCACAATTGGAAATCGACTCTATCACTAGTTATATCGACAGAAAAATGAGAGATTGAAAAAAAAAAAAACTCTAAGATAATTCGTAACTTTTCTTGATTGGTACTTAAAGAAGAATATTCCACAAAATACCCATGGAATTGGAGAAACTACTCCAATTGTTGAACGGAATGATTAAGGAGTAGTACAAGTGTTAATGCTTTTATCTTTTATGTATTACTAACTTCGAAGCGAAATGGTGGATAAGCCGATAAGGAGGGTATCTAAAGAGCTTAATTGAGAGCTAAGTCCTAAGAGCAAATCCAATGCAGTGCTATCCATGGTGCTATAGTCATAATATGAAACCAATTTTAGAACTAAGCAATCCAATGCATAGTCAAATCCAGATGCAAAATGGCACAGATGGATACTTGGTGCTAAATATAGAACCAAAGATGGTTGTAGCCATCCTTGACAGCTCATCATCCAACTGAAAAATGGAGGGAAATGGACATCGGACTTACTAGGTTGTTGCCGGAAAATAATCGGAAAGTGGCCGGATAATTAAAATATGCCGGAATCGTTGCCATTACTGACGAAGATGAAGACGCCGGTGGTGGGTTTGATCGTTGCATCAACCGTCGGAAAAGAAAACACACCGGAAAACACAATCAGAGGTTGGGTTTCATAGTTTTTTTCCCTTGGGTTTGATCGGCTGCAGATGGTGGATGGTGAAATAGAGTGTTTGTGTGTGTGTGTGTGTGTGTGTGAGAGAGAGAGAGAGAGAGAGAGAGAGAGAGATAGTTTCATGGGTGAATCGGCCGATCAGATGTTGGGTTGGCCAGCCCTAGGTTTTCCCCCTTTGTCAATTTACAGAGAACCGGAGAAGAGAGAGAGAGAGACAATCGTGTTTTGTGAAGAGGAAATGGTAAAGTTAGTGAAGTAATGTGGAAAATTATCCTGTGCAACCACGTCAAGGCCCCATCAGTGTTCCAAACGGCTATATCAACGGCTAAATTAGCACCAACGGCTCTTTTATATTTTTTTTTCACCCAACGGCTCTTTTGTTCCAAAATCTTTTTTTTTTTGTCCCACCCACTATAAATATGAATGCAAGGGTGCACCAAATTCTTACAACAATTTGCACCAATTTTGATACCAAAATTATTCCACTCATTATGGCATCGTCAAGAGGAAAATCTTTCACTCCTGAGCAAGACGAAGCAATTTGCCGAGCTTATTTGTGCATTACTGAAGACCCGATTATTGGTAACTCCCAGCCACGAAGTCAATTCTGGCACCGAGTGCTACAAGAGTATGAAGGAAAAACAAATGACGATCAACGATCTGAATCAAGTATCAAATCTCGTTGGCAAATAATCCAGAAGTGTTGCAACAAATTTCGTGGGTGTTTAAGAAGTGTTGAAGCTCTACATCAAAGTGGAATGACACATCAAAATGAGGTAATAAATAAAATCTTCTTATTTCTTTTGAACTTGTACTAATAATTATTATTATTATTATTTAATAAATAAATCTTATTATTATTATTTCTTATTTCTTATTTTCATTTAATAATAAAATCTTCTTATCCAATTTACAGTATGATATGGCAAAGCAAGCGTACTTTGAAGATACTGGAAAATATTTCAGTGGTATGGATGGTTGTTGGGCCATCTTAGAACATGCTATTAAGTGGCAGGATATCACTCCTAGTGGGAGGAAAGCAAAAACTTCTGAAGCCCCTCAAAATCCAGACGGGATGTCATTCCCTTTTTCCCTTGAAGAAACTCAAATTCCAAGCACTTATGAGTCCCTAGATGCAGAAACCACTCCTTCAAGTGGAGGTACTGGTAGTGTGTCCTCGCCAAGGAAGAGGCCTGGTGGAAAGAAGCTAGCAAAGGAAAAGAAAGCAAAGAGCAAGGTTCAAGAAGTTGAGAATGCGAGACATATTAATTTGTTGGAGACACTCTAACAAAACTGTAACAGATAACCAAGCTAGGAGGATTGAATTGGAAGAAAGGAGAGTTGCATCTCTAGAAAGGCAGACAGTATGTGAGAAGAAGGAGACGGCGAGGAAGGAAAGAGAGACGGAGAGGAAAGAATTATGCAGATGGACTTGTCTGTCATACAAGACCCGCAAATGAAGGCTTATTATGAGCATCGCAAAGCTGCAATCTTGGCAAAATGGGCCAACTCAACATCCACAACTTATTATAGTGATCTACCCGAATATTGATTATTGTAGTTTTTTTTATATATAAATGTACCCTCTCTTCTTGTTGTTTTTTTTTTTAAAATCTACTAATGTAATGCTTTGAAATTGGCTAATGAAATGCATTTTATTTAACTAATTTCCACAACACGGGAAACGTAGTACAACACTCAAACTAAAATTATTTAGCTAATTTCCACAACACGGGAAACGTTTTACAACATTAAAAGTAGAATTAATCTAAGCTCATGCTTCTTCTCCTCGACGGGCCCAGAGGTGTTCAATAAGATCATTGCGAAGCTGATGATATGTCTTAGTAGATCGTATCTTCCTGTTTTTAGCGAGGAACTCAGCGAATGTGGATGTTTGCTCTTGTGAGACTCGAAGTGGCCTCTCACGAAGTAGTTCAACAGCTTCAACATCTTCTTCACCACGTTGGTACTCAATTATCATGTTATGCAAGATAACACATGTTTTCATGATGTAGTATAGATCTTCCTGGTCCTAAAAACGGGCTGGCCCTTTCACAATTGCAAAGCGTGCTTGTAGCACGCCAAATGCCCTTTCAACATCTTTGCGACGTGCCTCCTGCATTCTCGCAAAGTGAGCCTTCTTTCTGTCACTGGGCTCTCTAATGGTTTGAACAATAGTTGCCCATTTTGGGTAGATACCGTCAGCAAGGTAGTACCCCATGTCGTAATGCCGGCCATTGATGACAAATTGGGCAGGAGGGGCACGACCGGAATGAAGTTGATCAAAGAGAGGAGACTGATCAAGCACGTTGATATCGTTAAATGAACCAGACATTCCAAAGAAAGCATGCCAAGTCCACAAATCATGTGAGGCAACAGCTTCAAGTATGATGGTGGGCTTTTCAACGTGTCCAGTGTACATACCGTGGTAAGCAGTTGGACATTTCTCCCATTGCCAGTGCATACAGTCCAAGCTGCCTAGCACCCAGGGAATCCACGATCCTTGGCCACACGTAGGAGCCTTGCAATATCGACTTCATTTGGAGCCCTCAGGTACTATGGTTCGAAGATCTCCATAACTCCTCTACAGAATCTCTTGAGCGATTCTATAGCAGTACTTTTTTCGATTTTGACATACTCGTCAACGCTATCAGCTGGCATCCCGTATGCAAGCATCCTCAGTGCTACAGTCATCTTTTGGATACCAGATAGACCAGCAGCACCAAAAGCGTCGGACTTTTGGACGAAATAATCGTCGTGTTGCTGGAGTTGAGTCAAGATCCTCTCAAACAGGGGTTTAGCCATCCGAAAACGTTGACGGAAAATTTTTTCACTGAAAAGGGGATCTTCAGAAAAGTAATCTGAATGGATTCTTTCGTTGGCGACAGCCTTATCACGGCGGATGAAAGACCGGCCACTGACAGAACCAACATAACCCCTTTGTTGGTTATGCTGCATTTGCATTTGTTGATAGCTGCTCGCCATTACCATCTGCAGCATCGCAACTTCATCTTCACCGGAGGAATCTCCGTCGAAATCTCCCCGCAGTACCCTTTTGCTTAAGTTGCTCATGATATTAGTTTGGAAAGGAAATATAGGAAATATATTGCAGATGAGAATGGTGTGGCCATTGATGACAAGTTTAATTGTGTATTTATAGAAAATTTTGGGTAGAATGTTAGATGAAAAAGTTAGGTGAGAAAATTGGGTGTGAAAATTAGGTTAGAAAGTTAGATGACAAAGTTAGGTGAGAAAATATCTGGGTAGAATGTTAGTTGAAACAGTGGAGGACAAAAAAAAAAGTAATTAAAAAATAATTCGGAAAGGGGTTAAAAAACGGGGTTGAAAATAACGTACATAGTTGAATTGGGGTTGAAAGCGTAATTAAAAATGAGATGGTGGGAAAGTTAGTTAAATTTGGAACTGTTTGGTTCTAAAATAGAACCAAGCATTGGAGACTGGGTTCTATTTTAGCACCAAAAACCACTTTTTGGTGCCAAAATATAGCAATAGCTATAGCTATTTTAACATTTGCATTGGCTTTGTTCTAACATGTTCTCGTGACTACTTTCTCCTTGTCATAGTACATATTTATTGCCATTGGTGCCAAGTGCGAAGAATTGTAGACATAAAAGTGGCATTTGCAACCTCTTTTGTGAGATTATCTAATTTTGTTTGGGATGTCATACAAAGTGAATAACTGGTTAGGTGAAAAAGTATATTAGTTATTGATCGTGTCGTGCTGAGTCAAAACTTATTAAATAATAACTAGGAATTAACTTTTATTCTAGAGAATAGCGGTTAAGTCCGAGTGTCAATCCACAAAGACAGATTGGCTGAGTTCCGTTAATTTCAATTGACTTCTAATTTAATTCTGTAAAAAGAGGTTCGATTGTTGTGAAATTATCAAACTAAGGAAAGCAATAATTAAATAAGGTGAAACTGTTTGGGAAAGCGATCTAGGGTTTAGAATCCACTCCAGCTGCATAACCAAGCATTGCATAGACATAATTAATATTCGAATCGCAACGGATTATCGCTAGGGCTTGCAAACCCTAACGATAATCATCAAGAGAATTTAGTGATTGTTAAAAGGCATGGACTATGGACTATCCCACAGCACAGACCATCTCACAATCATAGCACGATCCGTCTCACGAGCATAATACAACTTAGAACTCCAACCACATCAATGAAAACAATTATATAAACGGTATTTGGAAACATGTGTACAAATACTCAATGAATTGGAAGAAGTAAAATGATTTTATTAAACCGAGTTCTGAACATATAATCTGATTCGAATAAGAACCCTAATCTATACAGAGAAAGCTAGGTTACTTGGCGTGGAGCTTCATCCTCCCCCTAGAAAAGGGGTTTAGCAAGTCATGGAGATGATCGACATCCTTTGAATTGAAGAACTCGCGAAGAACAAGGAGTTTCTCTCTTTAAAGCCACCTCTCAAAGTAATTTGGAACCCTAAACTAGTGTGTTTTCAAGTTTTATTTATACTAGGAGACCTAAAAATTACATAAAACGTGTCTGAAAAGCTGATTTCCGTGTCCGTTCGCCGGGACCATGACATGGGTGGTCCGGACCAGAGAAGCTGGGAGCTGTACGAACCCGCTGGGGTGCTCCATCTAGACCGGGGATTCCCTCGTCTGGACGAGAGATGCTGGCAATATGGATTTGATGTTTTAAGTGCTGGTTCGGACCAGGAATGTGTTAGTCCGAACCAGAGATGCTGGCACTTGACATTCGCCTCCTCTTTTTCACCTCTTCACATTCTTGGCGCTTCTAAATCACTCCAAAGCACGCTTTCTAAGACTTTGAGCATCTGAGGCCTAAAACACCAATAAACAACTAGAGCTAATCAATAACTATGTAATTGGCCTAACAAACTGCGAATTGGAGGGATTAAACAGGTGCTTTACATATAAGGTTACTTTTAAAAGAAAGTTGAGATTATTTTTCTAAAGACGATCATATTTATTTAAATATAATGCTCTCTTGTATTATATTGTATATGACTGTAACATAACATGAATTTAAGCAAGGGCGGAACCAAGTAAGACACAAGGAAGTCACGTGACCCTCCTAGATTGTTATCACCCTTTTTTTTTTACACCTTTGATCATAAGATTTGTATATATAATATAATCGTCTATGTGATGAAAAAATGAATCTTTGGCATTAGTGGCACAAGAGATGCCCTCACTTATGCAAGGTATAGTGTTTGTAGATGGGTTTCTCTTTTCCTTTCCCTTTTTTCACATGGGACAAGAAAAATGGTATACATTGATCACGGTTTTCCTAATTTTGAAATAGAAAATAATTGGAAAACAATCTCTAAGCGATCCTTCATTAGTCAAGCGAGCTATCATTAACTAATGGATCTAATTTTTTTTATTATAATTTCTTCCGGTCATAGTTTTTGTTGGTCTATTTGTGAGCATACCTTATTAATTTGAAATTTTCTCATCTTTTAAAATGAATTTTATCTTCTTATAATTTTTGCTTGAAAACATAATGAGGGCCCCGAAGTTTTAAAATACGTTGGAATTTTTTTTTTAGTTTATTATGAAAAGATGTTCCCTCTTAATGGAATTACTGGCTCCGCCATATACGTATGTAGTATTTTTTGAAGTAAAGTATGTTCACGTATGTATTCAATGTGAGATCAAAAACATTTATTTCTCAATACATTTCAGGTTAAATGTCTTCCAAAATTCCCGTGTGAGATATGAATGGACAAAAAGAGGTACAATATTAAATAAAGGGTCTTGCTAACGTGTGTCTAATGAGCACACAATAAGTACAAAAACAAACAAAGAAAACACACATTTTAATATAACTTTTACACTTTTCAATAAACTTTCACATATTTCTACATATTTTTCATATATTTTAATAATTTTTTTCAACCTTAACGTGTGTTTATTAGATACATGTTAGCATTTTCCTAAAAAAACATAGAGAACGGGGGGACCCAAGCCTTGCAGCGGGAGGAGGCCATTTTCCCTTCAACAAACCACCCTTATCTATAGCTCGGGGGTTATAGTCCAGTGGGTTCGACCCTCTACGTGCCTTCTTTTGAAGTCTGCGCCGTTTTTTCTTTTGTTTCTGGGAAATATAGTAAATAGTTTCCCAGAGAATAATCGTTTGAAACAATATTTATCATCTTTCCACGACCCAGCCCCCAAAATAACCATGGCTGGGATCGGGACATTGTTGAAAACCTCTTCTTGCCATTGCTTCCGTCTATCGTCATCATCTTCACCGTCACCGTCATCTCTCTCATTTGCTTCCACGCCGTTAGTTCTCCCAATCCGAGTGTTAACTCGAACTCGCCGCCGTCCGACATTCCCAAGTACCTTTTTCCAGACTCTTTTCAACTTGATTTTAAGACCATCTCCAGCCCTGACCAATTTTTTTTTTATCCAAATCTGGGTATGTCTTCTCCAATTCTAAACACTTATTTTTACCCATTTTCCTTCAAAATTTTGGAAAAAGAGATGTTGAGAAAATGGTTTGTATTTTGGTTTAGCTTATTTTGTTAAAGAAAAAGGAGAAAACCCAGAAAGGGTAGGACCATTGCTGTTGGAGATGGGTTTCTCGTGTTTTTACTCAAATTTTGAGTTTGGGTAGTAAGGATTGGAGATGCTCTTTATGTTTGTTATACGTGTGTAATTAAACGGAGATTCTTAGATTATTGATTGTGTTTGCAGGGATATTTGCATTTTCTAGCAACGACATTAAGGTGGGTTCCAACATTGAAGTAGATGGAGCTCCCTGGAAAGTTTTGGGTATAATTATCCCCACCCCTTTTTTGTTCTTGTTTTTGTTTCTTTTTTCTCGTAGGAGGTAGAAATCATCAATTTATTTGGTACTTGATGCTATATTGAATTTTTCGTTTGAATCGTTGATAGAATTTAGCTACAGCCTGGTGTTCGTTTTGTTAATATCCGTGGCTGTAAGTTTTATTTTTTTCCTTATAGGTGTATGAGCCTACATGGCTTACTAAGGTTCGCTAATACACTTGCTGATTATGTTAAAAAAAAGTGAGTTCAGCGATCGAAAGCGCTCCCAAAGTTTTTAAAAAGATCATGTGTACTAGATAGAGTCGTCTTGGCAAAAGAAAATGTTAAGAACTGGGTCATTACACTCCTCAGAATGTGTTCTGCTTCACGATTTTTAATACTGTGTTTTGGACGATCGGATGTTCATTGTTTGGAATAACTACGTTTTTTTTTTCTTTTATAATTAATGGAAGTCTGGCGTACCATGTCTCTGTTCCAATTTCTCGTACTGGTACTATTCGCTTTCAGGTGATTTAGGCCTAATTAATGTTTCTTTGGAAATTATCATCATGAGCCTTGCTCGGGAAACTGATAGCATATCTGACAATTAACGGAATGGTTGGTTTTTATAACTTTTTGTAGTTAATTAAATCTAAACCTGGTCATGAATCAAGATAATAGAGTGATAGTATCTAAACCTGTTTTTCCTCGTAACCACTGTCTTGGCTTAGGTTGAAATTTTATACTTATTGAAGTTGCCACAAATCCATATGTTTTGGGTAGTATTTTCCTTATCTCAATCATAGGAAAGTGCAAGAAGAGAATGTCAAAGTTCATAAAAAAGGTTGGCAAAATTAGCAGTAGACAGTTGAAACCAAAAAACTTGGCATCAACAATAACATTACCAATGTAATCCCCAACCGACGAGAGTTTGAGCAGAGGAGGACCGGAGACGAACCTAATCTTTGGCAATATATGCATAAAGTGACTGCTCTTAGAGAGTTTTACCATTGAGATAGTGGCCCCCTATACCTCTAAAAGTTTAGGAACTCAAGGGATGTTAGGTAATAGTAAACATCGTCTCTGGAAAATATGGATGAACCTGCTTTTGCAGTAAGGGTTATGGTACTTAAAAGATGAAGCTGATACATAATTGAATTTAATATTTTTATTTGTCCTTACTTCTCCAAAAATTGCCTTGCCTACAAATTTTCTGTTTCATTCTTCAAATGAAATCCTCCAGAAACAACATGGTGCAAGTGTCACTACTAGTACTGTCTTACAGATGTATTTTGGCTAGCAAATTATGTGATTTGCAATGGGATTAGATGTGATGGTACGTCTTGTTTTGTGTGAAAACTTGGAACATAGGTTTTGAAAGCTATAGTTTGGCAATAAGAGTAGATATCTGAAATTCCTTGTGTTGGAATTCTATAGAGTTTCTTCACGTGAAACCTGGTAAAGGAGCTGCATTTGTGAGAACAACATTGCGAAACTATGTGACAGGGAACACAGTTGAAAAAACTTTTCGTGCTGGAGCAAAGGTAATCTTTGAACTGAAAATAATGTAAGGTGGTCTTGTTGTTGTTATTTTGCTATTTTTATCTAAATTATGACCAGGCAGATACTTCTTATTGCCTTTTTCCCAGATTGAGCAGGCTAATATATTCAAGGAAACAAAGCAATACACATACAAAGATGGAGCTCAGTTTGTTTTTATGGACCTGGTATTGACAACTTCCCTTCTGGTATTTTTTTTTTTTTTTTTTTGGGGGTGGGGGGGGTGGTGGTGGTAAGGTAGTCCATTAAGACTAACACACCAAGAACAAGGACCAAGTGTATAAGCTTGAGTCCAACAAAGAAGAACAAGAATACAAGAAAAAACAAACTAAACATTATAGTAGGGCAAAAAAGGCCAGACCAGATCACGAACTAGCCTTAGAGCCTTAGAGTTAGACAATGGAACAAGAAAACACAATGATGAAAAACAATGTCTCAAAACATTACCTAGGCCAGAGCTAAACAAAGCCACACCAGCACCAGAAGTAGCCTTAGACAAGATACAAAGAAAATACACTACAGAATGTCAATGTCTCAAAACAATTGCAGACACTCCCCAGGCTTCTAGAATTCGTTGATTTTCCACTGTGTTAGGGATATTTCCTCCGAGAAGCCATACAAAGCCTAATACCCTTCTCCAATTCCATTTTGAGGGACTGCATATTCTGACCAATGCCTTTGAAGATCCTGCAGTTCCTTTCTTCCTCAATAATTTTTGGGTTTTTGTAGATCCTCACTTGCACAACAGATATGGGGAATAGTCAATCTATCTTTCTATGGCGGGATAACTGGCACTCCAGTCTAGTCCCACCAGACCTGTTTTGACTAGTGATAGTGTTTCTCATCCTGCGAGTGAGCATCTTTTGGTGAAAAAACTTGGAGTTCTTATACCCCAAAGACAGCCATTTAATCCTCGACTTATGTTTAAAGAAGGATTCCTCACCATAGCTCAAGTCACTAAACTTTTTAAGCAAAATTTTCTCCCGATCATGGGAGACAACAGCAAAAGGGTAACTAAGTCACTTGCACATTTAGATCCGTCTATCTTAGGCCACTTTAGCTCCAATATCAAGGAAAGGATGCTTATTCAGAGCTCTAAGCTCAGGTTTCAGCCTTCTAACTTTCAAACATACTCTGAGCATTGGAGTCTTCATCATTAAGTTGGCCCCAGGAATTTAGAACAATGTCCTTAACATTTGGATGAGCCATCTGTAAATTAAAAATTCATAAGGCTTTATTCCTAACAATGTGGGGCATCACAGAAACAACCAGAAACAGTGGTCTGATATACCTGGAGGGAAGGTAGATTGTAGAAGGCTCAGCATCAGTCAACATAGTCAACCAGGGGGAACTAATCAAGACTATCAATCTTACTCTCGATATACTCCTATCCACCTCTCTTGTTTGACCAAGTGAACCAAGAGCCCCTGGTAAACATGTCATCCATCTCAATGTCCTCAATTAAACTCATCTGCCACCAATCTATCAAGACCTTCTAATCTAACCACATGAAAGTCACCCATTTGGACCCAGGGGAGATCACCAATAGTAGAGAATAATGACCTCATATCATTCCTGAATCTCCTCCTATCAACTGTAGTGTTGAATTCATAGACAATAGAGCAATAGAAACTTCTTTGCTCAGGCTGAATTTCAACTCTAAAAGTAATTATATGTTGAGAATACAAGTTAACATCAACATTCAGGACATGAGGATCCCAGGTAACAGAATTCCAGCCACAGGGTCATTCGCCCAATTATTTTCAACTCTCCATTGCAAAGGAAAACTATGAGTGTGACTGTAGACAACAAAATTTCATTTCTAACCTTTGCTTCTACCACATCATGTTACCCAAGGATTTCCCATAAAACCAAGGTGCTAAAATGGGAAATCCCAAACAATCAACCAGCTGATTTTATGGGATTTCCCTAAAATCTTATGGGAAACAAGGCCTAAGCCTTTGGGCTGCCTCTAATAAAGGAAAAGACTTCTTAT
The DNA here is from genome assembly GCA_963854785.1 of Vaccinium vitis-idaea. NCBI lineage: Eukaryota > Viridiplantae > Streptophyta > Magnoliopsida > Ericales > Ericaceae > Vaccinium > Vaccinium vitis-idaea. The sequence continues at coordinate 24,470,208 of OY978218.1, forward strand.
GGGAAACAAGGCCTAAGCCTTTGGACTCCCTTGATACTCAGTAGGACCCCCTTCTTCCGAAGCTATCCCAAGGGGTGAAAACTTATTAGCAGACACCTCCACATGCCCAGTTATTGGAGCTTTAGCTGGGCTAAAAAAAATTTGCCCAGCACTTTTAGAGAGGACAGGTTGACCACCCACCCCCACTGCCTTACACGTCTTGGAGTCGGAGTAGGAGCAGGAGATTTATTCTTACCCTTCCTTTTGGAGTGGCCTAAAGAAAACCCATCTCTGCTAACTCCATGATTTCTACTTAAGCTACATCAGCAGGTGATTTTCTATCTCAATCCCCGTGGAGGTCCCAACACCTCCCTCGGATATTAGAGCAGACTGAAGAGCCTGGCAAGTTGACCTTATCTCTCCTCCATTAACAGGCTCCTGCACCTGCATTTTGGGGCAAGATTTGGTTAAGTGCCCAAAGGACTTGCATCCTGAACAAACAATAGGGCATAGGCTTCCAATAATATTTAATCCCAATAGTGACGGAATCACTAATTGCATACTGGACAGTCAGTGAATCTTGAAAGGTGGAATCGACATCAACTTCAACACACTTTTGCCAAGCTTATTCTCTTACAAAACTCTCTCAACTGGTCAGCATATAGAGGTCGCCCAACAGAACTAGCTATATAACTCAAGGCCAGCAGCAGCCCAGAATTCCAGAGGAACATTAAATAACTGATCCCACAAAGGGATCTTAAAGACTTGATCCTTCTGTAGCTGCATATAGGGGTGCAATTTTTTTAGTAGAAGCAACTTACCAACAAAATACCATGACCCAACCTCCAGAAATTGTCCCCTAATCCCTCATCATGCTCAATAAGAAAGAATAAACCTTCATCATTAGCCAAAACATCCCTGAGACCATACTTCCCCCAGATCTTCTGTGGAATATTCCTAACAGCAGAATAGGGTAATTTCTCATCTATGGAATAACCAACTGGGCAGCATTGCCATCTACCACACCCCAGATCTTCAACCTCCACTGGGGAGAAACAGTCAGTTTGTTATCTTCCTTGGAAGGGGAGAAGAATTGCAAGTTCATATGCCCCTGATCCACATCCTTGAGAAGATGGTTCTCCCAGGAGTCAGGACCATTACGCTAATCCCCTCCCACTTAATCCTTTCCCAGACGCCTTATCATCAAGAAATTACGAACAAGAGCATTTCCATCATGGAGCAGCTTAATTTGATTATCAATCTGAGAGTCCGAACAATTAGAGCTTGAAGGTTTCTTAGAGGTAACTTGTTCAAGTATTTCAGTCAAGCTTGTTGACTGCAAATTAGATCTAGGCCTAGAATCGATACCACAAGCTATCAAATCAGACCCGGGACTCAGTTGAACACATATCCCAATGCAGAGGGGGACTGAAGATACCTTCCCAAGAGCAGATGACACAAAGCTACACGAGTCATTAGAACTATCTTTAGAAGCACAATTCATAGGAGAAGCATCCTTGGATCCAGAGCCTAATGGTGGAATAACAGTTAGATCCATATCAGAGATATACTAACTCAAGAACCAAGAGGAAATAGAAGCCAAAACTGATTGAATCCACAAGGAGAATTTAAACCTTAGAGTCCCGCCAAAATTGCCTCATCGCCTCAGAAAAGTGCAGGCTATTGTTTACCTGGGTTGCAGGTTATTGTGCCGAATGTTCCATATAGTATGTTACTGATGCTAGAGCAATTTTTCTCACTTCTTTCCCTGAAATTAACTCAGGAACTTGCCCTGTGTGGTGTGGTTATGCACTTTCTCTCTTGCCAGTGTAATAAATTCGATCCTTGGTTTTAGAATGCATGGCTGACCCCAGTAGAGTGGAATACAGCGCTTCCCTTGGTTCGGTTTTGGATGCTTTTTTTTTTTTCCACCCCAATTCAGAAGATTAATCCCATTTCACTTCCTGGCTAAATTTGAAGATCTTAATCTTGGATTTGTCTGTTATTTTAGACTGAATCTCAGCTCAATTTCTGAGTTCTATTCTCTGACGACTGCCGTAATTTTTTTTATATTTTTTTGTGTGCATCATATACCTATTCTAACTCTTGTTTTTCTATCTTCAGACCTCATATGAGGAACTCCGTCTTGATGAGTCAACTGTTGGAGATAAGATGATGTGGCTGAAAGAAGGCACGGACTGCAATTTGTTATTTTGGAATGGGAAAGTATGTTTCAGTTCCACTTCTTCTCTTTGAATCAATTTTGGAGCTTTTAAATTGTCCAAATTCTCTTTATGAAACAGGCACTATGTACTGTTGAAATGGTGCTCTATGGACTGCTTTTTAGCGGCCACAGCTGGTTAAGTTGCATATTTGCATATAAAGACGGGTTTTCCAGATGATTTAGTTTTTGGAATAACTGTTTTCTCTGTCGGAAATATGATCTGTTGGAGCATGTCATTCTACGATATTTATCTCACACTACTTTACCCTTAGCTGTAATTTTCAAAATTCCACAGCTAAGATTCCCCAAAAATACTCGTTTACCATAGCACTAATTGTTCTTCTTCAAGTTGCCCCTGCCCCTTGATTTTTGTTTTCCTACTAAACCCTAGCATATATGTGGTGATGTAATCGTCTTAATATCTCCCTCTTGCTTGAACTCTTTTAAGCTCTATTCGCTTCTTTAATTCCTTTCTAATGTCTCTCTCGCTGTTCCTCTCATGACCACTACCATTACCTCTATCCTCTACTACCAAGCTTAAGGTTTTAGTAAGATTTCGCCTCACTAGACAAAAATTGTTAGTCCAATAATCAAATTACAGTACATGTATTTATAGATCGCTCAGATGTAAGTGTGGTGAAAGTCTCCTATGTAACGATGTATATACCCCTCCTCTCACAATGCAGTGGGCTCCAATGCAGTGGGGAGCACTGCATTGTGACTTGTGAGACGAGGGGGATGTATACTTGTTACATGAAATAACCCCTCGTGAGTTGGCACAGCACACAGAATTGGGTTTGATTGTTTAAGAGAGTTGGTGGGCTGGGAGGCATGATGGGCTTTTGTGGTGCTTGATTGAGGCATAGTGAGTGGGAGCCATGGTGGCAGTGCCGGGGCCATTGTGGTGATCAATAGAGATGACTTTGTGTGGTCGCCATTGTTTCAATTCGTGGGATCAAGTTGTGGGTCTGTGGTGCCATTGTAGATTGGAGTTCACCAGCAGTGGCAGGGGTGTGAAGGCTGTGGGATTGTTGACATGCTGGAAAGAGAGGTTCGTGTGTGTATTGGGGCTTTAATTGGAGTAGAGAGGCCAATCACTTGACATCAGCATTGTCATGGCATATTGATGTTGAGCCTCGCATGGTCTCTCATGGTGGTTCGGTAAAGAGGACACTATGTCCGATGACATGAAACTCAGGGAACTGTTGCTGGGTTTCTCTCACATTCTTTCCACCTACATGTATAACGATATCCCTTTCTCTGTGTAACTTTGTAAGTACAATCTCCTCTATCTTGGAGAGAAACTAGAGAGAGGGGGAAGGGATGGTCTGATAAAGGCATTAGACAGAGAGACTAGTGGTAATCACTGATCAGAAAGAGATGGAAAAGAGGGTTGGTGAGGGGTTGAGGAGGATAGTGGTGGGTTATTGAAGAAGTTGATAATGAGGTAAGATCTGGTGGGAGTTACCGAAAATTACAAGTTAAACTGGACATGGTGCATTGAGGATATACTATGATAAGTTGATAACAAATTTTTTTAAGCATAATGTGAAAAAATTCCAAGTTGATGATATCATCTTTTCAAATGGACATTTAAAGGTTTGATTTTGGCGGTATATTGCGTGTAGAGTAATGGGTTTTACTTCTTCTTTTTTTCTATACACCGAACCGAAGGGCTGTCAATATATTTTTTCGTTGAATAATTGTTGGCAATGACCTCTATGATGGTTTGCCATGCTATGTAAATAACGTCTTAGACGCTTGGCAGTCTTTATTGCTTGATTCTGCTATTACACTGCACTCTAAACTGACACATGTAGGAAGCCTATAAGTGTCAACACCAATTGGAGTTGCAGAGATCATCGATTCCCTTTCTCATCTATTTCCTCTTGTTTTCTGGTAGTTGAACTTACATGTTGATATTGGGTTGCTGCAGGTTATTGGTTTTGAGCTCCCCATGAATGTTAAGTTGAAGGTGGTTGACGTTCTTCCTGGCGGTGACACCGGACAAGGTAGCGTTCTTTGTTGTAACTTTAGACTTACTTTCCGTGCAGTTTTTCTGGCACAAACTATGGCTTTAGGATGACAAGACAAAATGCTTCATAGTTTACGGGATTTATGCATGTGATACAATCTGTAAAGTACACTTTTCAGCAATCCAACTTGGGCCGTTGGCATGATTATACTGTTGGAGTGGTTGATCCTTTTGGAATTGTTGAGTAACCTCTGTTCTTGGTGTTTTACTGAACTTGTGTGGCAGGTGGATCTAAACCTGCAACTCTTGAAACTGGCGCTGTTGTTAACGTTCCATTGTTCATAGAGATAGGTGAAGTAGTAACGGTGGATACTGAAAGTGGGCAGTACCTGAGCCGCGGATAATGTGTTAAGAGATCAGATTTTAAGTGCGGAAGCTTGTCTTGCATGCCTATTGAATTCCCACGATCATTATGTGAGATTCGGATACAACAGCAAGCCTATTGACTTGGATTATGAAGAGATGCAGACCTCAAATTTTTTTGCCGCGACAAATATTTTAATCAGAAGAAAAATCTGACAAATTAGCTTTACTTATTTCGTAGAAGATATTTACACTCTAATACTAGTAATTGTAGTTGACGACAACTTATGATCTCCTTCTAGTATCTCTGTTTGATTTCAAAAGAATTGCAAGTAATCATTCTAATACTTTTTTTGTCCGTATTTATGTTTGTCCACTTTCACTATTTCCACGCCCCTTGAAAAAAAATGTATGTATTTTTCAATACGAATCTCAAAAATATACAATATGAATCTTATTTGATGGATCTCAATTAGTTCTATGAGACGGAATTTTCAACATAAAACCTATTATAAATTGAAAGATATAGACAACTTAAAACATGAGACAAATGCCGAAAATGGATGGTATCGGCCAACAAAAACGGACGGAGGGAGTAGCACATTTGAAGTAATTCCAAGGGGTTGGCAAAATAGGCATGAGAAAGCAATAAGTGCTTGACCATGAGGTTGCATGTTCCTGATGTTCTACTCTCAGGGAGGCCAACCATCCCAAACCTTGGGGCCACTGGGGGTTATGCCCAACCGTTACTCTAGGGTCTGAAATTAGTCGAGGTGCGTGCAAGCTGGCCAGACATCTGGTTACTACCACAAAAAAAAAAAAACAGGCACATCTGAAGTGACTTGAAACCGTAGCTGATAGGGTTCAAGAATGTAACAGTCAACTAAATACTGTCAGCTTCCATTTACAATTCAAAGTACAATTCCACTGGTTTCAATCCATAACCAAGTTCAGAAATACTCTGATCTTTTCGATCACTGGCTATCGTTCCCAATTCTCGTAATATGCCGGAAGGGAGATTAACGAAGGCCTTGCTGTTAGAAACAACATAAAAAACTCATGTAAGAGGAAATATTTGATCTTAAATTTATTCGACAGGCATTGTGCAAAGTGATTCATTTTTAACGCAAATTTGGGTTTTTTTTCTTCTGGGTTTTTTGTTTGGAGTCAAACCCAGTTTTAAGCCTGCGGCGAACACTACGCATGCAGCAGGATGCCTTACCCGATTGAGCTCATCAATCAAAATATCCAAAGTGACTCTGCTAGGAAATCCTCTCCCGCTGTACATGACCAAAACTGACGATGCCTCTTCAACCTTTCCCTCGACACAGAGTGCTCGAACAACATTGTCGAATGTAACCATTTTCGGGTTGTATCCCAGTCCAACCATCTTGTGCAAATTGACCAGAGCCGAATCCGCATCCCTTCCGCGGCAAAATGCTTCAATCACCAAATCATACGTAAAGTCATATACAACAAACTCCCAGTTTGCCATTTTCTCAAACACTTCATATGCATCTTTTAACAGCTCTCCCTCTCTCCTAGACCCCCTGCATAACCTTCTCAACAAAGTGTTCATCATCCTCTCGTCCACTCGAAAACCAATCCCCACCATCTCCTTATAAACCCTAACCGCTGCGTGAATTTTTGCCCATTTCAACAAACCAAACAACAAGGTGTTGTAACTAATGTAATCAGGTACACAATCTCTTTCTTTCATTTGCTTCAACAAATCAATACCTTCCATTGGCCGCCCCTCCTTACAATACCCAGTAAACAAAGTATTGAACGTGATCACATTTGGGGTCAATCCCATCTCCAGAGCTTCAACAAGTAATTCGTATGCTTCATCTGATCGACCCACTTTGCAAAATCCATCCATGACCACCGTGTACGTATAAATATCGGGCTTCTGGGAATATTTCTTGAGATTCATCAACAATTCATAAGCTTTCTCTACTTTCCCCACATAACACAGCCCCTTTAACAAACAATTGTATGTCTGAATAGTCGGTTCAATACCGATTCGACGCATAATACCCAGAACTTCTAGTGCTTTCCCCACTCTACCTCCTCTACAGAATGCACTGATGAGGTCAGTGAATGTTGCAACATTTGGTTGAAACCCATTTTCAAGCATGTGGTCTACAACTCTTTTGGCCTCACTGAGTTCGTTTTTCTTGCAGTACAATTTAATCATGATAGTATATGTCCAGCAATTTGGCAATAAGCCATAACACGATATATCGGAGCTCAGTTTCAAGGCAAGTTCAAGCTCATCTGCTGTGACCAATGCCGTGAGCAGATCATTGAAGCTGGATATGGTCTTCAAACCACCATCTGACTGGAAGATATCGATGATTGTGGATCTATGTGAAGTGGGTAGTGCTCTAATTCTTTTGACCAAAATTTGAACTTGAAGTTTACTGTTTCTGTTATCTTGGGAAATGGAATTCAACCCAATTTGAGAAATTGGATTTGAAACCTCTTTTGGGCTGGTTAATTGGTCTGGTGCGGCCTGAGAGGAATTAGCTGTGGAAGTAAGGGGTTTAGCAAATTGAACCAACTTGGTTTGTTGGGTGGTGTTTTGGTTGATGAAAGAGAGAAGGTTTATAGGGGAAGGAAATGGAAGAGAAGAGTGAAGATGTGCGGAAGCTAGGAGGGTGGAGGACATGGAGCCGATGATAGCATGAGACAGAGACAGAGACAGACCGATGAGTAGATGACCGCATCAAATGAATATCAAAAAGTGGAATCACCGCCTATTTGACAGATGACCGCTCCAAGTGAATAGGAGTATCAAAAAGTGAATCACGCCCTCTTTTATCTCCAAGAAATATTTGAGTGCCGAGTGCATATTACCAGATGGTACCCGCTCGGCAAGAGAGTATTTGGGTGAGAAGCGGGAGGAAATTAATTTGGATTGCTCAAAATACATTTAAACGGCTCGGATCATGCTTAGGTATCAAGTGACAATACCCATTAGGCACCCAAAAAAATTTATTTTTCTCCATACACTCCCAATATCTTCATTTACCTTGAAATATCACAAATTGCTCTTACCTCATAAGTCATATTTTTCAAATGAAATGGAATTTGGTTGAAATTATTACATTACTCTCACTTTATGAGTCACTCTTTTCATACGAAGGGCAATTTGGTATTTTTAAATGAATAAAGAAAAAAAAAGAGTGTTTGGGGATAAAAGAGAGGTGTAAAAATCATATCCGTATCAAAAAATTTAGGACTTGGGCTACATGTGATTCATGTGAATATGAAACACTCATTTCTCTTTCTTGGATATTTTTCGGAGAAAGTTTTGATGTACCAATCTTCTGTCATTGAATCGATCTATTTTTTTGATGATAATTTTTTTATTGTTGGATAATAATTATTAAAATTCATAAAGAACCGGTGTTCATATTTTTTGGGGGAAATGCTAAAGAAAGCTCAGTTGGCTTATGTTAAGAAAAGACTATTGCATGGAAGAATTAACTCTTGCATGCAAGAGTTCTTGCGCAATGTCACGTCATATGATATCTTTGAGGACTCTTACATGGAAGAGTTAACTCTTACACACAAGAGTTCCCATTATCGTAAGCTAGTGGGCTTAGGATAGCAAGACTTAGCTTTTCAAACACACTTCTCAAACAAAACACCGAATAGGGTGTGGTGCGTGTGATTTTGTAACCTATTATTATAATATGAGACATTCATTCACTAAAAATCATTTTGATTGACTATTGAAAAGTGCTTGATTCCAATCGATGAATTAATAAGAACTTTAATGATTAATTTTTCTTAAGAAAAAATTTAAATTTTACATATTGCTCTCAATACCTAATTACTTGACTTTTTGCTTGAATATTGTGTTTGTTGAGGCCAACAAAATAAATACTCCCACTTAGGATCGTCAAAATACATTGGGAAGCTCACCTTATTAGTTGGTGTGTTTAAAAAGGGGTGTTTCAAATGTGTGCAAGTAGAATTGGGTCTACAGTTCTATAAAATAAAATAAAAAAGTAGACTTGGGTCCCATTTGCGAGCCTTATGTATTTTGCCTTTTGAGGTTTCTCATTTTAGATGTTTGAGAGCCAAATTACGATAAGGGTCTTACTAAGGTGTGCCCAATGTACACGCATTAAGCACACAAGCAAACAAAAAATGCACATTCCAATAGACATTTTACACTTTTCAATACACTTTCACATATTTCTATACATTTTTTTTCTCCATATTTTAATACATTCTTTCAACTTTAAAGTGTTAGCAATTTCCTTATTAGAATGCGTTGGGCAAACGTTAGTGTTTTCCTTATCAAAATGCGTTATGTCAAAACCACACAATGGAAACACAATTTGATAATCAACCCTAGAGTTACTTGTGGATTCTCATTTTAAATTTTGAGTTTATCTTTTGGAATAAATGACCATATTACACCTGCCCTCATTAGACATTTTAATTATAATATTAATTAATAATTCTAAAGCTATATATTAGAAAATCTATTTGAAATATTTTAATCAATAATATTGCAATTGATATTTTAATAATATTTTAATCAATCGTATTCTAATTAATAAGTGCAAAATCTATTCGAAATATTGTAATTAATAATATTGCAAAAGATATTTTAATAATATTTAAATTAATAATAGGAAAATGTTAAGGTTGAAAAAGTGTATTGAAATATATGAAAAGTGTATAGAAATGTGTTAAAGTGTATTGAAAAGTGTAAAAAGTGTGTGGGAGATTCTATTTACAACCCTTTTTTGACTTCATACAGCCCTTTTGCTAAATACAACCCTGCTGATGTGGCAAATCTTTATTTTTGCTTCATATAACCCGGCACATTTCCCAAATTACCCCTTGTTATTTTTCTCCCAAATTTCAACACTTAAAACTCTCAAATCCCACTCAAAACCCTTTCTCTTCCCTCCTCCCTCCGTCTAACCTCGGCCATCGCCCTCTCCGTCGAACCAGTCGAAGAAATCGCCGCTATTTTACTCGTCTGGTTTTGGCACATTTCGGATATTTACTCCCGAAACTAAATACATAATTCGGATACAAACTACTGAATTATGGCCAATATTGCGGATATTAACTACCATCACCAATTTCGGATATAAACTCCCGGTTTTATAGGTAAATTTCAGGTATTAACTACCGAAATGTATTGCGATTTCGGGACTGTGGTACCGTTTTGAACGAACAACAACTGAGAAATTGAAAAAGCAATGGGTTACTCTTGTGTCGTTTTTTGCTCGAAAATCTTCACCTCCATGTTTTCCTCTAACTCCTCCGTGGTCTGTATTTGTGCATCCATTGGTGGATTTGGAGTTGTAAATTGCTCCAATACTCTTTGGAGCTCTTCTCCCAAATCTAGTGAGGGAGAAGATCCCTCCATTGATTCAACAAGGTTCTCCATTGAGAGAGAGGAGAGATGAGGGGCAGGAGAGGACAATGGGGGTTAATGGTTGGAGGAGGAGGAGGGATTTTTTTGGCGTGGGAGGGAGAAGAGTGAGAAAACGCTGATGAAGGAAGAAGAAGATGCACTGGGTTGGTATTAGCAATTGGGAAAAAATGGGGTGGGTTGGTATGAAGTAATTTGAGGGGCTAAATGGTCTTTTCGCGAGGGAAGTTTTGGTATTTATTTTACATGGGTTGTATTGAGGGAAAAAAGGGTTGTAAATAGAAGCTCCCAAAGTGTATTGGAGTGTGTATTTGTTTTGTTTATTTGTGTGTTTAATGTGTGCCTATTGGACACACCTTAGCAAAACCCTTAATAATATTGCAAAGTATATTATATTTAATAATATTTTAAACAATATTCCAAAATATACTCTAAACGATAAATTAATTAGCAATATTTAGAAATAATTATAAATACTAAAGGGTAATTTATACACATATAGGAGAACTTAATTAATTATCCTCAGAAGCACCTTAACTTATGTTATCATCCCATTCTTTTTTTGGAGTTATGTTTTCATCCCAAATTCAAATAAACCCAACTTATGTGGTGCCAAAAAAAAAGGATGATTATTTAATTACCTACCCTAATTAATAACTAAGGGCAACATGGTAAAAAATCAAATCATAATCTATTTTGAGGATTATACTCACATACACTACTCTGTTGCAAATCTATTCTGCATATATCTCTCGAACACTCAACCAGATTCATAATCTGTTCTAGCCACAATCCAAAATTAATACAACTCACAATCCAACATGCAAAATGCAAAAATAATTAGGCTTCCAAACAAGCCCTTAGCGACTCAAATGCAATTTATGCAACCATAGTGAACCCGGCTTTGGAATGCTTGAAAGATTACAAGATATCGTCAAGTGAAAGTCCTTTTATTAAAAAAAATTTAATAGGAAAATATAGTGTTTCACAGTATGCTGAGACATAACAAAGGGGAAGTCCCACTCAAACTCCCATTTTTACAACCGATTTATAACATTAGCATATAGGTTCCATCATTTTGATGATTGAAAAAGTTTATTTTATAGAGCAAGTTGAAAATAGTAGTCACGCCAAAATTCATGTTTACAAGATGTGGATAAGTTCATGATCAAACCATAAAGAAAACTAACTCACACAGAAGATAAATGTATTATGATCATATATTTATTGAAACCAGAAAAGACGAATGCGTTCTGATCATATAGTTATTGAAATCAAAAAAATATGAAATTAGTTTTCGTTGTGTTTTGATCATGCATTTATTGGCATCCTATAAACATGAATTTTGATATTCTTACTATTTTCGACGTACTCTATACGATGAACGTTTCCGATCATTAAAATAATAGAGCTTATATGCTAATGTTTCAAATCGGTTGTAAGTTTGGTTGTAAAAGTCGGAGTGTGAGTAGGCCTCACCAATAAGAGCATCGTCACAATAAAAGAAAAAAAATACTAAGCACAGCTCATTAAGCAGTGATTAAGAATTAAGATCCATGATGATGACCCATAAAATAAAATAAAAACGATGGTTGATGAAATATGTAAAAACTATATCATATTACGTAAAAATTTATTAGAAAGTACTATAAAAGATACCTATCTCTTAAAGTTGTAACATCTTTAAATTATCTGCAGAGCCGGTTCATAGATATTGGAGGTCTGAATCGAACTCAGTAAACGAGGCCCATCCTATATTTTGCACATAAAAATTGATCAATAAGGAGTCTTTATAAAAACCATTATAAAATATTTACCGTCACAAAATGAAAACCATAGTTATCCAAAAATAAACAACCGCTACAATATTTCAAAATTCATCATTTGAACATTTGTCTTCTCGCACTTTTAGCGGCAAACGTACTAATTAAGTCTTCATATTCAAGTTGCTTCACCATATCCTTCTCTCAATAGACAAAATAGCCAAACCATTTGGTATGGAAGGCTTACACAAAATTATTTGGGCCTAGTATATATGTAGATGTACTAAATAATTGGGAGCCCCAAATTTTTGTATTTTTTGTGGGCCTAAAGCCTAGGCCTTGATAGAATTTGCCTATGAGCCGACTCTGATTATCTATGTCTTATACACTTACCTTCTTTCGGCATGAAGGATTAAACAATGTGAACTACACAACTAGTAATAATTTTTTTTTCTAAATAATATGATAAATAAACAAATAAAATCTTTTTGACTAGAAGCTGAAAAAGTTGCAGCAAGAAAAAAAAGTTGTATTTGGTTTGGATTTTGGGTTTTGATTTTTGGTAATGATTGGAGGGAGAAATAAGAATAATAACTAAAAATAAGGGTTAATGATTAGAGAGAGATAGAGATAAAAATAAGAATAATATTTGAAAAAAAGGGTAATGATTGGATAATAATTGAGAAAACCGGATTTTGAAACCCAAAAGCCAGCTTTTATGCCATCCAAACAAGTCTCATTGTCTTTGAGGCTTTTGTATGTACATTTTTTACATTTTGTTTTCTTTTCGATACACTAACTTGGATTTATAGTTTAGAGAAGAAGGTGACTTACAACTGCGCAAATTTTGGCGTAACATATAATCCGAGACTAAGCTGTGTTTGGAAGTTGTGGAAGAGAAGAGAAAAAGAAGAGAAAATAAAAAAGGAGATATGGGAAAGAAATAGGAAGGAAACCTTTTGTTTGGTTTGTGAAGATTAGAGAAAAATTTGAACTCCATGGAAGAGAGAAAAAGAGAAAGAGGGCTGTTATGCGCCCCCAAGGGGACACCCCTGACACACCCCACCCCCCAATTCCCCCAATACCCCTCCCCCTGACTTCGGCCCAACTTTGTGTTTTTTCTTTTTTTTCTTTTTTTTTTCTTTTTTCCCTTTAACTTTATTTATTTAATTACTTATTTAATTTAGTTTATTCAAATTACATTTGCAAGTAGATTATTTTTTACATTGACATTTAAACTTGACTTTATATTTTAATTAGTTAATTAATTTGTCTTAACAATGAATAATAACAATAAAAACTTCTAAAAGTAAATAATATTACAATCACATTTAAAAAGTAAATAAATATTACAATCATGTTTAAAAGTGAATAAATATTACAATTGACAACGTTCAGCCCTAATCAATATTGTCACCAAATTGTGGTCCTGGCACGACGCCCAGTATGTCGTTCCACAATTGAACACCTTCGTTATAAGCAACAGCCCATCATGCAGCTTCATTCGATGCATTCTGCCACCACCATATTGGGATGGGTGGTACAGGGTGATGAGGGCGCAAAAAAAGTTGCACGAAGTGATTGTTAATACGGGCAATAGCTATTTCTTGGCGCTGTTGGACTGAAACTGGATGGGATCTCAATGGCAAGTGAGTAAAACAACTTCCAGCATTCGCGTCAAATGTATATAGTACAATGTTGTACCGTGATGCGATGACTATCCCCAAACTCATACATTCCATCCAATATGGCCGTGGAGCCGTAGGCTTCCAATAGCTCAGTGACCGTAGTACATCATCTGCCATATTTTTTACGGGATAAACCGCATTGTAGAGAGCTCTATTCTGATTAATTTCTTGGATAAGATCATGTCGTACTTGAACCCAGCACTCCTCAGTGCCATAGATATGCGCGGCTATCGCTCTGAATCCACAATGACCATCACCTTCTACGTCTTTGGTGTGGGACATATACTGCTGAAATTGCCAAGGTAAATACTGAATGTAGTTAGCCTCTTCCCTCTCCCTCTCTTCCCTCTCCCTCTCCACCCTCTCCCTCCCTGCATTTTTTCCTTTCCCTTTCCCTCTCAATGTAGATGCTTCTGTACAGGAAGGTATGCGCCTTCCACTTTGCTCAGCTTTTCCCACCGGTCGACCTCTATGTTCAGTGTTGTATGATGGGGCTCGAACACTGCTGTGAGACGGATTTGCCATATCCACAAACCTGTCTATCATATGCTTTCGCATACGTGGATCTATCCCCTGTAATATGTCAACCACATGAGATGTCTCGTCGGGTTGTTCTCCCTCGTCATTAAACCCGGTCGCGTGCATAGAGAGCCTACTCCAATGAACGTGGATACTGGATAGCGGAATTGACATCCCGTGGGAACGATAAGCCCTCAAATCGTGCATACATGGCAATCCGTGTGTTGTTCTGATCGAACATCAGCAACTGCCGCTTGGGAGGGGGTAGGCGTCTGCGGCGGATTGTAGTTGAAAATCGATCAACCCCAGTGCATATAATGAAACGCGACACCTGATTTCATCAAACATGGCGTCACGTAAATGGTTGTGGCGTGGAATGTTGAGAGATTTCTGGAACGACTTCTTAATTTTTCCAAACTGAATTGTCATCATATTATCTATGCGTTCAAAAGATGTTTGGAGCGATGACATGGTTGTACCCCCCAAATACTGCTTTAGCTTCGAATGTGCAGACTCGACCCTGTAATAGAATAAGTGCATTTTGTTTAAATAGTGTAACAGAATATAATGCAGAAAATTTTACTCGTAAAGTTACAAAGTGACTATACCTTTGACTTGAATTGCTTCCGAGGTGCATACATGTATCTGTCCATGCTGTAATAAATCGCTCTTTGTACGGCGTTAACCATGTATCCGCAAGATAAGTTATGACACGTGGATACTGGCTATAATCTTCACACATGGCAGCCCACTTATGCTGGTAAGACGAAGTTCTAGATGAATGAATAAGGGACTGCCATGATTCGTAAAAGTCTTTAAAATACTCACCAAGCACAGCGCTGCAGTTCTTCATTACGCACTGATTTATGTGCCAAATGCAAAGGATGTGACGTGCCATGGGGAAACACTCTTCAATGGCGTTAATAAGTGCCAAATCACGATCTGTAACAATCACCAATGGCAACGATGCCCCCTTTCCAACCATCCACTTCTTTAAGGTATTCAAGACCCAGGTACATGTATTTTCCCTCTCGTTATTAAGATATGCGAACATAAGCGAGTAAGTTTTATTTGTGGATGTGATACCTACAATCTCCAATAGTGGTTTCCGATACTCATTGGTTTTGTATGTGGCATCAATTACCAACACGGATGAAAAGTTGAAAATAGCTCTAGACTTGTAGGATGAACCCAAACAATATCTGTGATTTCGTTGGTGTCTTGATTTATCCTAAAGTCATGGAGGTACCCATTCTTAATTAATTGCTCTAACACATACTGAGTAGTAGTTAGACCACCCCGTTTGACTTCCTTGTTTATGGAAATAGCGTTGTAAATGCTTCTAATTCCCGTAGTGTTTGACGAGTTTTTTTTCTTCAAAATACTAAGAATTTCACGAGGGGCGGTGCTGTTGGCCATCTCGACCACAAACTTTTTCTCCATTGGTTTTAGCCCTGATGAGTACTCGTGGCCCTCAATATTTTCTGCCGCCTCATGGTTATGGAGACCACAGGAAACTCTTAAACCCCACTTGGCACCGTCTGGAGGTATTGGTATACCTCGCAACTCAAATGGACACTCACACTTTTTAGTCCCAGTATTCCTATGCAAGATTAGCCTTTCAACCCCACGGTGCGGTCTATACTTTCCTCCTCTCTCACAACCAAGAATGCATCTCGGAACCCGGCCGCCTTTTAAATTATCAGATTTATTAATAACCACCACAATACCATTATCGAGACCAACTCTCTTCACCCAAGCTAACATATCTTCTCTACTTTCAAAAATCTATAAAAAAAAAAAAAACGAATATGTATAAGTAAAACATTATCCAGTCCTATCATATTTATCTACTTCCAAAATGAATGACGAATATGCATAAGAACAACGGAAATAACTAACTTGATCAGTGTTAAATTCAGGTGTATAATCGCGACTGCTGAAATTGATGCTCTCCTCACTGGGAACATCATTCTCAAATGAGCAACCATCTGGATAGTAGTAGCCATCCATAATGTTCTTCGATAAAAAACGAAAAAAGAAAGAAATTCTGAATGAGGAAGAAGTGAAGTAGTAGTGGGAGAATTAGGAAGAAATAAAGTAGTAGAAGAATGAAGTAGCATAAATAGATAAGAAATTCTGAACGTTTGTGTGGCAACAATGGCTGTAGATTCACATGTGTGGCAACAATGGCTGTAGATTCACATGTCTGGCAACAATGGCTGTAGATTCACATGTCTGCAGTAGGAAAGTCAACAATGGCTGGCAGAAAAGAGATCTCCTAGGATTTTTGTGCTGTAGATTCACATGTCTCCTTTGACAAAGACATTCACATGCTTTGTAAAAACAAACAAAGACAGATAAATAAAAAACAAAAAGATAAATAAATAATTAAATAAATAAATTAAAATATATAAAAGAGAAAAAAGATATTAGAGCATATTAAAAAGATAAAAGAGAAAAAAGATATTAATAAAAAATATAAATAAATAATTAAATAAAAATTGAATTAAATTAAAGAATTGAATTAAATAAATAATTAAATGAATTAAATAATTAATTTAATTTATATAAAGAAATGAAATAATATAAAGTAATTATAGAAATTAAAGTAATATAAATAAAGTAATTAAAGGAATTAAAGTAATATAAATGAATTAATATAAATAATAAAGTAATTAAAGGAATTAAAGTAATATAAATAAAGTAAATAAAGTAATTAAATGAATTAAAGTAATATAAATAAAGTAATTAAATGAATTAAATTAATATAAATAAAGTAATTAAATGAATTAAAGTAATATAAGAGAAAAAAGATATTAGAGCATATTAAAAAGATAAAAGACAAAAAAGATATTAATAATAGAGATAAATAAATAATTAAATAAAATTAAAGAATTGAATTAAATAAATAATTAAATGAATTAAATAATTAAATAAATTTATATAAAGAAATGAATTAATTTAAATCATATAAATAAAGTAATTAAAGTAATATAAATAAATTAAATAAAGTAATTAAAGTAAATAAAGTAAATAAAGTAATATAAATAAAGTAATATAAATGAAATAATATAAATAATATATTATATCGTAATTAAAGGAGGAAGGAGGGCAAAACGGTAATTAAACCGTGTCAGGGGGTGGGGCGGGGCGGGGCGCGGGTGTCAGCGGGGCGCGTATCATTTTCCGAAGAGAAAAAATGTAGTAGTAGTTAAGGGCTGGAGTTGCTCTTAATTTTCTCTTAATTTTCCTCTCTCTTCCTTTTCCTTTCTCCTTCTATTTGGAAACCAAACAAATCAGTCCATTTCTTTTCTCAACTTCCATACATAGCTCCCGTCTTCCCTCCCCAGTCCTTCGAGTGGCGACTATGCGCCACCTCCTCCACCGCCGCTACCGGCGTTTTTGCCACCCGTCAACCGCCACTGTACTCCTTCGTTCCGTCCGTTCCAAACCCCAAAAACCTCAATCCCAACCTCCGCCTCCGACACCTCCAAAACCCCCACAAAAACCCACGACCTTCACACTCCACGACATCTCATGGGAAGATCCCTACAGCTGGATGTCCAGCCTCAATGACAAAGTGGCCATGCGTCACATGGACGTCTACATGGAGCAAGAGGAGAAGTACACCGAAGCCGTCATGGCCGACTCCGAACGAATTCAGTCCAAACTCCAATCCGAAATGGCCTCCCGCTTCGCCTCTGACCTCTCCACACCTCCTCTCCGCTGGGGCCCATGGTTCGAATACACATCTTAACCACCGCACCCTAGGCAGAAGTTCTTTATTTTTTCTTTTGATTTTCACTTTGAAGGAGTTTGGGGCGATTGTATAGTTATTACTTAGCATATGATTTTTGTTTAGGGGTCAAATTTGTGTAACCCATTTCATAGCTGTTGCAGAAAATGGAGATTTGAAAATTTCAGCGAGGTCACCAGTGTGTGTGTCTTACACCAGTGTGATCACTTGACAGTGTTGCTGCATCACTTGACAGTGTAGAGACAATGAAATATCTGAGCAAAGCTATAATTGGCTGCGGACCGTAGATGATTTTTTTTTTTTTTAAATCATAGATTTGGAAAAGGAAATGGCTGAGGGTTGGAGTTGTTTTGGCTTTTGAGTGGTCATTTAAGTATGTATGGCCCCAAGTTTCAAGTGCCATTGATTGTTTTTGTGAATTTTGTTATGATTTCCCTCATTTGTAGAAGTTGGGTCTCTTTTAACACCCGAGTTTCAAGTGCCATTGATTTTCTTTTTTGACCTTCGCCATTGATTGTTTCTGTGATTTTGTGATGTTATCCCTCATTTGTAAATTTTGGGTCTCTTGTAATGCTCCAAGCTTCCAGGACAATTGACTGTTTCTGTGAATTTCATGATGCTTTCCAACTGGGGTCTCTTTGGTTTTTGGGTGCATCAAGGGCGACATGGTTGGATGTGTTTACATGGATCATGGAACCATGAATTCTCACCAACTATCCCTTTATTGGCATTTTCTGTGAACCAGTTCTTCAGATAATAGTTTCTTAAGCTTTTGCTTTTTCCCAATCAGATATTCTGCATTTCTAGTGCTCAAACGGTTTGTTTTACTGTTATTCATTTATTTTTAGCTTTTATTCGCATTGTGATTTTGTTTCTGGGAACCACCTTTACTGAATTAATGTGCCCCTGTTCAAGTAGAATATATGTGGCTTAGAAAGTCCCGACTAGTTTTTTTGTTTGAACGATAATTTGTCCATCATTTTCTTTTAAAATCAAGCTAAGTAACTTATTCAGAGAAACTACAATTTTTCCTTTTCTTTTTTCAAACTATAGTCAATGTGTGTTTAGTATCTTGAGAGGGTCTTCATGGCTGCAGGCTGTATTATAGGCGGATTGAAGAGGGGAAGCAATACCCTGTGTTGTGTCGGAGATTGGCAAGCTTAAATGAAGAGTTCATTTCACATAAATCTCCTTCTGCTGGTTTTGATTTTACTTCGGGGAAGAGAATTGAGCAGAAGTTGCTTGATTACAACCAAGAAGCTGAAAGATTTGGAGGTAATGCAATTTCTTGCTCGCACTGAAGTTCAAGGGTACGTTTATATCATAACATGGATATGTTTCTTTAATTTGTAGGTTATGCTTATGAGGAATTATCAGAAGTGTCACCAGATCACCGCTTTCTTGCATACACTATGTATGATAAGGATAACGATTACTTCAAGTTGTCTGTTAGGGACTTGAATTTTGGTTCGCTGTGTAGTAAGCCTCAAGCAGACCGAGTTTCAAATTTGGCTTGGGCAAAAGGGGGTCGGGCTTTAATTTATGTGGTAACTGATCAAAATAAGAGGCCATATAGGTTCGTAATTAGTTGATTTTGGGTTTACCTTTTTTGTGTTATGTATTGTGTGCACGCAAAGATATTGAAGCTGGTTTTCTTCGCTTCTGAATAGGATATATTGTAGCATGCTTGGTTCAAATGAAGAAGACGTATTGCTTTTAGACGAACCTATGGAAAATGTATATGTTAACATAAGACATACCAAGGATTTCCGTTTTGTGGCTGTAAATATGTTCTCCACTAAGTTTTCCAAGGTATCACTTTAAATGAAACTTCATATTCAATCTTCTACTTGCCTAATATTATTGGATTTTTACAAGATTTATCTTTGAGGCTGCTTTTTAGGTCTTTTTGATAAATGCAGCTGATCCTCTATCTGGCCTGACTTCAGTATGGGAGTGTGAAGCGCTGGCTCACTGTGTAGTTGAGCACCATCAAGGATATCTTTATCTTTTTACAGATGCTGCTAAGGAGGGCCAATCTGTTGATTGTCATTATCTTATTCGTAGTCCTGTACATACTTCTGCCCCTAGAAAATGGGAGGTCAGTGTATTAGTGATGAGGCTTTATATGTATGTCCATAAATGTGAAAGTATTTGGGGACGTATATTTAGTGTTTGTGAACTTCTATGAGGATATCGTAGTTTCTTGGTTATAGACTTGATACGGCTTTTAGCTGTGAGATTTTTGTCTCTCTTCAAAATCATTACTTCCCAACATGGTATTGCTTTAACGGATCATCTCGCTTCCTTCAACTTCTGCAGAGTATACTTATTGATGACCAAGACTTGATCATTGAGGATGTTGATTTCTGTGACACGCACTTGGTATTCATCTTACGGGAAGGTCGAAAGTTCAAACTTTGTTCAGTTGGTCTGCCCCTGCCAGATGGGAAGGTGACAAAACTCTTATTTAAATAACATGACTTGTTAAATTACAGATACCATTGCTTACAATTCTTAATCATGTTATTTTTTCTCATCACTAGAACGTACCTTTCTCTGCTGGTTACTTGGACGCAACACATGTGAGAGAGGAGATAGAAGGGCAGGTTGGAAGGTTGGACCGCAGGGAAGAAGGGGTAAAGAAAGTGGAGGCTAGAAATGGTCTTTTTCATTGGAGGGTAGGAAATAAATTTGAGAAAGGGAAATTAGGAAAGGAAGAGATGTGTTATCTAATTGTGATAATTATGGCATAGAACTGTCTAAGGAAGTGGAGGTCTTGTATTCAACTCTTCTCAATCCCTTGGGGCCACGTGCAAAAGGTAACAGGGGTTCTCATGGGTCTTGGGTTTGCCTAGTCTATGGGTTTGGTGGGGCATACATAGACCTAGCGGAACGGTCTTGGGTAGAACTCAACCCCAAAAGCTAGCTCATGATTCATGAAGTGAGGGTCCCTTCACACTTATGTACTTCATATTACTTTGTTAGCCACGCGATGTGGGACTTTGCTTCACATCCTCCTTCACGTGCAGTGTGATCACTAGGTAGTACCTGCCGCTTGCAGGCCAGATATGTGGATTGGTACCCAGCTCTGATACTATGTTACACGATCTTTGGTAGAACTCAACCCCAAAAGAGTTTTTAGGAATAAAGTTTTTGTACCGAAGGAAGAGCATGTGGAAAGCCACATAAAAGAGCTTTTTTAGAGGAGGCAATTAGGTTGGCATCAAAGACAGATGTCATATCATACGTTACTTTTTGTGTTTCCTGAGAGGTGCGTTTTTGCATATTGCTGAACACTATAGTGTAGATGGTTTCGAAGAAGCTCGATCTGTGTTCATTTGTTACGATCTTTAAGAGGTGGCTTCATATACCACAAAAAGGAGGGATGTCACGCCCCAAAATGGGAAACATGACCAGCCTTGAACCATGAGACAATTCTTGGAACACGAAGCCAAAACAAAAATAATTTTTTCAACCCAAAATGATTAAACTGAATCCTGAATAATAAAATAAAAATGTGAACCAAAACAGACATTTTTTTTTTTTTAGCAAGCGAGTACAAACTTTCCACATATTTCAAACTCTAAATTTATTAGCAAAAAGCTAAGTAAACAAAAGTGCGGAAGCTGTTTGACATGATTAAAATAAATAAAAATGCAAATGCCCTAGAGGTCCAAACGGTGGGTCCCGAAATTGGCTCAAAGTTCACTATTTTGCTTCATGAACTAACCTGAAAAAAATGTGGAATAAATCCATCAGCTGAATGCACAGTGAGTAGCTAAACATTCTAAGGGGAAAAAATACAATGTGGCATACGTATAAACAATTGATAACTGAGGCTCCAAAGAAATGGTTTCAAATAACAAAGGTCAATAGCTCAACAAATAGCACCAACTGAATAAATAAGAAATGACTAGGTCAATCAGTCAATGGCTCAAGAAGTAGTGTCAATTAGAGGAATAACAGATTAACGACTTGCAGGAACAATAATTGAATCACAACAATACACATTTATACGAAACACCCTGCTCAAGAATATCATAATTAAGAGCGACAATAACATAGGAGTCCAAACCAAAGTGGGAACCATAGTACTAACCCAGTATCAAATGCCAAATATTTTCTCAGGTTTAGCCCGTTGGATCCTACACCGTACATAGAGTCACCACAGGATGGCGCCTGAGACTTTTCCCTAAGCCAATCCGGAGTAGGGTCACAAGGTATTTCACAAGTCTTTTCCCTATCCCGTTGAGCACTAGAGTCACAAGGTATTTCACAAGTCTTTTCCCTAGCGGCCAAAGTTACCACGATATTTTACGGGTCTTTCCCTTGGACTTTCACAAATATATCCATGGTCCCAAACACATAAGAACAACAGCTAGCGGACGCACCTGCACGAGGAATATTCGCCGTGCCGTTGCATAGGCTCAACAACAATATGGAGTCAACATATAGACAACAAGAAAAATAAGGGCAATCAATCAATTGGAAAAATACTATTAATGAACCTTGTATGCCAAAGGGTAAGTCAATCGTCAATTAACATTCAACAAATCACAAGAACAAAAGAACTGTCTAGAATCGAAAGGCTCAATGGGATTCCAAAGAAGAGGGATCACATGCTTAACCACTCTCGATCAAAACGATAGACCGCAAAATGCGATACTCAATCACAAATAAAAGATACACATAACACTAAAAGTATTTCATGAATAACTATACTGTTATTTGTCTATTGAATGAAGTATAAAAATTTCTTTGGTAAGGTCAGCCAAGGAAGGCCCCAAGAACCTAATCCACTAGCCAATCTCCATGGACAACCATTGGGTTAATCTCACACCAGGAGCTTTATTACAATATTCAAGTACCCTAATTCCTCTTCACATGCACACCACGACCACTATGGCCTTGTTTGGTGGCACTTCTGTTTTCTGTTTTCTGTTTTCAGAATTTTCACAATTTAAAAAAAGGAATGTTGTTTGTGTACCACTTCCACTTTCAAATTCTACTTCCTACTTCCACTATTTATGAAATTTGGGGAAGTTGAAAATCTCAACTTTCACTTTTTGTTTTTGTTTTCCCACCTCCAGCCACCACCTCCACCCACCACTCACCACCCCAACCACCACCACCCACCACCCCAACTACCACCCACCATCACCACCGCCACCACCCACCACCCCAACCACCACCCACCATCAACGCCACCACCCACCCCCACCACGCACCACGCACCACCACCACCACCACCACCTCCACCCACCCCACCACCCACCACCCACCACCATGCACCACCCCCACCCACCACCCCACCACCACCTCCAGCCACCACGCACCACCACCCACCATCACCTCCAGCCACCACGCACCACCACCCACCATCACCTCCAGCCACCACGCACCACCACCCACCATCACCGCCACCACCCACCACCTCCAGCCACCACGCACCACCACCACCACCACCCACCCACCATCACTGCCACCACCCACCACCTCCAGCCACCACCCCACCACCACCACCACCCCCACCCCCACCCCACCACCACCTCCAGCCACCACCCACCACCTCCAGCCACTACGCACCACCCACTATCACCGCCACCACCCACCACCACCTCCAGCCACTAGCCACCACCTCCAACCGACTCATAATTATGTTTTTACTTTTTTTTTTTTTTGAAAATAATTTCACACACATATTTTTTGTTTTCACTTCCTTTTTACGAAAAACAGAAATTAGAAAACAGAAACAGAAAACAGAAAACAAAAAACAAGAAGTGTTACCAAACATAGCCTATTAATATGTCAAGGAGAATTTCTATAAACACATGCACCAACAGATTCCTATATCACATATCCACCACAGTTTGCACACGTCACACACACAATCCCAATCTCTCTCTCTCTCTCTCTTGTTAAACCACCGAACCAAACCAAGTTTAAACATTTAACTAGAACACTAACTATGGGGGATCAATAGATAAAATAATGCTTAGAAGAAGAGAATAGACAAACCTAAAAAAGACTGAAATCCAACTGGAATCCGATGCAAAACCGTGACTGTCATCCCCTCAGCTCTATCTCTAAGCGGCAGTTTACAATTTTTAGTACAAAAACCCTAGTGTTTTATATGTAAGGAAAATAGCATCTGACTCCTCTATTTTGAAAAAAATATCTGTTGCTGGGAAATTCCTAATTAAAGCCCAGCTTATAATCTCAAATATATCCACTTCAAAAAAATAGGCGACCCAATAATAAAAAAAAGTGGCCCATTATATATACGCTCACGTAAACATATTCAATTTAGCTAAACTATATTTATAAAAGCAAAATATAATAACTTAAATTTTTAGAAGAGCTCCCAAAATGAATTTATTACACAATATCTGTATTTATTTATTTATTTATTTTGGAAAGAAGTTTGAATACAAAAAATGAAAGAATTTATTATTTCAATAAAAAAAAAAAATTTTTTTAAGGAAAAAGTGGGGATGTCATTAGGGAGACTTCCATTTAGGAAAGGTTTAGTACAATTTTTTGGCTGATATAGGGATCCTGTGGTATAGTTCAATTTGTAGCTTAGCGGAGCAGAAGTATGACCATTGCTTTCCAATCAGGTGTTTTTGCATTAGTTATTACTTGCCCAACCGTCGGGAGAAGCTAATGCATCGGGTGTGCTAATCAATAAGATTGATGAAGTGGAAGAAAGGAGATTCTCAAACGAGGAAAAGGATCCAATGACTTCGAAAGAATTGAACGAGAGGGTGAAAATTCTGTAGAATAGCAACAAGTGTGGGCTGTAAAAACTCCGATCACACCATATTCTCTTTTGCATCTGCTGAAGTTTGTCATAGACCCCTAGTCTCCAAAATGATGGCTTGCTTTTGAGGATTGTCATTTACAATACGTGTTTTCAAAACCTATTTAGCCAATGTGGTGTATCGCCAGCAAGTACTATTTCGTTATCCATATAATCAACCCTTTAAAGTAGGTAGAGAGATTGACAAATTGATTTAAAAGAGTATGACAGTTTTCATGCTGTTTCCAGTGAGAAAGATGTATGATACCTTCTGTAAATCTGTTAAATTATCCCACATTGCTTATCTAAGCCACCCAAGCCTGGTTAATGAATTCTTGAGGTCACTCCACCTATTGCCAATTGGTTTTAGGTTGGAACCCTCCAAGAAATCTAACATGGTATCAGAGCTAGGTCTTGGGTGGCCTCATCTCACATGGTCAATTCTTCTTTGCCCGAGTCAAATCTCTTCTCAATTGGTACCTCCACGTGCATCCGGGCTGCACGTGAAGGGGAGTGTCAAAATTATCCCACATTGCTCATCTAAGCCACCCAAGCCTGGTTAATAAATTCTTGAGGTTACTCCACCTATTGCCAATTGGTTTTAGGTTGGAACCCTCTAAGAAATCTAACAAAATCCATGCTCGAGAGATGACTAGTTAAGTTGAAGATCAAGTACTCACGTGTCATTTTGATAAGGAATCCAAATGAATAGGTATGTTTCCTCTTCTTCTGGAAAGATTAAATCATAAGGCTTCTCTCGATGAGTAAAACTATTCTACTAGGGTTGGTGATAATGTAAACTATAGTGCAAAATTCGTTTTACCCCTTTGTGGATTGACCCCGGATCTCTTCACTCCACGCCATTGTCATTTTTTATGATAGCCACCTTGCCCTGTGTGGTTCTAGGTATTTTTGCCATTTTCACGTTACCTTCTTTCCATCTGAATTGACTAGGAATTGTGGCGCTTGCACCTTTGACCTGTTTAGGAAGTTTGCATGGGAAAAATAAAGTCCAAGACAAAATTTTGCCGGAAAGCTGTGACATTGGATATCCTAATCCATATCCATACCCTACTGCTACGAAGCACAAAAAAAAGAGGTAGAGGAGCAACACCGCCACCACCCACCTCCCTCCTTCCCACCATCCCCTTTGTTTCATCATGCCCTAAAATCTGAATAGTTTAATTGGAAATTTTCAGCAGCAGCCATCCGCCCCCCTACTCCTCCCTGCCATCCCCACTACCCCTCTTCCCTCACCCACCTCCCCACCACCCACTGCATACCAAAAAAAAAAAAAAAATAAATATATATTTAATTAGATGGCGGATGATAGGGAGGAGAGCAGGCGGTTTGCGGACACAAGTGATCTGGCTTACATGGATTACTCACACTGGTTCACGTGACAACTTAAGCTTTTGGATTGTTGATTGTTTGGAAGGTGTCAGGGTGGGGAATCAAGGAAGCAGGCCATGAGATGAGAAGCTAGGTGCCACCCAAGCTCATGGAGGGTAGTCTAGCTACATGTTGGGACATGTTAGAAAATGCAAGCAGTTAGGTACAATCTCTCTTAAAGCTCAAACTTTAGCATGTGTTGGTTGTAATAAGGATCATAGTTGTCAAAGGCGCATGCCTAGACCCCAGGCTCATTGAGGCTTCTTGTATGCGCCTTGACTAGGGCCAGGCCAAACCAGACGATTTTGAAAAGGCTCACGAAAGGCTCACAAGGTGCAGAAACACGGGTCTTTTTTTGAAGAAGTATGAGATTTAATCAGCCATTGATGATCAAGAAAAAGAAAAGAGGGGATCCAAATATATGCAAACACATTGATTTTACACCTCAATCGAGTATTGACATAGCATTAGACAGAGACAGATGAAACCCTAGCCATCGATTTTGGACTTCTTCTTCTTCTGGCTGCTGCTTCTGCTTCTTTTTCTTTCGCTGTTTTTTGATTTTCTTCTTCTTCTCCAAGTCTTGCTTTAATTTTATTTCAAATGTTGGATGCTTGTCTATTTTGTTGATTTTGACATTTTAGTTCTCTATGCAAGAATTGTTAATTATGACATTTGGTGGATATTTTTATGGATCTTTAGTGTGTTACACTGGTTTAGTGTTTTATTATTTGAAGTATTGGTGTATGCCTTTTTTTTTGTTGCTATTTTTCTCGCCTAAGTTTGCCTCGCTTGAAAAAGGCCCATGCCTCGCCTAACGCCTCGCACCTAGACCCCAACAGAGCTTTGCGCCTCTCGCCCTTAAAACTATGATAAAGATCTGGTAGTCAGATGTGGTTTGCCAAGGGTGACCCGTAGCAGTCTTTGAGGTATTCTAAGGTGGTATGCAAAAGTAATTGATAGTGGTTGGTCTCTCCCTGTGTGAGGTGACTAGACATGGGAAGTAATTTGTGTTAGACCAATAACCTACAGCTTATGCTTTTGGGAACTCTAATATATATATATATATATATATATATATATATATATATATATAGGGGCCGGTTCCGCTAACACAACCTTTGACACAACATCTCAGCCATTAAAATGGATGGCCGAGATTAAAATATTAAAGGTGTACTCTCTCTCACCCATCTCTCCATCTCACCCAATCGATTTCTCCTTCCCACCTCAATCTCTCTCTCTCTCTCTCTCTCCGTCTCTCTCCATGTGTGTGTAATCTGTGTATTAAGGGAAAATTTGGGAAAAATAAAATTGCACATCAAACAATTGACAAATTCACAGCATCATCGAGTCCTCGTATAGTCATATGAATACCACCGAAGTATGTTTCGATTTAAAGAATCTACTGATGATAAACTGGGTTTGAAAAATTTCCCCAAAACATACCTCTCATTACCCCAGGAGTCCCACCAATCAATGAAGGGTTCTATTACAGTTTAAACGACTGACTGCAGTATTTAATTAAACCCATACTGGATCCTTAATAGTTCCTAAAATGGCCCAAATTTTGCATTCAAACTTCAAAGTCAGCTAGGGTTGGATCTGTAGAAAACCAAAAAGCTCTAAGTTTCGCTGGATCCGTCTGCAATCTTCGCCGGAGCCGTCGAATCTGCTATTTTTTCTGTTTGTTTTTTCAAAACAAGGAAGGAGAGAGAGAGAGAGAGAGAGAGAGAGAGAGAGAGAGAGAGAGAGAGAGAGAGAGAGTCGCCGAGGGGAGTAGGTAGGGCAGTAGGGAGGGGTGAAACAAAACAGAGAGAGAGAGACATCGATTGAGGTGGGGAGAGAAATAGATTGGGTGAGATGGGGAGAGGACTGAGAGAGAGTACACGGTTAGTGTTTTAATCTCAGCCATCTATTTCAATGGCTGAGATGTTGTGTCAAAGTTTGTGTCAAATGTTGTGTTAGGGGAACCGGCCCCATATATATATATATATACGAAGCCGATCTACTAAGGACTCCCTCAAACAAAAATTCCGTGCGGACCTCACCACTTTTCGACATTCCGGATCAAATTTTGACGATCCGAACCGCTCAATGTTTTTAAAATGCATTATAGCGTTTTTAACAAAAACTGATCCGATCAAGCCCTTCTGGGTATTTTTTTTTGAAGATTTTCCGCGTGGACCTTGGAAAATGCATTTTAAAAACATTGAGCGGTTCAGATCGTCAAAATTTGATCCGGAATGGTGAGGTCCGCACGGAATTATCCTAAGGGAGTCCTTAGTAGATCATTATCCTATATATATATATATATATATGGGTGTATTTTTTTTTGTTTTAAAATATGCAGTAGCTAAAAGAGGAAGCAACTTAATTTTGTAGTCATCATGCGTAGTTAAATATTGACTTGTGGAGATTTTGATAACGTAGTGCTTATTCTCATCCTTTTCCTCTTCTTTTGTCAGGGACCAGTTTATCTCAAAGAGTTCAACCCACATTTCTTGCGTCTCCCAAAATACGTTTCTCAAATCTCTCCCGGTCCAAACTACGATTACTATTCATCAAGTATGCGCTTTACAGTATCGTCACCCGTGGTATGTGAATCATACATGACTTCTTCCATTGCGAGATTCTTTAATGTACAGTCCTATGTGGTTTATAAATCTCCATTTGGTGTTCGTCAATAGCTTGCCTTTTAGATTCTTGTCCAGAGACAACTTGAAATCAACCAAAAGAGGGCTGTGGTATAAATGGAATCTTCTGCACAAATAGAATATTGGTTGGTCTAATTATAGTACCAACCCTTTGAAAAAGTAAATAAATCATACTATCAGCTTTCACCTAAACAAGATACTCATGCACGGGAAGTCTTGGCTTTTCTGACTTACTGAAACATGGTTCTGTGGTTGGGTCCATTCTTTTTGATCGGCTTGAGTCCATAATTCTTTCAGTCTCCCTTCCACCCGATTAGCGCCTAGCAATTTTTAGATGCCTGATGGTGACTGCAGATCTTGTCAAACGCTTGCATATTTTATGTTCCACAGATGCCTGATGCTGTTGTTGATTATGACTTGTCAAACGGCAAGTGGAACATTGTTCAGCAGCAAAATATGCTGCTTGACAGAACACGAGTTTTGTATGGAACAACATCTGTTAGCAGTGTTGAAAAGTCATCCATCTACCGAAGTTCGACAAATGAAGCCAGTTTTGAAGATGACCACTTGTGGAATGACCTCGCTGAATTTTATGCCTGTGAGAATTATGATGTCTCTTCATGTGATGGAGTTCTAGTGCCTTTGACTATTGTCTATTCACGGACAAGGAAAAAAGTGGGTCATAATCCAGGATTACTTCATGGGCATGGAGCTTATGGTGAACTGCTTGACAAACGGTGGAGAAGTGAATTGAAAAGCCTTCTTGATCGTGGCTGGGTGATTGCATTTGCTGATGTCAGGTTTGTTTAGCGTCAGTTACTCTCGCTATCACAAAATGTCAGCATAATTTGCTAAAGTACATTATTTGGATGGTGTCTTCTCAGAGGTGGAGGTGGTGGTGGTAAAAAGTGGTATCATGATGGAAGACGAACAGGAAAACGTAATTCCATTGATGATTATGTTTCCTGTGCTAAATTCCTAATTGAGAAGGAGATTGTGCAAGAAAATAAGCTCGCTGGCTGGGGTTACAGTGCTGGCGGACTCTTGGTTGCTTCGGCCATTAATCTTTGTCCAGATTTATTCCGTGCTGCAGTTTTGAAGGTACATGAACTTCCTACTATTTTGGATGTCCGTGCTTTGTTACCATCTGTTTCCTACTTTCCTGTTCTAGTGTACACATAGAGGTGACTTTTTTGGTCGGTATTATCATAAAGAAATATTGTCTGATGTATCCTTTTAACTGTTACTGTCTCCTTTTTACTGTAATTTTAAAGAATACCATCACATGAAAATTCATCTTGAAATTATGGTTGTGAGGATTCTTTATTGATTATTTTGTTTAATCTTGTAGTGTACGCATCTTTCCTGTTTGATTCTTCCTTATTGTAACCATCTTAATTTTTTTATTTTGTATGATTTGTTTTCTGTTTGTTATAGGTTCCGTTTTTAGATCCAAGTAACACCCTCCTCTATCCCATTTTACCACTTACACCGGTTGACTACGAAGAATTTGGGTACCCTGGAGACATTGAAGATTTTCGCGCTATACAAAATTATTGCCCGTATCATAATATTCAGAAGGACGTTTTCTATCCAGCTGTTATGGTTAGCTCATCATTCAATACCAGGTAATTTATCCATGTTTGTTATCTTTCTCTCTGGTACTAGAGTTACAGTTTGTGGAGTAATGGGTAGATGAAAATCACTTGGCTAAGGTAGAAATGCAAGTTACAGGACGAGAGGGTTGTATTGGCTGTCGGATTGGAACCCGTATGATTTGGAGGCTGTGTTGTGGAATAATAAATGTATATTTCCAAGTTAAAAATTGTGCTTAAAATGTGAAGTTAAGATATTTATGCTAGGAAGAGGTACAACACTCCATGCTCGCACGTGCCATTTTACCAGTGTTCTAAAAGTCGCTAGTCGGTCCCAGGTCGGATGGCTGCCGACTAGCGACTAGGAGACTAGTCGGCTAGAATTTTTTATTTATTTTTTAAATATATATTCTCTTTCATCCTTTTGAGTAAGTAGGCAATAAAAGTTTTTTAATTCCTTAGTTAGTGGCAACTAAAAAATAATAATTTACAAACTGAAAAAAAACAGAGATCAACAGATTCTAGACAATAAAAAATAATTTGATGAAAAACTTTTATTTTCTCTATTTGCTTAATTTGTCGGTTTCCAAGCAACCCATAGACATGTAGTAATGGGAGTAACTTTTCATTTACTTCATTATCACAGCTGTAAACATAAACAATTCAAAAAAAGAAAAAAAAATAGTGATCAGGAAATAAACACGTAGCAGTGAAAGTACTGAGTAGTCCACTGAGTACTCTTCTGGGTTTGAAGACTTTGTTCTACAACTCTTCTTTTTCTTGGGATAAATCCTTGCTCTCTCTCCTCTCACTTCGGTTCTGAGTCTTCTTCCCCAAATCACCTGGGCTGTGGGGCACCACCAAAATCAGCCATGGGTCTCATGATTTTCTCACCGAAAACCACCAAATCAGCCATGGATCTCATTATTTTTTCACCGAAGAAGAAGAGGTGAGAAGAAGAGAGACTACACCACTGTGAGCATGGAATACTGTAGCAGCAGCAGCAGTCGATCAGGCCGTCGGCTCACTGTAGCAGCAGCAGTAGCCGTCGATCGGGGTGAAAAGAGGTGAGAATAGAGATTTAGGGTAAAAAGTTAAAAACATTAAAAAAAATACACCACGGCCCCAAAAATTTTGCAAATTCTGTTTTTTTACCCCGATTTGTTCTGATTAGGTCTGATTTACCCCGACTTTTTCAGACTTTTTTCCATTTTGCCGATTTATTCCGACTGGGCAACTTCTCCGACTGGGCGACTTGTCCGATTAGTCGCCGACTTGAGCCCGACTAAGTCGGGCAGCGACTAATTTAATCGACTAGGCCCTAGTCGACTCGGAGAGCCCCCGACCCCGACTTAGTCACCGACTAGTCGCTGACTAGTCCCGACTTTTAGAACACTGCATTTTACTGTTGGTAAGTACTGTTGTGTTAACATTCCTTACCTGTAGCTTAATTTCCGGGTTTAACCATGCAACGCATTTTCCCCCTTTTACCAACTTGGAATATAGAAATATTAATAAGCAAAATTTAAGGGATTTGTAAATGCTATGATTTGAAGAAAAGTAAGTATGGCTTTCACCAGAAAAAGAAAAGTGCATGTAACATGCTTGCAACAAACTGAGTGGACTGGTCTAAAGAAATGTATATGTAGGGTTTCCGATTGTTACTGTCGATGGTCGCCATAGCACTCTTCGTCATCGCTGTCGTCGTTGGCGATCGGAAGCTTCATCGTCATTCACCTGGGCTTCTGGCAATAGGGGAAGAGAGAGAGACAATATTTTATTGAGATGGATGATGAACAGTGCCACGGTATTTTTACCTAGGTATTGTTCATATATTTATGGTGAACAGTGTTTTGCCCTAGGTGCTGCACCACCCTTTTCTTTTTCCTCTTCTCTATTTTGCCTCAAAATAGCCTTTACCATGGCTGCTGCTATTGCTCTAACAACTACATTGAGTAAGTTAATGAGCCATGCATATTGTGCAAGAGATTGAGCATGCCACAATAATATCAATGGTAGATTGTATTGATCTCCCTCGAGGTTTGTGACAATAGCAGATACCTCTCCTTAGGTTTCTGAAATAATAGCGACCTTTCCTATAAGACATGTCAGCCCAACTCTGTTAACAGATTTGTAGGGGCCGAACAGTGCCATTTTAAAAGTATCAATTATGTTCCCAAGGTATTCTATCTGTAACCTGGAAACCTCCAAGGCATGCCGCCGAGCAGTGATGTCGTAGGGACCGGTCGGCTGGGCTAGGAAGCCAGCCTCATCTACTACCTATATAAAAGCGGGACTGTTTGTTTGTTAAATAGCTCACCTCAAATGACAAACTTGCCCATTACCTTTTAATTTATGACCCATGCATCCTGAGAGAAAAAAATAAACGTGCATCAAAGACCTTCTTCCACCGCCTCATCAACCCTTCGTCCGTTTCCACCCACCGGCCTTACGAGAACAACACAAATACTCTGGGCCCTGATATTATTGGCCTCCCAAACGGCCGCCGACGTTTTTTGCGGCTCCATGGCAAACATTTGCTCTCTGGCCAGCTATGTATGTTGGACGCGGCCACGTCCGACATCACGTGTCTCATCAGCTAAAATTCTGCGATCATTTTTCTCCCTAAGAGCAGGATTCCTTGGGCTTCTGTTGATTCGGTGGATGCAGAGCCAATTCCAATTCATGATGCAAGATTTATGGTGAAGGAAAATATGACTAAAGCTTTTCTGAGGTAAGGCATTTTTTCACTTGATCATTTAATCAAACACCTTACCTACCAGGAGGTTGATTGAACAACAAATACTCAACCAAAGGGAATTGGGAAATAGGTGAAGTATAGGGAGGGTACAAATTTGCGTTACAATAATTCGACCTCCATGGTTGCCAATCGATGGTTTGAGAACCAAATAGGTGAAGGTTGGGGTATTTCAGTACAGGAATGTGAAGTTGTAGCATGTAGCTAAAAAGGAAGAATACCTTAATTTCAAGAAGGAAGAATAACTAAATTTCAGAATAATTCTAGGTGTTGTTTGTGTGCGTATCCGCTGGCGTAGCTCACGGTTGGTAGGTTGGCAGGTTGGCTGATGAGACACGTGATGTCGGACGTGGCCGCGTCCAACATACATAGCTGGCCGGAGAGCAGATGCTTGCCATGGAGCCGCAAAAAACGTCGGTGGCCGTTTGGGAGGCCAATAATATCAGGGCCCAGAGTATTTGTGTTGTTCTCGTAAGGCTGGTGGGTGGAAACGGACGAAGGGCTGATGAGGCGGTGGAAGGAGGTCTTTGCTGCACGTTTGTTTTTTTCTCTCAGGATGCATGGGTCATAAATTAAAAAGTAATGGGCAAGTTTGTCATTTGAGGTGAGCTGTTTAACAAACAAACAGGGCAAGTCCCGCTTTTACATAGGTAGTAGATTATCAAAAATTCCCAAATCATGTAACAAAGCTTGGAGCCACAAGAGCTCACAAACACCATGAGCCATAGCTCTATACTCTGCTTCTGCGCTTGACCTGGCAACCACTGATTGCTTCTTATTTCGCCAAGTAACCAAATTTCCACCAAGAAAATTGCAATAGCCAGAAGTAGAGCGTCTATCATCCACAGAACCAGCCCAGTCAACATCAGTAAATGCCTCCAATCGCAGGTGACCGTGATTAGAGAATAGAATTCCTTTTCCTGGAGCTGATTTGAGATACCTTAGAATACGATAAACTGCATCCAGGTGCGAGCTACGGGGATCATGCATAAACTGACTAACGCCCACTGCATAAGTGACATCCGGTCTCGTGTGGGCTAAGTATATCAGTCGACCAACCAGTCGCTGATATCTCTCCTTATCAGTGCGCTCCCCTGAGTCTCCACTAAGCTGATGATTTGCTTCAATAGGAGAATCTGCAAGTCTACAACCCAACATACCTGTTTCTTCCAATAAATCAAGTATATACTTCCGTTGGGAGATAAAAATACCTCTATCAGACCTTGCCACCTCCATTCCAAGAAAGTATCTCAGTGATCCTAAATCCTTAATCTCAAACTCTTGAACCAGACTAGACTTGAGATTAAGGATCTCATCCACATCATTGCCTGTCATTATTATATCATCAACATAAACAATAAGGACATCAATCTTACCAACACCTTTCTTGATGAACATAGTATGATCTGCATGACTTTGTTTGTATCCAAATCTCAACATAGCCTTTGAAAATCTGCCAAACCAGGCTCTAGGTGACTACTTCAACCCATAAAGAGCCTTTTTCAATCTACACACCTTTCCCTCAGTCTGAGATGAAGAAAAACCAGGTGGGATAGCCGTATACACCTCCTCCTCTAACTCACCATGGAGGAATGCATTCTTCACATCAAACTGTTGGAGAGGCCAATTCAAATTGGCAGAACACGAGAGTAAAGCTCGCACAGAATTCATCTTTGCTACTGGCGCAAATGTCTCCTCGTAGTCAATACCATAGGTTTGAGTGAAACCCTTGGCAACAAGTCTCGCCTTGTATCGCTCAACTGTACCATCAACATTTTGCTTAACGGTGAAAATCCATTTTCATCTCACTGGTTTCTTCCCTTCCGGAAGTGATACTAGTAGCTCCCAAGTGCCATTCTTTTTCAAAGCTGTCATCTCCTCTACCATAGCTCCTTTCCACTTAGGTATCATGAATGCATCCTGCCAATTCTGTGGAATAGATATAGAAGAAAGAGACAAAACAAAGGCATGGTAAGAAGGAGATAAACGATCATAAGAGACAAACTGGGAGATGGGATGTTGAGTACATGATCTAACACCTTTCCAGAGAGCAATAGAAAGATCAACATAATTATCAAGAGGAGGTTCAATGAGAGGAGTCATTACCAGATGAGTCAGCTGAGGAATCTGGAACTGGAGCAGGAGATTGTGGTTGACAAGGTGGTATCACACAAGAGGACTTCCCATGTTTTCTGTTGTAGGTCTTGAGGTTACACCTTTGCAACCATTGTATATATTCCTCATCATCACCACCTGTGTCATGAGTTGCTTTTTCGGCAGATATTTGTTCCTCTCCAGACTTTTCTTTCTCCCCCTCACCATGATTATACATCAGTTGCTCCCCCTCACCATTAAACATTTCTTCCTCCTGCCTATGCTCCCCCTGAAGAGATAGAGTGGAGGGAGAAAAAAAAGACTCTGTTTCCAAAAAGAGACATCCATAGAGACAAAAAAATTCCTAGAATGAGGATCATAACATTTGTAGCCCTTCTGGGTAGGAGAGTACTCAAGGAAAACACATTTATGGAGGCTTTAGGACCTAACTTGCCACCAGAGGGATGAAGAGCATGAGCAAAACACACAACCAAAAACACGTGGGGGAAGAGTTGTGGCACGAAAACTGCTAGGAAGACACTCAAGGGGAGTTTTAAAGTTAAGAACACTGGATGACATGCGGTTAATAAGATGAGTTGCAGTCAAAATGGCTTCTCCCCACAAATATTTAGGAACATTCATGGTGAATAACAGAGAGCGGGCTACCTCAGCTAGATGACAATTTTTGTATTCAGCAACTCCATTTTGTTGTGGAGTGTCAACACAAGTTGTCTGAAAAAGAATACCATTTTCATCTAACAAAGCCCGAAAACTCTTACCTATATACTCAGTGCCATTGTCACTCCGAAGAATTTTAATACTCATATCAAACTGAGTGTGAACCATCGAATGAAAAGATTTAAAATAAGAAAATACTTAACTTTTCGATTTAAGTAAATACACCCAAGTAACACGAGAATAACAGTCAATAAAAGTGACAAACCACCGATAACCCTGTAGAGCAGTAACAGGGGAAGGAACCCAAACATCAGAATGGATAACCATAAACGGAGAATCACTTCTTTTATTAATAGGTGCATAAAAAGAACGTTTATGTTTCCCAAACTCACAAGCTTCACAAAAAAACTGATTCTAAGAACAATGTTTACTTAAATCAGGAAAAAGTTTCTCTAAAATTCCAAACGATGGATGACCCAATCTACGATGACACTGATGTAACATAAAGAGAGCTAAACTCACATCTGCTTGCAAATCTAGACCACATGACAGAGATAGATGATGTTGACGAGGTGCAGATTCCAAAAAGTAGAGGCCACCATGTGCTTTACCATTGCCAATCACCTTCCCCGTACCCAGTTCCTGAAAAACACAATGAGTAGGAAAAAAGGTCATAGAACAGTTTGCAGAATAAGTGAGACTACTAACAGACATAAGATTAGTGGCAAAATTTGGAATATGTAGAACTGAAGAAAGAGAAATAGAGGGAGAATAGTGAATGGAACCTTTCCATGCAATAGCATAGAACGACCTGTCTGCTATTCTGACCTTATCCTTACCAGAACAAGTAGAGTAAGAATCAAATATGATCTGAAGCACCAGAATCTATAATCCAAGGGATAGCAGAAGAGGCAGTGAACGCATTTGATGGGATACCTGTGTGAGCAAAATAGGATGAAGTGGGAGTTGATGTGGAAGCGGAAGTTGTGGTAGATGAAGAATCAGCCCGAGCCATAAGGCGCCTGAGAGCTTGCATCTCCCCCTGAGAAAAACCACCAGTATGATTTGAAGTCACCTGAGCCCCAATACGAAATCCAGAGTCAAACGAGGTAGCAACCGCAGATTCTGAGACATGAGCTTGGGCCTGACAACGTACTGTACCACGACCACCGCGTCCACCCCCTTGCCCACGAGGGGGGCAGCCATGTAACTTCCAGCAAAAATCCCTAGTATGACCGGTGTTGTGGCAATAATCACACTGAAGTGACTCACGATCAGTAGACTCACTGCTAGCACCAGACTGTGACTTACCATTCTGTGAAGTAGGAGTAAACCCTATGCTAGAACCAAACTGACCCTGAGGACTGACAACCAAGGCAGAGAGATCAGAAATAGGAGTATGCACCATAGCTCCCCTCCTACTCTCTTCCTGCTAAACAATAGCATAAGCTTCACCCAGAGACGGAAACGGAACACGACCCAACACTTGCACTCTAATTTGATCATACTCCATGTCAAGGCCAGCAAGGAAGTCATAAATACGTTCTTTCTCTAACCTCTTCAACTAATTAGTAGCATCCTTAGTACAAACTGCCTGAAATCCCTGATAAAAATCGATTTCCTGCCACAGTCCACTCAACTCCGCAAAATGCTCAGCTACAGACCGATGGTGTTGATCTAAATTACGGAGTCGCTTTCTCAACTCAAAACACTGTGCATCATTACCCTGCTGAGAATAGGTTTGAGCTGCAGTAGTCCAAATCTTGTGTGGAGTATCAAGCAGCAGAAAGTTATGACGAATTTCAGCTTTCATAGAGTTAAACAACCAGGTCATGACCAAAGATCTTTGAGACTTAAATTTCTTAAGGGTAACAACCTCTGTTGGTTGAGTGATAGGACCCTCTATGAATTCTGACATCTCTCTGGCTTCAATAGCCAAAGTGAAGGTGCGAGATCAAAGCAAATAATTTGTCCCATCCAATTTTATAGGACAAATATCCAAAGTAACATTCTCCAATTTTCTTTTAAATTGGCCTGACATATCCTTAGTACCAGAAGTTTCAGTCTCAATATTTTTTGAATCGGAAGACATAGTGAAATCACACAAAAACAGTGTACCTTGCTAGAAAAACTCAAACAACAACAAAAAAAGGTGGTTTCAAGCTTACCCAGTCAGATCCAAAGAAACCCAGTTGAGTTCAAGTGTAAATAGAGTCAACCCAGTCAACTTGAGTCAACCCAGTCAACTATAAGGCCAAAAAACAGGTGTTGTTGGTGTTGTAGAGTCCTGTCGAGTCCACCCAGTCAAGTTGAGACCAAACCGAGTGTGGTATTGATGTTGTAGAGTCCTGTCGAGTCCACCCAGTCAAGTTGAGACCAAACCGAGTGTTGTACAGTACTAATCGAGTCCAGATCGAGTGTTGTAGACCGAAAAACGAGTTTGCCGGAAGTTTCCTGGGTCGCCGGAAGTCGGTGAGCGAGTTACAGTGTTTGCCGGACGTCGGCGAGGGCTGTACGGTGGTCGGCGAGTCACGCTGGAGGATGTACAGTGGTTAACGGAGAGATCGAGTAGGGCTCTGTAAAGAAAACGAGATCTGAATGACGACAGGATGATGATATGGTGACGATGGGGTAGTACGGTCAACTATGGGTAGCGTCTGTGTATGGGTAGTGAAGATGGAGAAAAAACTCAATCTCACGGTGGAGAAAACTCACACGCGATAGAGTAGCGCTCAGATCTTGAGCTCTGATACCATGTAAACACTAGGACAATTTTATTGGGAGGTAAAAATTAGGGTTCTGTTCTCATTATGTAGTACTTATACAAGAGTAAAAAAGATAAATTACACTATGAACCTAAACTACTAACTTAATTGCAGCAGTACACATACAATCTAATTACACCCACAACTTAACAGGATGCTTTTTTGATTTTGAAATCGAAGCCCAGAAAAAGGTTGAGAATTCTAGAGGTGGTACAGCTAGAACCGAAGAACTTGAGAATTCTAGATACTGATTATTTTCACCTGTTTCTTTCTCCAAAAGATGATCAACTATGTGATGAATTCTGGGCTCCCAAATTTCTGTTCTCTGGAATGATCTACCACGGACCTCTTGGTCCAAGTAACTGGCTGGATTACAAAAATTATGATTTATCCACCTACTTTGCTACAGTACTTTGTGTTTGTCAAGCTTCATACTTTAGTACGTGTGTGCGCCCCAGGAGAAAACAACACCTTTTTTTCCCCCTTTATAAGTTATAACTTATTGAACTTCTTGTAAATTTGTGAATCACTTTCCCTTGATTATAGGGGCATCTTGATCTACTAGAGAGATGGTCAGTTGAATGGACAACCTCCAAATTCATCTTTCACATGAAAGTGGCACAACTAGGGAAACATCTTCTGAAAACATCATTGATGTTGACCTTATGGAGTGATCTGGGACTTTTGTGTTCAAAATTTTTATACTAGAAACTTACGCCTAGATTATCATATGCTAAATGCTTGGAATTCACAAAAATATTGTTAAAAATTTCTATATGTAAGCCATATGCTGCATGCTTTGAATTTCACAATAACATTTTTTCCATTTTCTTATGCCTTGCTTATATTGCAATAATCCATGCGCTATCAACCACCACTTCCTCCAGTCAAGCCTACAGATACTTCAACCACCACTTTCTCCGGTCAAGTCCGCAGATACTTGGCCGCCAAAGCACGTGCATCGCACGTGCCTCGGTGCTAGTTCAAGTAAATTCACGGCTTGGCGCACCGAAGAAGCCTAAAAGGAGCGATTGCCTTAAGCCCGAGTACCTAGTAGTCTTCATGGGCCAATAGCAATGTGGTGGCTCGGCTAGACGTCCGCATCGGCTTTTAATATTGCTCGGTGCAAAAGGCCG
The DNA here is from genome assembly GCA_963854785.1 of Vaccinium vitis-idaea. Lineage (NCBI taxonomy): Eukaryota > Viridiplantae > Streptophyta > Magnoliopsida > Ericales > Ericaceae > Vaccinium > Vaccinium vitis-idaea. Next base: position 24,509,772 of record OY978218.1, read on the forward strand.
TGAGCAACCAAGTTCACATTGCCATACCTGATGCCGAGCAGTCCCTTCATGCTGAATGGTGCAGTCCAGGAGCAGGTAGGGCTGACTTGGCACGGGCGTGGCACATGTGAGTAGTGGGGGACGTCTCATAACTGTTTGTGATCATCATAGTGACGTTAGCCTAACGTTGCATGCCACTTGTCGAATGTTCCATGGATGCATGTGCTCGCAACTGTCTAGCTCGCCCTCGTCTGAGTGACGTCAGCCGAACGGTTATCGTGCGCGTGCAAGGCACGGTGGTTCTTGGAGCCCAAGTCAGGCTCACCCTATAAAAGGTACTCGCTCTGTCCGGATTTGTTAGTCTATTTTGGGAGTTTGTGCTACTTTTTAAATGATTCGGTTATTAATATTGCTCAGCACAAAAGGCCGTGAACGGTCCCTTCATGCCGAACGGAGCAGTCTAGGAGCGGGTAGGGTCGACTTGGGACGGGCGTGGCACATGTGAGTAGTGGGAATGTTCTCATAACGTTTTGTGATCATGACAGTGACGTCAGCCGAACGCTGTATGCCACATGTCGAATGTCCAATGGATATATGTGCTCGCAACCGTCTAGCTCGTCCTCATCAGGAGTGACATCAGCTGAACGTTTATCGCGCGTGCAAGGCATAGTGGTGCTTGGCGCCCAAGTTAGGCTCACCCTATAAAAGTTAAAGTATAGCCAGAGGAAAGCACGTACAAACTTCTCACTCTCAAACCCCAAATTTGAGTACTTTGCCTCTCCTTTCGTTAGAGTACCGTTCTGGACTTCAAGGTCCATTCCGGTACTAACACGAGTGTTCAACGTGTAGGCGAGGAGCTTAGGTGAGGAAGCGCCACCCACCGACTAGGCGGTTTAAGGAGGGCTGAAACCAGAAGTTGAGACCCCACAAGATCCTTTGATTTTGCAAATTTACCCCTCGCATAATTATCTTTAGTGAAAAACTTGGAACAAATATTTAGGCACCACATCATCCGATGAAGCAAACATTTTTTTTTTACATTTATTAAGGGAAAGGGGATTCTAACCAAAGGTTGGAAGAAACACCTGAGGGCAAAGCCCAAATACCTGTGGGCTTAAAGTGCCCAGATAAAACAATGAAAATATTACACCCGAAGGCCTAGAAAGCCCAAATCTAACAATAAAGCTCAAAATAGAGGAACCTAGCCCAGACAAGTGGGCCAAGCCCACCAAAAGAAAACCCTAAACCTAGCCTACGTCAAAATGCAAAACATCCACCTCAGCCGCCCACCCTGCTTCTAACAGCCGCAGCCACTGTACGGGGATAAAATCCACGTATGAGAGTGACTCTGTGCTTCCTCACCGGAACCTTAATTCTGCAAGACAAACAAAAGGTTAGAGCATCTTTGCCTCTCGTTGGCAAAGGCCCTTCGATGCTTAAGTTAGTATAGGATCACTAATTAAGCCAAAGACAATGCGTATAACTGAGTGTTACAACTTACCTTTCTTCATGGGTATCATGCTTTATTTATAGGTGTAAGTGTTGGCACATAAATTTCAACCAAAATTTGGATAACCTAATAAGCCCGCAAATCAACAAATATATGTTGAGCCTGCGGAATATCAAGTTATGTTGACCCAACGAACCCGCGAATCAACAAATACATGGTGAGCCTCCGGAATGTCAAGTTATGTTGGCCCAACGAACCCGCAAATCAACAAATGTGTTAGGCCTGCGAATCAATGAATATGTTGAACTTGCGGAAATTAAGTTATGTTGAGCCCATAGATCAACGAATATGTTGAGCCCGCAAAACATTAAATATGTTGGGCCCAACAAAATCACATATGGGTCAACGGAGTCTAAAATCAAATTAGACGTAGACCCCAAGAATTACTTCTGGAGCAGAAGAATATTCCAAGGTGGATGCCATCAGATGAAACCACCATTTGAAATTGAATAGAGGAGGGAGATAGGATGAGCTACTATCCTGATCTCATCTCTAACGACAATTCAAATTTGAATTAAGAGTGATGGCCAAGCATCTGGTGTTTGGAGCACTCTATAAATAAGAGGTCCATCATCAAAGGAAGGGACCTCTCTCCCCTCAACGTAGAAACTATACGCATACAGAAAGCACAACAAAAAGCAAGGCATACACCTCGCTCAAGCAACTCACGTTCTTCAACCAGCAAGATTCTGAAGCTTTGAAGAACAGTCAGTGTAAGCCTCAACAAGAGATAGGTAAAGGGTTCCAATTCCCTAGACAAAATGTATTCTTTAAATTACTGGTGATGTAAACCAAGGGTTTCGAACCCAAATATCAATAAAATAAATTCATACCCTCGTTTTCTTGTTTTCTCTTATATTTAATCTATTGTTTTATTCTTCATTAATCGGAGGTTTTACTTCTATGGCATGTAATTAACGATTTGGATTCCCAAATTGGAAATAGGAGCCTGCAAACAAATAATCAACATTGTTCAAATGAACAATGGATATATGGGATACGAGTTTCGAATCATGATTCAAAATCTTTTACGGTTCAAAATTTGTGTCTACAGTAAGTTTACTTGTTGAACAAGGATTCTCATAGCCCTAGTTTCCTAATTACATTAGGAAACCTTTCCTAATAGGACTCGTCCTATTAGGTATAGTAGTGTTGTATATACCAGATCTCTTCTTGTAGTAGAGTTCCTTTCCATATAGGTCTCTTTCCTATATGACCATGCAATCGGACCTGCATTAGGAGTCTTCATATTGCATTCCTAACTCCATAAGGAATTCCCTTATTAACTCCTTAAATCACGGGATTGCCTCTTATCACGTAAGAGACTAACCCCGATCCTTCTAGAATACCTTACCGCCTCATTCTTTTGGGGCGGTCTTGGCCATTATGCCAAACAGCTCGACATTGTCCCCATTGGGCCTAATCTGCATGTGCCGAGTTATACCAAGCTAGACATGTAGACTGGTAATGCAACCTTGGCCATATCCGTAGCCTGACTAGCTCAACCATATCCTAAGACATCCTCATGTGGTTACCGCCGAGCTAGTCCACCTTCACTTGGTGTTCATGTTATTGTCCTGACCTCATTCATGGTCAAGACTTGTTCGGCATAGGGTCAAAGGACCCTTTTACAAAAATGCCGAGCTAGCTTCCCTCTCGTGGTGCTTACATGAGCACGTGTTCTGCTCGTGCTATATATTTCCTATAAGCATTTGGGTTTCACCCTCTCCAGCCACCACCACCGTCAGCTTGCCACCACCTCAAAAACCACCAAACCTCCACCAGTTAACCCAAGGATAGACGAAACCGACGACCAACAAACCCATATTGCCTTGGAAGCTCCCACAACCACGGACACCCAATAGCACCAATGGCGGGAGACCACAACGATTACCACCACCACTGTAGCACCACCTTGCCGTTAAGCCTAAGCCGGAGATCCAGAAAACTAGCCGGAGACGCACTTGATGGATGGAAACTGAGAAACAAAGGATGGAGATGGATGCGATGTACCCATAATGATGAAAGGCCAGCGGGTCGGGGAGAGAGAGAGAGAGTCCGCTGAAGCAAAAATTAACTGAAGAAAACTATAGGTGATCCCAACAATATAGTCGCTATTGCTCTAAATCTAATACTTACATTTCTCAACCAGTTTCATTCAATTCCTGATGTGTGTGTGTGTGTTTAGAGAGAAAGAGAGAGAGAGAGAGAGAGAGAGAGAGAGAGAGAGAGAGCAAAAATTAACTGAAGAAAACTATAGGTGATCCCAAACTATATTCGGTATTGCTGTAAGTTTAAAGATAACATTTCTCGACCAGTACTTCATTCATTTCCCGATCCACCATCGCTGACACCACGGATCATCACTGACGACCAATATTCTACCAATATGTAGGATGGAACAGAGACAAACTCAGACAAGGACATGTACACCGGACAGGGGAAAAATTTAGGGACAAAAAAATAAAATAAAAAAACACTTGTCATACTTACATTGTAGACACTAAATAACTATCTACCAACAACCAAAAGTCCAAAGCCAAAGGAAACATGATTTATTTGTTCTTCTGATGAAAATGGAAAAACACTGAATGCTCGGTTTGGAATACACTAAATATTTATTAACCTTGAATATGTTACACACACCTGCAGAGAGACGCAGCTGCTAATTAACCAGGTCAAGTTGGGTTTCTAACAGTTTTAAGACTTGAATGTTTCCTTTATTTTAGTTATACAATCCATTAGTGTATAATATATCCCGCTTTAAAACTCTTTCATTTCAAGCTAGCATTCTTAAAGAATTAATAACGGGTTCCCTTTTATGTGATGTGATTCCAGATTTGGAGTTTGGGAAGCAGCAAAATGGGTAGCACGAGTACGTGAGCGTTCAATTTATGATCCTGAACGCCCAATACTGCTCAACTTAACAGTGGACATAGTGGAGGAAAACAGATATTTGCAGTGCAAGGAGTCAGCTTTAGAGACTGCCTTTCTTATAAAGATGATGAATTCCTGATATGCTTTTGTGGATCTAGACCTGTCTCAGAAATCCAAGGAAGCTTACAGAGCGGAATGTGCATATCTTCAGGATTAAATTCAAGTCTCTGTCAATCTACAGATGTAAAACCCTTTACCCGTCAAATAGATAGATTTTATCGAACTTGTTTCTCTTGGGTGCCTGAATCGGATCAGGATCCGATCCTATCCGAATCTGATTAGTTCAAATCCGAATGGTCCGCCCCGACCTGGTGAACCCAACCCGTGCCCGTGCTCACTCCTGTATCCAAGGACATTTTTATCCGGGATATCTTGAACCAAACAAACCCGGATATCTCTATACGCAAATGCTAGGTACACAACCGGTTTACACTTCTGGTTCCACTTCCGGGGTTTTTGGGTTCAAAACGACGCCGTTTTGGACCCGGGTCAAACTAAAAAAAAAAACCCCTTTGCCCTTCCATTCAGTCGTTGCAGAGAGAGAGAGAGAGAGAGAGAGAGAGAGAGAGAGAGAGAGAGAGAGAGAGAGAGAGAGAGGAGCGGTCGAGTTACAGCGAACACCACCACCATCGGCTCTGCCTCAGGAAACCACCTCCTCGCGAAAACCGGTCGACCACCGCTAGAAATTGTTAAAACCTTGAAAAATCAGGGTTCCGATTTCTTCCAGAAAAACCAGACCCTCTAGGGTTTTGATTTCTTCCATTAAGAAAGGTTAGTGCTGTTCTAGGTCTCTCTTCTTCTTATTCTTCTTCTTCTCCTCTAAATAATTGATATCAATTTGAGAAAAAATTATTGGGTTTAAACCAGATACGGTACAAAATTGAAGTGGGAAAAATTTAAGTGCTGTTCTAGGTTCGAATCTCGTCGGCAACAGTAGTGGTGTTCGAGGTCGATCTGCTTCTTCTCTCTCCTGAACGTCTGAAAAATTTGGGAAGGGAGAGGAAGGGGAAGCCATGTTTTCTGATTTTCACTCTTTTTTTTTGGCGACCCAAAAAACCCGGAAGTGTACCTAGCAGCTCTCTTATAACTGGAGTGAATTTATGATTTAGCAGGTCTAGATTTATGCAGTTTGAGCTACCCATTCTCTGGAAATGGAAATATTTGGCATTTCGCAGCTCTCTTATAACTGGAGTGAATTTATGTAGTTTGAGCTACCCTTTCTCTGGAAATGGGAATATTTGGCATTTCGCTGCTCAGCCAATTATACGTATCATGTACTCCTATGCATTTAACTGAGTTCAAATTTTTTGATTACAACTACCATTTCTGACTTTTTGCCAAACAAAAGAAAAAAAAACCATCCCAATTTGGATTTTTTTCTAGTACATTGCATACATAAATATGAAACTAGAAAAATCCAGTTTCATTTGAAAATACAAATAATTTTAGATCACTGTGTTCTAAACTAGCATTTGAAAACATTTTTCAAAAAAAATCGGTAAAGGTTTTAACCTCATTTCCCCTCTGTAACGCCCCCAAAATTTGGGCACGTTAATTATTATTACAAACCACAATAAAGTTTAATCCCAAACTTTAATACAAATAATAATGTCCTCAAACACTATATAAATAATAACCGGGGTGGTTCTAGGTCTTCGTCTATCCCTGCGCCGGGTCATTCCCCACTCCGGCAGCATTTCCTGCTCCGCAGGACTGGTTCCCATAGTATTGTTCCTGTCCATCTGGATAATCTGACATAATACGTCCGAGTCGCACATGCAACATCATGGTATTATGCCAGGGTTACACGAATGCAACACCGTGAGCAAAGCCCAGTAGTTCACTACGCTAAACGTCTAAGTAGCAATTCTAGAACAATAAGTTCATAAACAGTAAATAATACTTGTGAACAGTAAACCATGCAATACATCATGCGTCTATACGGATCAGAGTAAACATGCGCAGAAAACAATATTTCATTTCAGAATCTCAAACGGTGCTACGTGTCGTTTCCTCAAAATAATTACTCATCCAGTTTCTCAAACTTAACTCATTTATCAATCCGTTTTCCCCAAAAATCGGTTTTCTCATTTCGGTGCCTCTCTCGGCATTCTTCTTCAAATTTCATATATCTCCCGTCACTCGAAAGTTATTGGTCCATTTAAGCCTCCTTTCAGCTGACGGTACCAATCTTTCCGCTCGAGGTTCCGGTTATCGTGCATCACCGAACTTAACAGCCTGTTTGCACGGTCCGTCTACCCCACGACTCACACGACACAGTCCCGGCCGCTTGCATCACCGAACTTAACAGCCTGTTTGCAAGGTCCGTTCACCGTGTGTTGTATACGCTTAGCCCAACATCCTAGTTCTCTCCGCGAACTGGAAGTGGCGCTTTCACTGCACTACCGCAATCAAAACCATTCCTCCAAATTCTCTCCGCGAATTTGAGGTGGCAAGCAAATCATCTCATCATATCTCATTTCATTTCATTTCCCAAAAATCTCATTTCATTTCGCATTTCAAAACTCATTTTCATTCTCATCTCTATTATCTCATTAACAGTTATTCAATTTCGCGTCTGGTGACATACGTATCGCGTACGTGCTCGGTGTCACATGCTCAAAATCATGCCCATGCAATATTCCATAATTTCTCTCTAAATTCACATTTCACCAAATAAACATTTCTCACATAAAATCATACATTAAAAATACACCAACTCTCTAAAATATATTGTTTCCTCTAGAAACTTTTCCACATAAAATCATACATTTTAAATGCACCAATTTCCTTCAAAATAATATTCCTTCCAAAAACCCTCTCACATAAAATCATACATTTTAAAACTCTCCAAAAATAATATCGCCAATTTTCTCAAATTAATCCTTATCAAAAATCTCATTTCTTCCTTGTCCTCTTTCAAAACTATTTTATTTCTTTCCACAAGAAATAAAACTAATCAACTTGCTCTTTCTAAAAATAGTTTAAACAAAACTCTTTTCTAAAAATTTCTTGCCAAAAATCCATCACCACAATTTATGAACTTTCTAAAAATATTTAAATCTCTCCAAAAATATACTCTTTATATTTTTCTAGAAACTCTCTTCTAACAACCTCAAATAAAACATCTTTTTCATATCTAGTAAAAATCACAATTTTCTTTCTAGAAAATTTGATCAAATAAACTCACAAATATTTTGGTAAAACCTTTCTAGAAATCAATGATGAAAAATTCGTCTCTTCATATTTTTTTAAACAAAACCCATACTTTCTTGCCAAAAATAAACAATAGCAACTCTTTCTAATAAGAACAAATTCATCATAAAAATAAGTTATTCCACTTATTAAATAAAAATACTTCAAACAACAACCAATGAGTTAATCAACCAAGATTAACTAATTTTCCCAAGGAATATTAACAAAATAATACTAGAACCTTGTCTAGTGAAAAACAAAATACAACTTCTAATTAACTTCTAATCACTTCTAATCACTTTCTAATCACCTTCTAATTACTTCTAATCTTATTAATTCACTTCTAATTTCATGAAGAACTATTCTAATTAGAACCTCATAAACATATTTTGTTAACCTTCCAACAAGAAATTCGCTTTCTAATTTACTAAGAAACATGCTTAGCAATTTAACACATGCATAAATTAACTTAATCAAACTCTAAAATCATGCTTAGAAAATTTATAAGAACAACTTAATAGGACTAGAATTAACTAATTAGAAGAGTAGTTTAGTAAACTACCTTAATTTCCGGGTGTAAACCGGAAGCCGATTAGCAAACCGTTGGTGTAAAAATCCCTTAATCTACCTAGCTTACCGACTAATTAACTTAGTAAGTAGCTAATTAGAACTAAAATAAGGTGGCTAAAAGGTGGTTAAAGTGGTTGGTTGGTTGGGAATATAGAGACATACAAATAAGGAAAGCATAAAGCGATCCAAAAGAACAAAGGGTGTCCTATTTATAGCCAAAATGGGACCTCTCTCTTCCTCTAAAAATTTCGGTACTCCCTCCCTCTATGTTGGCCGAAAGTTTCCATGTGGGGTGGAGTAATTGTGATGTTAACTTGCACATGGGAAGTACACAAGTGGCACACTAGGTTCTTAGACTAGGTCCTAGGCTAGGAATCTAGGTTATTACTCTTGCTAGATGAACCAAAATGGGCACATACAAGGTTCCAACGTGGGCATCCATAGTGGGGGAAAAATATGCTCCTCGTTGTGTAGGTTTTTGCATGGTCACCTTTGTTACGGGGTGTTTTTAGGAGCTAATATGAACAATTGGCATGTGAAACCATTAAATGGCTAAGGGGGTAGCCCTAACTAGCTATAAGTAGGGGGAATATTCCCTCCTTAAATTAAGGAAGTGTGTCTCTAGGTTACTTGGAAGCCAAGGTCAAGATAAGTAGGTCTAGGTGGTGTAGCATGTGCTCAAATGCATGTATTGTGTGTGTATGTATAGGTTATTCCTAAAATAGCAAGGCTTGTTCTAACTAGTTTTGGGTACAAAATATAGGCTTGGGAATCCTCTCTCAATCATTCACTTGCTTGCACAAGTGAACTATGCATTAACTCATGCATGTGCATTGCACTAATTCATGCACACACACACTATTCTCTCTCTCTCTCTCTCTCTCTCTACCGAGCTCTCTCTCTCTCTCTCTCTCTCGGCATCTCTCTCTCTCTCTCTCTCCCCGTGGCTCTCTCTCTCTCTCTAACTCTCTCTCTAACTTGGTCAAAATACCAAGTTCCAAGGTGAGGGGACTATACAATGACGTACCGAAATTGGTTGAGTGAAGTAAAGGAGGTAGTTGGGTAGGTTTCGGGTATTAAACACGGTTCCCGGGTGCTACGGTAGTGTAACGGATGTGTTACTCGGTCTCGTACGCGCATATACATGGCTAGGATTCTATTTATTTGAATTAAAAGAATTAAATAATATTTAAATAGAAAAATATTCCGATAAACCGAAAATTAAAAGTAAATAATTAAATTATTAGCGAAATTTTTATTTAAGAAAATCCGGGTCGTTACACCCTCCCCCTCTCTCTGTTTGGAACTTGTAGAAAAGAAAAAAAAAAAAAAAAAAAATTCCTTACCTTGTTTGGTTCTTTAAAACTGAAGGGAAAACTTCAAATTGTCAATTCAACTTTCCTCCAATTTCTCCTCAACTTTTCCTCTCATTTTCTTCTTAATTCTTTTCCCTTCCAAACACAGCCTTAAAATTCCAAACATGACTGGCTATGGGTTGAATCTTGAGACCTTTGGGCTCAGCCCTGGATTCATTCACAGCCCAAAAGCCCACTACGACATGTTAGACTCCCTGTTACTGTTGCGTCGTCGTCAACCTTCGAATCTCATGAATCCTTACAACTTAAAAAACCCCAACTTACATCAGTTAAAAATCTCAACTTCATCCACCAGATTCGGTACCAACTCCCAAATCTCAACTCCCAAATCTATTCCTCTGCGTACACTATAAGCTTTTCAAAATCAAGCTTCACTTTTCTATACCAAATTTCTTGTGCTGAATTGATGGGAATTGGTTTGTGATTTTGTAAGGAGATGAAGTACTTGTTCGACCGATTTTTTGGACCGGGAATCGGATTTTGGTTACGCGGATAAGGATTTGGTTTCCGCAGGCTAATAAAGGTGGATTTTACGGATCCAAATACGACCCAACGATTTTTTTCGTGGAATGGATAGGAATGGATTTCTCAGTGTCATCTTCTTGTTGTTGATTGTTTCCGATTGCTCCTGTGCTTACCCTCACTGGAATCTCCGGAAACTAGTCGGTGTGGCGCCAAAGGAGAATTCTAGTGTAACAAATGTCTCTCTCTCTCTCTCTCTGTCTCTCTCTCTCTCTCTCGTATGTGTATATGTGACATGTGTGTCTGTGTATTGTGTATGGGAATCTTTTGTTAGTCGTTAATCCCATGGTTCACCTAAGCCACCCAGTTTGGCTAGTAATCTAAGGTCACTCAGGCATTTTGATTTTAGGTTGGATATCTAACATGGTATCAGTATTAGGTCTTGGAAGTCTATATAGCAACTTGGTTTCAGGTTGGAAATATAAAAAACTAGATCTTGGATGGCCGCACCCCACATGCTATCGGGCTGCACACGAGGTGAGTGTTAGAAATTGTTCCATTGCTCAGTTAAGCCACCCATGCTGTTTAATATGATGAGAGGTCACTCCACATATAACCAATTGGTTTTAGGTTGGAAATCTAACATGGTATCAGAACTAGGTCATGGATGGCAGCACCAAACGTGCTATTGGGCCGCACACGAGGTTGCTATCAGGCTGCAAATTAGGTGTGTTGGGAATTATTCAACATTCTCTCTTAAGCCCCCCAAGCTCAATATAATTGAGAGGTCACTCCACCTATTGCCAATTGGTTTTAGGTTGGAACCCTATAAGGAATCTGACATCTTTTATGCGTGTGATTCTCTCTCTCTCTCTCTCTCTCTGATTATGTGAATGCTTGTGTTCTATTGTGGATGTTATAGTACTGAGACATGAGGTTGTTTCTTAGGGTGGTCCGCCTTTGCCTAGTCCTGTTCCAAATAAGGAATCAATAGCAATTCCAGTTGATGGTGGTGAGTCTGGGAGGAAAAAGCCTAATGATCCAAAGTCATCGAATGATTCCCAGAAAGTAAATCCGAAAGGTTTGGAGAGTGATGGTTCAGAAACTGGTGGTAAGTCTGGAGAAAAAACACCCAAGGATCCCAAGTCATCAAATGATTCGATGAAATTTAATCCAAAAGGCTCGAAGAGTGGTCAAGAAGAAAATGACGGTAACGTGACTTGCAAGGGATCCACCAATAGTTGCAGTATCCAGGAGACTTTGACTGGATGCATTCAACCTCCTGAGACTGGTAACTTCATTGCTCTGCTGTTGCTGTTTCTGTATGTTCTTTTGTTTTCGTAATGCTTTTGAAGAATGATATTCTGCTTTTGGGTGAAACACCAGAGCTAAAAGTCAAAATTCGTATCTCTGTTTGTCTGTGAATACCCCACGAAACAAACACACGCAATTGAAAACATTGAAGCAAATTTTACTCTGGATCAGCGCTTGCCAAGTTGGGAGAAAAATAATGGGGGGAAAATGAGCACTTCTCACCAATGGTATATGGTAGAGTTTTCTTACAGCCAATGACATGTATCCTTACTCATGGCTTTGAAGCTCCTTGTCGGTTGTTGTGAACCACTCCTAGTGCTTGAATCGGCCAGATTTGTATAGTTGAATTGCAATCTTTTCAGTGGAATCTACCAAGATCAATTTCCAGTATTTTTTATCGCCTCTAAGGCTTCCAGGAAGTAGATACTATGATGCACACTCTCCAAAGGAAATTCCTAGGTACATTTCATCAAATCTTTCAAGAGAATGGAGTAAAAGCTTCTAAAAACCCTCTGGTGTACTTTTTTGAGCGGTGAAGACATGCTGTTTTGCACCTTCTAAACCTGATTCTGAACCCAAAAACACCTGAAACTGTATCTGAAAGCTTGTGAGCAATAAAACTATATTTAATAGCAATAAACTGTCGGGGGGGGGGGGGGGGGGGGGGGGGGGGGTGTTTGGTTGAATAGGACACCAATTTAAAAAATTGAACCAAACAAGAGATATCAATCACCCAAACTCCATTTTAATTACCACAATCCACTATGCTCAATATAATGCATAATTAAATACAAGAGACAAGACATGAGAGAGACGTGGAAACTTTAGGTCTAATACCCTAAGCATAAAACCACGGCCTTATCCTACAATTTTATATCACAAACCAAAAGGATTACAAGAGTTATGAATTTAGGAATTACCCACAAGCTTCAAGCGACACCTAAATCCAACCCTTGATGTAGTACCTAGTACTTCCTCTTTGATTCTGTGAACTACTCAAGCAACCTCATCTTGATCTCCGAAACAAATCGGCACCGGACCCATCCGGCTCATGTAGGAGCAAATGCAACAAAATGTGATATGAAAAACATGATTTTTGATGAAGGTTTTTTGAAGGAAAAGAATCAATCTAGAGCATATACATGGTAAACAAAGTATATCACTAGATTGACATGTAAAAATGATCAAACCAAGTTTAGATCATCATTTTTGCATCAAGAACACAACAGGTATGCAGAAAACCTTTTTCTCTCTGTATGTTCTTATGATGCAAGAAGGTCCAGCTGCTAAAAGAGAGAAAACAATACTTTTATAGTGCCAAGGACTGAATCCTAGAGTGAACCAATGAGAAAACGCCACATACAGGTGATAAACGCGTTGCACTAGTAATCGTGCCAATAATCTAGCTACAAGCGCTAACCGGCGCCGCAGAGTTTAAACAGACGAGCAATGCGCTTGCAGAAAGATGAGCACAATACTCTGAATCTCTTTAGAAAGTGCTACATGCCTTAGAAATTTTTTGATGCTCACTCTATAAGACTTGAAATGAAATCATGCATCATAAGAAGATTAAACTCCTAATCTAAATGAAGACATGATAATGCAAACTTAAACATTCTACCTTTCATGATCCGAATTCAAGCCGAGGCATGTGCAAGGACAGATCCTCAATAGCTTCAACCAAATGGTGGATTGTCTAGACATAAAACAAAAAGAACAACTTCCCAAACCCAAAAGGACTAATTACATGATCAAAAGGTTCATCGAATCCCGGAAATTGCCAATAATATTTGCAAGCATGAGTAGGATTCAGCCTTACAATGGACATATAACTTGCATACTGAATACAACTCAGAAATGGTTTTTTGGTATTACCATGGAAATGTGTTTGTTGATTGCCTAACCTAGTAAACTACACTTGGGAGCCTAGAGGACTCAATATGTCCGTGCTTTAGACTTGCGCTAAGCACCTTTACTGGCGTCGTCGATATTTTATCCCCTTTGCATACCAATCAATTATGATACCTTGTTAGCACTTCTTTGTATGTGTGAAGTTGAACACAAATGGTGACGTAATTGTATTGTGCAAACTGACTACAATCCTAGCAAATCATTTGCTCAGTTTAGCCAGTTTTTGTCTTGTTTCAGTTCTGCATGAGAGAAAGAAAGGGGAACCCAACCCTCGCTCTGTTTAGTCATGCAATATAGGTGGCGTGAGGGCACTTCTCCTTTCTAGGGCTTGGAACCATCTTAGTATAAGTGAAGTCCCTAATTTGGTCGGAGAAGAGAGTTGTGAAATTGGACGTTTTTTGGGATAATATCAAATAGTTAAATATCAGGCTTATGTTTTTCCTCATTTAGACGATGGTCTTTGATGAGGTAGTTTCATTAATGTCAGCGTTCTAAAAATCGATCAAGTCACCCGACTAGTTGGCCCCAAGTTGCTAGTCGGAGGTCCTCCGACTTGATTGAAACCCGACTAGTCGGGCAAAAGTTGGCAATTAGTTGGCCAAGTTGGCGATTAGTCGGCCAAAATTCACTAGTCGGCAGCCGACCGACCTGGGACTGACTAGCGTATTTTAGAACCTTGATTAATGTTAGTCTTTTCCTTCTTTTTTGAGAATCAAGTTAATGTTAGTTTATCATTTTGGATTTCCTTGATGTAATTCAGGAAGAAAGGCAGTAATGGTTTTGGATTGCCTTGCTGTAATACAAGAAGGAAGATTAATCGCAAGTAATGAATTGCTTAGAATTTTAATTTTTCTTTGAGTCGGATATGGCAATTTAGAAATTCACTATTTCTAAATGATTTGAAGGTCTTTTCTTTATTTATTTATTTTATTTTTATTATGAAACTGTAGGAGAATACAAGTAGGATTACATCAAACTGGAATCAAAGTCCAACCCAACAAAACTAATTGTCCCATTAATGGGACAAATAACCCAACATCAAACTGGAATCAAAGTCCAACTCAACAAAACTAATTGCCCATTAATGGGACAAATTACAACAAACTGGAAACAAAGTCCACAATCACTGTAAGCCCAACCCAACTAATAGCCCAACTAAGGGGAGAAATAACCCAACTAATCCAACTAATACAAGGGAAATGACACCCATACGTAGGTGGGGCGATCTGAACTCCCGACCACCTAATGAGATGCGAGAATCCTGACCAACTGAGCTCGCCCCAGTTGGTTGATTTGAAGGTTGTGAAGCTATAATGTGTGGAGATTAGTAAATTAGTAGGTGCTATAATGCTTTCTGAGTTATCTTTCTCATCCATGTACTGTTGATGATCTCTAGAGGCTGGTGTTTTAGTTGTCGCATATTTCTCCTTGGCATTACTTTCCATTATAAAAAAATTACTAAGGATTTGATTGTTTGGGGATTTTTGCTTGTAATGCATCATTTTCAAAGCTGACATGTCGGAGTTTCTTTTGGGGGGCTATGATATTTATAACCTAATAAAAATTGAAGGGATTCTAGAAGCTTAATGCACCTTTTTTGCTGGATTTGGCATGGGAAACAGGGAGGAAAAGGAACTATGAAGTATCAAGGATTTGGTAGTTCTATTAATAAGTTCTCTTGCTTTGTTTCATGTATTCTTATCATCATCTTACGTTAGTTCTTCAATGTTATCTAAAGTAAAAGTTTCTTTCTGTGAGAAGGGGACACGAAGGAGAACTGTTCTTTTTTTTTTTTTCACTTTTCTTTTCTCTCCCTGTTCACCTACCAATTCCATGTCCAAACAACACATAAATTGGCTGGTTAAAATAGAACTTCATGCTTTAACCATAACCTCAACAGAAAATAAATTGGCAGGTTAAAAACAGCACTTTATGGTATAGCAAAAGTATCCTTCCCCACAACCCACGCGTGTATTGTTGAGTGCTCTGAGGCTCCTTTTGGAACTTGAAATTGGGAAGGGAAAATGGAAGAGGACTGGAAAGTGAAGTGGAAAATTCTTGTCCGTAATATCAATCTAAAGATTTTGGTAGTTTTCCACGTTTTCCATAGTAATAAAACAAAGATCAGTGATGTTATCTACATTTTCTTTTCCTTCTCTTTCGCCAAAGTCATAAACCAACCAAAGTATTAGTCCAAACTCTTGCCTACTCGCCAAAAGGGGATATAGGCCCTTCACCTTCTCTTGTATTGTGGCAGGGTCCAAAGATCTGGTGCTTCTAATCCAAAATGAAGGAGAGAGCGCCGTGAAAGTGAATATTACTATCTCAACATCTCTGAGAAAGGTCATAAATAATCATGAGATACCCAAGCACAAGGCTAAAGAGGTATGGATTTTTTTTTTTTTTTTTTTTTGTTGCTGATTCACATTTCCATTTTGTATTCTTCTAGATTTAGTGTTATTCTTATAAATTTTATGGTGCCCAAGAGCCGAGGGTAAGTGAAATTCGGCTGTAGCCCCAGCGGAAAATTTGTGAAATGAAGTGCAACGTATTGGAAAGACAGTCTGCTGGACAACTTTCATATGGAATATAGAATTCACAAAAGCTGATAATTTTTGTGCCCCCCTTTGAAACATTATGGACTTATAAAAGTGTTGCCTGTGCTTCGCGGATTTTACGAGAAACAATGGCCAACACTCAGAATATGGAGAGATTTAGATCATGTTTGGTTGGCTGAAGTCAATATAGAATAGGACTGCGCCAGATAGTCTATTCTTTACGTTAAGGATATGTATTGTATCAGATATTCAGATGCATTATATATGTATGGCCTGGCTATAACTTCCAGCTGACATATAAACTGAAAGAATATGTACCATCTAAAACAGGTTGTCCCCAAGCGATTAATGAACTGAGATTATGTGGCATGCCATTGCCAATTCTGAGAACTATGTAGCAATCCATGGCCTTATAGCGCATTATGTGGTGATCACATTACTTATTTGTGAACTCCTTTCACTAGTCTCTCTAAACAGGAATGGGGAATAAGTATTGTTGATTACTAGACTATTCTGAATCGTCTTTCCTTGTTGGAATAGTGTATCCAATAATTATCTATGCATCATAAAAAGATGTACATCAAAGGGGAGGAAAACATTTAGTTCTTCTCAAGTTTGGAAAACTAGTAGATAGATTTAATTATCTTTGCTTCTAATCTGCACTTCAGAAGTGCAATGTGCAACTAGTGATAGGAAAACTGTGGATCGTTTTCCAAGTCGCAGTTCTGCTGTTATTTTTTAACCATTTTTGTTGGTTACATTTAATTTTAGCAGTGGTTAGTCTTTTTCCCTAATACTACTTTATTGTTGCTTTTTTGGATACTTGCTGGAGCTGATCCTTTGAGAACTCGTGTGTTGCCTTCATTTTAGCGATATTTTTGTGTTGCAGATCAATGTCTCTGAGACAATTGGCGGAAGCACCCCCAGCGAAATACTATTGAAAGCTGGAAATGGGGAATGCAAGCTTCGGTTGGGTGCTCATCCATCTGAAGGAGACTTTTTACAACGGCTCCCTTCGTATTATAAGCAATTGACCCCCATCTATGGTGCATACCTAGTATTTCTAGTACTACTAATTATTGGGGGAACTTGGGCTTGCTGCAAGTTTAGGAAGAGGAAAAGGCTCGACGGAGTTCCATATCAGGAACTCGAAATGGGGTTGCCGGAATCTGCTTCCGCTGATAATTTGGAGGCTGCAGAAGGGTGGGATGAGGGATGGGATGATGATTGGGATGAGGATAAGGCAGTGAAGTCACCAGGGGGACGTCACATTGGCAGCATCTCATCAAGTGGCCTTACTGCAAGATCTGCTAACAGAGATGGGTGGGATAACAGTTGGGACGATTAGAGTCATAGTATTGTGAAAAGGAAACGAGTCATGGCATTATGAAAAGGAAACGACCAGGATGACAGGAGGATATGAAGATAAAAAGCCAAGATACAGAGATATAGGCGAAGTCGCAAAATTTTAATGTAAATTTGTAGACCCTCTTTGGTTAACTTTGAAAATTACTTACTCTGTACGAAGTGATTGTAATTGAAACATTTTGTCATGGTTTATTTCTTTTGACATTTGGAATTTTGTGTTATAATATTGAACAGTTTTGGCGGCCAAGCGTGAAGTCTCCAGAAAAAGGAGACTCGGTAGGTGGAAAGTGTGGTTTTCCACCCTGAAACAGAAGAAACAGCTTTGTAAATACCATTGTTATGAGTTGTATTAGGTGCTCTAATTTAACATTTTCCAGCTTATTTAAGCTATTTTGTAATATAAATTGGTACGAATATACCTTTATGAACTCTAGTCTAGTAAAAAAAACCAAGACCTAACCTATCAGTTGTCGAAGTTCAAGGGAAAGTGCTTTCTCAGATATATATTACATACTCTTCATTTTATGTCCAAAGTAAGATATGACCAGGTGAGCTCACTTTTGACAGTACAAAATCGTGAAGAGACTTGATAAAATCTTAGATTTCATTTGTCCTTTTTTTTTTTTTTTTTTTCTCTGGGTGTATTGCTTTGAACCCATGAACCCAATCACAGTTGATATTGAGACCTCTAGTTTTGTCCAATTGGTTTCAATAAATCCCCAGTGCGAGAGCAAAATGTCCAAATGCCTAATCTGCATTTTCAAGATAATTCAGGCACAAGTAAAAGCTATAAAGGTTCTGCTGACTCTGTTATTATTACTAATATAACGAGAAAGCAAAAAAAAATATAACTAACACGACAAATGAAATACTAGTCTCTCTCTGTCGGGGAAAAAAAAAGGACAAATGAAATACTAGGAAAAACAAGAAAAGATACCTAAAAATCATCGGTCCAGATGGCTCCAAGGAAAATTCCCTCTATGGGATGCTTATTGTGCACTAGTTGGGATCATGTACACACAAATGTCAGCAAGAAGCATACGCATTATCCCCAAGCAATAAACGGAGAGAAATGCATTGCATTAACCAAAGGGATATTGGCAGAATCTCAGCTTCATGCATATGCATAGGGACTGGAATTATTAGGGACCTCTGCTTGATTATCCAACGGCATGTATTGCGCCATGATAGCACGAATCTCAGAGTCCATGTATCTCTGCCAAGAATTGAATACCAAGAATGATGAATATAGGTGAATACATGTCAATGCTCATTGATCTAGTTACTAAAAGGACGGGTTCAAATTCAAGCAACAAGCCAGAAATCCTTATCAGAGTTTTCATTGAGATAACCAATAAAACTCCTTCAGGTATGCTATTTCCCTTTCTACTAGTCGTTCGTTGTCATCCCAAACCACTTCTTTTGTTATTGAAATGAACAAGTAATCAGGAATAGAGCATATTTGGTAAAGTTACTTAAATCCAGACTGGAAATTGGCAATTTCTAGTGTGGTGTAGTGAGGAGCTGGTGTAATTGTACACTAGCCACACATGTTGCAGATGGAGAAATTCACTAGTCTTGGTATTTCCAGAGACTTTTAAACCTAGTTACATATACGGGACTCCATTGTACTCGGATCATTCTTCACCGTAGTGGACCAACCGCAGTGACTGGGACATAGTCCTACTTCGATGCACCACATAAATTTTGTGGTGCTTCTGTGATTATTCTTGATTTGTTCTTCATCCTTCTGCATTCTTATTCTAAAAAATCCTAGCAAGGGTTCCGCATCTTCCTAAGATTTAGGACATATCACACGACACATCATACAGATCGACATGCCAACTACAACTGACATGAAGCATAATCAAAGCTTTGTATACAACAAAGCAAAAAATGCATACCCGGATTCTGTATTTGTAAACTGCATATCCACCGACTCCAGCAGCAGTCAAACCAAGAATAATAACCCAAATAAAACCCCAGCCGACTTCTGTGTTGGCATCATTACCTGCATCTTCCCAATACGACTACTTAGCACAAAAATAAGCAAGGATGACAAGTTGACTTGAAGGGTGCTTCACATCCATCAGGTTGTTATATAAAGCCATGTTTGATTGATTGGACTAATGGTGAAGGATATACCAGTGGGACAAGTGAACCTACTCACAACCAATAAGGAGGTTTATAATATTATATGCTCTAGGTATGTTGTATCACGTGGTTTGTGGCCTCAATCAGACATACAAATTGGGACAACTAATAAGATTTAAATTTGACATGGTCAGCTATACAATGACAGTACAACACAATCATTATAGACTACTAATGGGAAATAGCAAGAGAGATGCCCATACGCACTTATGCAAGTGTCATGTTCTCGCATATACAACAAATTACTGCTACCACATCTGCAGTCATAACTGCCCCAGGTATTCTTGCATTTGCACTGTGAGCATTGGCAGGCCAATTTTTCTTTGCATTCGTCAATATCTGGAAGACAAGGAGACTGGTAAGATAAGAGAAAAGGACTAAAATGTGGAGTGTCATCAAACTCTAAACCTAGGAACCTTACTTTCTACTAAAGGTAACCGCTGAGGCTTAACAATCCAGAGGATCCCAGATAGTTTAATGACCTCTATCCTATATCAGATGGAAACAAAGCCAATGATCTCGATATTAAAAGTCTAAACTTAATTTTTCAAGCAAGCTGATCTAATTGATCCTGTGAGGTAGGGATACTTCTAGAGGGGAGTCCGGAGTTGTATCCATATCAGATACCTTGACTCTCTCTCGGATGTGTACCCAATACTTCATTAATGTATCCCCTATTTTATGTTATTTTTCTTTAATTTTAAGAAATATTGCAGTCTTCTGAGATACTCTAGTTCACGTATTTGAACTCTCCTGAAATCAAGACTCTGGATATTGTTGCACGTAATTAGAGTATGACGGTTGGGGTAGATTAAAGAGTACATATGCTTGTTGTACAAAAGAGAGATGAAAGTGATATCCAACTCTTTTGAATTTATCATATTGTCATATGTCCCATGTCCCGCGACTTGCTATTGGCTCTTAAACTAATATTGCCTGTTTGCCTCCATGCCGTGATGTTGTTGGTCCCTTTTCAGACTTCAAAATTATTAAAGGGGAAAATATGTCGTGTACTTAAAATTGAATTGAAAGGCTCTGATTATTGCCCCTTTATCCCAAATTTTTAAAGCATATTCAAATCTTTGGAAGGGATAATTTTGAACAACTACAAAAGTTGTTGCTTTAATTTTTCAAAGTGTATTTTGGGACGCCTACTGCCTAATTTTTCACCATTTCTCAAATTATGTCTTATTGGATTAAAAAAATGTAATCTTAAACTTGTCCTCTCTATACTCGTATCCTACTTCTTTAGCTTTTTTCTTCAACGGCCTATTGGTAATCCCATATCAGAATCCACACCAAGAACACCAAGAAAATTTTGAGTACCAATTTTGACGGCTTGGCAAGCACAACACTCCTAGTAAAAACCAGTAACCTCTGTCACGTTTCACGACATTAATCACTAAAATCAAGAAAAAGTGATACAGTACCTTCACAAGTATTCACTCCATCACCCCGGAATCCAGGTGGACACTTGCAACCTTTTGAATGATCATCCTGGAATTCATCAAGCAGCACTCTAGGGTCAGTGGGCACTTTAAAAAAAATCGAAGGTATCCATAATTCGTATCAACTCCAGAGACAACATATCTGCTAGTTCCGGGTGGGAAGAGGAAACCACTTACAATGCAAGCTGAATAGGACCTGCCATCCTGTGTCTTCTTCCAACAACCTCCATTATTCACTCCGCACCGCAAAGGGCCTGACGCTGTTAAAACAAAGGTGCCGAAATAAGATGTTTTTTGGGTAAATTCCGAAATAAGATGTTAGTATTGGAAAGAGCAACAGTACATATCTGTATATAGAATCTGACGCATTTTTTGTGGCTTTAGTTATTTATGCTTGTGGTTAAGTTATGATAAAGGTATGTAGCATAGAAAATAAGAGATTCATTTTTTAGTTGGTTGCACACTTTGTGGGGTGATTTTTTTTTTAATGTATTTTGTGCCTTTTTTGACGGACTTTTTGAACTGTTAGTTACCTATGGTTTTGACTAGTTAAGAACAGTTGTGTATGGGCACGCACACAAAATGCTATGAATTATTGTGGTTACTCATGAAAGTGTTTGGCAGTACAGCGGTAGTTATGGTGGGTAGCTAGTCACGGAAAATGTTGGTTCATTTGTACCATAGGCGTCCCTACCCACTGAAATGTTCATATAACTTCAACAGTTGGTACCTGGTTCAAATTATATAAGATCTAACACATTGGTACCATGCAGAGCATGAAATGAATACTGCTTTGGGATAGGGATCTGATCCATATGTTCTGGAACCAAATACTTTCCGACTATTTTATTTTCTACGTTTTTTACATGAAAAATAGATGACGTATTCCCCATAGCCCCACATAATATTTGGATCTTTTTTGCCGAGTTTTTGTTTCCTAAAATTTGAAGGTTAATAGTTTGTCCCCTAGATATACTCCCCACCAAAGCAAATGAAACATAGGACTTGCAAAAACAAAGAAATTTAAGAGACAAATTGAAATGAGGGATCATGATTACAGCTATTTAGCTCGACAACTTCCACAATAAACCTTCTCTAGTCTTTTTCCAAAGAGCAAACCCCCTTCTCCCAAAGTTACGGGGCTATTTTGCCGAGTTCCTTAGAGAGAGTTGTCTCGTGCCCCTACGTATTCTCTACCTACCCACCTGTGTCGGTTTCGGGTACAAGTACCCTTATGTTGAAGGTCGTTTGAGTTTTTCCTTGGAGTAGTATAATTTATCGGGCTCCCCCCAAGAAGGCTTCAGAGAATCCCAACAAGGCTTTGGAGAGTTAGGCGGTTTTTCAACCCTAACATTCCTTTGGTAGGAATACAATTCAAGATTCAAAATTTCACTGAACTTTTTTTCTTCCAAGAAGAAGATTAAAAAAAATGAATTCCTGGTGGAGTATCCTGTCGGACGTCAAGAAATGGTGAAATTGTCTTCTAGTTATCTAATGCACAAAGAAGTACCCACAAACCAACGTTGTCCATACTCCTCAAGTACATATGTATGGGTATTAGGTCCCTTAACACACAAGCCTATACCTCCACTTTGATAAAGGGGTCAGTTTACCTACTTTTAATTAGAACATTGTAAAACTACGGCCACAATTTCATCAAGAACGATCCGCATATTGAAATTTGTCTTAAGCGATTTGTCTTAAGAATAATAGAAAAATTACCCGCATGTTGAATTCACATACCTTCACAATGTGTATAACCATCGCCAAAAAAGTTCACACCCTGCACAATGGGGCATTCACACACTCTCCCTCGAAAAGTATCCTGCAAGAAACTACTAAAAATAAGAGAAAACTCGGAAGAGACTCGAACTAAATCCACTTAAAAATCCAAAGGAAAAAAAAAATCGCAGTAAATTAAAGAGACATAAGGTTACATACCCGGCATGCAGTGATGTTAGCAGCCTTATCCTGCCAGCATCCACCGTTGTTTTGTAGACACTCATTGGTTTCTATATCTGCAAGGAAATACAAGAGAAGTCGGCTAGCCATCAAAACACAAGCATAGTCCGTAGTAAATGCTATTTAGAAAACTAGAACCAATGCTGCAACAGAATGACTATTATCACATCTAAGAATGGAAATGAAATTTTAGATGTTACTCCAAATTTTCACTGTTTGAATTTGCTCCACTAATGCAAATACTGTAGAATAAGCATTAAAAAAACCCATAATGACGAGAGTAGCAAGTTAGAACTTAAATTCTATGCAGTAACTGTAAAATAACCCAATTCATCTAATGTGTCAAACAATTGAAAGTGGAAATATTTTATGAAGGATTTGACATAAGTAGATTATAAACACTAGTTAGAAGTAAAGACCTGCACTTAAACAAATGGCGGGCTCCGTGGTCTCCTTGAATCCTGAGCAGATGGCTTTCAAAACTGCACTCTTGTCCAGCTTGCCTAAAACAAGGAAGAAATACACTCCAGGAACACATTCTTGAATCTAGATAGCAATTGAAATTACGAAGTACAGTTTCTGAGAACCTCTATATTGTCGGTTGTTTACAACAAGAGTTGGTAATATAGTCACATCTCCACGTGAGCCTCTGCCAATCTGAAATTCCAAGAAAATGCAATATTGCCACCAGCATTATGAACAAGGATAATACTCGGCTCAAGGATCAGAATTTCGTTTCCGTATATTGGTTTGGCCAGCTAGAAAATTGACATATTTCATAAAATGTCAAATCCATTTGAAAAGTAGGGAATCGTCATTGTTATTTTTTCTAATAATAGGTACTTAAAAACTCAATGTTTCCATATGGTACAAAGCATTTTGCCGCGTTCCAGATGATTTCGATGGAAACATATGAATTGCTAATTCCACTAATGTTTCATTCCGGTTGCCTAGGAAAGAGAAATGTTTAAGCTGTTTCCTAGGAAATCCAACGCGATCTTATTCCTTGGCTCAAATACAAACTAGAAGGATCAAATCTGTTAGCATTAATACCTGTGCTTCCTGCTCAGTCTTGAGGACCAGGTTGTCTACATCTGCATCAGGATCTCCTATACATTGGTCTATCTGCTTGACATCAATTCCTTCACAGGTTGTCACCATAAACAAGTAAACATTTTGTCAGAACATAGAACTCAACAAATAGCTGGAACCAAGGGAAGGCAAACGGCTTATCCATGAAATCCACTTTTCAATCAAAATCCAGCCAAATGGAATAAAAAAGATGTCACAGAGAGATAGAGAGAGGGGGAGAGAGAGAGTGGGATAATAGATACACATATGGAGACATTTGGGCTTGCATGTATTGGCAAAGAACAGATGACAGAAGCATCAAGCAATAGCCTAAAGAGCAAATCCAAGTTAGTCACAGAGATAGTCACAACGACACCAACACCATAAAATGCCACAGTTGATTACACGAGAGCTCAAGAGGATTGCAAAATGATAATGTACAAATAGAATGCATCTTCCAAAATTGGTAATCTGTTGCATATGATCGACTAATACAAGATATGCAATAGGATTTACAAATAGTATAGTGATGCAAGCCGAAGCCTACAAGGTTTAGGATAGTCCCGGGATGCCACTTGACCGGGGGTAGCGGATGTCACTCGACGCTACTAATCGCGGATGTTACTTGACGCGACCAAGCCACACGCTTGATTATAGGAGGAATCACTCACTCGCGTCTTGCACAATATTTCATAAACTCAAACTCTCTTACTTTCATTTCATTATATCAATTATTTATAGGCATTACAAAGATGACTCTTCAAGACTACTGATAAAGTCTACACAATTTCCAACTAGACCTTTCAAATACCAAGACAACCCTTCAACTACATGCATGAACAATAATAAATGCAAATCTAGAAACAATGTGTATAAATGAAACAAACAACTTAATTACCCAAAAAAAAATAAAACAAACTTCATGCATATGTGTGTAAAATTAAGGACTCTAGAATACTTTGACCAGAATTAATGACACTTCGACTAGAAACCAAGGAGACACTTCGACCTAATTAAGATAACTCTTCGTTTCTAGATTAGCATTATTATGCTCCTGTAGGGGTGTAAGCGAACCGAGCCGTTCACGAGCTTGGCTCGGTTCGGCTCGCTAAGAGCTCGTTCAAGCTCGGTTCGTCAAATAAACGAACGAGCTCGAGCCTAAATTTTTAGCTCGAAACATAAACGAGTTAAGCCTGAGCCACACAATGCTCGGCTCGACTTGGCTCACGAGCCGCTACATATAATATACATATACATATTTATATGTATTATATATGTATAATACAAATATTTTTGCACTGCCATGTGTATCAGCTGTGTGGGGACAGCTCTACATCACGTGGGAGAAGGGGTCAGTCCACCTCTTGGCTTTATAGAGAGGAAACCTTCCTCTTGGAACAAGTTTGGTCGATGTGGGACAACTTCACTCCTAGAGGATCAAGTGAAATGCATTTCTACTGCCTTTCTTTTGTCCCACATCGCCTGTTGAGAGAGCTCAAAGCCAATGAATGGCTATAAATTGAAGAACCCAGCAAGTGGTGTGCACTCTGCCACGTCTAGGCCTTCTCTTGTCACCGGAAACTGAGCCTGGCGCGCCGAGCTCGAGCTTGTTCGGAAATGGGCGAGCCGAGCTCGAGCCTAGTAAAAATATTGCGAGCCGAGCCCGAGCAGCGTGAAGCTCGGCTCGATTACACCCCTATGCTCTTGCATCATATAGTTAAGGTTTTGTCCATTCACAGTGGGAATTACCTGTATATGTGGCTTTTACCTCGTTTGACCTAAGGGCCACTTTCTTTGCCTCAATTCGGAGAGCCGATTGGATTATAACTCCAAGGGGACCACATATCGACATACCGTTAGTTTAGTTGAAAGTTGAAACTTGTGCGGCCACAATTAAATATCCTTTCACTACTAGTCAGTAAACAAGCGGGCCCTAAGTATTAGCGCACTTGCATACATTATGACAAACTGGAACGTTAAGAAATTGTAATTGACAACATACCGAGTGATTCAATGATTCGATCCGCACACTCTTTGGTGTACATCTTCTCTTTCATGGGGCACCGGATTGAAAAGTCAGTCACATAGTCCCACCAAGCCCACGGTTTTCCACTCTCATTAGCCACCTTAAAAACACAAGCTTGCCTTAAATTTTGCACGACGACATCTTTGCCATCATACCCTCGAGTAAAATCCTGCTCCGGATCCGGAGCACAGTACCTTCCATGGTTAATGCACTGAGACTTGCACTGTTTGCTTAATATAAACGCCTCAGGACAATACCACGTTATGTATCGCGGTGTAAACTGAGTGTATCCTTTCTTTTCGAGAATCTGAGCCGCACCTTTGAAGCTCTTGACAAACTCAATCTGACTATCGCATTTGGGCCCACACTCATCGTTGCTATTGGTCCAGAACTCGTACTCGACCCGGTCATCGGGATGCGGTAGAGACTCTCTCCAATCAAGGTTTATGTTGACCATCTCGCCATTAGATAAAGCTTTCTTGATGTTATTTCCCAAGGATTTGCTTATGAGTGCTGCAGGAATGCTTATTTTTTGGAGATAATCTGCACTTGCTTCCTCTTCTTCTGGTGTGTCCATGGTGATCAAAGGCTCAACTCTGTCATCCGCGACTAGAATGGCGGCTGCTCCTGCATTCTGTGCATACCATGTCTTCAAGGTGAAGTAACATTCTGCAAAAATAACAACCTATAAGTATGATATTTGATTGGCATATGATTGCAGTACATGTGCATTTAACAAGAACGGTTTGCCCGTTTGGTTCGAGTTACTTATATTTGCTTGTTTTTTGAGAACCTTTTCATCTTTAGTGAACTCTTTTCATGTTTTCAGCAAGACTTTTTAGTTTACAGATATCATGACGAGAGGAATTAGAGAAGTACTAAATGTTGGGCCATATTTGGGGAAAAAAAAAAAAAGAGGACAGACTAATAAGCAAAAACAGTCCATGTAATTTGCTCACTTGTGGCTTACAAGGGGTTTTCAATCTTTTTTATTTGATTTTCCAATGCCTCTTATTGAGAGAACTAAAACAAACTTTTACCAAAATATAAATAGATTTCACTATGGACGAAAAGTTGGACAAATATTCCAGAAAATTTAGAAAACAAGCAAATCCAACCAAACAGGCTAGTCATAACTACAACTACAAGGCTTTGAAAATAACAGCATCGCAACATTACAGTACTACATTTTTTAGAAGGATATCATAATCTTGTCTTAATTAATTACTCATTTACTCTCCAAGAAATCTAAGCCGATGGTTTGAAAGGAGGCTATTAAATAAACTCCTATTCATAACTCATAACAAATAAAGATTTCTAGACTAATCCCTTCCATTAACTCACATAGCCAAGACAATTTAAACTGAATATCACACTCATTGTGGTCCCAAATATGTATAATAAACAAACCCATTACTAAACATGACAAGTTATCAGAAGCCACAACCGAAATTTCTTTGCTTTCTTTTAATGGATGAGTTCATGATTTCACAAGACGCAAAATGAGGTCCACCACGGTACCATTTAATAAAGCCACACAATTCGTTATGTCAAGCTCGAGGTTTAAATCATCCACTAAAAAGATCATAAAAATTAGAAAACTCAAGTTCATCGGACATCGGTAAAGGGTTGGTCACTCAGAGCAAAATAGTCGATCAAATTCTGACCGTTTATTACTCAAAGGACAACTATCGTTCATTCAAAGCAAATAGATACTGATGTCTGATACACGTGAATGCCTACAAAATGAGCAGTTTGGATTGTCAGCACATGGTGGGTCTCATTTGATGAGAGCATCACATTCACATGAGAGAATTGGATTCTAATCTAAGACATATTTATTGTTTAACAAAAACAGGTACAAATTTAACTAAAAAATGCCTATCAAAAAAAGAAAAAAGAAAAAAAATTAACACAAAAAAACAATACCTCCTCGATCGGCAAGAAGAAAGATGGGGAGGCCACCAGGCTTTGATTTGAAAGAATGATCAAAGCTCTTACATCCCTTTTGATTTGATTTTGGGTAAATCACAGTCCCAACCATGGTCCCACCGTATTGAGGAACCCCGAAATTCCCAATTGCACATTCGTAAACACCTCTCAACGAACCCGGCGACGTCACCTTCAAACTGTTCTTCTCCACCACAAACCTACCCACACAAGATTCATACAGAATAAACCAGATGAAAACACAAATTCCCAGCTTTTCCCTCATATTTTCTCGCACTTTCCTTCCAACCAAACTGACCCCTAGATTAGAAGATAAATTCAACTGCTTTTTTCTTTTTTCCGAGGACAACCCAGAATAAAAAAACGGAGATTTTAAGGAATGCGATCCAAATCTCACATATTAGATTGATTTAATTCGAACCCAGATCATAATATCGACAATCAGTGCCAAAAAAATGCCAAAAACTTCTTCCTGAGTGATTTTCCTGGGTTTTCAGCAAAATGTGAGGGGCAATAAGAGTTGGGTTTGGAAGATAAGAATCTGAAAAAGGAGATATATAACTCGTGTTCTTTTGGCTATGGAATTGGCAGGCAGTTGCATCAGGATACCATGGAGCTGAATGCAGAGTACACAGTAACGAACTTCGTTGGTTCGTTGGTGTACACGTGTGATGGAAAAGGCACACGTGGAGAAGGTTTTTTTATGTTGTCTCATGCAGTTTTGTTTTTGTTTTTTGTGGGCTTTGGTTTGGGACCCTGCTAGGGGTACCGAAGCTTTAGTCCAGAAAATGTACCGAGCCTATTAGGGGACCCACTTTTGGGTCCCACACGAGTGATCCGAACCGTTCATTATTCTTAAAACAATTTTCCGAGGGCCCCCACAAAATTTCAGCTCAATCGGACGGTGGGAAGTGCCCGAACCAAAGTCCCACCATTTCAATCAAAAAATTTTGGAAAATTGTTTTAAGAATAATGAACGGTTCGGATCACTCGTGTGGGACCCAAAAGTGGGTCCCCGTGTGCCCTCTGTACATTTTCGGTGCATTATGGTCGGTACCATTATCTTTATCTTTTGGTTTGGAACATTTTGTGAAAATTTTCAAAAAATACCCTTCAACTTTTATTCAAATGTCTCATTAACACTTGAAGTTGTAAAAAGATTTGCTAGGTTGAGAACAACAATGCTAGCCGTACCGACGGCGCCGGGACCCCATTATGGGTCCCAAACGGTTGATCTGAGCCGTCCATTTACTCCAGAATCGAATTCCGAGGGGGTCTACGCTGGAATCACCTCAATTGGACGCTCCTAAGTGCTCGATCCAAAATCACCCATTTCGTTCAAAAAAATTGGAACGAAATGGGGTGATTTTGGATCGAGCACTTAGGAGCGTCCGATTGAGGTGATTCTCGCGTAGACCCCCTCGGAATTCAATTCTGGAGTGAATGGACGGATCGGATCGAGCGTTTGGGATCCACAACGGGGTCCCCGGCACAGTCGGTACGCCATCGGTACCATGGGTGTCGGTACCTCTCGATTTACCGTTTGACTAGACCCCTCCATCAACCTCCGTCAAATACTCTGATGTGTCATTTTCCGGGGGGAAAAAATGTTTGACTTGTGGTGCCACTAATTGACTCCCATGTTGACATATTATTCGATTTCAAGAAAATCCCAAATAATGAAATTGCAGATCCATGCATTTTATGCGATTGCAATTGGTAGAGATTTGTTGTGATATTGACAGAAAGCGGGGCGGAGCCAAGGGGTCAAGCGGGGTCACTTGATCTCATTGAGGTGTCAAATTTTAATAGAATAGATATAATATTTTTTAGGGAGCTAATTTTGGGGCTATCTTTTTTTATGCAAGAACTCCAAAATTTAATGAAGTTACAAAACTATCATTTTCAAAATATAAAAGTTACTAGAGGCACTACACTCCCAAATTATCTCATCATTTACTTGAGGCACTCCTAACGGAAATATGAACCAAAACCTCTCTCCGTTGGCAGCGGATCCTCTGTCTGAAGCTGCCTGTCTGACACCTCTGTCCTACGCCCTTAGTGCTGCCATGTCGCCCATATTTCCCCTTCATTAAACCCACCAACTCTGTTAATGGCATTGTTAACTCAAGGCAATTGTTACTTCTTCTTTTTTTTGGTTTTACAATATCCTTTGGATAAAAAAAATAAAGTATTTCTACGTATAATTTTTTATTTTTGTTTGCACCAAATTAAAATTCTAGTAGAGATCTTTCTTTTGATGCGCAAAAATTTAAAAAATTATATACGAAAGTATTTTACATTATTTGTTTATTGAGTTGGCTTTGTACTATCATTCGGATAAAAAAATAAAGTAAATCGCATAATTTTTTATTTTCTTTTGCACCAAAATAAACTACCAAAGAGATTTTTAATTCGATTCAAAAAAATTTAAAAAAATTTATACGAAAGTATTTTACATCGTTGGCTTGTTGGGTTTAAATTATTTCGTACAAAAATTTTCAATTTTTTAGCAATGAAAAAAAATAAAAAAATTATGCGCGCAATTACTTTATTTTTTGATCCAAAAGATATTGCAAAGCCAACTCAGCAAGCCAACAATGTAAAATACTTTCATATACATTTTTTCAAATTTTTTCGCACCGAATTAAAGATCTCTTTTAGTAGTTTAATTTGGTGCAAAAGAAAATAAATTTTTTTGGGCGAAAGTACTTTATTTTTTATCCGAAAGATATTGCAAAGTTGCTCAACAAGCCAACAATGTAAAATACGGCCCAGATCTATCCACCCCCCCCCCCCCCCCCCCCCCCCCCTTCTCTCTCTCTCTCTCTCTCTCTCTTTCCTCTTTTTCTCTCCTTTCTCTCTCTTAATCCAGGCTGTCCAAAAAATGTTTTGGACGGCTGAGATGTTCGCTCGGGCACCACGTAGGATGGTGCCCGCTCGGCACTGAAAGACTCCTCGTTAACAGAGGAGGACAAGGAGAGAGTAAATTTTTTTTAGAGTGCCTGAAGTAAATTATAGAACTTGCAAAAGGATAGTTTTGGAAAACCACCGTAGCTTGGAGCCCCTCCATCAATTTTTGGAGTGCGAATATCAATTCCTTTTTTAGACTTTTGTATTTTTGCCCCTTTATGTATGGTTTTTTTTGCCCAACTACTTGCCCTCCTCCTTACCACTAACCACACCAAATAATTTTTCCTTGTAACTCTCTAATTCTCTTCAACACTACTTGCCCTCCTTACCACACTCAATCGCGTCGAGTTGTTGTATACTGTCTTAGATATGCAACTCAAAGAGCTGAAATAATCGCTTTAATGAGGTAAACACCAAGTTGCTTCTTTGTGTTGCATGTCTAAGTCCATCCAACTCAAGTTTTGACAACCAAAAGTTGAACCAACTTGGCCGAATTGTTTAAGAAGTGTATTTCAAAGGTGTATAAATAAAATTATTCAAAACCTATGTACTTGGATTAGTCCGAAGTGTGTTATGGGCTCTATGGGCAGTTACTGATTTTGTAAATAGAATTATTCCATAAACCGGATCGGATTCGGATTCTGATTGAATATTCGGTTTTCGGATTTGGATTTAGTGAGTTCGGGTTCAGATTCGGATTGGATTTGAGTTACTTCGGATCAAATTCGGTCCATGGACAGACCAAGGGCAGTATATGCTTACGTACATTTATATCTTTTCGTTTCCCCCTTCTATCGGGTCAGGTGTTTTATGTTTCTGGCAGCTGATATAGTCAAATCCCATTTTTCACTGAGTACCCTCCTAAATTTTAGTTGATTAAGCCAGGTACAATTTATCAGTTGTGATTAGGTTTATTAGAACTAATGCAAATTGTAACCAATCCCACGAATGAAGGGCAATTTTGTCTCCATTTCCAGTTTAGAGTTGGGGTTCGACTTTCTTAGGTTGTATTTTTCCATGGAACCGTTCTATATGTACCGGCCAAAAGGTTCCGACCACGCACCGATGGTGCCGGGGACCCCCTTGTGGATCCCACACGGTCGATCCGAGCCGTCCATTCATCCCAGAATCAAATTCCGAGAGGGTCCACACGGAAATCACCTCAATCGGACGTTCCTAAGTGCTCGATCCAAAATCACCCCATTTCCCTCGGATCGACCATGTGGGACTCACAAGGGGGGTCCCCCGGCACCGGTCGTTACTGGTCTGTACCAAGGGGTCTGTACCCCTGAATTTTCCGTTTTCCATGCGGAAAAACTATGTCTATGTGCATAGACTTTGCACTAGTATGAGCTGTTTATTGATTTAAAATTATTTTTGTAAGTGAACTTATAAAAAATCAGCTCAATTTCTTCATTCAGTATTTGAGTCGTAGATATTTTCGGGTGTCCAATTTTATCATTCACAGTATACTCTTCCCTGAAGAGGTTATCGCATCCATCCTTACCATCCCTTATCATGGAGGCTCTGATTCACTTGTTTGAGAGTCAAATCCAAATGTTTGGTTGAACCAAACCAGAATCTCTTCAAAAAAAAATTGCTTATCTCATGCGTACCCTCCAGGCAAGTCTGGGAAAACTCACTTGTATCATTGGTTGTTTATTTGGGGTCTGTGGGGAAGGTCAGCGTTTGCTTAAATTTTGACGGTCCAATTCCGCAATGAATCGTGGCACGGATCCTCGAGCGACAATTGTCAGAGTCACACTGACATACTTGCGACACTTCAGTCGTACGGGATTCTCGCGAGACAGGGAATATAGCTCGTGCTACCCCTGGGAAGCCAATAGAAACATGTACCCAATGGTAAGGCTTAACCATGGGCTTTCTAAAGAAAAGGAAAGCCCAGAAATGTAAGCGATATATATTGGCACAGCTTGGGCGATAACGCGAGAGGCCAACCAACTAATACAAAGTTGGGGCTGGATGGGTGATCGTGTTCGATGGGGAAGTGTTGCACTAGTTATTTGAGACTGCATTGTGTTTTTTCTTTGACTTGTTTTGACTCTTTTAATAATAAATCTATGAAAAGGAGTCAAGGACTGCTTGATTATAGTTCAATTAAGGAAAGTCATTTTAGTGGCACTCTCCAAATTGATTGTGCCACTCCCCAAATTGATTTTGGCACCCTTCAAATTGGCCTAAGATCAATTTGGGGAGTGCCAAAATCAATTTTCTTCAATTAAATGCCCATAGGGTCGGTTCTGCTCACACAACTTCTGACACAAAAAATGTAAACCATCCATTTTGGAGCCACACACAAATGATCGGAGCCGTTCAATTTGTATAGAACATATTTTTAAGAATTCTTGTAAATAAGCAACTTATTCAGATACCAGTAAGGGCTTGATCGGTAGTTGTCCATAAATTTGACATGATAAAAACTCAATAAAATGATCAAGCCCTTACTAATATCCGAATTAGGTGATTTTTTACGGATACTCCTAAAAACATGTTTTTTAAACAAACTAAAAACATGTTTTTTAAACAAATTGAACGGCTACAATTATTTTTGGGACAAATGTTATGTGAGCCAAATCGCCCCTGCGTTTGTGTGAATTGGTTCTGATCTAGATGGATTGGTTTAAGATTGTAAATTTACGATAGGTAAGAGGATTATTCCAAGATTAGAAATTCACAATAGGTAAAAAATAATGTCTGTTTTTTCTACATAAAATAATGAATCATTGAATTTTTCACAAGTTTTTTGTCACCGCTAATTTAAAATTCTAGAATGCCCTTTGTTACCTTGCTCATTTTTGAAGAGTAACCATTTATTCTCTTCGGATTACATCCAACTTGTTAAACATACTTTTAAAGAATAAACTCATTGAGGCTTACAAACTGTATAATTTAAATCACCGAATAGACTTATGATGGATCTCATTTTGCGCCACGTAAAAGATCATTACACGAGAGAATCTCGATTCTGATATTAGAGCTAACAAATTTGGATCTACATATCCTTGAGATAAGAATAGAAGTTTTTCATGGGTAAGAAATATTTTGATGTTTTCATCACTTGACATTCCATTTTTGGTTAGTGTAAGAAAATGGCACACTGACCTTTACATGGAGCTTTTTATATATATATGTACTACTGTTTTTCTTTACTGGCCACTCCCTGACATAAACATGAGGGTGAAATCCTGGCTATACACACCTGCTTATTCATCCATTTCAACACCAAACAACACAAATATCTTCCTCTTTTCGCAAGTTAAAACCCTCAAATACCAACCAAACTCTCACGAACCCTCCCGAAAAGCCTTTTCATTCTTTTCTCCCCCTCGGCTTGACCATCTAATAAATCAGTATCAACCATATCTCACTCCTCGGGTTAGCGTTAACCGTATCTTCCCCTTGTAGCCTATAACAGATCAATCCAATGTTAGCTCTTGAATTTTTGTTTTCGTGTAGCGCCGCCCTTCAGCTTGTGTGCTAGTCATCTGTACTGAAGATCCTTTAACAAGAGAAAAAAAGAAAAACACAAATCATGAAAATGTTCCAGCTAAAAGGGATTACTGAGAACTTGCAAAAAATGATGGGAGAAGCAGACACAGCTATTACAAGGTACTTCCTACAAAGTAATAACATGATTCACTTCGATAAACCTGTGCTTAAAGAGGAGGAGAAAACGTGAAGCAAATTGGTTTAGACTCATGCGAGTTTAACAGTTTCTCAATCTACTGTTTTCTTATCCATTAGCAATACATCTAGCTTAACCCATCATATTATGTTCATAATGTACAAGAAACAAGCACAGTCCTTGCTAGATTATTAGCAAAAGACCGCTGCCCAAAAGCCATGACGCAATTAAGAGTTACTTTTCTGCAATCACGTAGGAGAGAGGGGAAGAGAGAACATCCTTGCTAACGATATTGTAATTAATGTATGTACCACAAATAAAACAGCACAGGACTAAAAATGCAAATGAAGTTGAACTTACCAGTAAATTTTTACAGTGTGGCCAAACTCTGGGGAGATGCCAAAATGAGTCAGTCGACATGACAAAAGTAAAAAAAGACGTTAACTGGAACCTTGATATGGCCTCGATCCAAAATTATTAGGTCGTTTTCTCAGTATCTCGGCTTCTCTAGATATCTGGATATCTGAAGGCCAAAAAGTTTGGTGTATGACTTTAAAAATAAAGCGAGGGAGCAGCGCTAAGACTATTATAAGCAAGATCGAGATCCAATATGCAGGCGACTTCGCCAGATGGTAGATTGTCCTGCCAAAGACAGAAAACAGAATACCTGAGCTCCTCCATGAACTGTGTCAAAACAGAAATTATGCAATACACATAAGAATCACAACACTAACCCATAATTAGGGAAGACTGGTATAGAATCCAATATCACCATACAGGCGTATGTTATGATTATTGATCCCCAAACAGCAGAATGAGTAAGCAGCAACCACCGGTGGATGTCCATTGCCAAGTGCATGTTAACTAAGATGACAACTGCAATCGTCCACAAGCTTCCCATGCTCCATATGTCGATAGAGCTCCCCCCAAACGTTAATAGAGGTACATAGAAGAGAACAAGACTTTGCCAGAGTGTGTCGATCATTGTGATCCAGAAGAGGTACATGTTGTAGCTCTCGTGTCTATGGCCCGCTCCATATAGTTTTGGAAACTGGAGTAGTGTCTTATCACTCAGGTCCTTGTCCAGAATACCAACGACAATAGTTGGTACTGAGGTATAGATAACAGAATAGAATACACTACTCCAATCTGTTAATGCAGAAGTTGTAGAGAAATCCGTACACAATATGTACCTGGACAACAAAGCAAACAAGATTAACTTCAGATGAAAATGATTTATGAATCGTAGCAGCACAGATAATTCAACAAAGTGTGAAGGAATGTTGGTGTGGAAAATGAAGGAATTGGATGATATCAATGATAGGAAGAAGGTTAGAATCTTCTTTATGAAAGTACATTAATATTAGGATCTTTAAGCGATTTAGTTTTTCTACTTTTTCATTTGCTATGTTTAATTAGGTATTTGAGTTTCTGACCTTATTACAGGATTTCCTAGTTTGGATGATGTCTATATAAGAGGCTTGGAAGTTGGAAGTAATTGTTCTAGGTAGACTATGAATTGAGAATTGAGAATTGAGTTTGGGTCCTTTGGGATGGCTTGTGTTAGCAATTATATATCTTCCTTTACATTATTAGCGTTTCTTTTCTTCTTTATTCTTCTTCTGATGGAAATAGATCTTTTCTTCAGATCTACATCTCGGTTTTGGACCAATTGGTTAGTAGGACGGGTTTGTACATAGTCGTCCAGCGTCAAACACCATTACCATTTAAGCTATAATACTAGTTGGGGACTTAAATATGGTATGCAACAAATCAGAAGTATTCAAAATTAACCACAACCATCTGATTTGGGATTCCACAAAAATAAACCATCGATGGCATTCTCTCCCGCCTTCCCTCCCTCCCTCACATATACTCTTCCTTCATCTACGCTCCCTCGGCTCTGACTTTACCACATGCACAAGTACAAGAATCTTTGACCCACTGAATTCTTTTTCTTGTGCCGCGGGATACATCACTGTGGAATGGTGGGTGAAAGGGTTACCAGCTGATTATCAGCATGGATTATCAGGTGGCACTAGCCACACATCCCTTAGGTTTATAGGAGCATAAACTGAAGACCCACCCAATGTTGACTTGACTTGAGTGCCTGAATTTATTGATAAAAGAAGCAACTTCCAGAAAACGATAACATGCACAACAAGGATCAAATAATGCGTTTCGGCCGTCCAAAATACTAGGCTCCAAACCAAAATAGCTGTGTCCATAAAGGGCCAACTGGCCAAGCCTAAATAAGAGTTATGAAAGCTTCATCCACATAGCTCAGCTCACAAACCAATTCAGGCCAGGTGTAAGCTCAGTTCAATTTAGCTTGTGAACAAGGTTTGATATGGCACCTTTTTTACATCAGTAGGTCTGATGTGTTTTTACTTGGTCAGATGAGCCTAACTGCATATCATCACAAAGTATGAAGGTACAACATAACATCACGAAAAACTAAGTTAAGAGGAGTCCAACAAGTACACTGCAAAAATTAACTTTCAAAATATTAGACTTCCACAGGCTTTGTTTTCACATTTTTTATGAGTAAACCTGCATGCCAAGTGTTGTCTAAGTTAACTTTGCAACTTAAACAGAGGATTGAAGTTATTTATAGAAGGCTACGAGTCATAGTCAACTTTGATTCAGCTATTTTTAATGTTGATTAAGAATATAACTGCTCTGCTCAGAGATAATTGTGCAATAGAATTGACCAAGACTCGAATCTCTTAAATTCTTGAGACAAAGTAGCCGAGCCTCCCAGCTCACAAACTTGCTGAATAACAGCTGAGCTTGCGCAATTATTGTGTTGTGGGATTGGGTTCAGGCAATCTCAAATCCTTGAGTTAAGCACGCAAACTTGGAATCTCAAATCCTGGAGTTAACAACTGGTTTTGGACAAAACATTTCACCCAAGCTCAAATAGTTATACTCGGCTAAAATCATGCTGGACTCAATAGGCATTACCAGGTTGACAGGTTTGGTGCTCGTGCTTCAACCTAACTCAACGTCACTTCAAAATTTTGAAGACAAATAGCTGGATGATAGCCAACCCAGAGATACTGTACTTGAGAAATTGTCAGCCCTTCAATATACTCCTACTTGCTGGAACTCAAATTGGCTTTCTATCTTATGGCATATTGCACCTTGTCGACATCCCTAAACATTTATATACATGTAGTGTGACAAAGTCAGGATTTTAGAAGGGTGGGACCATTTGCATTTAAAATAGAAAACCAAACCTGAATCTCACTTTAAAATAGAAAACCAACTTTCAGCACGATTAATTCGCATATGGAATCACTTGTTGTGAAAATATTTCAAATTAAAAAATTAGTCATGAACGTAATTGGAGAAGCTAAGGAAACTTTAAAATGAACAAAGCATGAAAGCAATGTATTTCTGGAAAAGAAGATGTATAATGCTATCAGAGAGCAAGGTGTTTCAAAATCGAAAAGAAACTATACATACCAGAAGAGCATCAGCACAAAAACCGCATTGCGGTAGAAGTTGTAAAGAACCAGATAACCAACACGCTGATAATTCCAATGTCCATGCACTAAAAGCAATCGTTTCAGAAACCGAAATTGCCCCATAGCAAAATCTGATGCCATCACTGCTTGACGCCCTTCCTGACCACATATCCCAATGCCAACATCCGCCATTTGGATCATTGAAACATCATTAGCCCCTATCAAAAGTTCCCAAGTCAGACAAACAACACATAACAATTCTTTTGGAAAGATTGCTTTCTTAAAGATAAATATAAACCTTTGCTCAGATCGTGAAATACAGAAAGTAGACAGAAATTAATGTCCAGCTTGCTAGACCTAATCAAAACCCATACTGGAAAGGAGCAACCAGAATAATCAACTCACCATCACCAATTGCCAGTGTCATATCATCAGTACGGCTCTTAATTAGGTCAACAATTCCAGCCTTTTGCAAGGGTGCAACACGACAACAGAGCACCACCCGACAGGAAGTAGCAAGGTCAAACAGCTGTTGGACGTAAACAATGTTACCATGTAAGTTTTTCATAGTCTAGAAACATAAATATCCTAACGTCAATGCCAATTAGAAGAATTGCACTCAAGCCATGAGAATAATAAAAGATCGGACAAAATCACCAAAACATGTCAAACCAAAGGTTATAAGAAGAAAGGGAAAAGACTCATGCCTCAGATTCCAGATCTTTCTCCAAGATGTACACGAGACTATTCCCATCAATGATGAGTGCCAATGGCATACTCAAAGTACCTTCTTCCTTTCCAGCATGCACCTTTGGTATAGTTGACAACTTTGTGTCATCAGGAATCTCAACATAATCAATTTCTGCAGTTTTTTTCCATTTTAAATTCCAATTCCTGCAGTTTGAAGATTTAATACCATACTTGGCCATTGCATCCGATAATAGAATTCTGCATTCCTCCTCTGAAGTGCCATTTATGATAATCTGCTGCATATCTGAGGTCAGGAGTTTGCACGAAAGACCAATTGAAATTGCAGTCTCTTGCTTATCTCCAGTTAGAACCCAGACCTTGATATCTGCTTGCCGGAGGGACTCAATGGCTTCTGGTACACCCTCTTGTAGCTTGTCCTCAATCCCAGTAGCCCCGAGTAGATTTAAGTCGCATTCAATTAGAGCTGCTGTTTGACGTAGTTTTATAGGTCGGTCAGTCAATGAAGTGCTTGCATCTTCATACATGCATTGCCACTCCTCGAGTTCTGCATTTGAAAGATCCCTAGCAGCAACTACAAGTGTGCGTAGACCTTCAGATGAATATTCCTTCAAATGAGTTTGTGTCGGATGCCTTATGTGGTCATTCCCAGTGGGGTCTTTCTTCAAAATGCTCAATATTGAAGTATCAGCACCTTTCACTAATACCTTTACAGCATTGTTAGGAAACCTAATAACAACCGACATTCTTTTGCGCACACTGTCGAACTCATGCAAACCCAACACGTCCAACCTTCATTGCAGAAAGAAATAAAAAAACAATTGATTGAGTAAAAATGGGAGGTGGCTGGAATCCTCAACCATAAAAAGAAACTGGATATAGAGAGCTTTCTACCTTAGTTTCTCACCATTGACATCAATGACAATATGTCCAGATGTTCGCTCAAAAAGGGTATATCCATAAGCAGAGGCTGCAGACACTAGTGCTTGCTCATCCGGAGATTCACCCTGATAATCAATAGCTTCAACATCTTCATCTGCTTCACTCTCTGTACAGCTTGAAGATTGACTTTGAGTAAGAATAGGGATCACAGTGTTACATGCAGCCAATGTAAGAAAAAACTCATGTGCTGCACTCCATTCATCCCCATCCAAGTCTTTATGCAGCAACGCCAAGAGTTCAGAATCAACACCAATTTCCGATTTGAGCTTCCATCTCCTCCTTCCAACAGGGGCTGCTGTTTGTTCTACTGCAAAAGTCATAAAAATTTCTCAAAAGATGCTTCCGAAAATCGTAATGTCTGGAATGAAAGATTCACCAGGATGTTCCAATATATCATAAAATTACCAACAGAATGACGTCTACCACTTTTGTCCCTACTTGGCCCCTACTTGCATGAAATAATCCAGTTCTACATTTACTGATCCAAAAACAAATCAAGTCTACCATCAACTCAGATTGTTAGTCGCACAAAGACAAGAAAAATAGTGCTGGCGGAAGGATGTTCCAAAACCACAAACTACAACGACGAATCATCAAGTTCCTATGGTAAATGAAACCACAGAACTTCAACAGAACAATAAGCATGAACTGAATGACTTCGATCGTATGGTCTATGGTTTTGCTGAATCTCTAACTTTTGTCTCAAAATGGAATGAGCATATGCCTAAGTTCATACACTTCTGTCACTCTTCAAAGTTAGCAAAGCACAATACAACATATTATACACAACTAAGCTCGAACATGTCTTATGTGTTGAGACAAAAAAAAAATCCTCCGATAATTGCTTTCCAACTGCCTCATGGCAATTGACATCTCTCCGTAAATCTTGTATTGCACCCAAATAGGCCATGTGACACTAAATGGACACTAGTCGTCCATCAGAACTCTAGCAAAGTGCAAACGACATCTAGCCCCTTCACCCTAGACCGCATTTCCAGGGAATCATGCCAAGGACCAAAGATGTGGTCATAATCTTCAGATAAAAATCACCTCCAAAGTGATACCCCAGCACTTTCACATCAAAGTGTAATACATGTATTATTCAAGGGCAAGGCCCTGTGCTTGCTGATGACATGGCTCTATATTATGGTGCCAACTCAGAGCTATTGGGAAGCATTGGTTTAGCGACCAAATGTTCCATTTAGCAATTTATTATTCGGTAGAGATGGGGTCAGGAATGGGGGTGTTTTCAGTCAGATTATGTAGATAGACAACCCTACATACCCGCAAGAAAGCACTCTCAACAGTCATCTGCAGGGCAACCCGCCACACCTACATCGGGACTGAATCTTAGGCCCACTATGTGCTCTAAGTGCTAAAGAGAAGGTTTAGCCATGGCTACGAAAACTTTGAACCAAAGCATTGAGCAAGGAAATCCAAGTACTTATGTACTTGCCTCTTGAACCAACCCGGGGGGGCAAAGGGTTGTTTAGTTTACCTAAAAATCACAAACCATTTTGGACTGGAGCTCGCATAAGTTAGGCTTATCAACCAAAACCCAGTCTTTGTGATACATCGAGCTCATACCTAGAGAATTGTCTATTAAGTTGAAAAGTGGCAAAGCTCATCCGTACATATTTTACAGTTGAAGTACATCCCCTTGATACTTAGTAAATTGCTTGTCCATCCAAACGTTCTCCAAAACATAAACCTCTTAAAATTCCCTCAACTCCTAGAGTATTCACCAAGATTTGCCCTATAGTTGTGAACCTTGTGATCAATGAAATAATCACCATCAAAGTTCAAATGAAATAAAAATTACTCTTCATTGTTGAAAAGTAAATTCAAGGTCTTCATACCTACAACAATCATTAATGCCAATTCAAATTTCAAATAGTTCTCCCAAAAACAATACCTGAAAATTAGCATTATAATCCGGCGTCCATGGAGATTGTTCAACTGTTCAGGATTTCACCCCGCCAGTCTTTCTATGAGCAAATAAGTCAAGTTTTTCTAGTTGAACTTGCAAACGTTCCTATATGTATAGTTAGAACTAATTGTTACCTGATCTTCCATTAACAAGTGCACTTAATAAAGGATCTAAAGGAGCTTCAGTTTATTACCATTGTTTATATCACCAATGTTGAGAGAGAGTCAAGATCGTTCCCTTTCAAACACATATGGCCCATTCAAATACATACGTATCCATATATATACATACAATGTGAGGTAAAATAATTTTGTAATCCAAATAAAAAGGAAAGACATGACCATAATATGAGACGATAGGCAAGCAGAAACCATAATGCATCAAATTTAAAGACCAAACCTCAAGAAATGATTCACAGCAGCAAAAAGATAAGCTAAATAATTAGTGTCGCAAACCCAAAAAGATAAGCTAAGTAAGCAAGTCCACTGGCATACCTCAAGAAATGATTCACAGCAGCGAAAAGATAAGCTAAATAATTAGTGTCGCAAACCCAAAAAGATAGGCTAAGTAAGCAAGTCCACTGGCATACCTTTGATGTTTGTGTCCTCTGCTGAATCAGCCATAAACATGGAGCTACCATAGCTTTTCCCATAGACACTCGCTCTTCGGAATTCCATCTTGTTCTCAGTAAGGGTGCCTGTCTTGTCCGAAAACACATAGCGAATCTGGCCCAAATCCTCATTTATATTCAACGATCTGCACTGAAAACGTGAGTTGCTGTTTGCGCAATACATGTACTTGTCTCCAATCATGAAGTATGATTGTCCCAACCGAACCAACTCCATTGTAATATAGAGAGATATTGGTATCATAATCTGAAACACTATCACCGAGCTCAGAAAGGAGAAAAAAGTCTCCATAGGAATCCCATAAAACTTGTAAGGCTTTCCAATTTTTCCATCTGCAAAATATGTTTTCCTGTAATAAGGCAGTGTATCAAGCTGGTCCTTGTGGCGCTTAAGCCACAGACCCATTCCTATGGCAACTACCAGGCACATTATGAAAAGAAAAACAGACAACCATAGGGTTTCCCTATTCATGTAAGTTTCGAGTCTGCTTCTTTTGGAAGGGGACATAGCGCTGTTCATCATTGCCTTTGTTTCCTGACCAGCATACACCACTACACCCACTACCCACTCTGTGTTCTTCAGCTGACAACCGCGCAAGATTATGTTGGATTGGCTGAGAGGAAATTTATGCCCCTCGAACTCCATGTTGGCTGTGAACTCGTATATATTCCTGTTAGGCTGCTCACATCTAATAACCCCTGAAATTGTACCTCCTTCACAAACCATTGAAATTGTTTCTTGCCTGGCATACCTAGTCTTCAAGTTTGACTCGCCATCTAAGTTCATGGTCTGGATATAAGCTATTCCATTGGGATCACTGGTCGCCAAAAGAACCACGTCACAAGGAATCGTTTCATCAGCACAAATTTTCACTACCTCACCAACCCGAATCTTTTTCCATTTTTTCCCTTGGAACTTTCCAAATTGAAGGACAAGAGCCTCCCGGTTATTCTCATTCCTATCTGATCTGTGCCTTCGCCAATCCTCATAACCATCTTTGATGGCCGTCACACACAGCACAAAAAGAAGAGGGAAAAGAGACACTGTTCTGCCGAAGACAGCAAGAGGGGGGAGCTGGTTGAGAGCAGCAATTGCTAAGAAATACAAGTAAGCAATCCTATGGAACTGAATGAAGAGGTTCTTGGGCAAGAAATTTAAGATTGTATACTTGCTAGTTCGGATCTCATTCCCAGTGAAATCATACTTATCATTAGTCTTCCTCGGGTCATCTATGTAAATCAACCTTGGATTCTCATCATGAGACAGATTATTGTCAAACTGCATGCTTTTGGGACGAATCCTCTGAGATTTACTAGATTTATCCTGGACCTTGAAGGAAGCCCTAGAACTATTGAATGATGTAGACCTTTGTTGAAGCTCCATTGAACCACCCCACGATACCAGGCGTTTCCTCTGCCGTGGGGGGCATTCGAATGGAAACTGCTGAAAAGAATGCGACTCGGCCGAATAGACTTTGGACGTTGAAGGAGAAAAAGAATCAAGGTTTATGTCAACAAAACTCGTATCATCAACAGAGATTATATCATCACAGTTATTCGGATCAAACAAGTTGTTTTGGGAATTTGAAGAAGAGAATGATGTCCTTGGGCAGAGACAATCCAGTGAGCTTATCCTGGATGGTGGATTGGGATGTGGCACAGACAAAGGATCAGATGATGGCAGCAACGGTTGGCCGGAAGTCATAAATAATTCTCCAAGAGACACACATTGGAGAAAGCAAGACTAAATCCGACCACCCTCCTGGTTCCTAAAAATAACTGTCCACGACAAAATTCAACCCAATTCTATACTCACAAACAATGCAAACTTCGGCTTCTCTCTTCCAAAAAATGACATCGCATCCAACCCATCTTCCCTCTGTCTTAACATTCAAATTATCCCGAATACGCAGTTACCCTAATCATGCTACTACACCATTATCTCAACAAAAAAGGACCCATCTTCGACACATCACAATGGACCAATAACAGATTTCAAAACCCAATTACCGATCAAAGCCTGTTCAAAATCCTCTTCACAGAACCTAGAAAACAGAAAAATCTCTCAAACCACTTTTGGCTATTGTATATTGCAGCTCTCTGGAGGAGAAAAGAGGAGGCTTTTGCACCAAATACGGATAAAAAATCGACTGCACTCGGCAAGAATGGTACACCTCAAGAAAAGCCAAAACTGAAATCAACAAAAAAAAAAACACAGGTATATCAGAAAAAGTGTCCCTTGAAAATCAGCTAAAGTCACAGAAATCAAATCAGAACAAACCAATGCACCGTATATCAAATTGCAAACAGATATAAAATCCACAAAATCACACGAAGTGATATGAAATGTATATTACTAATAAGTAAATAAATAAGCAAAAATAAAATTTAAAAAGAGAGAGGAAGCTGACCTGTCTTATCGTCTCGAAATGAGAGCCGTAATAGAAACAGACGGTCCTTCACTGCACTGAAAACGAAAT
The DNA here is from genome assembly GCA_963854785.1 of Vaccinium vitis-idaea. Classification (NCBI taxonomy): domain Eukaryota; kingdom Viridiplantae; phylum Streptophyta; class Magnoliopsida; order Ericales; family Ericaceae; genus Vaccinium; species Vaccinium vitis-idaea. Next base: position 24,554,283 of record OY978218.1, read on the forward strand.
CAAATGCAACAGTGCTTAGCAATGGCGCATCAGATCTGGCCGTACCGACGAGGATCTCTCGCTCTCTATTAATGAATCTGATTCAGCTTTTTCGCGTGATTCACACAGCTTGACAACGACAGATATCTCGATTTCTTCTATACCCCTGTACAATTACGTATGAGTATGGATTTTTGAAATGTTTGATGGGTATGGAAACAGGTGAGATCGATGCAGCAGAGGTGGAAGGCACAAAGAGCGAGGAGAGAGAGAGACAGGAGGAGAGAGAAAGTGGTGAGAGGGACTGATGGAGGAGCACGATTATTGGATTTTTCCTTGATTTGGGGACTCGTCTCTCTCCTCCTTCTCTCTCTTCTCTCTCTCTCTCCCACCGTTGGGATAGTATAATTTAGAAATGTCGCAAGAAATATGCAGGAAATGCTTAACAACACGCAAAGCGGATGTTACGAGTTATACGAAGAGTTTGTGGAATTGCTACTACTACTCCCTTTAACCAATTGAAAAGAAAATTGAAAAGAAAGTCGTGACTTGTGACTCACATTGCACCTCAAAAGTAGTTTCTACCAATTCCTACTCTTCTCTTCTGTTTCATAACTCGGCTATTCGGGTCCGTTTTCGCACATTTTTCGCTCGGTAAATTCAAGGGTACCAACTCCCTTTGTACCGATCACGCACAGATCGCACCGGAGACCCCTTTGTGGGTCCCAAACGGTCAATACGAACAGTTGATTCATCTCAAAATCGAATTCTGAATGAGCCAAAACGAGAATAGCTACCATCGGACGGCCCTATGTGCTCGATCGAAAATCATTCCATTTTTAGATGAATCAACGGTTCGGATTCACCGTTTGGGGCCCACGAAGGGGTCTCCGGTGCCGTCTGTGCGTGGTCGGTATCTAGGGATGGCAATGGGTAGGGTATGGATCGGGGGACCCTATTCTATACCCGATCTCCGATTGGAGGATTTTTCACCATCCCCGCCCCCATCCCCATTGGGGATATTAGATGAACAACCAAACCCACCTCCCGATGGAGATTGGGGTTTACCCGAACATACCCATATCCAAACAAAAAAATAAATAAATAAGTTTTTTTTTTTTGTCATTCGTCAATCCTAATCTATTACATGGGGGAGGGGGGAGTGAGACTCGATCCCGTGATGCAGTGTGGGGCATTCAAGAGCTCTACCGCATGAGCTAGCCACCACTTGCAAATAAATAAGTTAAGAATGAAATAAATTGATATTTATATTTAAAAAATATAATCTTAATTGATATTTTTGAATATTAAGTAGTCTAGGATATGTAGTAATTGATAAGATTTTCTAATTAAAAAGGTAATTGTTTACATATGTAACTATACTCAAGATTTATACGTATGTTCCTATTTATATGTACATATATTATATGGTATATGTAGTATGTATAACCGGGTACGGGGAGGGTATGGGGCGGGTGCGGGTATTTGGGGATGGGGATTAGAAAATCATACCCGCTCCATAACCGAGCGGGTTTTCTTGATATCCTACCATACCCGTTACTATTGGGGAAAATTCTGGGTTATCTCCGCCTCCATATGGGCGGGGGCGGGGCGGGTATCCATTGGATATGGGGAAGTTACCATCCCTATCGGTATCCGCCAGTTGGATTTGGGGGAGGTGTTGTGCACAGCCGTGCTGTGCACCCCTCGGCCGTTGGATCGAGTTTTGGATGGCTCGGATGCGTTCGGCAATTTTTTTAATTTTGATTTTTTTTACCGGTAAAAAATCAAAACACATCCGAACCGTCCAAAACTCGATCCAACGGCCGAGGGGTGCACAGCACCATGCACAGCATGGCTGTGCACATCATCTCCCCCGCTTCCCCGCCAGTCTGTACGTATAGAATGGTTGCTTCCCGCTCATGTATCTCAACTAATTCCTACTCGCTTTCTTACTTTTGTTTTTTCTCCAGTACTATGCCCCGAATGCCCCTGGTTTTGAAAATTAAAATATATAATAAGGCATATCATAAAATTTTCTTTTTCTAATTGAGATCCTAGCGTTCAAAATATTTTTAGATTGTCCTTATTAATTTCAAAACAATTATATTTACAAAAAAGTTTGGAAGATTTATCAAATGGGAATTTTTATAAAGATGATATACTTGTAAGATTGTCAAATGGGTATGATTTAGTTAAAATATGAAGGTTATTTTTTAATTAAATATGAGAATCAATGCAATCTTTGAAGATTATGTACATCTATGAATTGTTGTAATTTTCTGAACATGTGTAGTATAATTTTGTCCACTCAATCATTGTTGTGACCTGATCAAAATTTTCCATTCAGGAACAAGTACTAACACTCCCTCTTTTTTTAGTACGCACATCATACTGAAAAAAATCTGTACAAATTCCTGATTATTTTTTTTTTCTCTTGCAACTCCTACGCCACTAATTTGGGATTTGAGGTTCCCTTAGAGCATCCACAGCAGATGACTCAAAATCCCTCTCATCCCTATTTTACCGAGGGAAGCCCCAAAAATGGGGTGCAACAGATGACTCAAACTGGTGAACAAAATACAAATGTGAACAGTTGCTCCCCAAATCATCCCCCATTTGTTTAACCACTGTTCACTCCCAATTTATTTTTTAACCATTTTTTCCCTCACCCTCTCTCTCTCCACAGCAACAGGTGGACGCAGCAACAGATCGGCGTTGGGTTGTGACGGCGAGAGGTATGGGTTTCGTTGGGCGTTAGGTCGGCATTGGGTCGTGACGGCGAGAGGTATGGGTTTCGTTGGGCGTTGGGTCGGCGTTGAGTCGTGACAGCGAGATCTGGGGTGGGGTTCGCCGGAATCGATTGGGGTGGGGTTGGTTTATCTGGGTTTTGTTAGAGGTGTCAAACGTGCGTGTCGTGCCATTCAACTTCCGTGCCAACCGTGCTTTGTGCCGTGCCTATTTACTTCATCGTGCCAACCATGCTACGTGCCGTGCCGTGCCCATTTACTTAATCGGGTCGTGCCATGCCGTGCTTTTTTGAAGTCGTGCCGTGTCGTGCCGTGCCTGATTAGTCAATCGTGTCGTGTCGTGCCGTGCCGTTGACTTACTCGTGCCGTTCCTTTTTTTATCGTGCCGTGCCTTTTTGTCGTGCCGTGCCGTGCTGTGCTTTTTTGAAGTCGTTCTGTGTCGTGTCGTGCCCGATTAGTTAATCGTGTCGTGCCGTTGACTTACTCGTGCCGTGCCGTTCCTTTTTTTTATCATGTTGTGCCGTGCCTTTTTGTCGTGCCGTGCCGTGCCTTTAATCAAACATGGGTTTAAATCAAAAATGGGAAATCATGGTTCGGTTGGGCCTCATTAATCATTTAATCTATTTTTAGAACTCGTCTCGGTCCTAACTTTGCCACAAAAATCTTAGAAAAACTGATGGGTTTGTGTAGAATTTATCTAGTGAAGGAAAACGATGGAAAGCCAAATTAAAGTTTGATTGTTTACTTCATAGTCTTCTTATCTTTTCCATTCAGTGTCCACACCAATCCATGAACCATGGGTCCATGGCAGCTAAAAATTTGATGAGAGCATTTCACCTAAAGATTAGTTGCTTATATCCATGAAGGTGCAGTGCAAACAGCAAGAACTGAGCAAGAATAACAAAAGTTATTGGACAGGTTCTGGAAACAAGCATAAACCAAACAAAATAACCGTTAACCCCCACGGTGCTAAACTCTAGCAAGCGCCAATGCAAGTTGTGAAACAGACAACAACAAACCAAAAGTTAAGAGACAATGGACAATCTCAAACACAAGATTTTCCCAAAATTTTCCCATTTGCTCCCCAACAAACAACCAGGCAACTAAAGCATATGGAGAAAAATTAGCCAAACAAACGAACACGGTTCTTGAGATGGGAAGGAGGTGCTTTGGCAGTGTTATTATTTTGGGAGTTCTTCTCATCCAAACTTAACCGAGCAAATCGATAGCTTCCGGTACCATTTCCTGTAGAGTCTCTGGTGGGTGAGGTCCTCTTTCTACGAAGCTTGGGAGATTTAGATCTCGGTGTTGGTATCTGCATCTCAGTAGCAGAGAACATCAACATGGAGACCAAGACCGAAGCAATAAGCAATCGTAAGACTTTATGTCATCAATAATTTCTACCTTCCATGAAATTTGGACCGTGTTTCTTGGTTATATTTTACAAATGGGTTTACTAAGAAGTGTATCTAGATAGAAAAGGGACACAACACGACATGAACTCATTGTGGGACACATTGAATATTTAGAGATATTCATATTCCTATCCTAGGGGTATCTCAGCATTTCTTACATGAAATCTGTACACATTGAATATTTTGCAACTTACAGGTTTCCTCAAAGCACTTCCAAAGACATCTAGTGCCAAAAAAGTTAAATCAGAAAGCTAATGAGAGGTAACAAGAATCTTAGCACAAGGTTACCTTCTTCAACTCTGGCTTAGGAGGTGGAGGTTCCTGATTGAAACTTGGCATTGGAGTTGCTTTAAAAGTCAAACTCTTTCTCAGCATTTTAATCTCAGCTTCTTGACTTTCCTGTTTGAGAAGTACAGAGGTCAGGGAATGACGTGAAAGTGAGAATCAGCAATACAATTAAAGGGGAATATGGAAAATGCAAATTAAATGCTTGCCTGATCCATTCCTATTTTTGCAGTATGAACCGATCATCACAAACCTGGGGAATGAGTGCAAGGACACAAAAGCAAAAAGGCAAAACATATGCAGCTATAAGATTAGATGTAAAAAGTTGAAACATGGGCTCAGGCATTAAGAACAGACCCCTGGTGCTACTCTTGGCTGCAACAAGGTTGCCCCGCCAAGATACCAATGGCTCAGTTCAACATCATTGCGCAGAAAAACACTACCAAAATTTCATGACGATGAAATACCAACTATCCCAACCAAATTCAGTTTCAGAGTTTCAATAATGCACTACTAAACCATTTGGGCTCAGTGGAATCCTCATTGCCCAGAAACTACCAAAACCAGGAACAAAGATAGTAAAAATGCCCACAAACTAGTAAACCATAAACAAAGGCAGAAACTGCCCAGAAACACAACGATATCCATACCCATTGTAACCACCACTGCCTCAGTTCAGACATCAATGGCTATGCATTATACCTAGCCATATTTCTTGCAGCTACTATGCATTACCAGCAGCTACTATGCATTACCATTTGCTTACTATATATTTTTTTGCAGCAACTAACATGGATTACCTTATAACGACCAAAACTAGTAAACCTGCAACTGGTAAACCAGAAACAAAGGCAGTAATAAATGCCCAGAAACTACCAAAAAATTCATCAATACCCAGTTTTTTCATTACTGGCTCAGTTCACACAACAAACCTGCCCCAGTTCATTGAGCCAAGCAACAGAGTCAAGCAACCACAACTGTACCAATTGCCTACAAACACAAACTGCCCAGAAACAAATGCAGTAGCAGGTTATAGTAAACACTGTAACAATGGGCTCAGATTCAGAGTCAAGCAACCACAACTGTACTAATTGCCCACAAACACAAACAGCTACTACCCAGAAACAAATGCAGTAGCAGGTTATAGTAAACATTACAACAATGGGCTCAGAATCGTTAAGTAATTCAACATTTTTTGCTACTTTTGGCTGCAATTATATTGCCCCGCCAATATAACAACCTTTGCTACTATCAAATGTTTTGGACAGTTTCAAAGATTCACAAAATTTAGGTTCAGAGTTCCTAAAACTGGATAAACTGCCCAGAAACACATCACTGCCCAGTAATAACAGTTTCAGATATCACAAAATCTCAGGTTCAGAGTTCACAAAACTGGTTCAGAGTTCACAGATTAATAACAGCTTCAAAGATCACAAAATTCAGGTTCAGAGTTCACAAAACAAGGCTCAGATTAACTTCATTGCCAAACTGCAGAAATAAATAACAACAGCATCAAGGGATTTGAATGCCCAGTTTTTCCATTAGTGGCTCAGTAGTCATCATAGCCCAGAAACTAACAAATGCATAGTATAACATTGAAAATTTGACTCTAGAAGAGAGACAAGCTCACCTTGAAGGCTCACTGCTGCTTGCTTGAATTTATCTAACACTGATTCTTTCATTATTCACACACACACACACACACACACACACAGATCTTAGAGTTTAGGTTCAGAGTTGCAGTAGCAGGTTAGCACCAATAGGTGCACCAATAACAAGACACATCTAGCAGTAACACTCAAGCACATTGTACATGTTAACCAAGGAATGCCTCCTTCCATGGAGACAAGGATGAGGTACAAACAATTCTAGCTGGCAACAATCCAATATAAGGTCACAAAAGTAATCTATTTTAAGAACTCTAAGGAATGCCTCCTTCCTTAGGAGACTAATAACAAAGTACATGATTCCAAGGAATGCCTCCTTCCATTGGAGACACATCAACAACAATATATTTCTCAAAATAGATAGCACCTGCAGAGTACTGTACAACAAATAATGCACAGTACAAACTTGAGGAGAGATAAAGATAGCAAACCATGTAGTAGGTCACACTTTCCCATTGTTGACTCTTTAATGCCTCATGAATGCCCGACGGCATTGGTATAGGCACGAAAGACTATGCCAATTCAGTCAATAACACATAAATAGCTCAAAATTCACAAACAAAACTTAACAACAACCAACCTACCATTTGTATCATCATCATTGCCCAAATTCAAATACTATAGCACATAAATTGAGGGCTCAGAATTCACAAACATAAGTACATATCATTTTTGGCTCAGGTATGTTTCATCATAGCCAAAAACTGAAAGTCTGAAATGGATGCAACATTAAGTTCCCATTTAAGACCCTCATAAGTTACAAATCACAATTCATCTAATTTTTTAAGTTTTAACATCGTGATAAGCCCTAAGGGGTTGTGTCTGTGGCTTATTTATTTCAGACTTAGGTCCAAATATTTAACAAGTTCATTGCGTGAAGTTACAGTGCTACTTCCTAATCCTAAACTTGAACTAAGCAAAGACCAAGATGCATCATTACATTTAGAAGAAGAGGTCAAAGAGACAGCAGTAAGTGAAGTAATTGCACCAAACTTAGATTCATATCTAGCATACATGGCATTCAATGAATCAATCACAACATCAGAAGAAGGTAAAGTAGTAATACATAAATTCCTATCAATCTCTCTTAAGAGCACTGAAACACCCGCTACCTTAATCCTAAGGTCCATTACCGCAGCTAACATATATAGTTGTGGATTTTCCTCAAAATATTTTCTAAATTTTTCTTCCATATCCATACAAGCATTTACAAATTTTGGGTGTGACCTATGATATGAAAATTGAGACTGATATTGTAGAGATGATTAAGCACAATACAAGAAGTAGGATAACGAACAGCCGAACAAGCTAACGTAGCAATATAAAACACTTTCAAAAATTTCATGAACTCAAAACCAATTTTCCAATCAAATGGAGTTAAGGGATCACCACGATACCTTTGGTTACAAAAGCAGATATCACATCACTATATTTCCTACAAGACTTTAACATAAGATAGGTCGAATTCCAACGAGTCACAATATCAGAGTTCATATTTTTTGCTTTCACATTGTAACACACAATTTATCAAATTCTTGTTGCCTAGATGAGGAAGTACCAATAAAAAGAACAGCAGCTCTAATTTTTGTAATCTGTGGTGCTATATGTTTCAAACCATCTTGCACAACTAAGTTAATCACATGGCACACACATCGAACATGCAATAATTCACCAAAATAAGCAGGAGTCAAATTTCTTTTAAACAATGGAATTGAAGCAGTATTAGCACTTGCATTGTCAAAAGTAATGCTAAAAACTTTATCAACAATTTCATAATCCCTAAAAACACACATAATACTTTCAAAAATCTGATCAGCATCATGAGGAAACTCCACTAAACGGAAAGCAATAAATTTTTTTCGCAAAGTCCAAATAGAGTCAATATAATGAGCAGTCACACACATATAACCACGATTATTTATTTTAGACCACATATCAGAAGTAAAAGCTATCGCACAAAGTTCAGCAAGTTCACAAATCAATCCTTTTCTAACATCATTATATGCTTTCATTGTATCACTACGGGTTGTATTTCTAGAAACTTTAGCAAATTCAGGATTCACACAATTTTTGCATAAAATATTCAAGTCTAATATCATCACCAAAAGTAAATGGTTGTTCAGCTGCAGCTACGTAACGGGCCAGTCCATCTCTCATTTTTTCTTTCGTATAAACAAAATCCGCCAAAGTACTCACAGATTCACCACTCGCCATTTTTTCTGGATGTTTATTTTTAATATGTCTACCATGATGCCCTGTTCCAGTATCACTTACGCATGTATAAACCACGCCACAATAATTACATACAGCCCTAGGTCCTATGTCAATACCATTTTCATCTTTAAAGTGTTCATCTAAAGAGAAATGTTTCCATACCCATGACGTGCGTTTCCTTGTTGAACCACTGCGGGTTGAATTAGTAGGAGTGGAATCTGTTGGAGTAGAACCAAAAGGCCCTGTTGCAGTGTGAACAATGTTTGAAGCAGCTTCACCTACACTAACAGACTCCAAACCATGTCCCTGTGGAACCTGTCCCTGTGGTGCAACAGGGTTTGCACCATGTTCACCGTCAGACCAGTGAGAGTGGGGGTTACCATCCCCCACTCCAAAATCAAAATTAGCACTTTCCATCTACACAAAAAACAGCATAATTAGTGGTGAATGTAACGCCCTGATTTTTCGGAAACGTTAAAATAAATTGAAAAGTCAATTTAAAAAAAAAAGATTCCATAATCCATCATAAAACTATACCGAAAGCAATTGTTATAGTTTTACAACCATATCGAATTAAAGTTAAACTGTCAAAATATTACAATTTTCAATAAGACTTGAAGCTTTCAAAATAGTCGACTAATTTTGTTCAGAGCGACTAAGCATACGAAAACCAAGGCTCGTTCACTTTCTCTTCAGCAGTGTTGAAATTTGTCTGTTTGCACGGTCCTTCAGCTCCGTCTTCATTACCTGGTGATAAATCACCGCGGTACAAGTACCCGTGAGCTTAAAAAGCCCAATAGGAATATCCTACTCTACTTAACCTCACGTATCTAACAGATAAACATGCACAATAAACGAATAAAAGGAGATAGCAAAAATAACATTATCGATTAATTACTAGCCATTTACCTAAGTGTCATCTAGGATTCTCAACCACGAGATCCATCCTACCCTCCAACCTCTAGCATAGGGCAACTGGTGTGATTCGACTCCCCCTTGCGAAGATCCGGACAGAGAACCTAGGTTATATACCCGAGTACCACTTCCATGACCCCAAGGCACGACAAACAAGATTCACCGGGAGTGCGGCCCCACAACTCATCCCCGGGCTGCGACGCAAGCACAGTGCCACCCTTATAGCCCGACCATTCTTGAGAGTCAATCACCACCATGTCCTATCTAGGGTTTCGTATTCAAAATGTTCATCTGTCCGGGGCCCACTCCGGTCACCCCCGGAACCACAGCTCGTCAGCTCAACAATATTTCCACACATTTCCATTTTTTCATTACTTTCAATTTACATCTACATGTAAATCTCCAAACCGTAAACCCACCCATGAAGCAAATGTCCGTCTAAGTTATAGGGATATGACAAATTTGCATAACATTGCTATAAAAATATAATCTAAAACATGCGTTAAGAACTCGAGTGCAAAATAATAATACAACAATAACAGAGTAATGACATAAGCTAAACTTTCATAATTTACTCCACAAAGTATTATATCCAAATGCTAATTAACACTTTTAATATATGACTATTCTAATATGCTCAAAACTGGTTAAAGGTGCAACAGTTTTTATCAAATGCTCGCCTAATTCCTTGAACACAAAGATAAATTTATAAGAATAAAGTGGGGCCAAAGGTCCACAATTGGTTTAGTTTTCTGAAAATTTTCCAAACTATTTATTCACTTGATTTCAAGTCGGTGTACTATACCGAGTGGGGTGGTAGTCATATACTCCCCCGATCGAAACATCCGGGTTTTGTCTATGCACGATGAAAATTAACAAATAATATATCAAAATGTTCGTTGGAACATGAACTACACTTCTATCATGGAAAAAGTTGGATTTGAAGTGGTTTGGACGTGACCCAGTAGCTCGGAAAGTCAAAAACGCATATACACTGCTCCTCAACGATCGAAACGCTCGGGTTTTGTTTCTACTCAACGAAAATTAACGTATTATATATCAAAATGTTCGTTATGAAATGAACTACATTTCTATCACGGAAAAAGTTGGGTTCAGATTGTTTTGGACGGGACCCAGTAGCTCAGAAGTTCAAAACCGCATATACACTGCTCCTCAACGATCGAAACGCTCGGGTTTTGTTTCTACTCAACGAAAATTAACGTATTATATATCAAAATGTTCGTTATGAAATGAACTACATTTCTATCACGGAAAAAGTTGGGTTAGGATTGTTTTGCACGGGACCCAATGGCTCAGAAGGTTAAAAACGAACTTACACTACCTTCCAACTAACGAAATGCTCGGATTTTGTTTCTACTCAACGAAAATCAACTTATTATATACCGATGGGTTCAGTAGGATGTAACCTACCTCTCTTCCGAAGATTAAGCTAAACCGGAGTGATTTGGATGGGTCTCGGTCGTGCCGAACGGACTGCACTTCTTCTTCCTTCCTTCCTTCCTTGGTTTTCTTCTTCTCTTTTGTGTTTACTGTGAGTGGGTTTAAAAGGCAGAGGTGAGGGTGAGTTTTTGATGCAAAATTCGGATGAGAAATGGGGTAGAAATATAGGCTTGATTCTTGGTATAAACCAATGGATTAGGGGGTGTTTAAGGGTCTAATGGTTAATGGTAAGTGACCATGGTGGTTGTCTAAACCTCATTGGATGGTTTTGAATGTGTATCAAAAATAGCCATGCATGGAATGACATGGGAGGAGATGATGTATTAGATAGTTGGAGGTGACAACTTGGTTGGCTTAGAATTCTAATTAGGAACATTTGGTTAGGGTAACCGGATAGTGTAATGGGATTAGGACCACTAAATCACAAAAATGAATTTAATCATTTCTAGGTTTTATTAACAAAACTATTTCATAATAAAAAATAAAAAATAAAAAGGGCTAAAATCCGGGTCGTTACAGTGAATCTCAATAATGAAACCCAAAATACAATAATGAAAGTATGAAACCCAATAATCATCTTACCAATAGTGAGATTTAGGGATTTTGGGTGAGTCGTGACTGGTGATCAAACCCTCCCAAACCGATGATTAAAGACACCCAAAACCCTAGCCAGAAGGCCCAGAAGCACAAAATAGAGAGAGAGAGAGAGAGAGAGAGAGAGAGAGAGAGAGAGAGAGAGAGAGAGTCTTACCCTTCGGATGAAAGAAATCGGTGGTGGTGGTGGTAGTAATCGGTGGTGGTGGTGGTGATTGGTGGTGGTGGTGGTGAATCAGTGGTAGTGGTGGTGGTGAATCAGTGGTGGTGGTGGTTAATCGGTGGTGGTGGTGGTCAATCGGTGGTGGTTAATTGGTGGTGGCGGTGAATCTGTGGTGTTCCGGTGGTGGTGAGAGAGAGAGAGAGAGAGAGAGAGAGAGAGAGAGAGAGAGAGACGACCGTTCACTTCAGAACTATTGAAGAAAGAGAGAGAGAGAGAGAATTAGGGTTAGCAGTAAACTGGTGGTGGGCTGTGGGTTTATAATGGGGTATTTATAGCCCCCCCAATGCCTATGGCTACCGACTACAAATTCATGCACATAAATGGCTTTTGGGCCCCACTTTGTGGTCCCGCATGAATAATCTGAATCGTTAAATGATTTCAAAATAACGTTTTGTACAACCTTGCAAAAAATCACGTCAATTGGATATGCGTAAATGATAGATCCAAAACTGCAAGTTTTGAAATCAATTGGATGTGCTTAACTTGGATCAACGAGTTACGAATATCCAATTGACCTGATTTTTTGCAAGTCCATACAAAACATTATTTTGAAATCATCAAACGGTTCGGATTACTCTTGTGGGACCAAAAAGTGGTACCCGAAAGCCATTGTACAAAATGAACAGTGAATATCGTCATAATTGTGTTGCGATGAAGGGCATTTCAAAATCCGATAGACGAAAAAATTGGCGAGAGTCATTAAAACATCAACACAAACAAAGTGAACGGCGTGGATCATCATAGTTGTGTTGCGATTGTGTAGCTATCGTACATTATACTATAACATAATAGTTTGGTACATAACCAATTAAGTTCGATGTATAGAATTGAAAGGTAGATGCAAACTCGTTTTTCCGAATGTTCGATCTAAACCGTTACGATTTAATATCTTATCAATTCTATCATTCTCCCCAAAATCGATGATCATCCGATATCGGTAAGCACACGATCAGAACACATTTAGTGCCTATCGTAGAATTTAAGTACTATAATGCACCACTTCAACGTCACCTAACCAAAATTTTCCAAATCAGAACCATTAGATGTATTTAAAACGTGGTTTTAAGGTCCTATGCAACGAATTGGAAAAAAAAACTAGCCGGAAGGGCTTGATCGGACAAGGTTTTCGTAAAGTAGTTTTACGAAAACCTACTCTGATCAACTACTTCCGGGTAGTATTTTTTGCAAAATCCTCGCGTAGGACTTTGAAAACATGTTTTAAACACATCTAACGGTTCCGATCGTCGAAATTTGGTCTGGAAAGTGGAGGTCCATTATATTTATTGTGAGCCTGTGAGAGCCGAGAGGGTCTAAATGGAGACAGTGAAAGGAATCGAATTTAATTTCTATAATTTATAATTTTATATAACCGAATTTAATAAAAATAATTCTATAATTTATATAATTTCTATAATTTAACGTCTAATAATTTCTATAATATAATTTAATGAAAGAACCTAATTCATATAAAGTGAATTTCTATAATTTTTTTCTAAAAATAATTTGTAACTTTTTTTTCTTTTTTTTGTCCATCCATCTCTCTCTTTCTCTCTCTAAAAAAAATTATTATTATTATTTTTAAAATTTTTATTTTTTTTGTTCATGACTTAGACATTTAGTGAATAGTGAGTAGTGACTTACTTACAAAACACTATTTTTAAATTTTTTTTATTTTTTCACAAAAAAAAATTTTGTTTTTTTTTTTTCAAAATCTTTATTAGATAAAAGGAAATGTATCAATTAGACAATTATCAAAATGACAAAAAATATTTTAAAAGCTTATTTTATTTTTTTTGTCCAAACTCTTTATCTTTCTCTCTAAAGAAATTTTTATATATATATATATAAATAAAATAAATCAATAAAAAATTTGTAACTTGTTTTTCCCTCTTGTTTATTTTGTTGTTCATGACTTAATTTTTTTTAAACTTCATATAGATATATAATTCACTAACACAAGTTACACAACCAAAAAATAATTCTTTTTTATTTTTGTGATTATCAAAAAATACATACAAATAATTATTTAACATTTTTTTTTCCTTCTGCCGTGCCCGTGCTCGTGCCGTGCCACCGTGTCGTGTCGTGGCAACTTCCGTGCCCGTGCTGTGTCATGCCCGTGCCGTGGCGGCGTGCCATGCCCGTCCTACTTCCGTGCCGGGCCGTGCCGAGCCAACTTCCGTGCTCGTGCCCGTGCCGTGCCTCGTGTCCCGTTGTCTTCCTACCGTGCCCGTGCCGTGCCCGTAGAAGGCCGTGTCGTGCCGTGCCACGTGCCGCCTTAGCCCGTGCCGTGCCCGCTCAATTCCGTGCCAATGCCGTGCCGCGTGCCAACTTATACCGTGCCGTTCCGTGCCGTGCCATGATTTTACCGTGCCTTTGTCGTGCCGTGCCGCCTCCGAACGTGTCGTGCCCGTGCGGGCCCGGCCCGTTTGACACTCTAGGTTTTGTCCACCGGTTTGGTTTATCTGGTATATATTGATGTGTATGTATATAAGAGGTATATTTATTGTATTATTTTGAAAAGTAAAAAATAGTATTTTAATAATACTATAGTATTTTAATAATGGAGAGGTAGTATAGGTAGTATTGTTGAAGTGTTGAAAGAGACATGAGTAGATAAAACACTGTTCAGTAATTTATTTGACTCAAGATTTGTTGAGCCTTGTTGTGCTTGCCCTTAGTGACCCAAATCATTATACTCTGTAGTGACCTTAATTATGAGCCAAAAAATAATCTGTATTTGGATCTAAATCGTTCAATTTGTCGAGAATTTTGCTTCAATCATTCATGTAAAACAAATTAATTGATACTGGTAGCCGTATGGTCAGATACCATTTGTTTTACGTAAATGGATGACCAATATCATTTAGTGAATAAACTGTAAGACAAATTTGTCTCAATTGTATATTTACCAATCTCCAATGATTATAATTTTTTGTACCTACAATATGTTCAACATTCCTTGAAAAAGTACGGTCCGATCCCACATGAAGCTTTTAGGCTCACAATTGAAGTCATTATGAGAGTGTAGTGACTCAACATCCCAACTTTCTAATTTTGAGCCGAAGACACCATCCATCACCATCTCCCCTAGTTAACCCGCCACAACTTATAATATTATATTATTAGCAACTATTCCCTCCGTCTCATATTGTTGGGCATTTTTCCTTTGTTGGACGTCTCAAAGAGTTGCCTATAATTTTAAATTTATTAAGTTTTTTATATTAAATATGAATCTTGTTTGATAGATCTCAATTAGTTTTATTAACAATGCACAAAATCCCTTAACACCTATGCATTCCCAACCAATGACCATTGTTAGAGATTGTATGTACTATAATATCGTGATTTTGATAATAATTTGTACTCCTATTTTGCAAGTATGGCGTCACAAGAAGATTCTTTAACCTCCAATTAATTCCAAATTACGAGCTTTTAATGAAAATTATCTTATGCATCATGTTTATGTGAAATAAAATGTTTTAATTAATATATAATCATAGTCACAGACATTTTTTTTAGTGAATATATAATCATAGTCCAAGAATTTTGATTTAGAAACAAGGAAGGGGGTTGTGAGCCATTGAATCTTCTTTTTGGGTGTGTTGTCAAACCCACATCAAAACTTTCACAAGATCCTCACAGAGAAATCCTCATAGAGGATCCGGATCCATAATTTTGTCCACTCAATCATTGTTGTGACCTGATCAAAATTTTCCATTCAGGAAAAAGTACTAACACTCCCTCTTTTTTTAGTACGCACATCATACTGAAAAAATCTGTATAAATTCCCGAATTTTTTTTTTCTCTTGCAACTCCTACGCCACTAATTTGGGATTTGAGGTTCCCTTAGAGCATCCACAGCAGATGACTCAAAATCCCTCTCATCCCTATTTTACCGAGGGAAGCCCCAAAAATGGGGTGCAACAGATGACTCAAATAGGTGAACAAAATACAAACGTGAACAGTTGCTCCCCAAATCACCCCCCATTTGTTTAGCCACTATTCACTCCCAATTTATTTTGTAACCATTTTTTCCCTCACCTTCTCTCTCTCTACAGCAACAGGTGGACGCAGCAATAGATCGGCGAAGACTCCTCGACGGCGAGAGTTTGATGCAGCAACAGATCGGCGTTGGGTCGTGACGGCGAGAGGTATGGGTTTCGTTGGGCGTTGGGTCGGTTTTGGGTCGTGACTGCGAGATCTGGGGTGGGGTTCGCCGGAATCGATTGGGGTGGGGTTGGTTTATCTGGGTTTTGTCCACCGGTTTGGTTTATCTGGTGTATGTATACGGCTGTGCACAACACCTCCCCAAGTCCGTGAAATAAAATGTTTTAAGTAATTGTGGTATACATCGGAATCAAGCCGTGCATCAACGGAACGGAAAAAAAAAAAAAAAAAAGTTTTAGCCTAACCAATGGTTGACAGTCTGACTACGTACCTGTTGTCTACAGGGCATAAGACTTGACTATCAGTTAATGAAACAAAAAAACACAGGTCAGTAGAACTATCGGTCTGTTTCTAATAGCTCTATTTTGCGAGCAACAAACATTTTTTGAAATGCTTTAAACTATACAAGGATGGAATGGGACTACTACACATCTCTTACACTTCCAAAAGCTCCATACTCAAATTGTACAATATCAAAACCCTTAAAAAACCAAGTTCTCCAATATTTTTCTACAGTACTTTTTTGTGTGTGTCATTCGTCATTCCTAATCTATTACATGGGGGAAAGGGAAATGAGACTTGATCCTGAAATACAGTGTGTGGCATCCAAGAGCTCTACCGCATGAGCGAAACATCACTTGCTATTCTCCACTTTCATTGACGCTCATTTGAGGAGTTCAAAAGTATTTGAGATTGTATTGTTTTCCTACAATCTTGTTTATAGAGTTTTTTGAGCATACAAAATTAAGATTCAAACGCAATGATTTTCTTCCATCCTTGAAACTCAAAATCTCTATCTTAGACTGCCCAACTTGAATATTTATGGTGCATAAATCCAAGATTAATAAAAAAAACAGTGCATCTTCCATCCTTAACTCTATATCTTCCATCCTTAATTAACTCTATATCTTCCATCAAAACAGAAACATTATTATCTTAAACATCAAGCTGCAGCATAAATTTCACTTCACTACACCAAAGACCCACACCTGAAATCCGCACCTGGAAACTTTCTGAACAATCAAATTTAAGTTCAATTTTAAAAAAAAAAAAAAAACTATAAGTTCAATACCAATTAACAACTACGAATCAATCCCAGGAATTAAACTGTCAACAGATCGATCCAAAACAAAATTTAGCTTAAAGACCAAATATACAGCTGATCCTACAGGGTTACATGCACATAAACGGACAGTTGAAAGCCCAGGTATACAAATATAGATTTCAACAACTGGACTGAACATTTCTCAAGGAAACACAAGAACTTTATCAAGTTTGACAGATGATTAACACCAAATATGATGGAACATTTTTGCTCAGAGAACTAAAACAACCTAAAGAGTGACGATGGGTCATGGAGTATTCAATTTCCGAATCCTATTCCTTCAATCCCACGACGGATCACCAGTAAATTCACAATCCAACTTACTTAAATTCACAATCCAAATTACTTAAATTCACATGGTAGCATAATCCCTAAGGAAAATGAACGATGATAATGACCTCAACAACAATAACAAAAGAATCCCGAACATGATAGTGCAATTCGATCATTATGTCATACGTTTGGAGTAGGCTCCATAAAGTAAACCTTTAAATTTTGAGGTATGGTAGCAAAGTTCAGTTTTGAAATAAAATTTTGAGATATTCATTAAAGGAAATTCTCATAGTACATTTTGGAAGATATATATCATAAGTTTTTTTTTTTTTTTTTTTGATTTTTTGAAGAAGACCCTTTTAACACGCATACATAAATTCAAAATTCCCGTTGTGGGAAGCCAGCCCCACGACGTAGGCTCAAGAGCCTAACCCGTCATCCGAAAGGGCCCGACGACATAAATATGACTCGCGTCCCCCCTTTCAATGGTTATGAAGTTGGGTCAAGATATACATATTGTTTAAGAGGGGCAATAGAGTAATTCCACCTAACTGTCTCAAGGCTGCAAATGAACCGAGTCGTTCGCGACTTGTTCGAGGCTCGTCCGAGTT
Source organism: Vaccinium vitis-idaea (assembly GCA_963854785.1). Taxonomy (NCBI): domain Eukaryota; kingdom Viridiplantae; phylum Streptophyta; class Magnoliopsida; order Ericales; family Ericaceae; genus Vaccinium; species Vaccinium vitis-idaea. The sequence goes on from OY978218.1 coordinate 24,571,945, forward strand.
CGATTCGAGTACTAAACGAACTGAATCTAAACATTAATTTTAGGCTCATTTAATAAATGAGCCGAAGGCTTGATTAGGCTCGCGAGCCATAAATTTATACGTGTATATCTGATAATAATTTCACTTATAAACTTAAATTTTGATATGTTTTTATAGTTTTAATTATGTATAAACTCATTTACGTATAAAACAAACAAAATTTAATTGAAGTTCTGGGTCTGAATGTGAGCATAAATAGTAATATTTTTGACTCGTAAAAGCTCGCTAACAAGTTTGAGTCAAACTTGGACAAACCCAACACTAGGGGTGAAAATCGATCGGTTCGGTTCGGTTTTCGGGGTGTTCGGGACCGAACCAATCGGTTCGGGGTGATTTTGCTGGGAACCGATCCAGACCGAAAAAAATAATAGACCGATCGGTTCGGGGTGGTTCGGTTTTTTCGGGTTTTTTCGGTTTTTTCGGTCCAGCGTTAAAATTGAGATGGATGGCTGTGATTTGTTATTTTTTGCGGGGTCAATTTCAGGAAACCGAGATAGGGGTGGTTTTCGGTCCAAATAGGGGTGGTTTCGGGGTAATTCGGTCCAAATCAGGATGATTTTAGGGTATTTCGGTTCGGTTCGGTTCGGTCTGACAAAAATTCTGAAAAATCGAAACCGAACCGAGATGCATTTTGGTTTTTTCGGTACGGTTTTTTCGATTTTTTTCCAGGCTGGACCCACCGAACACCGAACCGAATTTTCGGTTTTTCGGTCGGTTCGGGTCCTGTCGGTTTTTTTTTCACCCCTACCCATCACGAGTTCAGCTCTTTAAATTTTCACTATTCAAAAACTCGATTTCATTCAGCTCATTTACAACCCCAACCCAACTAGACATGTTGACTAGCGAGTCGGGATGGGCAATAGTACTTTTCAATTAACACACAACGCAAACGTTGGAAGCCATATTCATGCGATGTTTGGAACTAGGGTTTTCCAGAGAAACTAAAATTCTAGGGTTCTGTGCGTGCTTTTCGCAAGAAATATCCAATTTCTATGAAACCCGAAACAGCAGCGGCCCGAAATCTCAACAGGTTCCCTTCTCTACCTCTCGTCTTCCTCTCTCTGTTTTCTGTTTTTTTGGGGTAATCTAGATGCTTAATCATTCTATTATCTTTGTGGTTTAAGTAAATAAACACTCCCCTCCAAGTATTGTGAGTCAATTTAATCGTATGCTGGAGAACCATACATTTGGGTCTCCCTTTTTGGTGGTACCTGAAGCAGTGGCCTTCTAGGCTTATACCCTGTGCCGATACATCTTTATCTGTGTGTTTGATTTGTTTTTTTTTTCTTTTCATACGAATTATAGATGGAGAGAGAGCTGGTGGAGTTATTCGAGGCCGCGAAGAAGGCTGCCGAAGCTGCGGCAGCGGACGGAGAGTCGTTGTCTGGCGGGCCCAAGGTAGATCGATGCCTTGATGTGCTAAACCAGCTCAAGAATTACGCCGTCACTTATGATGTTCTTGTTTCAACGCAGGTATGGGTCTCCAATCTGTTTCTAGGTCTCAAATCTGTTCAAAGTTCTAATCTTTTTGCTCATTCAGTCATATTAGAATAATTGTCGGTCTTTCGTTTTTAGAAGTGAGAATCAATTGGTGAATTCTGGACTTTGAATATGAATTGGTGCAGGATAATCTGATTCTTTTAGTATACTTTAGGATGACTAAAATCGGGTGTATATTTTTAGCCTGGTTTCAAGATATGTTTTCACTTTTGAAACAGTGGAAAGGTGCTTGTTTTTTGGTGGAAGGAAGGAATGGCTTTTGGCATATTTTGTCTTTTATGTCGGGAAAATTATTTTATTTCGAGTTTAATTCGTCTGAGACATCATATGCAAAAGAGCCACATAATGATATACCTCTTTCTTCTTGATAATCACCATGAGTATGTGCTTATGGTGCAATAAGTGCGTTGCCATAGATATGTATTGGTGGGGGTGCTATAGAACGAAACCTCTACACAAATAGTCCCATAGTAAATGATAAGAAGACAATGTGAAGCAACAATTCTCAAATTTAACTATTTTGCAAAAGATAATTTAGCTAAAGCAAGTATAAAGTACCAAATATTCTCAGAGGTTTTGCCACAAGCGACTATAGAACTTACATCTTCAACACCAGTGCAACACTAGATTCACTACAGCAAAATTTAACTGCTAGTATTTTTTACGGAGCAAAGGAAAAATCTTACCAGTTTTAGGTTGAAACTTGAGAGCAATACAATGTGGTTTTTGTTAACATTGACGAAGCTCCATGTCCCTTTTGGCCAAATTAAGAACTGGAATTCAACTAAAATTAGGGAGTGGACCATAGTAAAATCCAATATAAACAAGTCTCCGTAATTAGGCTTTAAACTCTGTTTTCCTTGAGTCAAGGGAAAGAATCAGTGATTCATTGGTATACCGGCGGCTTTTGAAGACAAGTTGGACAACGGCCAAGATCTGACAACAGCCAAGATCCGATGACGAGCCACAGACCCACGACTTGGTGCCTTTTGCCCATGCAGCGGTGGCTTGCTGCTTGCGTCGTTAGAAATGAAGGGAGTTTCGGGGTTTTTTTTCATATATGTGTGTGGCCGAGTTGTGTAAATAATGATCCTTGGGTGGTTCAAGAAAAAACTTGGACACAAAAAAAAAAAAAAAAAAGAAATAGAGAAAATTGTCCAATGTGTGTATGTGCGCCCGCCGAGCCTACTTTGGCTCTGCCACTGGTGCGATGTTGCTTGGGTAAGTCATATTTGGTAGTGAATGGGTGAGATGAGAATGGTATGGAGGAGGTTGGCATTACTCATTAGTTTCTTTCTGTCAGACTTCACATTGATTTATTACCAAAAACCAATTTTGTGTACGCTTTCTTTCTAATATAAAGTGGATCATCAGCTGATGAAAATCGTTGAGTAATTGTCATCTGCTTTCCTTTTGATTTGTACATCTACTAATTGTTAAGTTTTGTCTAGTTTGTTTTCAACTTACACGGTTTAATTTCTATTTGCCTGCCAAAATGTGATATTCATCATAGGGGTTAGTGGGTGAATAGCGTATGAAGTGGTCAATGGCCACTTAATCGTGGATGGCTGACATGGCTGACAGTCACATAACATAAATGTTGGAGAAGTGTCTGCATTGGCGTGAATGGAACCAGCCAAAATTTTTGCTGAGTCATATGTTGGATAACTGTATATGATTACTTGTTGGCATATAAGTTTATGTTTCTGAGGAAACTTGGTAATGCACTATAGTTTCTAGTGAAAGCACTGACTGACGGTTAGTAACGAAATCCCTTGCTTGTGCTGCTCTTGTTATCTTATGACAATAAGATTGTTAGATTACAGCCAAAGAAAAGGAAACTCAGCTAGTCTTTTTGAGCTCGGTTTTAGATTGTCAAAACTTGGTGAATTCACATTTACTTTTGATTCTTTTATTGTATGTCTTCATGTATATGTTCCTTCTTATGGGTATTCATCTGATATCAAATTTCAGGTTGCAAAACGGCTTAGACATTTGAACAAGCATCCTGCAGAGCAGATTCAGAAAAGTGTTTCTGATGTGCTTAATATTTGGAAAAAGATAATCATCATTGAAGCAACAAAGAAAAAAAGTGAGGGCCTTGATATTGGTTATTCAAAAAAGACCGAGGCCATGGAGACGACTGTTAAAGTTGAAAAGATTAAGCAGACAGATTCATTCAAGGTTGAGAAGGTTTTGGAAAACAGAGCTGTCAAACTTGTGAAAACCGAAGACGGTGGTTCGACTAAACCTGGGAACGTATCAATATCAGAAATGAGCAAGGTTGAGAAGAAAGTGGGAATTCTTGATACTGTCAAGACTGAGAACATGGATTTGAGCGACACAGTTAGGGCTGAAAAGATACCGAAGGAAGAGAAACGTACTGTCAAGGCTGAGAAGGTTGACGGGAGCAAGGCTGTTAAGGATGAGAATATACCGAAGGAAGAGATACTGGCTTCTAGCAAAATGAAACCATTACAAGTGTCTAATTCTCCCCCAAGGCTTACTAAGCTGCTCAAATGTAATGATGCTATGCGTGACAAAATTAGGGAACTTCTGGTAGAGGCCTTGTCCAAAGTTTCAGATGAAGTTGATGATGACACTAAGGATGAAGTAGATGCATGTGACCCTATTCGAGTAGCGGTAGCTGTTGAATCCGCCTTGTTTGACAAAATTGGCCGATCGAATGGGGTCCAGAAGGTTAAGTACAGGTCTATTATGTTTAACTTAAAGGATCCAAAGAACCCTGATTTTAGGAGGAAAGTTCTTCTTGGACACGTGGAGCCGGAGAGGCTGATTGATTTGACCCCAGAAGAAATGGCCAGTGACGAGAGGCGACTTGAGAATAAACAGATCAAAGCTAAAGCTTTGTTTGAATGTGAGCGTGGTGGTCCACCAAAAGCCACAACTGATCAGTTCAAGTGTGGTCGTTGTGGTAAAAGGAAGTGCACATACTATCAACTGCAGACGAGGAGTGCAGACGAGCCAATGACCACCTTTGTAACATGTGTAAACTGCCAGAAACGTTGGAAGTTCTGCTAGAAGGATTTCTGGTTGAATGGCTATTGATTAGGACTAGTGATGGCCCTTGATCTTTGAAGCGTTACTATTCTCGAGCAAGGTTCAACATTTTCTGTTGTGATCTTTGCCACTCGATGAACAACCCCCGTCAATGGATATTTATTTCCCCGTTGGCCGTATCCCTTAGGAACACATTGCTTATGGTGAAGGTTAAAAATTTGAATTTTTTTGTTCCATTAGACAATAGATTTTTGTTGGACTCTTAGTTTCTCTGTTAATTTTAGCTTGTACCCGTTAGGAAGAGCTAACTTGATGTGTAGTCTTGGGATCTTTTTCCAATTGGAAACAAGCTATTTTGACTCACTTCTGTCTCACTTTCTTTGCAAGTGTGTGGCTGTTATGAAGCTGTTCCGTTCCATGAACTATCTTTTTTGCAAATTTTCTTTTTTTGGCTCTTTGAGTTGTTGTATTGTGAGAGAATGACCTGTCTCGTAGTGCGAAAAAAGACATTTTTTGGAACAGGCTAAAATAAAGTTATAGATGTGCAATTTGTTCAGATCTTCTGCCTTGCTTCCTTGGCTTTTGACTGTTCTAGCAATTCGAGATATGCAACTTCTTGTCCAAATTGGGTGATCATTTTATCTAAAGGTCAACCATCCATCTTTACCTTTTTTCTCCCTTGTTGCCCTCCCAAGAACGGATGTGGTTGGTAACTTGCTTTGTTCGACTGCCTGCTACCATATCCAGGTAAGTAAAAGTGTTGTTGATTTTGATCTTACTGCCCTTTCAAAAGTTGTCATTTATGAGTATGTTGGAACTTTGCATCCTCTTTGAGCGTTTCTGTTAGGACGAATTCCACTTCTGAAGTAGACTACTTTCTGTGTGTAAGATGTCAATGTTCATCATCCTTGTTTAGTCTCAGTTTTGCTATTGGTACCGATGGGTACCATGTATAGATGGTACCGACGATGGGTCCAACACAAATGATTCGAGCCGGTCATTCATCTTAGAATGATTTTTTGAGGGGCCCCGCGAGGAATCAGCTCAATACAATGTTCCTAAGTGCTTGATCCAAAATCACCCTATTTCATTCAAAACGCGGATCGTTTGTGTGGAACCCACAAGTGGGTCCTCGAGGTACTATCCAAATACATTTTGGTCGGTACCTCTCACATTTCCGTTTAGTCTTGTTGCCCCGGGCTTTACTCGGGCCTCCTAATGGACAACACGGTCTGTGGATTAACCGAACCAGGCTGTGAGTCTTTTATTTATTTTTTTGGTAGAGAAAAACAGAAAACTAGAAACGCTCAAAGGCCACTCCTCTCATGTTTGCCTCGAGGAGTGGTATGATCTCATTCAGCGGGGTGATATGCGACGCCATCTTGTCCTCTTGATCCTCCCCAATGTTGGCAAGACTATCAACCACTTTGTTTCCCTCTCGCAGTGTGTGCTTCAAGCAGCAACTAGTGATAGCCATTAGAGCTTTGCATTCCTTGATTAGCATCAAATGGGGTCCTTGATTAGAATCAAATGGGGTGAGTGGTGTGGGTGCTCTTCGTTGAGAAGGGCAATGTCAGCAGTAGAGTCTGATTCAATTTCTAGCGGTTCCATTCCTTGGTTGTGGACCAGCTCTAGGCCTGTGAAAAGTCCCTAAAGCTTGGCTTCAAGGCTAGTGCTGTCTTTTAAACGTCCATAGAAACCTAAGATCCAGTGTCCTCGCTCCTCCCTAAAAACACCTCCATATCCAGCTTGGCCTGGGTTCCCCTAGCTGCATCCGTCTATGTTCAGCTTAAGCTTTCCTGTACCTGGAAAGGACCAAGACACGAGCCTCACAGTTCTTGGGAATAGCCGAAGCACTAGCTACTAAGGAAACTTTTGGGTAATTTCATTAGCTTAGCAAAACGAGTGCTACTGGAAATTATATCATAAGTCGTCAAATTGACATTATTGAAAATGGTCCTGTTGCGGGGCCAGCCACAATTTCAACAAAAGAACCACAATTTTGACACTAGAAAGATAACCCCCTAGTTGGATTTGATGTCGGTGTAGAGCCAGGTCCTCCAATCCTCCAAACTCATCTGATTGGGGTCCCTGCATGTTAGAACACTGCATCCAAACATTAACACTAAGAGTACGTTCAAAAAAATAGGTGTTTCATTAACACTAAGAATCAGCAAGATTCGCATCTCCAAACCACCAGTCGTACGTTCTAAAAGGATATGTCTTCACCATTCCCAACCAACCATTTAAAATGACGATTTCTCTGTTTGGTTAAGAGTTTTGAGAAGAAGATTTTGAGAAATATTTTTGAGATAGTGTTTGGATGGGTTTTTGGAAAAACTAATAATTAGAGAGAGGTGTAATAATTGGAGAGAGATAGAGAGAGAAATGAGAATTAATGATTGGAGAAAGGAGTATGAGTAGAGAGAGAAATGTGATTAATGATTGGAGAGATGAGAGATGGGGAAAAAATCTTTTTGAAATTTTTTTTAGAAATGTGAAGTGAACAAAGTGGATGTTTTTGGTTATGCCAGACGTGGGAGGCCTTTCTATTAGGGGGCCAATCCTTGAAACAGTGGTACTTAAAAAGATTATTTTTATGGGTTAATTGAATCCACGAAAGGATTAGTCATGATTCTCGGCCGTGTTACTTCTTAGAAGTGTGCTTTGTGCCTTGTTGGATATTTATTTTGCTATGGTTAGGTTTTAGATTTTTTTTTTCTTTTCCTCCTGGGGTAGTAGGCTGTATATTCAGTTAACCTTTTTCTATTTCAAGCTAATTTACCCCAAAAAAAAAATGTATGTACGTAGTATTTAATAAATAATTTCACCCGTACGTATTAATTAATAAAAGTTAGTATAAGGTATAACAACATAACTTATTAGTTTTGTATAAATTAAAACCGAATGGGGTAAAGTGTAGCTCTACTCTAAATAGAAAAAAAGAACCATATATACACAGCGCAACCGGCTAGGATTTTTTTTTTTTAATCGGCAAAAAGATATCAGTTAGGAATTTGATTGTTGTTGGAATATGGAATTAGGAATATTAAGCAAGAATTTGGTTGCAATTTTTTATTTGTTTTGGCGTTTGATGGTTTTCAGTGGTATTAGGAATGAGGAATGAGGAATGAGTTTTTCGCACTATTGGGAATGATGTAGGAATGATGTAGGAATGAGTTTCCTGCATTATTAGGAATGTAGAATTTTTATGTAATCCGTAGATAAACCGGAACCGAATCATAACTCACAGATTGATTTGAAACCAGACCGAAGGACTTTTGGTTTTGACACCGATTGCATTTTTTTAAAACCTTGATTCACAGTCCGGTCCCCGAATTTCTAAGACTCCAAACATATCCCAACCATATGCAGCCCTAATTATTATGGCTTGGACGTAAATTTTTCAAGCGAGTTTTTGTTTTTTGTTTTTTCCTTTTCCCGCAGGCCTGTCGTATGGTGTAGCTTGAGGCATAGCACTAAGGATCATTGAGGCTTTACCGTCGGTCTAAACGCCCCTCAAGCCAAGGCCAGAGTTCCTCTATGTGCAAGCATGCCTTTGAGAAGAGTCTAGAGAGAGAAAGAGTGAGATAGAGAATGATAGTAGTATTGACATTGTGATAATGAGGGGATGTTTGATGTTTTTTCTGTAGACTAATATGCAGGGATGGATCTATATATTTGTATCAGTGGGGCGTACAAATTATAAATGTAATTCGTAGGTTTATAATTTAATTTTTTAAAATAATACTTTCTCCGTCTTATAACATTTGTCCAATGAACAACACGAAGACTTGAAAAAAGACTCGGTTTAAAGAAAAAATGCAACACTATTTTTGGAAATTAAAAGAACTCTGTGATCTCTTGCTGGATTTTTACTTTGAAACCAACAATGTTTTATAGAGACCAAACCGAGTAGAGAAAGTGATTTTTTTTGTTACGCACGGTGACAAGAAGTTTTGGTGGAGTAATTTTTGTATCAGCATTTTGCTTGTAATTTATTCACAGTGAAACTTATCAATTGTTGTGTCGTGTATGTTGAAATTACAGTGCATGGCCCAGCATGTTTTTAACTCATCACCCTGCAAGAAGTACAAGGACTATTTCTCGGAAACATTTTAAGGACAGTATTTAGGATGGATGCTCAAGAATTGATAAATTTTTCTCTAGTATGCTGGATATTATGACGGAAATATATGCTTCATGTTTTAATTTTGAAATTTATGCCATTAGAAACTATATAATTTTGAAGTTATTTTGATTTTCATAAATGGATGGTCTTATAGCTTCTAACATTATTTTTATGGATATTTTGCACCATTATGTATTTACTTACGGAGAAAATGTATAACGTACATAGAGGTGCATGTATAGTTTGCAAATTTCCGGCGGTTTTTTTTCCGGCGACCTTCCGGCCTCCTCGCTGGAGCTCCGTTCTTCCTCGCTTTTTCCGGCGTTCTGGCTGCTCTTGGGTGCTCTCATCTATCTGAGGTTCATTACTGCTGCTCTTCGGTCCTTCCATTCCCCTGCATTTCCGCCGCTGTCTCTTCGGGTTTCAGGTAATCTCCTGCTCAATGTCGGCTCATTTTGATATAGGTGGTTGGGTTCCGATACTCAACAAAAATAGAATGAAAAGTGGTGATTCGCACCATAAGTTATTCACACTGTTTGTGGACAATTTGCCGGAGGATGTTAGCCAAAATTGGTTCAGAAAGACGTATAGCATTTTCGGAACTGTTAGGGATGTCTTCATCCCATCGAAACGCAGCAAAGTAATGGGGAAGAATTTTGGGTTTGTTAAATTTGACAATGAAACTTCAGCTGAGAGGGCAATAGAAAAAACTAATGGCATTTGGGTTGAGGATAAGAAATTGTTTGTCAAGTGGGCTAATTTTGATAAAAAGCATGTGCACCTTCAGCAGAATGCTATTAACAAGGATACCAATGCTGAACCTAGTAAGAAAGGTGAAGTCAGTACAACCATGCCCAATGTTTGGTCAGGGATTAACAAGAAAACTTTTTTCCAAGTGGTTAATGGAGATGCTGTTGGAAAGATGAATGAAGAACCATTTGATAAAGGGGAAAATGCCTTAGGAAAAATAAAAATTCAACCCTTGGAGAATGAGTGGCTTCGCCGTAGTGCAGTTGCTAGTCTTCACCAACCCATGTCTATTGACGAGATTGAAAAGGAATTCCTAAAATTGGGAGTTTGATAATATCCAAGTTAGAGCCATGGGTGGTAGATCAATTCTCCTAACAATGAACAACCAACTTTTGAGGGATGAAACCATCAAAGAAGACTGGCTTCATAGATGGTTTTTAGAGGTGAATCCTTGGGATGGGGAAACTGCAAGTTTGGATAGGTTTACTTGGATAAGCTGCCAAGGGATTCCTCTTGATGCTTGGTCGCAGTGCACATTTAAATCCATTGGGGATCTTTTGGGCTGCTTCATTTCTACTGATGAGTCTACTCTAAAGTGCTCCTCTTTTGCTAAAGGCAGGGTCTTGATTACAACTGACTCATCTGCAAAACTGGATGGATGGATTGAAATGGAGATTGGAGAGAGTACACATAAGATCAAAGTGACGGAGGAGGAATGCTTTCAATCGGATCTAGGAAAGATACTTAACCGTGTTGTTAATGAAGTGGAGGAAAAAGAGGATGGTAAAATAGGTGAAAATGGTAATATTGTTCGATACCTGTTAAGTACGAGTAAGGAGGTGGTCGAATCTACAAAACATGGGGTATCAAAGACTCATGAAGAGGGAGAGGAAACTTCCAATATTCAAGTCAATTGCTTTCCGGAATTTTCGTCTAATAATGTAGGTGATCAAATGGATAATGCTGAGGGGGACGCAGTGGTTGATGACTCGCTTGAGGAAGATTCGATTGAGGACTCTGATGGTGATGAGGTAGTTAATACAGATGTGGTGGAAGAAACTCAATGGGAAAAAATGGTAGAGATGGCGAATTCGATGGAGGTGGTGGAACCTATGGAGGGGATCAATCTTAGAGCATCTCAAATGGAGGGGATCAATCTTATGGTGGATCTTCGACCAGCAAACGTCAGGAGAAAAATCAGAAGACAATTTTTCGATGAATGCTCGAGTGTTCAAGAGAGTGATGGTATGGATGAGAGTGAGTCTCTTGGCACTCATAGACTTCTGGATGTTGAGAAGGAATTTCAGAAACTTTTGCCACTGGGAATTGTCTGGGGGTATTTCACTCGGATAGTGATGCTTTGAGGATAAAAGAAATGATAGTGAGCGATTTCAATAGGTTTGCTGCTCTTCAAAGGCAACCCACTTCCTGCTAATGGGCTTTTGTAGGTTTTGAGGGTTGTTTTGGTTCTTTGAGCGCTTTAGGTGTTTGGGCCTCCCCTGTTAGGTGTTTCGGTTTTGTTGTTTTTTCAAGTGCTTTTTTCTTTATCCAACCCTGGTTGGATTCCCTTCCCCTCTCCCCCCGGCTTGATGTACCCTTTGTCAAATCTTCTTTAATAAATAAATTTTTGCCGATAAAAAAAAAATGTATAGTTTGAAAATTCTTTGGTCTGTCGTTAAAGTAAGAAATGGAGTACTAGAGGAAGGAGACGATGCAACCACTCAATATTGAGGGACATATCAAAATGGACTACTAGTGGAAGAAGATCATGAAGGGTCTCAAACAGTGCTGAATCCAAAAAGGTCACATCTCAAGCTCAACCTTTGAAAATATTCAATCTAGTGTAAGGAGAACATATTATTCATTAAGCACAAATGTTCAAACTTAACACATTTCAAACATAAGCATAAAAAGCATACTTTAGTGGGATCATATAAAGGATGGAACTGAATAGGTTAGGTTTGAACCAAGGTTCTGAATAACGAATGGGACATGGTATCGCCTTTTTTCTTTTTTCTTTTTCATCGGCAAAAGAAAATTTCATTATCATAAAAATAAAAGATGATCGAAATCAGTACAATAGGAAAAGACAAGTGTAGAAAGAGCTTCAAAGAGTACACAAGACTCTTCTAGTGCTGCTACTCGCATAAACTCAACCTACCCCTCCGCCTTTCGATTTTTATAATAATAAAAAATGAAAACACAAAAAAAGAAGAAGGTGCCAACTGAAACAAAAACAAAAATAAAAAAACAAGTGAAAAGCTTCTAGAACTCCACATACAAGCTCCTTGAAGGCTTGAACCCCGACACTGTAGCCAATGTTAATTGAAAACCACATCTGCTCCTTTCCAAAGGACATCACCGCCACACGAGTCCCAAAACCAATGCAAAGTCCTCCCGTAGTAAACACGATACGATCCGTCTCACGAGCATAATCCATCTCAGAACTCCATCCACATCAATGAAAACAATTATATGAACGGTATTTGAAAATTTTTCAAATTGATTTTCAAGCCTGCTTTATGGTGTAGCTTATGCCATAGCACCAATGACCATTGATGCTTTAACGTCTAAATGCCCCTCAAGCCCATCAAGCCAAGGCCAAAGTTCCTCTATATGCAAGCCAAAAATGATATGGGTACATCTAACTTGCACCCCACATGCACACCAAGCATGATGTGGTAGGCAAGAACATACTGTCAGTCTTAATGCAAGAATGACTCGAGCTCGAGCTTAACCTTGTTATTGTATTACTCCCTTAGTCCCAAAATATTGTCCAGTTCGCAAAACAAGAACCTAAAAATAATAAGTCTTTTAAAGTAAAAATTTAAACTTTTTTCATAAATTAAAAGTACTCGTTGATATCTAGTAAATTACTATATAAAAATACTGAATTTTTCTTGGAAATTTTATATTATTTTCAAGTCCTTATTTTACGAACCGGACAAACAATTTGCGATGGAGGGAGTATATATGATTTACTCTTAGCTTATCGTATTTTTTTCCCATAAAAAATCAAAAGGCTGAGGGGTTGGTTGAGATTTGGCAAGTAGCAACACTAAAAGAGTGTTGAGTCTTGTGTAGTCTTGGAAGCTCTCTCAGTACTTATCTTTTTCCTATTGTACCGATTTCATTTTTATCTTTGTAATACCGAAATTCTCTTTTGCCAATAGAAAAAAAAGAATGACTTGAGCTTAGCCGATCAGAGGTGAAAAGCCCAGGAAATGAGTTCTAAATGCATATTGCATGTTCTGATCCATGCAGTAGGTGGACATGTTTATCATACTTTTAGGGGGAAAAAAAAAGTATCTTAGGGATCATCGTCTTCGTATGAGCATTTGTTTGTGCAGTAGGTGTCCCACGCTTATCATGTTTTTAGAAAGAAAAAAAAAACCTTGCCCCGGGAGAGTCTTTCTCCAATGAGAATCCAAAAAGTTTTTGGGCAAAACAAGAAAGGAACTCGCCCTTTGACACCGAGGGATAAGAGCTGATTGCTAGCTGGTGAAGGGAATCTATGAAAGAAGGTTATCGAATCGGTCGTGGTAGCTAGGAGATGGGACAGTTCTAGTTTTCATTTAAATTGTTTTTTTTTTTTGTTGTCTGACATACTCCTTTTTTAAATTGTTTTTCTGCCGCAATATTTCCCGACAATACGGTTTTTCTATTGTCAGCCCAGCCCACTGGGCTGATAATAAGGCAACAAGAAAACAAAAAAACACAAGTTTCCATGTACTTTTTACACTTTCCTATACACTTTCACACATTCCTATACACTTTTTACACATCTTAATACACTTTTTAAGCTTTAATGTCAGTCCAATGGGCTGATTTTAGAATCTTCTCCCAGAATTTGAGAATGTTGTTTTTCCATCAGTCACCAGACTCACCACTATTAAATCCAGGAGTGCTACATCCTACATGCACAAAAAAACTATCCAGAAAGTACCCAGAATTTAAGAATGTCATTTTCAAATTCTGAGTAATTTTTCTTGACACTTTTAGCATTTTCTAATTAAATCCATGATTAATTTTGATAATCGAAGTGGTATTTGTAACGAGTCTAATCACCAAAGGTACGTAGATAAAGTTAACAAACTGAAAGGGTGGACCAAAAGAATGATAGGCTACAGGAGAGAGGACGTAGTAATAGGGCCGGGAGAGAGGAGAGATATTGAAAAATTTGGGAACTTCCATTAAAAATAGTCCACCGCTTATATTCAAGACCTAAAATAGAACAAATCTTTTTTTTTTTCATCAACAAAAAAAAGATTTCATTAATCTTAGAAGAACGATTAAACGGATTCAATCCAAGAGGACGGCAAAAAGGAAGAAGCCAACCAAAACACCACAAACAAACCACTAAAATCATGGAAAACTATTTTAGATTTAATATATGTATTCACGACCTAAAATTTAGTCGTCCCTCGTCTTGCCACGTCGTAAAGTTCACCAAGTCTACCTAAGGAGTAAGGACTCTATCAAAACCGGATAAGCCTATGAATTTGGAAAAAAACAAGTACATCTCGTAGCATATCTTGGAGTTGGTAGGATTTTCCACCGCTTCTGTTGTTTGCATTGCACCCCAAGAAACAAACCTTAAACCATATATATACATACAGCCTATAAGATGTGATAGCCCTTACATATATCAAACTATCAAAATTCAACCCTAACCCTAAGTTTCCGATCGATCATGACTGGCATGGACGGTGGTAACATTTTCTACCTTTTATTTTCCTGGTTTTTCAATGGCTATAATTTATGTCTTTTTTTATTTATTTTTGCCCTAGAACTCAAAATTGTTTCGCTTAATTCGTCATATATATGCAGCTCCTCCTGCTTCTTCTCCAACACCTTCTCAGGGTGCCGACGGTGGATTCAATTCGTCTGATGTTCGTGGTTACTTACTTTGGGGTACGTACGTGCACACAATCTTCTTCCATTGGAATTGATAAATTTCTCGTCTTATTCACCTGCTTAGGGTTTTTTTTTTACCGGCAGCCATATCTTATGGTGTGGCATCAGCCATAGCACTAAGAACCATTGATGCTTTGACATCTAAACGCACAAATCAACATGAAACAGATCAGAAACCGAAAGAGAAAGAGAAAGGGAAAACTGCTGCTGCTGCTACCAATCCCACTGTTTGCAACGTTGTTTTTCCATCAGTCACCACTATAATCAACTCCAACGATTCATCTACACTGGTCACTAAAAAGGAAGAAGCTGCAGCTGCTTCTTCTGAGACTTCCCAACGTGGGAACGAAACTGTTGCTGCTGCTTCTAATCGAGCCCTAGGCCCTTTCTCTCGCCCTCGAGCTGAGCCCAAAATCCCTTTTGTATGCAAGCATGTCTTTGACTTCTACAACGATGTATGTACTTTTTCCTTGGTATATAATTTTATGCGGTGAATTATGATTTTCGGATAAATTCTAGAGTGAAATATTACTACGGTTTTTGAATATTGAGGGCGTACATGGCCGATCCTGACAATTTGGAGGTCCAAAGCGAACCTCATAGTTTGAGTCCTTTACGTACGTATCTCACATTTACAAAAGAACCTCATAATTAATTGGAGCCTTGGAGCCTTTTTACTGTAAAGCCCTATATCTATTGCACAAGAGAGAGAGATCGTGGAAGAAGAGAAGAGACGTGAAAACCCATCTCTACGTTTCTGTTTACTGTGTTCAAATGTAAAAGTCTGATGATACAAAGTATTTATATCTAGGGTACAAAGTTATAACAGCCTTATAACACAAAGGTCCTAAAGAATGTAAGAAATACAACAAAACCCCAAAGCTATTTTCTACACTCCCCCTCAAACGGAGGCTGAGCAATCAGCATCAGTTTGTCAAGAAGATATTCATGTCGGGGACGAGTCATTGCCTTGGTAAAAATGTCAGCCAGTTGGTGTTGAGAGGAAACATGGGGCAGCGTTATCTCACCATCCAAGTATTTATCACGAATATAATGGCAGTCCACTTCAATATGTTTCGTACGTTCGTGAAATACTGGATTAGATGCAATACGGACAGCACTAACATTATCTGCATACAGAGGAGTTGGAGTTTGAACCGGCACTCCAAGTTCCTGTAAAAGACCTCGAAGCCATGTGATCTCACCACAAGAGGAAGACATGGCTCTATACTCAGCTTCGGCCGAAGACTTAGAAACAGTAGGTTGTTTCTTGCATTTCCAAGAAATAAGAGAGTCACCAAGAAACACACACCAACCAGTAGTAGAGCGACGAGTGTCAGGGCAACCAGCCCAATCAGCATCAGCATAAGCTCGCAACTGGGTAGAAGAGTGGGAAGGAAAAAATAGACCCCGCGAGACAGTACCTCGAAGATAGCGAATAATACGATGAACGGCAGTAAGATGAGCTTGGCAAGGACTGGAGACAAATTGACTAACAATGTTGACTGCATAACTGATGTCTGGCCGAGTCATGGTAAGATAAATAAGGCGACCCACAAGCTGGCGGTAAGTCGTAGGATCCGGAAGCCGTTCACCATCATCCCGTTTGAATTTCACATTCACCTCCATAGGAGTAGCAACACATTTCTCATCGGTCAGATTAGCAAACTTAATCAAGTCCATGGCATATTTCCGTTGATTCAGACTATACCCATAAGACGAACGATGGACCTCTAAACCAAGATAGTATGTCAAAGAGCCTAAATCCTTCATCTGAAATGACCGACAAAGAAGAGTTTTCAAGTTCTGAATGCCGTCCATATCATCGCCTGTGATAAGTATGTCATCAACATATAATAAAAGAATCGTAACTCCGTGAGAAGATACACATGTAAACAACGAGTAGTCATAACTACTTTGCCTGTACCCAGAATCAAGAATAACTTGTCGGAACCGTTCAAACCACGCTCTTGGAGCTTGTTTCAGTCCATATAACGACTTTTTCAATCGACAAACCATGGACTGATCAGGAGAAGAACCGGGAGGAGGTTTCATGTACACTGTTTCTCTCAAATGGCCATGGAGAAATGCATTTTTCACATCCATTTGAAATATACTCCACTTGCGTATTGAAGAGAGAGCAATAAGAAGTCTCACAGATGTCATTTTTGCCACAGGGGCAAAAGTTTCATCATAATCAATACCATACTCCTGTTTGTATCCCTGGGCAACTAGTCTAGCTTTGTATCGCTCAACGCTACCATCAGAATTCAGTTTAACCGAGAACACCCACTTACTACCAATTATAGAAGTATCAGGGGGACAAGGAACAAGATCCCACGTGTCATTCTCATGTAAAGCACTTAGCTCTGCATCCATCGCTGCTTTCCAACAAGGTTCACTAATGGCTTGTTGGTAAGTAGTCGGAATATCAATTGAGTCCAAAGTAGTAAACAATGAGTGGTGTGCAAGAAGACTAAGACGATCCGGAGCACGAGTGGGACGAGTTGACCGGCGCAAAGTGGCAGTAGATTCAGAAGGAATAGACTCAATCAAGGGAGGAGAAGGAGGAGAAGAACTTACAGGTTCGGAAGAGGAAGATGGACCTGGCTCCGGTTGGTGAAGGGAAGAGGCGGTAGACTGACCTTGTTCACTCAAAGCAGCAGTAGAACTTGAGATGTGATCCTCACAATCATGAGATGTTGGCACACAAGCATCAGAAAAATCTGGAAGAATAGGAAAAGATGATGCAGGAGATCGAGCAATAGAAACATAGTATGATATGCTTTCTAGAAAGGTGACATGACGAGAGACACGAATGCGACGAATCTGAGGATCATAACATTGGAAACCCTTTTGGTCAGGACAATATCCAACAAAGACACACATGGCTGCTTGTTGAGAAATTTTTGTTCGTTCATGAGCTGGAAGATGAACAAAGCACACACAACCATATACATGTAATCGTGAATAGTCAAGAGCTCGACGAAACAAAGAAAAATATGGAGATGCATCTTTCAAGACTGAGGATGGAAGACGATTAATCAAATAGACAGCTGTCGACACAGCTTCAACCCAAAACATGGATGGCATGTGGGAATCAGAAATCAAAGTCCTTGCAACATCTAAAATGTGACGATTTTTCCTTTCAGAAATGCCATTTTGTTCAGGGGTATCAGGACAAGTGCGTTGTGATTGTATCCCCTCAGTTTTCAGAAAATTTTGAAACTCCGTTAACATGTATTCTCCCCCTGAGTCCGAACGAAGAATTTTGATCTTCCTATTGGTCGGACGATAATATTTCACGGTTGTATCAAATTGAGTGCGGCACATAGATAAAAAAGATTTGAAATGGGAGAATACTTCAGATTTATGACGCATAAAATAAATCCAAGTATACCGAGTACAATCATCAATGAACAAAACAAAGTACCTGAACCCCAATCTAGATAAAACTGGAGAAGGACCCCACACATCACTATGAATCAGTTCAAAAGGTGAAGTTTTAACATTTGAGTGCACAGGAAAAGGCAAATGTATGCTTTTACTTAAAGAGCAACTAATGCAAGACTTGTCAACACTACTCAAAAAAGGAATTTTGTCTTTCAAAGATCCAGAACAAAACAAGGTATCCAGCTTTTTGGCATTAGGATGCCCTAATCTACGATGCCACATATGCCAAACTCTGTGTGAAACAGAAAAATCTGAATCTGAAGGAGTAAAGAGACAAGTACTACTGTTCTGCCTCTCAAACTCCAGAGCAAAAAGTCGACCAAGTCTACGACCCTTCCCTTTCACCATCCCAGTGCGACGGTCCTGTATAAGACAACCATCACGAGAAAATAAAACAGTGTTATCATCATCAACAAGTTGACCCACAGAAATAAGATTTGTGGTGAGTTTAGGAACTAGGAAAACATTAGGCAAGCTAAAAGAGGAATTCGGGCTAATAGACAATGAGAGATTATTTGTTCCAATGATATCTAATTTTTCTCCATTAGCCGTCAAAATCTGCTTATTTTCAGAGTAAGGTTTGGCAGAAGATTGACCCGTGACAATACCAGACATATGATTAGACGCACCTGAGTCAATTATCCAAAGAGGATTTATGACGGGAGAGAGGTGAGAATTCTTACCAGACAAGCCAATAGCAGAAAAGGCAGAGGAAATAGCTGAGGAGACAGAGCTTTGTACCAACTGTCGAATGTCATCATTGATCGCTGTCCCATTCTGCAAAGCACTGCCCAATTTCATATCATTGCCGGACCCCTCTGATACACCACCCGTAACATGATAAGCTTGGTGGTTAGTTTTTCTTTTGTGAAAATTTTTGCCCCCTTTCTGCTGGATTTCACCACATTCGGTGACGATATGCCCTGGTTGTTTGCAATAGACACAGAAATTCTTCTTCTTGCAGTGTGAGACCACATGCCCAAATTCTTTGCATTCAAAGCATTGTGTCTTTGAAAGATCCTTAGAAAAAGGCCTTCCAAAGTTCTGTTTTGCAATGAGTACAGTCTCAACAGTCCTCTTGCCATCTAATGCTGCTTGTAATTGGATCCTTGTCTCCTCTCGAAGTAATTCCCCCAAAACCATATCCATCGTTGGTAGTGTACCACGGTTCAAAATGTTGGCCCGAACATTCTCATAATCAGAACGCAACTTCATCAAGAACTGAATCACTTTCCGTTCATCATAGAGCGCCATCAAACTCTTAATGCAACAAGCATTAGTCATGTTTCCCATATTCACACTCTCATATTCAGCCCACAAATCCATGAATCCGGCATAGAAATCCTGAATACTCTTCTCACCTTGTTCATAAACAAAGATATCATTTTCAATCTGAAACTTGCGTGCGAGGTTTGATTGTTGGTAGACCTTCTCAAGGTAATCCCACATCTCCTGAGCAGTATCAAAACCCCTCATAGGAATCCCAATACTGGTATTTACAGAGCCCAAAATCCATGATACAACTCTAGCATTATTAACCTTCCATTGAGCAGCTGCCAAAGTGGCCGCCGCTTTCGCCTCTGCATCTTTTGCCTTAGATACATCAGGAAGAATTTCGGAGCCATCGATATAGCCCCACAGCCCTTTCCCTTCAACAAAAAACTTGAAATGAAATCTCCAAATAGAGTAATTTTTCCCATCCAACTTGACAGCCAACACATCTTGTTTATCGGAAGCCATTCTGAGTCGCAAATCAAAACCAGATGCAAAACGAAACTGACCTGGTAGAAGAATCACGTAGCAAGTGTGGAATAGATCGAAACTGAAGCAAAACCCTTTGTTGAGATCAATACTCAAGTTGAACGAAGACCTTTGATGCTAGCGGATGCGGAATCGTTGCCGCTCTGATACCATGTAAAGCCCTATATCTATTGCACAAGAGAGAGAGATCGTGGAAGAAGAGAAGAGACGTGAAAACCCATCTCTACGTTTCTGTTTACTGTGTTCAAATGTAAAAGTCTGATGATACAAAGTATTTATATCTAGGGTACAAAGTTATAACAGCCTTATAACACAAAGGTCCTAAAGAATGTAAGAAATACAACAAAACCCCAAAGCTATTTTCTACATTTACATACTTTTGTATATCTATATTATAGCACCCTATGGATTTGGAGTCTTCTAATTTCAGTTACAAGTTTTTAGAGTCTACAAATCGAGGCTTTAACTCACTCACCAATGTATTTGAAACAATTTAAAAGAATGTACACCAAAGGGATTTTGAAAACCAACTTCACTAATTAAGTTTAGTCATCTCTGGTCGTCAAATCTATTCGTATCATGCTTGAGTTTGGCCTAACTTTTCAAGAGTTTTGTGACACAATTGACTTTTTAGGTCTTTTTCATCGAGCGTTTTATTATTTATTTAGCCACTCGAATGTTAATCCAAAGTCATTCAGGTTTCTAGCAAGAGAAAGCTAAATGAACATTTTATGATTTATTAGCTTATCCCTTTAGGAAAAAGCTTTCCTGTAAGTTCAACAAAATTGGCTTTCACGAGTAGAATAGTATTCCACCAGTTTTGTTGAACTTACGTGAGAAATTATACATACATCTTTCATGACAAAAAGTGATCAGACCAAATTTTGAATATCAATAGTTGCATATATTAATTAAAGAAGTGAATAGGGCTCTGAATAGTGTTGTTTTATATAGCTTCAAGCCTCGATGTTTAAACAAACAGAGATAAGAAATACAAGAGAAATAACCAATGCAAATACTAAAAGCCAGATTCTGCCCTCTCAAAATCGTACGCACCCAAGAGAATTTACACACATAAGGACCAAAATCCAACATTGAACATGGACGCAAAAAGTCAAGATAAAAAATCCCCTTTTGAAACAAAAACCCTATTTTTTTTTTCAATTGGAAACCAGAAAAATCAATCAAAGTTCAATAATTATTACCCATACAACAAAATAAAAAGGAAGAAACTACGAAAAATACAAGAAACTCACGCCCACGAAGGATATAAATAACCATAAATTATTATACCTGGAAGGTGTTCGACGGATTCAATATCACCATCTGAAGCTTGAATCGAGCTCTGTTTGACGTGTTCAATTTCATCGGGGACTTCTTCTTCTGTCATCATCGTTTTGTTCTTCTCTACAGCAGAGAATGTGTTTTTACGTAGAGAGAGAGAGAGAGAGAGAGAGAGAGAGTATACGTAGAATTTTTTAGCCCAGGGGTCGAAAGAATTTCTGGAAGAAATGGGGGGTTTTAGTGTAATTAAAGTTGAAATAAACCTTGATTGAGTTGGTTTGGTTAAAAGTGGTTCCCACTCCCCTTATTAACCAATGAGAGAGAAAGTTTTGTTCACCCTCTTTTAGGGAGGGTGAACATTATTGGACTCAATTTATAAATGGTAGTATTAAAATGCTCGTAAATTTGATGTGATTGATACTTATGGACCCTATTTTTGACATTTTGATTATGCAGTGCATTTACTCCCACTCCCACTACCACACTAAATGTGAAGACTACGCTAAGCTTATGAAGGAATGCCAGCAAATGGGTAATTCAATTCTAATATTGTTTCTCCTCTATATATCATTCCGTTTCTTTTAGACTAATATGCAGGGACGGATCTATAAATTTTTATCAATGGGGCATACAAATTAGTTAACGTAATTCGTAGGTTTATAATTGAATTTTTTAAATAATACTTTCTCCGTCTTATAATATTTGTCCAATGAACAACACGAAGACTTGAAAAAAGACTCAGTTTAAAGAAAAAATGCAACACTATTTTTGGAAATTAAAAGAACTCTGTGATCTCTTGCAGGATTTTTTTTTTCTTCTGAATTTTCCTTGAAAGAATCGTATATTTTCCGGTTTGGACAAAAATCTTAGAACGGAGAGAGTACATTCTTTTCCCATTAAATAACAAATTAGTGGCTATATATGTAGTTGCATCTTATAATAAATAAAATTGGTTTGTTCGTACAAAAAGTTGATTTTTGATTTAAAAATTTAGCGCTTTAATAAATAGATCATACAACTATTCTCATAAGAAAATCTAGAATAATTTTATTGAAACACTTTATTTGGTTAAAAATATTAATATAATTTTTCAAAATAAAATGGAGTTCTGTGCCGATGAGACACCACAGAGTCCGTCCCTGCCAATATGAATCTTTTTCTATAAGTATTAATTGTATTGGATGGTAAGTATAACTCTTTCCAGCAATATTGTATCACTTAGAAATTATTTTCCTCTAATAGGTTTTAAATTACGCATGTTTCAAATTATTCTCATAGTAAGATATCTAAACTATTGAATCTTATGCTTAGCAAAAGTTTTTTTTTTCTGAATTTATAATCCCAAACTAAATCCCAGCAACCGCAATCTTAAGTCCAAACCTTTCGCTTGCAAACATTGAAAGGATTTTGCGCAGCCATGCCTGAGCTTTGGGCTCCAAGCCTCCCAACGAGCCAAATTAAACCGAGCTTTAGAATAAGTTCAGATTAGTTTATTAAGCTTTTTGGTGAACTCGAACTCGAGCTTGAGCTCAATGAAAATTTAATGAATCAAACTTGCCTAAGATTGATTTGAACTTAAACTTATTCACGAGCCTTAATGAACTAAAAAATTTCAGTTATTTAAGTTCTTATTCAAGTCTAGTGTTGCAAATAATATTTTTATTATGTATAGATAAATAAGTACACATGCATGTAAAACTATGACAACATATATACATTTAAAAACAGTTGCGAGCCTCGATAACCGTATCATTAGTCCTTAAAATCATTAGTCCCATCATCCTCTTCCTTCTTTCATTAGCCTCTTAGTTGATCCATTGATTAATAACACCATAAGACTTGGTAGAGAACTAAAATAATGAATAGCACTATAAGTCCGCCCAGGGATGGGGTGAATAAGACTACCAATTTAAAAATTAGCAACCACCAATTTCTATCCAGTTAGTCATTTTCCATGGTAAAACAAGCAATTCAACAAATAACTGATAAGCAAGTAATTTAAAGAACTTGAATACAAGGGATTACATGGAAACTACTTGGGTCTAAAATACCCAAAGCATAAAACCGCGACCTAATCGACTAACTGCTATAAATCAAAAGGTTAAATCAAGATTTACAAGATTAGAAATTACCAACTAGCCCCAAGCTACACCTAACTCCACACCTTGATTTGGCTCCCGAAGTCCCTTGTTGATTCCATCTCCGTATCAAAGATGGCTTCAGATCATCCGGGCATGTAGATTTGAAGGCATGAACGTATGATGTGTAAAAGATAAGATTTTTATAAAGCTTTTTTAGTAGAAAGAATCAATCTCAATCCATAGATCGATTGTGAAAGGATTGCACTATATTGACAATCGAGATGATCAAACACAAAGTTTAGATCATTAATAATGCACCAGCACAGAAAAATATAAAAGGAAATGATTTCTCTTTCTCTAAAAAGGATTGTTACAAAAGATGTACCATAAATGAGCGAAAAAGATGTTTATATAGGGTCAGGTACAAAGCCCTAAAGACAACCAATCAAAATGTGACACATAGGCAAAAAGGGCTGAAAAGGAGAAGCGCCTGCGCTTCAGAGGTGCTACGGACATGCTGCTCCAAACAGAGCAAAATGACTAAAGGCGCTAGGAAATGCCAAGGAGGCGCTCCTAAAATCTGGCCAAGATGCTAGAGGATTTAGGAAATGCCAAGGCGGCGATCCAGAGTCTCTCCAGAGCGCACCGGAGGCGCCTAGGAAATGCTAGCCTCTAGAACTGAACAAGTCCGTATGCCTTAGCCAAAATTCAAAGCCTCATAAGCTTTGCCAACACTAGACTTTCCCATGCCTTAGAAAAAATATTGGACCCTCAACATAAAAATAAGATTACAGCTCTATAACAAGAATGCAAAGATAGAATATCTAGACTAAGTGCTAAGACACAAAGATTAAATAAATGCAAGCAAGAACCTAGATTAAAAATGTGAAATGAGATGCATATGAAATGCATATACCTTTTGGATTGAGCATCAATCATGTTGCACGGCATTGGCTTGTCTACGAATCTTGATCCCTTGAGTGGAGTAATTACTCAAACTAAGAATTTACCTCCCAAAACCTAAATACAAAAAGATAAAAACACTGACTCTGAAAGTTTTATCATTACCCAGAAAATGCCAATACAACTAAAAAGTCTGCACTTCACCGGAAGAGAAGGATAAACCCTTCACGGTCGCTTCATCAAGAGTAATCAGCTCTTCACAAATCCTTTCAATGCTAAAGAAAGTGTCTTAATTCCACAAATGCAATGGCACACCATAGCCATTTATCTAGACAAAATGTGAAGCTTCAATAGCAAAGTCAGGACTCTATATTCGAATCTCCTCAAAAAAAAAAAAAAAAAAAAAAATTCCCCAACCAATTAACACCAGACCAGGGCCCTCAACCATAGACTTCATAACCTCAACAGTGGAAAAAGTAAGCACAACATAGTTACCCCCATTGATCTAATATGTATGTCAAGTACACCCTCACTATAGAATTCTACCTTTTCATATTTTTTGGAGATAAAATGAGAAGTTTCGAAAAAGTTGTTGTTGCAACAATTATGTGGAAATGAAATCTATACATTAACTTAATCCTATTCTTGCTTTGCATCCTTTCCTTTTCCTAATCCTATATAGGGGTTGCTTAGCTTCAACAAACTATCCTAGTTTGACAATTTCCTAATCCTATTGCCATTGAAGCTTCAAAATGATATTGTAGTTGCTTTTTTATTTTATTTTTATGGACATTCCCAAAAGCTTCCTTCCTTTGTGTATTGGAATAGATTAGAAAACTTAGATTATTATTTAACGAGCATCTTTACCAAGAAATGTTAGGTTTGGAACTTTGGAGCAACAAATGAATAACAACTGAGATGGGAATCCATTATCTTTAACGGCTCATATGAGATTGGATTAACGTCACCATTACACTTAATATTTGTACCCGCCATTCATGACTTGCATGAATTCAGTTTCACGATCTTCCTTTGTAGGCTCAACGGCTACCAATATTTCCAACGTCTCAAATCCCACGCTAAGTGTTCCGCCTGCTCTTATACTGATGTCCTATCAAGGGGTATGTGCATTCTCTATTTCATAATTGCATACTTATTTATTTGTTTTTCCTTCCTATTTGTTTTATGTTTCTCATTTCTGAAATTCCAATTCATGTATCAAAACTAACGGAGAAAGAAAAAATCGGTAAATCAAACAATAAACTAGCCAAAATCGGTGTTTTGGTTTGGTCTCAACTTTGAAACCAACAATATTTTATTGGGGCCAAACGAGTAGAGAAATTGACTTTTTTTTTTTAATTTTTACGCACAAGAAGTTTGGTGGAGTAATTATTTTTATAAGCATTTTGTTGATAATTTATTCACTGTGAAACTGAATTTTTGTTTTGTGTATGTCAAAATTACAGTGCAGGAAAGGTAATATCGATAAACTCGGCAATCTCTGCAAGAAGTACGAGACATATATGTCGGAAATATTCAAAGATAGTATTTAGGATGGATGCTTAAGAATTGATAAATTTTTCCCTAGTATCTACATATTGTGTTAGACGGAAACATATACTTCCCTGTTTTAAGTTTAAATTTATGCCATTAGAAACTATATAATAGTTTAATGATAGAAATGAAATTACTATAATTTTCATAAATGAATGGTCTTAGCTTCTTTTTACATTACAAAAATGAGTATTGTTGTGCTCACGAGTATCACACACACACACAAACACACCATTAATTCAGAGGAAAAACTCCGGTTTTTGTATTAATCGAATCAAATACAGAAACCATGAAAACACCTCTCACTCTGGCTGTCTCAAATTATCCTCACCACACTCACAGCTCACAACTCTGCCCTCAATATACATTATACACATGCATATATAGGCAACAATAGGAAAGAAAAGAACAAAAGCCATTTAATTCCTAAATCACGCGTAGGATTCTCAAATCAGGCGTGAGAAGGAAATCTCGCCAAATCCATGCGCACAAGTTGCCGTCGGTGGTTGAGATCTTTGACTTTGGCAATGGGTCACCCTCAATTGGGACCCTTCTCTTCAATGGGTAAAATCCAACAATCACCCCCTTTTACCCAATGAGAATCTTCAACCCTAAACCGGATTATCAGCACCTCCTGAACCAAAGTTCCGCCAGTCTGAACCTGGCCACATCTCCATCCGAGATGTCTGCACCCCCACACCGGAGTGCCCACACCCCCTGCCAGGGTGCCGTGCAAGGTCATTGCCTTGCAACTTGTGACTCTACCTCCCCCAATCCTGCAGGAATTCTTACGGAGGTACACCCGTCACTAATTAAATTCGGAGCAAATGAGATTCGTGTGGTCATTGGGATCGCTGGCGCTGTACAGCTTTTCAAACATGACCTCATCTCATTACTCTGAGCTTCCTTGTGAACTAATCAGAGCTTTTGCACACCCTTGGTACCAGCTGTCTGCGCTGGAGACTCGACTTGGGCCCCACGACTCCTCCTGCGTTTGTTTCGTGTGCTTCTATGTGACCGCTTTGCTCCCTATCCACTCTGACTTTTCCCTGTACTCTTGGACTTATGTTTGACAGTAGCTCCACTTGTCACAACATTCCCCTCCAGTTTGTAAAGTTCACCAACTCTCCTCGCTTGCAACACTTCTCGGTCTTCCTTGAGAACCTTCAGAACACCCCCTTTAGCCGAGAACTTGCAACCTCTCGCATCAATCTTCCTGAGAGAAATCAGATTCTTCCGCAGTCCTGGAACATGTTGAACATCCAATAGATTCACCCTCTTTTCGTTAGACAAACGATATTTGACTGTTCCACTGCCAACAATATTGCATGCTGAGTCGTTGGCCATCTTGACAATCCCCCCGTCGTATGCCTGATAGTCCGTGAAACTATGTCTGTCTACGCACATATGGACTGAACATCCAGAGTCTAACACCCAGTCTGATTCCCCTGCACTTGATGCACTGGTTGCCGCTAGAAGTGCATCAACTTCCCAAAATGCAGTATCTTTTAAGGTTTCTGAAACAGTTGAAGCCTGTGTCGATTGATCCTTCTCCTTTCCTTTGTCTGCTTGTAACTTCGGGCAAATTCCGTTTGATAGGCCCCTCCTCACGGCAGTAATAGCAGATAAAACTGCGCCTTTTGGAACTAGATCTTCCTCGGTTGGAACTCCCGTTGGCTCGTTCCTGAGACCTCCCTCTCCCGTCAATTACCAAGGCCTGCATGCCTTCGTAACTGGAAGTACCCATCTCCGTTCTTCGTGCCTCCTCGTTGAACAGGGCATCCGTGACCATATTCATGGTCAACCTCCCATCTGGTGCGGAATTACTAAGAGAAACCACCAAAGTCTCCCAGTCATCTGGCAAGGAACTAAGTAGAAACAGGGTCTGTACCTCATCGTCGAATTTGAGATCGACGCTAGCCAATTGGTTCACCATGTTCTGAAACTCGCTGGTATGTCCGACAATGGTGTTACCAGGCCAAAGTTTCAAATTCACCAGCCTTCTCATCATTAACGCTTTGTTTCGCGATGTCTTTGATTGATACATCGCCCCACTACAACAAAATCGTGCTACGGTGAGGAAAAAAATTCGTCTCTAGAGCATCATTTTTCGTCGCCTAAGGTATTAGCGAGGAAATATTTCCTCGCCCACTTTCCTCGCCTATACTGCGTCGCAAAAGGTATTTGCGAGGAAAAATCATTTTCCTCTCCTATTGTAGGAAATTAGCGACGAATTTTTTCCTCGCCATTTCTAAAAAAATTCCGTCCGGCGCCTGAAAAATTACATTCTACCTCAATCTGCGAGGAATTATTTCCTCGCCAATTACATTTTAGGCGACGAATTTTTCTGCCGCTAATTGTAGAGCAAAAACAAAAATATGATGCTCTCCACCGAGCTTTCCTTTTTGCTTGCGCTGAAGTTCGACCCTGCGACCACCTCTATAGCACGCCCAACACCTATCCACCACACCAACATTGCAGTTTGTTCCATTATTCGACTATTTAATATATATAGTAGTTTTCATATATTTTTCACTGCACATGTTAGATTCTTAAACATTATTAGTGTCCAAGCTTTTGAGGTTTTTGACACTTACATGTTTTTCATATTTTTTTGGCTAAACATGTTTAATGGCCTATGGGTTTTTGACAATAGCTTTTGTTGGACTAATATATTTTTTATTGTTATAGTTTTTCTTAGATAGGAGTATGTAGTTGTTACGGAGTGAATAATATTAATTTTTCGGTTAATATTTTGATCTATCTTCATTTGATAATTTGTATCGAAGAGAGAAATTTAAAAAAAAAAGTGTATATTCTGCATCGAAGTTTAAAAAATTAACGTAATACATAATTTCTGAAGTTTTTCCATTTTTAGTCATTTTCTTTGGCTTCTTTTCATAATATTTTTTTACTTTTTAAATTCAGTTCGTCAAGACCAGTAATTAATAAATAAAAAAATGCATAGTTGTATACTTTATAAATGCATGGTGTATATTGTAAAGAGAAAGACGAAAATATTCAAGAAGTTGGGCTAAACTAGTACTAGCTTAATCATATATATATATACACTATGTGTAATATGATAATAGATATAGTTGTATACTTTATTTTAAAATAGCTCCAATTTTTAAAAATTAAAAATTAATTAATAGAAATTGAAAGGAAATACAAATTTTGTTGCCAACAAGTACCTTTTGGCGAGGAAATATGATTTTCCTTGCAAAAAGTTGTTTTTTTGCGACGAAATATTTTTTCCCTCGCCAAATCTTACCTTTTGTGGCGAGGAAATCGGATTTTGTTGCCAAATGGGTACCCTTTAGCGAGGAAATAGGATTTCGTCGGCATAGATTACCTTTTGGTGAGGAAAATACGGGTTTCCTCGCTAAAGGGTACCTTTTGGCGACAAAATCCGATTTCCTCGCCAAAAAGTCACATTTGCCGACGAATTCAATTTCCTCGCCATAAAGACCCATTTGGCGAGGAAATTTAAATTTTGTCGCCAGATTTCGTCGCCATAGATAGTTTTTGTTGTAGTGCCCCCATCTTTGTCCATAGAGTATAGGCGTCGGTCTCCTGGGCTATGTGGTGAAACACCTCTTGTCCAACACATTGTCTAATCAGTCCAATCGTCTTTCGATTGACTTTCTTCCAATCAACGTCCTTTGTGTCTGCTGGTTTGACTCCTTTAAGCTCCAAAGGGTCAAACAGATCCTTCGTGTACAGCATATCCTCCATCCTCGGCTTCCAAATCGCATAGTTAGTCGCCGTCAACATGATCATGGAGCTCATACTGACCTCCGTCATCTTGCTAAGCTCGCCTGGTAGCAAGATAATGCAGAAACAATGGACCTCCAAGCTCTCGATTGACTCACGACCACCAAATATAACCTCCACGGGCTATAAAACAAGCACACCAGCAATGTCAAGGTCGAATCTTGAAAAACGGAGCACACGATTGGATCCGGATCGTCGAGATAGTCCAAATCGACTACTCACTCACGAAATTCGGAGTTGTATTGGGCTCCGGAATATTCCCCACCCCAGGAATATTCCCCCCTGCTGACTCACGCTGATGTCAGCGTTGATGATGGGGCAGAATCTCTGGCTGGGGCTGAACCTCTTTGACTTGGTCCACTTGGAGGAAAAAATATCTCATAAAATGTTCCTCACTTTTGAACCAAAGGACTGCCACTGTACCAAAATGAACTTCTCCTGTGTATCTCACACGTACGCGTCAGCCCACTCCGAGAGTGGATCTCACTCGCCTGCGACGTGTGGACTTCAAATGGCGCGTGAAAGTTCACCGGTGGTCGGACGACAATCGCGAACACAGTTCCGAGATCGTCTTGTCGAGAGGAGCAAGAATCAGAGGTCAAAAACTGGTTTCGATCAGTTCTTAAATTCTGTAAATTTCGGACAGAACTTGAACCGAGCTTCAATGGTGTTTTGTGGGTAACTCGAACTCACAACTTCGCTCTGAAACCAATTTGTTGTGCTCACGAGTATCACACACACACACACACAAACACACCATTAATTCAGAGGAAAAACTCCGGTTTTTGTATTAATCGAATTAAATACAGAAACCATGAAAACACCTCTCACTCTGGCTCTCTCAAACTATCCTCACCACACCCACAGCTCAAAACTCTGCCCTCAATATACATTATACACATGCATATATAGGCAACAATAGGAAAGAAAAGAACAAAAGCCATTTAATTCCTAAATCACGCGTAGAATTCTCAAATCAGGCGTGAGAAAAAAATCTCGCCAAATCCATGCGCACAAGTTGCCGTCGGTGGTTGAGATCTTTGACTTTGGCAATGGGTCACCCTCAATTGGGACCCTTCTCTTCAATGGGTAAAATCCAACAGGTATTTTGCATGATGATTTTATGTAAGAAACCGATGCACCATTATGTATTTACGTAGGGAAAATATATTGTATAACGTACATAAAGGTGCACGTATACTTTGCAAATTCTTTGGCCTGCCATCTATGTAAAAATTGGAGTCCGGGAGGAAGGAGACCATCCAATTCAATAGTGAGGAACATATCAAAGCAAAATCATCAAAATGGACTACTAGTGGAAGAAGTGCTAGAAATTTTATACTAAAGGTCATGCTTTTAAGTAATTGATTAATATTTAATTAGTTAATTAATGAACAATTTTATCCCATTTTGATGAGAATCTATTATGGGCAATGTTTGCATAATATTACTCCCTTTGTTCTTTTTTAAGTATGTAGTTCCGTAATTCCAACTTATTAAGAAAGTATTATTATTACATCTTTCACATCAACTTTTACATTCACTTTCCACTATTGTCATTGATGGAGACATCATCAAT
This sequence comes from Vaccinium vitis-idaea, assembly GCA_963854785.1. Lineage (NCBI taxonomy): Eukaryota > Viridiplantae > Streptophyta > Magnoliopsida > Ericales > Ericaceae > Vaccinium > Vaccinium vitis-idaea. The sequence goes on from OY978218.1 coordinate 24,602,696, forward strand.
ATTAAACTTTACCCACTAATATTCCACTAAGGTAGCTTTTAGAACAAACTGGCTTTTTACGGTTTTTGATGTGATGTATTGTGAGAGAATGACATGTCTTGGTTTTTGGAAAACAACTATTTTTTGTTAGTGGAACACCCCCAACTTTTGAAAAAAGAATCTATTTGTAAGGGCAAAATAGAAAATGTACCAACTTTTACCCACTAACTTTTCAACATCACACTTATTTAGGAAAAGTCCAAAATAGAATACACTGCTCTTTTTAAGGAACAGAGGGAGTATTGTACTGTATTTTGTGCATGTGTGTCTTTTATTCTATATAGTAGATGATCCAGTGTGTAGAGTACAACTTACACAAATTCGAGATTGAATCATCGGTTCTTGTGGAATATAAGTTATTAGTTCGCATTTGTGGACGGTACCACCAAATTTTTTAAAAAGAGTTTTAGAGTCCCCACCCGGGTTTTTATGTGAAAAAGGATTTAGCACTTGAGAAACCATTTAAATAGTTTGAATAAAAAATGACTCTCTTGCCGCTAATTTTGGAAAAGGATTTGGTATATTGAAAACAAAGTATTCTGGGTTTGGGAGCCAGGTTACAAGTGAGAAGGTTTTTAAGGCACCCCACTCGCTTGATTAAATATCAGTCTTTACTCGATACTTATGGGATTTTGAAAAATGCTTTATTGCCAAACAAATAATGATAATTTGATATGAAGAACAAAGACGGAAGTAATAGAAGAACATTCTATAAGAAATTATTGCATTGATCACTGCTTGGGAAAATTGGTTTTTGAACTCTTTTTGTACAGGACAGCACCGTACCATACGGTACTTGGTAATGCTGTGCGGCAATAGAGGTTTCATGGGTAGTATTTACAAGTTATTGGTATTTGAACAAAACTGGAATGATATGCGCTCTTGGTGTACATCTTGTAAACTTGTTCTTTTAATTAAAGATTGAAAACTTGTTTTGAAGTTCAACAGGATATATACCAACAATTTGGGTGAGCTATTTTGATCTGCAATGAAACAAAGGCACCATGCACCTTTCTAACATTGAATAAAGCTAAAAGAAACAACGCATCAAAATGTTCCTCCAAAGAAGATCAGTACCGTACGGTATAGCATAGTGCCGTACGGCACTGTCATGGAGACTTCAAATCGTTTTGTTTTCTTAAAGCAAAGGCCAATCAAGCCTAAAGCTAGTATAAGGAATTGGTCTAAGCTTGATGGCTCCCCTCAGATTGAATAAACAGTAGACTTTTAAAGTAAGGTTGTACCTTCAAAAAAGCTTTGAACAAATTCTCACCTTGGACCTTTGGCTCGGCTGCAAATGGAAGACACCACTTCCGTTTTTGGTAGATGACTTGAACTTGACATGGTGAGAAAAGAAGTCATTTTGGTAAAATCATAACATCTTCCTCATTTCAAAACGGATTGAGACATATATCAATAGAGAGAGTTTTGAATGTAATAGAAGATAGTGGAATCCAACCATAAAAGTAAGATACATTAGGTTGTCAAAAGTGGGTCGAAAGCAAACTAAATTGAAAAACGTCGATGCCACCATGGTCAAAACATGTGTCCACTCACTCTAAGTGTTGCTTGTGTTAGAACTTTTATTTACAAAATATTATTTTATCACATAAATTACTAGAACGTATTAATATAGAAAACAACGAGTATGAGACAAATAGAGAAAATAGTAAAAGTAGGAAAGATGTTGCATGTGAGCTTTCGAGTCGTGTAGTCACTGTCTTAAGGCTAATATTCCTCCCCTCGTGAAGGTTCCACCGGAGTGTACTAGCCCCAAGAGCTCACAAGCAGTCCTCATTCGATGTTCACGACCACCGGGAGGTTTGAACGAGTCACGAACCGAGTTGCCCAAAATACAAATCATAGTATATAGAAACACTTTAAAAACTCTTACATTATCTTATCTATATCTCCCATATATGTCTCTCCCTTTTTCTCCTTCAACACTTGTAGCAGCTATATATAGTTGTAATAGAGACTAACTTATTATAGAATTAATGTATAAAAATAATGATCAATATAAATTTCTATTCTTTTGTAACAGATGATGATTTATCATTCACTAAATTTTGTAACGGAAAAATAATGAAGGTGATAATTGAGAGATTAATGTCTAATATTTATTTTTATTAAAGATACTCCAACAATCCCCTACTTTTAATAAAAATAAATTACTCTTTAATTTGGTTTGAAAACACAATGTAACTAGTATACATGATGTATAAGAAAATTTGGGCAACTAGATATTGCGCAATGGGTGTGGGAGTCTTCCGGACTTGAACCACACTTAGTGTTAATAGTGTTCCTTTGAAGGATCATAGTAGACCTATACCTTGAACTAGATCCTTTGAGCCAAAGTTCAACATATCACACACACAATACCGGTATTGGACATCAGTTCGCAGGTTAGTGCTATTAATGGCCATGCACTGAATCTTGATTCTCATGAAGGTTATTAGAGGTCAGCCCGAGCCTCATAGTCGCGGCCTCACGATAGCCCCCACTTAGGTGAATCCTCCAAGGGTACAGTGATGGAATGTACCTTGCAAAAGAATGTATGCCTTGGATTCATTTAGGGTATAACCCTTCCTTAACCAATCACTTCTTCAGCACAATTGCCTTAGAGATGAGTAGGAGAGTCTAAGAGACGATCTCCTTCCGTTAAATAAGTGCTGGAACGAGTCACGCAGTGTGAATTGTTTTTACCCGTTGAATTTCCTTCATGGGATCTCCAATCACAGAAGTCGGGTTACCTCCCTAGGTGACTCCCTGTGGGCTTAAGCCCATCCCCCTCGACATAAATTGGATCTAGCCTCAACGCTAGTCTAGTCCCAATTAACAATTTTAGTATGGATCTAGCCTCAATGCTAGTCCTTGGACAATGAATTCATTTTTTATATGGATCTAGCCTCATCGTTAGTCCATGGCCCATATATTTTCGACGTCGAATGTAGAGGCTTGACCGCTCTTCAATTTATCAACTTGTTAGTGTGCGGCCCTGTGAGAACACAATCAACAAACTCCAATACACCATTAGATGATTTCATGCCATATACATTAACTTCCCACATGTGAAATTTCCAAGCAAAGATTTCTTGCATAAACTATTACATCATCTTATTACACCTCTTGTCAAGAATAAGTAACACCCCCACATTTCTTATAAAAATGTAGAAGATTACAAATCAGACAAATCTGCTATATTCTTAACTTGTATATACCCTTACATTACTTGTTTTCCTTAAAAAGAATATGTGCAAGGAAAAAGTAAGTTTGATCAACCTGATTGTCTTGTTACTTCATGAGTTTAATTCACAAACTATCAATAGTAATATACCCCCGCATAACAGTAGCAAAGTGCTTATACTTTTAATCCCTATGTAGCAAGCATATTAAACCTCACATTACCCTGCTTCTAAGCACAAGTAAACATGAACATGTAATTCAGAATTTAAGTGTTCCTCATCTAAAAAATGTTGAAAAATGATAATTCATAAAAAGAAGAGGTCACACACCTACGCTTATACAGAAGTATATTTCACTTAGCAAGGAATTCATAAAATCACCGACAAACTATTCATTTTGAATTGATTACTATATTTTTTAGGACTACAGGTGTTAAATAAAGTTTTGAAGCTTCCATAAAATTATGACTTTTCCTATAATCCCCCACAAGATTCGAAACTTTGTAAAATCACAATAATAATAATTTGGGCAATATATACATACACAACACATCATCACTAATGGGGGTATACAAAACCACTCAAAACTCTATTTAGACTTCATCGCTTTCATTTTCACAATGCAAAATTGGTAAGAGGACAAAAGTTTTCTCATACAAGAAAGGTATTCACAGTAACTGAATTTGAAGATCTATTTTAGCAAGATGTAACATCATTACTGTGGGGGTCCCTTCCCCGGAGTGAGCTCTGTGAACCTCTTGGAGTGGAATAGGTAGTGGTGGAGAGAGTAGTGCGCGCTTGAGCCTTTCCTTCTCGCCGGTGGACATGACCTGCACACGTAGACGATCGCGTTAATGCCTAGCCCGGACGGTGGTGGTCCGGGAAGGCACTCCGACGATTAAGTCAGTCACCGGAAGGAAGAAATGCACCAGAATTTTAGAGAGAAAAAATAGAGTTAAGAGGGTAGTAAATGAGGAGAGAGGGGGATCCCCCTGGTGGTAGTTGTAGTGGGGTATTTATAGGCTGAGGGGCGTGCGTCCCACGCGCTCGGTGCCCCTCACGCGCCTGTCATTCATGCTCGGAATGACAGGTGATGTGACCTTCACCCCTGCGTCGGACGCCATGTCTCGGCTGACGTCACGACACATGGGTACGAGTAGTCAAATCAACTCGAGACATTCTCCATCACCCACGTGCTCCTGCAGGCGGCGTGCCCGGTACGAGTAGGTGACTGCCGCATTTAATGCTCCATCGTGGAGTGTGTAGCGTGCCCGGTCGCCACCACCGAACCGGATGTATCCGAGCCCCCGCGTTACCGAGGTCAACCGACTCAGCACGCGCGCGGCCCAGCCCCTCAGGCGCTCGACACGTCGCTCGGCGGAGATCCCGAGTGTTTTCCAAGAACCAAGTTGCGAACGCCATGTTCTCGGCATATCTCGCTCGACAGACATCGTTCAAATCTATATTCGTCCAGAACCGTACATCCGCACCGTCCGCCGAGGACACCGTTCGCTCGGCATCATTGAGACGGACTGATCTGCATTTAGTTTCGCGGATCCTGAGACAGTGACCCTTTTAGTTCTTTGTGATGTGGAGGGGGGCCTTAGCTGACCCCTATGAACCCGGCCGCTACAATAGCCCCATCTACTTCCGCACGCCAACGGATGATGGATGTGGGAGTTGATGCAGTCGGATCAAGCGGTTGGAGAACCTGGCTCGGCGCTCGTGCCGCGGTCGATCGGAAGGTGTTACCGCGGTCGGATCGACGACGATCCGAATCCCCCTTTCCGAGCGCTAGAAGGGAGGCTAGGGCTTGGAACGTCACATCGATCCGGGATGCGAAAGGACGTCTGACACACTGGTTCAGGAATCCGTGACGCGTGGTGATGTTTATGCCATGTGCCATCGTGCGATTGGTCCGTGCGCCGTCGTTTGGATTCGCGCCCAAACGGTTTGAACGGGTGGGACACGCATCGTAATCTGAGGGGGTGACCCCCCACCTCCCGAACCGATGCCATTATGGCACCTATTCAATAGGGGTCATCCCCTATAAATACACGGGGAGAGGGAGAGAGAGTCACCGTTACTCTCTCTCTCTAGCACCAGATTTTTGCGCCGCCACCTTCCACCGTCGAGCTCAACCGTTTTCCTTCACGGAAATCCCATTTTCAGGCCAAGATCTATCCCCCAAATCCAAGGTATTGTGTTCTTCTTCAGTTTCTCTTTGCTTTTCTGCAGTTTTTGTGCATTTTTCTTGCATTTTGGGTGGGTTTTCGAGTGTTTCACTTTTTTCGCCTTTCTTCGTTTGAGTTTTCTGGAGGTTTGTGCGGCGGAGCACGACCGCCGGATTTTAGGCTTGAAGAACACTCAACGTGTTCTTCCGAGCGCTTTACCATTACACGCACTGTTTTCTGCCGAGAGCTACCGAGCGAACCGAGCGCGCATTTACCCTTAGGTTCAGCCGAGAGTTCACACACGAGTTGGGCTCTCGGGATAGTTGACATCCCGCGGGGAGCTCGGCTAGGGCCAAGGCTCAACCCTTACTACTTTCTTGCGATCAAACCTGTGCATATCGCTGATGGTTATTTCACCCGTGCACTGTAGGTTTATGCTTAGATGAGCTCGGACTCCTCGGACTCATCCCCAGACGACGTTCTTGCCGATTACAGGTTCGGCAATTTCGTCCAAGACGTCCTCCTCCGCGAGCAACTCAGGAGTCTCGGGAGGGATTATAGAAGCCGAGTGCATTTCGTCCCCCCACAGGCCGGAGCACCACCACTGAATGTAGCACCCCTTTAGGCCATAACCCCCGAGCGCTGGATGGAAATGGAAGTAGAAGCCAGGCGCGCCGAAAGCAATGCACATGCCACCACATCCGGACAAAACGTGCCTCCGAATCCGACCCTCGAGACAGACGTGCCCACCGACATCCCCTCATCTCCCACAATAGACCCGACCGAGCTTCTGGATCTCTCCGAAGGCTGGTCTTCCGAACCCGAAGTGGTAGAGATTGACAGGGAAACGGCGGGGTCCAAAGAGCCCGAGCCTGTCGAGGTTCTCGATGTGGACGAGTTTTTTGTCCAGTCTCCACAGACCGATGGGAGCGTCCCCCATGCCGAGGGTGAAGGCTCGCGATCGGGCCCCCAAGCCCACGCAGAGGATGACGAAGGGTCCTCGCACCCCGATGTTGAGAATGAAGGGCAGGAGCAAGCCCCCGAAGACGCTGATGAGGCCTACGTCGAAGGGGACGTCGAGTATAGAGGCGGCTGGGAGTCGATCCCGCCGCCGAACCCTAAGCACGGGAAGTGCAACTACGTCGACATGTACTTCGACGGTTCTGCGGACAAGCTCGCCGCGTTTCGAAGGGAATACAACATCCCCGAATACGTGGAAATTGCAAGGCCCACCGACGACAGAATCCACTATGTGAAAGGGCAGGTGACCGTGACCCTGATGGCCATCACCGAGGGCGGGCTAACCTTCCCCATGCCTCGCCTCCTTCGGCAATTTTTGGATGTGTACGAGCTCGCCCCTCACCAGCTGGTCACCAACGTGTACCGCATCATATGCTCAGTGGTGAGGTTATCCGAGCAGCACAACATCCCCTTCCGCCTGACCGACCTCATGGCGGTTTATATCGTGGTGCGAAGCAAAAGCTACAGCCGTTATTACTTCTCGAGGCGCCCCGAGTACCCCCACCTCATCGGTGAACTCTCGGACTCGGAGAGGCATGCCTGCGAGCTAGTCATAGTGAAGGGGAACTACGAAAAAGCCCCTGGCGAGGAGTCCAGGTGGTCCGTACCCTGAGTCGTGGGAGGCCCAGTAAGCCGAGAGCTCATACTTGCATTTTCAATTTTCTCATTCCATGTACTTTTCTGATCTGCATTTATTTCGTTTTTTCAGCGTGCAGGAAGGTGACAAGGAAGCTTGCCGAAGACGCGGACGACGACGTGATCAACAAGATCTTCACCATCCCAAATCGTGCTGCCCCCACCATCCTCGGCTACGTGCCATCGTACATAGGTTTCCTGAAAAAAGGAAAGGATCCTGTACCGAGGACAGGTGAGCGCCGAATACGCCTCTTCGACCTCGACCTTCTACTCTCCGACCTCATCGGCCGGGAGCGCGTACCGACGAGCACTTAACATCCATCCCAGTCCTTCGTCGCGGGCAGCGGTTCCGAGGCTGACATGGCCGGATATTCCACTCTGAGGGAGGCCCAAAAGAAGGAAAGGACCGAGAGGAAGAGGAAGGACGCCGAGAAGGCGGCGGGCACTCAGCCCGGTCTTTCCGCTGACGGGGAGGGTCCTTTGAAGAAGACTCGGACGATCGAGGCTTCGGAGGGGTCCAAGGCGCCTCTGCCACCCACACCTCCTCCCAAAACCTCGCCGACCGAAATCCAACCGAGTAGAGCAGCCCCCAAGGACAAGCAGGTGGTCTCTCCGCCACTTGGGGGAACGCCCTCCCCGGTTGATAAGGACAAGCAGTGGGTCCCAGTCATCCGGACCTCGCACGGCGAGCCGGTAAAAAGGAATGCCAGCGTTCGGGAGAGCCGAAAGACGACGATGACCCTGCTGAAGGCCCTCGCCCTGCCGAGCGACATGAAGGATGTGCCGAAGAATACGACGGACAATTACGCCGAGCTCTGCACCCATATTGTGAGGGTAAAACTCCAACTTCACACTCCGTATCATTTCCCAAGTCTTTTTCTTCGGTTCATTACTCAATTAGTTCAAATTTTTTGCAGGCTGGCCAGTCGGCTTTGGCTCTCAGCGACAAGGTGTACAAACTTGGCGCTGAGAAGACCGAGGTCGAGAAAAAGCTGGAGGCGAAGCAGAAGGCTCGGGCAGATTTGAAGAAAAGCGCCGAGGCCCTCGCTGCCGACGGCCAAGAACTCGAGAGGCAACTAGCGGAGGCTCGTCGTCTTCAGAAGGAGGCTGAAGAGAGGGCCATGACGGCCGAAAGCAAGATTACGGCCGCCGAGGAGAGGGCCGCTCAAGCCGAGAGGGATATCCAGCACGCCCAAACCGAGCATGATGAGATGATGGCTGTTGCTGATTCCAACGGCTATCAGAGGGGGGCGAGGGACACTCTACAGAAATTCGCCAAGGAGGCTAACGACAACGAGGAGAAGGCCTTCAAAAAGGGTTACCTCCTCGGTCGTACCGACTGCTGGCCCCAGGCCTATGACATTATCTCCGTTCCGGCGGACTCTGCCCTCCGGTCCTCCATCCCTCCAGTGCCCGAGACCGAGGTCTCGGAGATGCCCTCTGATGACGACGAGGATGAGGCTCCCGAGGGAGATGATGCCGAGAACGGGGATACTGCCGATCCTCCTGCTGGCAATCACGAGCAGGCCCCTGATCCCCCTACTGGCAACCAGGGCCGGGCCCCCGAGGTCACCAACACGGAGGCTTAGTCCCCCTTAGAAGAACGTCTTTTGTACTCTCTGTTTGTTTTTTATTATTTTTTATTTTTAAAGTGATGTAATCTCCGGGGCCGAGCCCCTCTCTTTTTTATGATGAATGAATGTCTTCTTTCCTTTTTGATTCAATTTTTTATGATGAATGGCTCTCGTGGGTGATAACTTGTAACCACCGAAACTGGTAATTAATCTGGTAATGAATGATAGCCCCTGCTTCGGCGGGGAGCCAATGCCGCAATGGCACCCAGCCGAAGCAAAAGAGTTGGAAAAAATTTCCTGGCTCTGCTTGGAAATTAAGGAAGAATAGTCCCTGATTTCGAAGCCAAGCCGAAGGGAAGAACGCGCTGAGCGAACAACCGTAACAATAGCCCTCAGCTAGTTCGATAGGTTGGTCCCGAGACTAGGGGCTCTTCCCCGAACGCTTATACGTGTTAGCGTTGCTCCACCGGACACGATCAGTGGTTCCACCGAACGCTACTAATTGTCTTGCCGAGTAGAGAGACTTGTTCAATCTGAACATAAATGACCGTTCTATCAAACAGGGTCAGGCCGTTCCTCCGAACAGTAGCGGGCGAGATAAGGCCCATTAACCGAGGGCAACTACTTGTATATAAAAAGTAAGAATTGAAAAACAATGACAACTGGAGAAAGGATCTTATCATTAACATCTTAATCCTTGGGCATTACAAAAATTGCCGGGGACACGGTAATCGTGAAAATGATAAACATAAGATCCTAACCATAGAATTTCCTTAACTTGGAGGCATTCCATGGGTTGCTCACGGCCGTGCCGTCCATCTCGGCAAGCTTGTAAGCTCCATAGCCTGCTTTAGCCACAATACGATATGGACCTTCCCAATTAGGCATGAACTTCTTCTTGTGTTTCTTTTGGACAACCTCTCGGAGGACGAGGTCATCGATGTTGAAAGGGCGGATGCGAACGTGCTTGTTATACCCCCGAGCGACCTCCTGCTGGTATGCAGCGTATTTGATGTGAGCTTCATCTCAGAGATCCTCGATTTGATCAAGCTCGGAGGCCAGGTGCTCATCATTCGTGGTTGGATGGAAGACTTCAGTTCGGGCAGTGGGAGCAACGGCAGCAAGTGGAAGGACAACCTCCATCCCATAAGCCATGGAGAACGACGTTCGGCCAGTCCCTCGCCGAGGGGTCGTTCGGTAACCCCAGAGAACCTTAGGGAGTTCCTCCACCCACTTCCCTCGCTTGTTGGTCAGCCGACGCTTGAGGCCGGACGAGATTGACTTATTCGAGGCCTCGGCTTGGCCATTCCCTTGAGGGTAGGCCACGGTCGAGTTATAAACGCGAATGTTCTTCTTCCTGCAAAGCGCTTTGATGGCCTCGGCGACGAATTGCGTACCGTTGTCGGAGATGATAGCATAAGGCACGCCGAACCTAGAGATGATGTTTTTCCAGATGAACTGTTCGACCTCGGTGGCCGTAATGTGGATCAGGGGTTCGGCTTCTACCCACTTGGTGAAGTAGTCAGTGGCCGTGATCAGGTGCCGAAATCCGCCGGGGGCTGTGGGAAGTATTCCAACAATGTCGAGCCCCCATTGGGCGAACGGCCATGGGCTTGTGACCGGCTGCAGTGACGTGGTAGGCTGGTGAAAAATGGGGGAGTGCCTCTGGCATGCCTCACACTTCCTGACATAATCCTCAGCGCTTTTCTTCATTTTTGGCCACCAGTAGCCCTGGGTAACAGCCCACTCGGAGAGTGTGTGCCCTCCCGAGTGGTTGCCATAACTCCCCTCATGGAGCTCACGAAGGAGGTGAGGTACCTCGGCGTCATGCAGCACGCGGAGGTCAGGACCGATGTAGGTACGACGATAAAGCTGGCCAGTCAGAGACAGGAAATAGGACGCGGACTGGCAGCGAATCCGGTGAGCCTCCTTTTTTTCTGAGGGGAGTGTTCGGTCTCGGAGGTAGGAGACCAGGGGATCCATCCAGCTAGGGCCAGAAGTGGCGATTGTCATAACGTCTTCGGCACCCGGCTCGAAGCTCGGGACCGCGATCTCCCCGAGCGTGATTGTTTGCGTGCCCCCGAGCTCGTTGCACGCTGATCCGAGAGCAGCAAGGGCGTCGGCATGAGCGTTCTTGGCTCGACCGATATGAGAGAAGTGGATGGCCTTGAAGCCTTTGTGCAACTCCAGAACATGGCTAAGGTACTTCAACATCCGAGCGTCGCCAGAGCCGTAATCGTTGTTCAACTGGTTCACCACCAGCATGGAGTCGCTATAAACCTGCAGTTCATCCACCCCGAGAGCGAGAGCAAGGCGGAGTCCAGCAATTAAGGCTTCGTACTCGGCCTCGTTGTTTGTGGCTGGGAAACCGATGCTCATGGCGCACTCGTGGAGAGTCCCTTCGGGTGAAATGAGCACAATTCCGGCCCCCGCCCCTCGGCTATTTGATGCACCATCCACATGCATTCGCCACAACTCGCCCGTATAGATGGTAGCTGTACGGGGAGGGGAGCGCTTGAGAACGAACTTGGACTGCTCAGGGGTGGTCGTGCCTTTGGTCGACTCGCCTCCGACGTCTTCGGCGGTAGTCTCCTTTTGGAGCTCAGTTTCCAGCTTCGGGGTGAGCTCGGCGACGAAGTCAGCTAAAGCCTGTCCCTTGATCGCCGTTCGGGGCTCATACCGGATGTCGAAGTTGGCCAATTCCAAGGACCACTTGCAGATCCGATCTGAGAGATCTGCCTTACACATGATGGTCTTCAAGGGATACGCCGTGATTACCACGACTGTGTGGCTCTGGAAATAGGGTAGGAGCTTTCTCTTAGCCGTGACCAGCGAGAGTGCCAACTTTTCAATTGGTAAATACCTGGTCTCGGCTGGGAGCATTGTCTTGCTTGAGTAGTAAATGGGGAAATGCTCCAAACCCTCCTGCCGAACCAGTGCCGAGCTTACGGCGTGGTCAAACACCGCCCGGTAGAGGTACAGGTCTTCGTCCTCCCTCGACATGACTAGCAGTGGCGCTCGGGACATATAGCTTTTAAGCTCGGCCAATGCCGCGTCGCACTCGGCGGTCCAGAGAAAAGCCCTTTTACTGGTCTTGATGGATTGGATGAAAGGTCGGCAGGCGTCGGATGACTTGCTTATAAAGCGGTTGAGGGCAGCAGCCATCCCCGTCAGTCGCTGGACCTCCTTGACTGTCGACGGCGCTCGGAGCTTCTGGATAGCGTCTAGCTGGCTGGGGTCAGCCTCGATCCCTCGGCGGGTGACGAGGTACCCCAAAAATTTGCCAGAGCCGACCCCAAACGCGCATTTTTCCGCGTTGAGCTTCAGGTCGTGCCTTCTGAGGATGGAGAATACTTTGCCGAGGTGGGAAAGATGGTCTTCCGCGAATTTACTTTTCACTACCATGTCGTCGATGTAGGCCTCCATGATGTCGCCGAGCTCCTTAGCGAACATCTTGGAGACCATCCTCTGGTAGGTAGCCCCAGCGTTTTTTAAGCCGAACGGCATGACCCGGTAGCAATAGGTACCCCTCGGCGTGATGAATGCGGTCTTTTCAACGTCCATTGCGATCTGGTGGTACCCGCGGTAGGCGTCCATAAAGCTGAGCCTAGCATGTCCGGCTGTAGCATCCACCAATTGGTCTATCCGAGGGAGGAGAAAACAGTCCTTCGGGCAAGCGTCGTTGAGGTTAGTGTAGTCCACACACACCCTCCACTTCCCGTTCTTCTTCTTAACCACCACGGTGTTTGCCAGCCACGTGGGGTACATCACCTCTCGGATAGCCTCCGCCTCGATCAGGCGGTCAAATTCTTCTAAGACGGCGTCAGAGTGAATGGCCGAGGACTGCCTCGGCTTCTGCACTATTGGCCTTCTTGCCGGATCAACATTGAGGGCGTGCGTGATGAAATCGGGGCTGACACCCGGCATTTCGTACGGAGTCCACGCAAAGATCTCAATGTTATCCTTGAGGAAAGAAACCAAGTCGTTTCGCTCGGGATTGGTGAGATTTGAACCGAGCATGAAGTATCTAGTTCCCCCTTCATCAATGGGCACCTTGACCAATTCTTCGATAGACTTTTCCTCAGCCTTGGAGCCAACGTCTTCGAGGACTGGAGTGCATTCGGGCACCTCAATCCACTGCACCTGCTTCGGCGGCCTGCCCTCCCTTCTGTCTTTCTGGCGGACGACATTGACAAAGCACCTCTTGGAGGCCATCTGGTTGCCCCGGATGGTCTCCTGTTTCCCAGACGTGCCAATGAACCGGACGCACTGGTGGAGGGTCGACGCGATAGCTCCCATTGCATGGAGCCAGCCTCGCCCCAGGATGGCGTTGTAGGGGCTCTGGGAATCCACCACGGTGAATTCTATCTCCAAACGCATCGACCCCGACCAGACTGGGAGGGTGATGCTGCCGAGCGGATATACTGGAAACCCAGAGAACCCAACGAGGGGGGTGTCGGCGGGGGCAAGCTCATCACGCGTCCGTCCGATGGCCTTATAGGCCGAGTAGTAAAGGACGTCGGCGGAGCTCCCTTGGTCCACTAAGATTCGCTTGACATCCACGTGGTCGATACTGGTCTCGATCACTAAGGCGTCGTCATGCGGGAGCTGCAACCCATCTAAATCCTGCTTGGAGAAGGAGATAGTGTACGGGTCCATGGGCTCCTCATACTTTCGTTTTGGCGCCCTGCCGAGCGTCATTACTTGCATGGCAACTTCCATCTTCTGCAGCTCCGTATGCATCGCGTTGGCCTGGGCTTTGCCGACAGGCCCGTGGATAGTGACGACCACCCCCGGGCGCACTCTTTCCCCGGGCGCCTGTTGGTTTGGAAGTGGTTGGAGGATGGCTTGCTGGTTCGGCTGAGGAGCAGCACCTCTGAGCACGGTCGAAGTCCGACCGTGGTCTATCCACTCCTCCATGCGTCCTTCGGCGACCAATCGCTCGAGGTGCGCCTTAAACGGTCGGCATCCCGTTGTGTAGTGTCCCACCTCATTGTGGTACGTGCATTTCCCCTTTTGGGTGAGATCCGACCCCATTTTGTCCTCCGGCCAGTAAAACCAGCGCTTCCGGTCGATCTCTACTAGCAGCCTGTAGATTGGCATGGTAAAGACGGTAGTCTCGGCAACATAGTCGTTGTCGTTTCGGGGAGGCCTTTCCCATCCCCTTCTGCCATCATTGTTCTTGCTGGCATCTCGGGGGGCCCTGTTCCCGAAACTTCCGCCTTGATCACTCCTCCCCTTCTTCAAGCTGTTTACTTGCTTCTTTGCTTCCTTTGGTGTGCCCTTACCAGTATTTCCCTTCGATGCTCGGTCAAAGAGTAGCTCCTCGAGCTCCCGGAAGCGGTTCACGGTCTCCATTAGTTCAACCATGTTTTTTGGCGGCCGGACCATGAGCTCTTTGAAGAGGTCAGAGCAGTCGTCGAGTCCGTTTTTGAATGAAGTGGAGGCGATCTTCTGGTCGCAGCCTTCCACAAGGCTGTACACCTCCCAATACCGAGCGATGTACTCTTTCAGGGACTCGTCATGTTGACAAGCGCGTCGACCGTCTTCGGTTGTGTGTTGCTGGTTACAAACCGAGACGTGAACGCGCGCTCGAGCTTGTCGAAGTCATTTATAGACCCCGGAGCGAGCTGGCTATACCATAGGAGGGCCGTGGTCCCCAGGCTCATGGAGAACGTTCGGCACATGAGGGAATCGCTATGGCCGTAGACCTCGGAGACCAGGCGATATTGCTGGACGTGCGTAATCGCGTCCGTCGTGGGCTCATACTTATCAAATTTTGGAATTTTGAACCCGCGCGGTGGGGCCGCCTCGGCGATTGTTCTGGAGAACGGAGACTGCCTAGCCTTCTCCAACTTGGAGTCGGCGGGGTAGGGGCGGTTGAGGTTAACCACTCGGTATTCCCCATGGGCGCACTTTGCTGGCCCTGCGGCCCGGTTCTCTGTATCGGGCTCATCTACGTGCCCGTTGCTCCTCTCGGAGGACAGCCTTTTGTTGTGCCCGTCTCGGGCCCTTGCCAACTCTTCCCGGGGACGCCGGTCCCTGGTATCGGGCTCGGCATGATAAACCTTAGTTTCACCCGTCCGCGCATTGACGAGCACGATGCTGCCACCGTCATTCCGCAGCGTGTACTTCTCTCCGGGCTTAAGGCCGTTGTTTTCATTGTGGCCGCGCCCCGCCGAGACCTCAACCGGGTTGGTGACCATGTTACCACGCAAGCAACCCTCCGAACGTTGGGTACCCCGCCCCGGGCGCCTTGCCTACCACCGATTGGCAATGGCGCCGGTCACCTCCCCGATCCTCCGATCGGTTATGGTTACGGTCATCCCTCTGTTCTTCGTGCGCTCGACCTTGGCCGTTGTGGTCTCGAGGGACGTCTGCCGGGCCCTTTCCTTTGTCATGTCGCCTTCCTACCCTCCGGGCGTATGCCGCGTCTCCTCGGACCTTTGGCGTCCGAGCGCTGGACGCTGTCGCACTATCTTCCGCGTGGTCGGTTTGTCGAGACTGCCTGCCACGTGTATGTTGCTGCCGCGAACGCACTATCTCTGATGGGACAACTAGTGCGTCGCTTCGGTGGTCCACCTCCATGACCTGTCCGAGACGGGAAAAGACTGGAGCCCGCCCCTCATCGTCAGTCCTCGTGCTCGGCGGTGGCCTCCGAGTCCTCGTCCGTTCGCCGAACCTTGACGTTGTAGGCCGATTCCTGGCCTGTTTCATGGCCAGTACTTCTTTCCTTAGCAGTGCCAGTTCAGCCTCTATGGTGAGAGGAGGAGGGGGAGGAAGTGCTTCTGTGCGTGCTGGAGTTGTGAGGTTGTCAAGAGAGAGGACGTTTCCATCCATGCTAAAGAGGATGTTGCTGGGACCGGCGTTGCTGGGGCCAGCTCCGCTGGTGGCCATGGTGACCGTTCCATCCCCGTTGACAGTTGGGGGAGGAGTAAGCCCCAAGTCGCTCCTAACCTGGTGGTACCGGTACCGGTCGGCGGTGTTGCTGTACTCGTTGGCTGGCCCAAACGCATCAAGACCTAGAGTGAGGTTGGCCATTTGAGCAGTATTTGAAGAGGTTTAGGGAGAATAGTTTTTGGAGAATGGGAAGAAACACCACCAATGTGTACAGAGAGGCTGGGAGGAAGTCCCCAGCAGAGTCGCCACTTGTGGGGGTCCCTTCGCCGGAGTGAGCTCTGTGAACCTCTTGGAGTGGAATAGGTAGTGGTGGAGAGAGTAGTGCGCGCTTGAGCCTTTCCTTCTCGCCGGTGGAGATGACCTGCACACGTAGACGATCGCGTTAATGCCTAGCCCGGACGGTGGTGGTCCGGGAAGACACTCCGACGATTAAGTCAGTCACCGGAAGGAAGAAATGCACCAGAATTTTAGAGAGAAAAAATAGAGTTAAGAGGGTAGTAAATGAGGAGAGAGAGGGATCCCCCTGGTGGTAGTTGTAGTGGGGTATTTATAGGCTGAGGGGCGTGCGTCCCACGCGCTTGGTGCCCCTCACGCGCCTGTCACCCCTGCGTCGGACGCCATGTCTCGGCTGACGTCACGGCACATGGGTACTGCTTGACCGTTCGGGTGACTTAAAATAAAGACGCGTCCCAAGCGTAGGACTCTCGACCGATGTAGCATAATATCCGGAAGTACCGGAGTCGAATCCACAGAGACGGACGAACGTGTGCAGGACTCAAAGATGACGGGTTCACAGTTTATCTTGGCTCTTAGGTAGCCACCCCTTGTTCAATGAGATTAATTTACTAACTAAATTACTAAGCTGATTTAACTAAATGCAAATTAATAAAGAGAGCACAGCTGAGGGAACCCAGCGTCCACGCCCAGCCTAACCGGTATTTACTCGGGCCACAATTAATCCTTTTACTGATTTCAGAATACGAGAAAGGCTTCCTAACAAATGCGCACCACCTGTCACCAGATTCCGTGCGCATTCGAATTTCGGTAATGCCTGGGTTTGTTTGTCAGAAAAGTTTCCAGTTCCCAAAATTGCTTGAAAATCGATTTAATTCAGCCTCGAGGTGAAATACTGATTAATCTAGACGTAGGCGCCTTCGCCCCGTAGCCGCACTCGAAGCGACTACTCACTCATGATTATGCTAATTGCAGAAAACAAATTAAACCTAGATCTAAACATGCTTGGAGATTAAAATATGAAAACAATAGAAAACGATACCGGAAATTGCAAGGGAAAAGTTGAACTTGACTGTTAATACGCAAACGCTGAATGAAGAACTCTGAATCCGTAGCCGAAAACTTGAAAACACAAAACCTAAGTAAAAGTCGTGGACCCCTAGCATGGGTTAAAACATGAGTATTTATACTAAAACTCCTAATCCTAATGAAAACCGAACTACATAATTATGGAATTAGTTCTACGACCAACAAAACGACGTAGTCTCAAGCCTTAGGCCGTAAGCTCTCGGTATCGATACCCATAATAGGGGTATCGATACCGAACCCTTATCTTTTCTTCTTCCGCGTAAGCCGTAGGTATCGATACCTATTTGAGGGGTATCGATACTAAACATTCTGGAACGGTTTGTGCACTTTGAAACCAGTTGGTATCGATACGGCTTATGGGGGTATCGTACCAACTCCTTAAGCCAACCTCTTTCAGCATCCAAGCCTCAAACTTCGACTCCCACGTCCAGCTCCACTTCAAGCCATGCAACAAGCGCGCCAAAATCCCCCTTTTACCTGGGAAACTCATGCAAACACCAAACACTCTACCGTGCACGCATTAAAGAGAAAAATGATCATTAAACCGCCCGTCTAACGCGCTAAACCACCCTACTTAGGCGCTCAAAAGCAAGCTTCCCGCGCGCCCATCACATCCCCCAACTTGAGCGTTGCTAGTCCCTAGTAACGAACGAGACAAAAATAACAAAAGAAAGATAACGACTCAATAAGGGATACGAGGGTTATGCAACCTGTACAAACTTAAATGAACAATTCTGAATATCATCCCTTAATTACCCATAACCCGATCACATGCATGCTCCAACCAAAATTCGAATAATTCCATTCCTCAACAAAGTTTAAAATAGAACACCCCCACGTGACACAGAATCACTCATACTCACCGAACACTCTGCATCCCATGTGAGGCGCCTGGCGATCAACGTGACATGAACAGAATCACCACATGCCAGTCTAAACAACGCCAAGATATGCAAAGAAAGCTCACGAATCAAGATACCACACATTCACAATCTAAATATAACCCATGCATGCAAGAGAGTCAAACGACGTGCTTCGGGTCAACTAAGGGCTTCGTTAGGCTTATAATGACCGTGGTTAACAAGAGAAAGGGAAACATGCAAAAGGGTGACGACCTATAGAAGCTCATGGTCAGTCTACCCAGACTGGCCGCCACCAACACAGATAACACAATCAAAATCAACACATAATACCAATACAAACCACCATACTAGACAGAATATCACGAATCAAGTTCAACACAACCACCGACCCACATACTATGGTCGCACCACCAACATAAAACAAACACATAGAATAACATAGTTCTCGACCCAAACAACACATGAAATAACAACTCATAAAACTAACACCACCACTCCAACCCATGTCCAACTCTGCGCTCAATCTCCAGCTCAGTTTGCCTCTTAAGGTTCCATAACTTTGGTGAGTTTAGGTTTGGAAGGTTTAGAGGTTAAGGTTTGAATGGAGAAGAAAGAAGAAGGAAAAGGAGAATGATGGGGTGGAGAGAGAGAGAGAGTGGGGAAAAATCGGATGGTCCCCTTCAACTTGACTGCGTTTTTTCCCCTTTTTTTTCTCTTTTTTTTTCTCTTTTTCTTTTCTTTTCTTTTGGGAAACTTGTAGAAATTCATAGCAACGGGTCAAAGGATCAGTTGACTGTCTTTCCACCTCTCTCTTATCATGAAGATGGGTTAATTTGGGGGGAAGGGAAATGGATTAAGGTTTAGGGTTTTTTTTTTTTTTTTTTTTAAACCAAAGACATGGCACCCAAAAACAACATTTTAATTCTTTCCAAAACGACGATGCTCGTTGACACAGAGTTGGACCACCAAACTGACACGCCACCCAACACCGGTTTCCTAAGTCTGACACAGGGACTGACATAGATGGGTAAAACAAAGGATCAACGGAACATATTTAGTGGTCTAATCATGCAAAAATGGCCTTGTTTCATCCCCTAAACACGCCATCAACTCACTCACATGCATATGAAACATTTAAATCATTATCTGTGGTACAAACGCCTACTATTTTACGCGAATGCGGAAATTTAAGAACAATGAAACATGGGATGCTTAACGGACATACTGTGCATGACGTGGGAACACCTACTCAACTTGCTTATGGTGTGGAAATTATTCAAACGTGGATGTCAGATATATGCATGTGAACAAGTTAAACAGGCAGATAACGAGACAAAAATTCAGCATGCTCACTTAACTCATACAAACAAGCATAACAAACGTATCCCCAGACTCAAAAATTAACCAAAAAAACGACCCCTAACTTCTAGCAACGCTCAAAACTAACCAAACGTGTACAAGTACACCCCTTCCCCCAACTTGAAAATTGCTCTGCCCTCAGAGCATGAAGACAAACATAAAAATAGAAGCATAAGGGAAAGAGATGGACCATCGGATGGCAGCCAACCATCATGACCCCGGCCGATGTATGGGGAATTTGCCATCATTGTTGCGTTTCGTCATCAGAACTGCTCCCAGGATCCGCTCCTTCGGACCGAAAGAGGTCCACAGCTAGTCACACAGAGCCGCGCCGAAGCTTTATTGGACTGACAACCGCCACATTTCGTGGCACCCCTGCTCGAGGCTCCTGAATGCCTCACTCACTCCGGCGGAGAGGCCCAAACTACCAAGGCTGGTGTGGTAGCATGCTCGTCCTGCAAAAGACTGAAGAACCAACTACCTACTAGGCAACAAATGACATCAGTACCGCCCGCTCGTGGAAGCCGGGCCACAACAAGAAAGAAAACAAATAAAGAACACCACCAGACCTTCACGCAGTCTCACGTGTCATACTTTTCTCCCCATCCCCCAACTTGAATTGAAGAGTGGGTGGCTATACAAGACCATCATGGTTTTTGTTGTTTTTTTTTTTTTTGAAATTAATTTTAAGTGGGAGAGAGAGAGAGAGAGATCTTTGAAACGTGGAATTCGAAAATTAATCAAATCCACAAAGATGAATCCCATAAATGCACCACTCCACGCTAAGCTTTGTACTAAAAACTGAACTCGGCCAGACCACAAGAAGAAATACTTCGAGTAAAGCAATTGCCGAATTGTTTTAAGAAATTGAAGTGCCCCTAAGTGCTCATGTGGAACCAAATTAATTTTCGAGCAGTGGACATAATTGGCGATAGAAGGAAGATAAACAAAATCGTAATCTTCAACACCAAGAAAATCAATATGTTCCACTACCGTCGACTGTGACTCTTCTACCAAAACCTCCTCCGCCAAGTTTGGTTTCTCAACTAATTCCTCCTCAACAAAGTCTTGGTCCCCAAAAATAAGAGACGCACTCTCAAACCCATACTTCCTATCTTGCTCGTCCATTAAGGACTGCAAATAATCAATCTCAGCGTCCCACTCCTCAGCAATGGGAGATTGTTCGATCGGACCATCACACGGAGAGCAGTGAGCTCCTCGTGCTCTAGACTCATAGGAGCGCATAAGGAAAACATAGGCAGCGCGGATCAACAGTGGGAGATACATGAGAGGGGGATCGACCGTTACATTAGACTCAAGGGTGAAACATTGGGCAGTTAGCTCCTCATCCCCTCCAAATTCAGAGGATTCCACCAAACCATCATCCACCCCACCCTCAACGACAAATGGGTCAACTTCCTCTTCTCTCTCTTCCCTAGCAGTAAGCTCCTCATCCCCTCCAAATTCAGAGGACTGTGGTAAGACCAAGTCAATCTCCTCAACATCGTTAACCAGACCTACTTCCTCTTCCCTAGGAGTAAACTCCTCATCCCCTCCAAACTCGGAGGAGCTTCCAGACCACGAATCAAAATCCTCCATACGATCATCAACCCCACCTTCAACGACAAGTGGGTCGACTTCCTCTCTTCTATTGACTTGAGGCGGAGAAGGAAATGTCTCCCACTCCTGATGGATTTGTCCCACAGCCTCTGTGAGTTGAGTCAACTGGGACCTAAGGTTCCCAATTGCTTGGGTGGTTTCCACAGTGAAGGTCATCTGCGATCGCACAAGAGTCTGTACCATCCCATCAAGCTCCTCATCATGAGGGGGATAAATCAGCTCTGGGGGTGGGCCCGTAGAATAAGGATCAAACCCTTGCGGGTCTTGGAAAAGGGGGCCAAATTGGGTCATGTGATCCTGGGCAGGTTCGAACGATTGTATTTCTTGCAGAGGCAGAGGCAGTGCCTGTGGTGGCACTGGGGGTTCGGAATACCACCCTGAAAAAGATGGGTGGTGGGACCACCCTAGATTGTTCGTATTTGGATATGGATCCCACCGCTGATTGATAACACTCTCCCTAGCCTGATTATTTCGATAAGCTTCCTTGAGTGCATAAAAAACGGAGCAGGTATAAACAGAATGCCCCCAACACTCACACATCTCACAGAATTCTTCCATTCTCACCTCGTTCACCCAGTTGTTTCCTTACCACACTTTTTTTTTTTTTTTTGACTCGACTCAAGACACAAAATACTTACCACTCGACTGACACTAGATGACTCAACTTAGAAACAAAAAGATGCTAAAACAAAACAAAAGACACTTTTTCGTAGGAGTGACTTTATAAAGATAGACTCTTCCACGTGTTGAAATTTTCTTTCACGAGTCTAAAAGTAATAAGACCACTAAGGCTTGACTGGACAAATACCTTGTGTGAATTTAGACAAAGCCTGCAAGATTCGAAAGACAAGAAAAACACTTTTTCGTAGGAGTGACTTTATAAAGATGCCCCTGATTTGGGCGAAGATCGACTACTCAATTGATCCAAAGGGGGTAAATTTTGGACAAAACCAAGCTGACTCGAAGGATAGAAAAGTGACTTCCTTAATGGTGCCCCTAACTGGACAGAGATTGACTACTCGAGGGCTTGAAAGGTGGAAGACATGCACTATATTTTGACCTGACCAACTTTTAATTGACTATATCGACTTGCAGAGTAGAAAAGACCATAGAGCAATAACAAACTCGAAGATTCAAGAAATGGCAAAATATGCCTCACAATTAATGTTAAAACTGTCATAGACTCGGGTATTTGATTTTGAAATTGTTTTGCTCCATCAAATGATTTTCATTCAAACACAAGATTTCTTATTGTGAACCCATGCCCCCGGGTTGTTGATTAACTGATTTTCGATTAAGGTATCCCAGTTTGGACTTTTGCTTTTGGCGGACGCCAATGTTGCACAATGCTATGATTTTTTTTATCTTCAAGGGAGATTATACCGCTCCCCTTTTATTCTTGCTATCAAGTTGCGCTTTTTAATCTGAAAGGACTTTGTTCTGGTTGTAATGGGGCCAAGGTTTTCGGCAAAGAAAGGATAACAAGCTCAAAATTTTCATTCTCCTTGGGTTATTAGAGCTAGCAGCTATCTCAGATTTTTTTGGTGCCCATCTTGCTTTTGATGGGCTTCTCTTCCTTTTCTCCATGCGCCTTCTTCTGGTGAGCAGTTTCTTTCATTTGATTTTTCTTTTTCTTTTTCTTCAATGACTCGCATTTTGTTGTGCTTGGCACTTTCATTCTTTTGAAATTTTAACGTGCTGCTGGCAACCATGCATTTGGCGCTTTTTTGAAATTTTGATGTGCCTCTGGCAATCACGTGTTTGGAATTTTCATATCTCTTATTTCACCCGAGTATGGGGGATAGCTGCCTAGCTGGGTTCTGTTTAAAAGAAATTGATTTTAGGCTCAAAAGAGCTATCAAGGGATATACATATATCTGTGGAATAAAAGCAAAGAATGCATTTCTTCATTTTGAATTGCACAACTTGATAGAGAGAATCTGTACATGCTCTAACTTTTTCCTAGATCATAATTTAAAATTTTGATCTAGCGAGCTTGTTTATTGTTTGTAGGACTGAAAATAAAAAACAAAAAACCGAATTAAAATGGCCCAAACTGGTTTTTTTTTTTTTTGTTAAAAAAAATTAAAACCTGTTCGGTTCCCGGTTCTCGAAATTTTTAGGTTAAACCAAACCGAACCGGTTATATATATGTATATATACACACATGTAATATTTTTAACCTACCCTAACCTCACTCAAACGACGACTGAGTTTCTCCCCTTCGATCAGTCTCTCTCTCTCTCTCTCTCTCTCTCTCTCTCTCTCTCTCTCTCTCTCTCTCTCTCGTCTGGTTAGGGATCGAAGTTCACTGGTCACTCAACCTAACCCTAAATCCCTAATCCCTAATCCCTTTTGTGTGCGGCAATCGATCGAAGACTCTACCCACTGTACCCAGTACCCTCGATCGATCGAAGACGACGAAGAGCTCTCTCTCTCTCTCTCTCAGACAAATCGAACTTCGAAGCGATTTGAGACCTTTCAAGTTTCAAGGCTTCTTCTTAACTTTTGATTTTAAAAAAAAAAGCGACTAAACCACTAAGGGTTGCCTACTTATCCCTTTGCAAGGAATCTGGTCATGCGTAGTTCGGGCCTACAAAGTTGACTCCATTTTTGGTTTTTGGTTTTCTTGACAACAACATTATAGACTCGAATATGAAAGAAAGTAGAAACATAAAAAGACTTTAAGTACAAACTAACTCAACAGAAGTGAAAACTTGACTCAAAACTCGAAAACTCCTAAACTCGTGGAAGATTGAGCTATTGCATGGCCTTTGATGTAGAGGTGTCAAATGTGCGTGCCGTGCTGTGCCATTCAACTTTCGTGTCAGCCGTGCTTCGTGTCGTGCCGTGCCCATTTACTTCATTGTGTCGTGCCGTGCCGTGCTTTTTTGAAGTTGTGCCGTGTCGTGCCGTGCCGTGCTTTTTTGAAGTTGTGCCGTGTCGTGTCGTGCCGTTTATTTTTTTATCGTGTCATGTCGTGCCTTTTTTGTCGTGTCGTGCCATGCCTTTTTTGTGTCGTGTCGTGCCGTGCCGTGCCTTTTTTTAGTCTTGTCGTGCCGACGCCTTGCCTTTTTATCGTGTTATACACTTATACAGTTATACTTTGATCTAACAAAGACAAAAAATACTCCTCCGTCCCAAGCTCCCAATTTTTTGTCCATTCATTGACTTTCTTGCATCCCAAAATGTTTGTCCAAGTACCCCCTTGACCCTTAAGGCCCTCTCTCCTACGCATTGTAAAGAGTGCCGTCCCATCCAATACCGAAAAGTAAAGGGTATTTTCGAAAACTCCAAGCTTTTCAAAAGAAATCATTTGGTGTCTTAATGAGATGAAATTTTAAGATCCGACAAACAAATTAGGACGGAGGGAATATCGAAGTACTAGCAATGAATGTATGTCCATCAAGGCATAAACCCGAAAAGGTCAGATATATTTTAATATCATGGACTCGGGGGAGGTGTTGTGCACGGTACTGTGCACCCCTCGGCCGTTGGATCGAGTTTTGGATGGCTCGGATGCATTCGGCAATTTTTTTTTAATTTTGATTTTTTTTACCGGTAAAAAATCAAAACACATCCGAACCGTCCAAAACTCGATCCAACGGCCAAGGGGTGCACAGCACCTCCCCCACTTCCTAATATCATATACTAACGACCACAATAGTGTTGAGCGCGAAGATAGCAGTTTTACTCATGGTTTATGCTCCAGATGTTCCATCAAGCCTCAATTTGACATTGATAAAGGAAGAAATCAAAAGAATGGCAACAAAAAAGAGTTATAAAATCAACAAAATCAACAGAAGTTCCATCAAGCCTCAGAACCCTCAACAGCAACTTCCTTGCCATCGTAGCTCCATGTAATCATTGTGGGAAATGGGAATCCCTTGCTCACTCACTATGTCTTCATAATGTGAGGCAGTCTGCATCCATGAATAATTAGGGACGTGCATCTCATCAAGTCTTTGCAATGGCAGCACTGGGACGTAAAAAATCATTATACTAAAAGATATATAAAAATAAAAAAAACAAAAAAAACAACAACTTCAAACTCGGGACAGCATGCACTTCATAGTTCACAGCAGGAAACATCAAGGAGGCACTGACTATAGTCTATAGAACAAATCCACGACATGACAGATGTGAAGACTGTCCTCAGCTTGAACTCAAACTCGTACGTGAAGCTCGTTAAAGACAGTACATTCAACCCTCTAGTTTTCTGTAAACAACTTCTACACATCATTTCATTCCCATATTCACACTTAGTCCTTGTGCCTCCATAAATTGATCATATGTAACCTTCACAAACATAAATTCTATGATCAAATCCACAAGCCTCAAAGCCAGATCAGCCCATAAATATGTTAAAAGCAACTGCCTTTGTTTTTCTCCATTTTCAGTGAAAAACAAATAATACAAGAAAGTCTTAATTCTAATCCCAAATCAGGAGCCAAAAGAAGAGACCCTGAAAATCCAAGATACGCGTACTGGAAAAAAGATGAGGAATTTGGAAAGAAGTGAACCTGGGGAGTGAACATCAAAGGGGATTGAGCAGCCCTAGGGCTAGAAGGTGGGTACTGACCCATCAACTCACCACCGTCGCCATGAGGTGGCGCACCACCCATTTCAAACAGAATAACAAATGGCTCAGCATGTTTGCACGGACAAGTGCCACGACAACGCTCGTAACACCACTGCTCCTCATGTTTGCACGGACAGGTGTACAAAACCCACTAGAAGAATTTTGACATCTGAAATTCCACACAAACACACACACACACACACACACATTGACACACATGGAGACACAGAGGCTGCATAGGCATATTAATATCAGTGGTGGTAGTGAGTTACCAAGCCTCAGTAATCCATCATAGGCTCGCTGCATAGGCATAGGCATATTAATATCAAAATGGCTCAGCAACCATCATTGCCAAAAGGCTCATAATTGATAATTCATCATTAATCATTGCCTTTGATGGAGTAAACCAACCCAGAAATGAGTAAAACAGGTAGAGAATGGAGTAAAACAGGCCACATGACCACATTTGAAGCCATAACAGCCCAAAAATGAGTAAAACATGCCCAGAAATGAGTAAAATGGTCCACATATGCTGCCATAACAGCCCAGAAACAAGTAAAATAGGCCACATATGTAGCCATAACAGCCCAGCCAACAATTTCAGAACCACAACAGCCATAACAGCCCAGAAATGAGTAAAACAAGCCCAAAAATGAGTATATCAGTCCACATATGCTGCCATAACAGCCCAGAAAACAATTTCAACAGGCCACATATGCAGCCATAACAGCCCAGAAAACAATTTCAGAACCACAGCAGCCATAACAGTTTAGAAATGGGTAAAACAGGCCCACAAATGAGTATATCAGTCCAAATATGCAGCCATAACAGCCCAGAAATGAGTAAAATAGGCCCACAAATGGCTCAGTTCAACATCATTTAGTAATTGCCACAGAAGCCTCTAAGTAAGTATTATTCCAAGTTCCAAACTCGGAGTTGGAATTTATTCACCCACATAAATGGCTCAGTTCAACATCATTGCCAAATGCTAATTCAGTCACTATAACACATAAATGGCTCAGAATTCACAAACAAAACTTAACAACCAACCTACCACTTCTATCATCATCATTGCCCAAATTCAAATACTATAGCACATAAATTGAGGGCTCAAAATTCACAAACATAAGTACACATCATTTTTGGCTCAGGTATGTTTCATCATAGCCAAAAACTGAATGGATGCAACATGAAGTTGCCATTTAAGACCCTCATAAGTTGCAAATCACAATTAAGCTAAGTTGTAAGTTTTAACATCGTCATAAGGGGTTGTGTCTGTGGCTTATTCATTTCAGACTAAAAGGAGACACACACACACACACACACACACACACACCCCACAAGGCACAAGGCACGCAAATTAATTCACAATCCCCACTTAGGCTCAGATATTTGTTAACAATACATCATAGCCAAAATTGAAGTGGGGGAAACATCATTGCCATTTAAGGCCTTCATAAGTTTACACATCATCCACTTCAGCCCACACACACACACACACACACAAGAACAACAACTGAAGCGGGGCAACATCATGTTGCCATTTAAGGCAAACATAAGTTGTCAACCCACTTCAGTCCACTTACTGAAATGAATAAGCCACAGATACAAGCCCTGCATAATAAATGAATATTAGGCTAATCACTATCTATATCAGAGTCTGCAAAATAACCTTTAAATTCATCTTTACCTGAGTCTTTTTCAATTCCAAGGCGTGCATCCTCTCAATCCTTTAAGCACATGAGACAATCCAAAATGTCTGGAGCTAGTCTGCTCCTCTTATCATCCAACACTCTTTTACCTGCACTAAAAGCAGATTCGGATGCCACTGAAGACACAGGAGATGTTAGTAGATCACGTGCCATGATTGATAGAATGGGATAAGTCATTTCTTTTGTTTTCCACCATGCTAAGATGTCAAAATTAATCAAGTCATTCGCACTAATAGATTCTAGGTCCAAATATTTAAGAAGTTCATTCCTTGAAGTTACAGTGCTACTTCCTAATCCTAAACTTGAACTAAGCAAAGACCAAGATGCATCATTACATGTAGAATAAGAGGTCAGAGGCAGCAATAAGTGAAGCAATTGCACCAAACTTAGATTCATATCTAGCATACATGGCATTCAATAAATCAATCACAACATCAGAAGAAGGTGAAGCAGTAATACCTAAATTCGTACCAATCTCTCTTGAGAGCATTGAAACACCCGCTACCTTAATCCTAGGGTCCATTACTGCAGCTAACATATATGGTGGAGGCATTTCCTCGAAATATTTTCTAAATTTTTCTTCCATATCCATACAAGCATTTACAAAATTTGGGTGTGCCCTATGATTACGAAAATTGAGACTGATATTGTAGAGATGATTAAGCACAACACAAGAAGTAGAATAACGAACAGCCGAACAAGCTAACGTAGCAACATAAAACACTTTCAAAAATTTCATGAACTCAAAACCAATTTTCCAATCAGATGGAGTTAAAGGATCACCACGATACCTCTGATTAACAAAAGCAGATATTACATCACTATATTTCCTACAAGACTTTAACATAAGGTAGGTCGAATTCCAACGAGTTACAACATCAGAGTTCATACTTTTTGCTTTCACATTGTAACATGTAACACACAATTTATCAAATTCTTGTTGCCTAGATGAGGAAGTACCAATAAAAAGAACAGTAGCTCTAATTTTTGTAATTTGTGGTGCTATATGTTTCAAACCATCTTGCACAACTAAGTTAATCACATGGCACACACATTGAACATGCAATAATTCACCAAAATAAGCAAGAGTCAAATTTCTTTTAAACAATGGAATTGAAGCAGTATTTGCACTTGCATTGTCAACAGTAATGCTAAAAACTTTATCAACAATTTCATAATCCCTAAAAACACCCATAATACTTTCAAAAATCTTATCAGCATCATGGGGAAACTCCACTAAACGGAAAGCAATAATTTTTTTTCGCAAAGTCCAAATAGAGTCAACATAATGAGCAGTCCCAAACATATAACCACGATTATTTATACCAGACGACATATCAGAAATAAAAGCTATTGCACCAAGTTCAGCAAGTTCACAAATCAAATCTTTTCTAACATCATTATATGCTTTCATTGTATCACTACGGATTGTATTTCTAGAAACTTTACCAAATTCAGGATTCACACAATTTTGCATAAAATATTCAAATCTAATATCACCACCAAAAGTTAATAGTTGTTCAGCTGCAGCTACGTAACGGGCCAGTCCATCTCTCATTTTTTCTTTCGTATAAACAAAATCTGCCAAAGTACTCACAGATTCACCACTCGCCATTTTATCTGGATGTTTATTTTTAATATGTCTACCATGATGCCCTGTTCCAGTATCACTTACGCAAGTATAAACCACGCCACAATAATTACATACAGCCCTAGCTCCTATGTCAATACCATTTTCATCTTTGAAGTGTTCATCTATAGAGAAATGTTTACATACCCATGACGTGCGTTTCCTTTTTGAACCACTACGGGTTGAATTAGTAGGAGTCGAATCTATTGGAGTTGAACCAGAAGGCCCTGTTGCAGTGTGAACAATGTTTGAAGCAGCTTCACCTACACTTACAGACTCCAAACCATGTCCCTGTGGAACCTGTCTATGTGGTGCAACAGGGTTTCCATCATGTTCACCATCAGACCAGTGAGAGTGGGGGTTACCATCCCCCACTCCAAAATCAAAATTAGCACCTTCCATCTACACAAAAAATAGCATAATCAGTGGTGAATCCCAATAATGAAACCCAAAATACAATAATGAAAGTATGAAACCAATAATGATCTTACCAATAGTGAGATTTAGGGGTTTTGGGTGAGTCGTGACTGGTAATCAAAACAGAAACCAGTATGAAACCCTAGCCACAAACCCTATAGGTGGTGATGAAAGAAACCCTAACCACAAATCCTAGCCCAAATCGATGATTAAAGACACCCAAAACCATAGCCAGAAGGCCCAGAAGCACAAAAGAGAGAGAGAGAGAGTCTTACCCTTCGGATGAAAGAAACCCTAGTCACAATCGGTGGTGGTGGTGAAACGGGGGTGGTGGTGGTAATTAGTGGTGGTGGTGGTGGTGGTGAATCGGTGGTGGTGGTTAATCGGCGGTGGTGGTGGTGGTGAATCGGTGGTGGTGGTTAATCGGCGGTGGTGGTGGTGGTGAATCGGCGGTGGTGGTAATCGGTGGTGGTGGTGGTTAATCGGTGGTGGTGGTGGTGAATCGGGGGTGGTGGTGGTTTACTGGTGGTGAATCGGGGTGGTGGTGGTGGTGGTGGTGAATCGGGGGTGGTGGATTGGTGGTGAATCTGTGGACTGTGGTGTGGTGGAGGTGGTCGACTGGTGGTGGTGGTGGACCGGTGTTGGTGTTTCGGTGGTGGTGAGATGAGAGAGAGATCAGTTGAGAGAGAGAGAGAGAGATCCGTTGAGAGAGAAAGAGAGAGAGAGAGAGAGAGAGAGAGAGAGAGAATTAGGGTTAGCAGAATAGTAGTAGTGGTGACTGGTGGTGGGCTGTAGTGTTTATAGTGGTGTTATTATAGCCCCCCCTAATGCCTAGGGCTACCGGCTACAAATTCGTGCACATAAAATGGCTTTTGGGTCCCACATGAATAATCCGAACCGTTAAATGATTTCAAAATAACGTTTTGTACGACCTTGCAAAAAATCACGTCAATTGGATATGCGTAAATGATAGATCTAAAACTACAAGTTTTGAAATCAATTGGATGTGCGTAACTTGGATCAACGAGTTACGAATATCCAATTGACCTAATTTTTTGCAAGGCCATACAAAACATTATTTTGAAATCATCTAATGGTTCCGATTACTCACGTGGGACCAACAAGTGGGACCCAAAAGCCATTGTACAAAATGACCAGTGAATATCGTCATAATTGTGTTGCGATGTAGGGCCTTTCAAAATCCGATAGACGAAAAAATTGTCGAGAGTTATTAAAACACCAACACAAACTTGGAGGCAAGCAACGAATATTGCTAAGCAACGAATATTGCTTGGACATTCTCAAGTACGAAGAAACTTGGAGGCAAGCAACGAATATTGCTTGAACATTCCCAAGTACGAAGAAACTTGGAGGCAAGCAACGAATATTGCTTGAACATTCCCAAGTACGAAGAAACTTGGAGGCAATCAACGAATATTGCTTGAACTCTCCCAAGTACGAAGAAACTTGGAGACAAACAACGGATATTGCTCGAACATTCCCAAGTACGAAGAAACTCGGACAGTGAGCAACGAATAATGCTTGAACATTGCTAAGTACGTGGAAACTTGGGCAATAAGCGACAATCATTACTTGTGGTCTGCTAAGTACGAAAAATTCTTATCTGGAAAGCTAAACGCGAGTATTACGGCAAGGAAAAACACAATTAGCAGTAAGCTTTGACCATCATTCACGAACAACAATGGTGATCAAAGCTGGGGAGCAATTGGAGAGGGAAGAATCCAATTATATTGGGAAATACCCAAGCACGTACGAAACACGTGCTTAGCCTGGACACTACGTGTGGGTGGCTCAGTTCGGGGAGACCATAAGAAAGGACCCCAGGTTATGGCCGAGCAGGGTAGGCCAAATAGCACCACGGGATGGTGGCGGTACCATGAGAAGGTGCACGAGGCCAATGCCGAGCTATGTATCTGGTCGGCAACAGTATATGAGAATAGGCAAGTATGTTGCCGAGCTAACTGCCTACGTGATAAGGTGGCAGGTCAGCCTCTTACGTGATAAGGGTTAAATCCTGAGAGTTAAGGGATTATCATTAGGCTTCCATATTGGACAAGAAATCCAGTATAGATACAGAATCCTTACGAGAAGGGAATTCTGATTGTATTGCCATATGGGACGAATCCCATAAGAGAAAGGACTCCTAACGTAAAGAGGATTCCAATAATGGCAAGGATTCCTAGCGTGGAGGGAATCCTTGTAGAATAAAGATTGTGTTTCTATATGGAGCAAGTCCCATATAGGAAAGGACTCCTAATGTGAATAGGATCCTTGGACAACAAGCACCCTGCATCTATAAATAAGGTGCAATACCCATGAAGAGAGGTACGCAGTAATTCGTCTTTACATGTTTTACGTGTTTTATGGTTTCCTCCTAGTACGTGATACTAACTTAAGTATCGGAGGGCCTTTGCCGACAAGAGGCAAAGGTGCTCTAACCGTCTATTGTCTTGCAGTGCTAGGGTTCCGGTGAAGAGTGCATATTGTTGATCCCATAGAGGCGTGAAAATAGCATACCCAGATTTTCCCCCTCTACAGTATAGAATTGAAAGGTAGGTGCAGACTCGTTTTTCCGAATGTTCGATCTAAATCGTTACGATTTAATATCTTATCGATTCTATCATTCTCCCCAAAATCGATGATCATCCGATATCGGTAACCACACGATCATAACACATTTAGTGCCTCTCGTGGAATTTCAGTACTATAACGCACCACTTCAACGTCACCTAACCAAAAAATTTCAAATCAGAACCGTTAGATGTATTTAAAACGTGGTTTTAAGGTCCTATGCAAGGATTTGGAAGAAAAAAAAACTAGCCGGAAGGGCTTGATTGGACAAAGTTTTCGTAAAGTAGTTTTACAAAAACCTACTCCGATCAACTACTTCCGGGTAGTATTTTTTGCAAAATCCTCCCGTAGGACGTTGAAAACACGTTTTAAACACATCTAACGGTTCCGATCGTCGAAATTTGGTCCGGAAAGTGGAGGTCCATTATTGTGAGCCTGTGAGCGTGAGACAGTGAAATTAAGGAATCTAATTTTTTTTTTGTGAAAAAAATAAAAACATTTAAAAAATAGTGTTTTGTAACTTGTAACTTGTAACTTTGTAAGTCACTAAGTCATGAACAAAAAAATAATAATAATAATAATTTTTTTTAGAGAGAGAGATGGACAAAAAAAGAAAAAAAAGTTACAAATTATTTTTATAAAAAAATGATTGAAATTCAAATTATAGGAATTAGATTCTTTTATTAAATTATATTATAGAAATTATTAGACGTTAAATTATAGAAATTATATAAAATATAGAATTATTTTTATTAAATTCGGTTATAGAAAATTGTTATTTTTTTTTTCAAAATCTTTATTAGATAAAAGGCAATGTATCAATTATCAAACATGACAAAAAATATTTTAAAAGCTTATTTTCTTTTTTTTGTCCAAACTCTCTCTCTCTCTCTCAAAATAAAAATAAAAAATAAAAAAAATAAATCAATAAAAATTTTGTAACTTCTTTTTCCCTCTTGTTTATTTTGTTGTTCAAGACTTAATTTTTTTTAAACTTGATATAAATATATAATTCACTAACACAAGTTACACAACCAAAAAATAATTCTTTTTTATTTTTTTGATTATCAAAAAATACATACAAACAAATTATTTAACATTTTTTTTAACCTTGTGCCGTGCCCGTGCCCGTGCCGAGCCGCTGTGCCGTACCGTGCCAGGCCAACTTTCGTGCCCGTGCTGTGTCGTGCCCGTGCCGTGCCATGCCCGTTCTACTTCCGTGCCGTGCCGTGTCAGGCCAACTTCCGCGCTCGTGCCCGTGTCGTGCTAGAATAAAGTCATGTCGTGTCGTGCCTCGTGCCCCGTTGACTTCGTACCGTGCCCGTGTCGTGCCCGTGTCGTGCCATGCCATGTGCCGCCTTAGCCCGTGCCTTGCCCGCTCATTTTCGTGCCCGTTCCGTGCCATGCCAGGATTTTACCGTTCCTTTGGCGTGTCGTGCCGCCTCCGAACGTAACGTGCCCGTGCCGACCCGGCCCGTTTGACACCTCTACTTTGATGGTTCATTCTTTCTTTTCGTCCCAGATATTGACTGGATTTTCTTCCCCCCACAATGTTGGTTTTGAAGTGTTGAGCCTGTTAGGGGCGGATATAATTGGTTTTGTAGCCAATTATCTATGATGTACTCAGATGGGTTGAAATCAAACTGTCAAATGGCATGTCCTTGGTCTTACCATACAGATGGTGGTTCACCAGACTATAAGCAGACCTGGTTTTAAACTTTTGGAAGAGCAGGGGTGGCGTGGAGAAGTCCAGAGGGTCGTCCTCTTTTGGTAACTGCCACTTGGTAGGTTTATTCTTCTTGGGTTCAACCGGCCCGGATTCCTTAAATATCCGTTGAGAAAATTATCTTGAGTTGTTTCCCAGAGCTCTAGCCGGCCGTTTGTACATGTGTTCGGTTATGATTTCAACGGCGCGCTGTGTCACTTCTATTTTGACCCAACCATTAGTGATTCCTCCATTCATCTTCCCATCCTTAAGGGCACAGACTCCGGTATCCAAGGGTATTTCAACTGAAGGTTTTGGCTTGATTTCGAGTATGATGTAGTGGCTGAGGTTGAATATAGTAGTGTTGGGGGTTAGTTTTAGTGGAGGTGATGCTGATTCGATTGATACAGGAGTTTGGTTTATGCTCGGGCATTGGGTTAGGGACAGTGTTGGGCTTTTAGAGTGGAGTTAGCATGGTTCCATTGCCAATGAGGTCCTGAATTTTGTGACGGAGGCAGTGTCACTCATCAGTAGTGTGACCAGACGTTTAATGGAATGCACAAAAGTGTAGACTACCCCCGCAAGAGGGCGTTCACTACACAGGATGGCCAATAGCATCTAGGTGCCCGTTGCAGCACACCTTGAAATTCAGAGTGGCCGTTTGGTGTAGGCTAAACCAAGAAAAAGCCTTTTCAAGGATTCATGGTCTAGGAAACACGGGTACGGTGAGGGGAAGGTGTTAGGCACCCCTCTCCGCCTAGCCACAAAGACTAGCCTGTACTCGTTTGATATAAAATTGTTTTACTCCCTCCATTCCAAAATAATAGTCCATTACGAAAAGTTGTGCCATTTTTCAAACAAAAAGATGAAGTACTTCCGTAAATCATTTTTCCAATTTTTTTCACACCAAATTAAAGTACTTGACGAGTACTTTAATTCGGTGCAAAAAAATTTGAAAAATAATAAACGGAAGTGCTTAATTTTTTTATTTGAAAAATGGCAAGAGAGAGGAAGTGGGGCTCTTATTTAGGAACGGAAGGAGTACTATTCTAAAAGATCTCGTACACAACTGGTTATTAAACTATTTTAACATATATGGGTGATGTAAGAAATAAAACACAGACACACAGGGATAGGGGAATGGGAGCACATAATAGCAAAAACTAAAATTAAACCATGCTAGCATTCTGATCTGCTGGCCGACAAATGGATTTGGAGGCCAACACGCTGATCAATATGTCGGCCGACACATCAGGCTCTGGCTAGTGTTCTTCCCAACGCTAGAAAAACACAAAACAATGAACTAAACAAACAAAATTGAGCTATAAATCAAGAAGGGATTGAGAAATTGACCGACTGAAAGCATTGCAACCTCGGTAATTTACTCCCTCAGCAATTGAATTGCTTTGATTTGCTTGCTTTGGGGGTTCTACACTCCGGTATTTTCTATTCATGAGGTATTGGGGCTTTTGAAGATGGAGATATGGGGGAATATTTGCACAGGATTTCGGGGCGCGAGGCTTAAGAATTGTCTCTCAAATTCGGGGATGGAGGTTCTATTTATAGGGCTTAGAATAAGAGAGTCCTGATTCGATTAAAGCTTGAATTGGGAGAGGTATGATGCTGGCAAACTCTAGTTCTTCTCGATCAAGGAAGAACTAGAGTTTGGATTGGGCTCTTGTTGGAAAACTTATGAAAGAAGCTGATTTGCCAGCTGGCCAAAGGATTTGCCGGCTGGTTTATGCATTTGTCTAGGGGTATTTGGTTTTTGGTAGAGACTGAGTTTCTGGCGACTTGGAAAAGGATGTACCGGCCGATTAATAAGAGTGTCAACCAATATTTTGGCTGAGTTAGGGAGGTTTGTGGCTTAGGTTGCCAGATTCCTTGCAAAGGTTCTAAAAGTCCACATGAATTCACCCAAAGCTTTCGGGTATCGCTTTCATCATCGGGAGCCCGCTTGCAGCAGTACTTGAAAATATCTACCGAGCCACCTTAAGGTGTCTACAGATGCCCCTCTTTGACCGATCTTGAACAGACTGCGAAATGTATTTGAGTGAGGTCGAAGCCATAAAGGAACTCTTTTGTGGTCGGGCCCTCAGGCTTCCTACGTATTCCTTGGGGGAAATCAGACCACTTGTAATTTGGGGCACTTGAATTCACTGAGTTGAGAGAAATTTTGCCTTAGACCATACCTAGCCATCGGGCAGCTGCGTACCTGAGTAGGGTTTGAATTGTCAGTTTCAGACCGAGCATGGGTTTGTTGGAATTGCGCTTCTGCGAAGTGGCTTGAGTGACTGCGAGTGTGAAGCTTCTTAGAGTGGTTCAGTTTGCTAGAAAAATTTGTTTGGAATATGAGATTGCTATATGACACGGGGTCGACTGGTTGAATAGTTGCTTGCTGGATGATATAACACTGCTTGGATTGTGAGGCCATTCGGATGCACATGTTATCGCGAGACTGTTCAGATGCCATGTGGCTAAATAGTTGTGAATAGTGCTTCTGCAAAGCTGCTGGACCACTGGTCTGCTGGATAATCGCGAGATTGCTGGGATGTGAAGCCATTCCTGAGGCTGTTCAGATGTGAGAGCATTCGAATGCGTATATAACACAAGCTTGTTCAGATGTGAAGACGTTCAGATGCGTATACAAATGCGGGCCTATTCAGATGCGAGAGCATTCAGATGCAAGCTCATTCAAATGTGAAGGCGTTCAGATTCATATACAAACACGGGGCCTAATTAGATGTGAGAGCATTCAGATGCAAGCTCGTTCAGATGTGAATGCATTTATATGCGTATACAAGCGCGGGCCTGTTCAGATGTGAGAGCGTTCAGATGCAAGCTCCTTCAAATGTGAAGGCTTTAAGATGCGTATACAAATGCGAGCTAGTTCAGCTAGCACTGTGCTTTTTTGAGGTACTGGATAGTGGCGCATGGTCTTTTCAAGAGGCGTGGCCGAAGAGGTTAATAACCTGCATTAGGAAACACTAGACACAAAACACTTGCAAATAGTATGTTCATGATATGCAACTAATGAGATCCCTAGAAGTGAGTGTATGCAAAACCCCAGGGTGTGTGCGAGTGCAACATGATGTTTTTTATTTTGCACGTTGCGCGCCGCTAAGGAGTAAGCACAGAGCTTCCACTGTTGAGTAAAGCCATCCATAAGGCTATTTAGGAGCACATTGTTGATAGATGCACTTGGATTTGACTAGTGGACGTCTGGTGTCACTGATGGGTGCTGGGCTCATTCGAAATAAACATGGACCGCTGAGAAAAACATGCACGGAGTTGGTTGAATTTGCACGAAGTGTGGCTTGTTGGACATTGAACTTGTCAGAAATAATCACGAGGCTATTGATAGGAATTTGCACAGGGCATAGGTTGTTGGACACTGAACTTATTGGAAATACACGCGGAGCTGTTGATAGGCATTCACACAGGGCGAGTTATTGATTGTTACTGAGCTCAGAGCTGTGTTGTCTTGATCTCTGTGGTCCCCCGGCATTTAGGGGTAGAACACTACACGATAGGTTAACACTTGTTCGTAAGGACAGAGCCATTCTCTTTTCATGATCATCTCTACTCTGTCTGGGGGGGAAGTTGATGTGTTGAACACTGCTACTGTGGTGCTGACTATGTTGAAAATCTCTCTGGGTAAGCTGATTTGTCAGGCGGTGAATCGATGTACCAATCGTTTCACTGAGTAAAACATTGATCACGAGAGAATAGATTTGCTGGCTTAATCGGTTCATTCAGTTTTATCTTGTAAACAAATTGAAAGGCTCTGATCATTAGCGTGGGGCTCACAAAAAAAAAAAAAAAAAAAAACTTAGTGTCAAATGTTGTGTTATTTGTTATGTGAGGGGAACCGGCCATATATATATGTATACCCCACGGTTTCAGTCAGGGATCCCTGACTAGAAGAAAATGGGTATTTTTTTTGTGTTGCAAATTGTTTTGGGAAAATCCGAGCCGTCCAATGTGTTCAAAAGGTGTTTTCCAAGGTCCACATGGGAACTCTTCAAAAAAAATACCGGGAAGGGCTTGATCCAAGCAGTTTTTCGCAAAAACTGTAAATATACAGTTTTTGCGAAAAACTGCTTGGATCAAGCCCTTCCCGATATTGTTTTTTGAAGATTTCCCGCTTGGACCCTTGAAAACACCTTCTTAACACATTGGACGGCTCGGATCGTCAAAAAAATGTTCGGATTATGGAGGTCCGGAAGTCCGGATCCCGGACTAGAACCGCCTTCTATATATATATATATATTGCTTGCTTGGTCTTGCAACAAACGAACTCCTCTCCAGTGGACTATTTGCTAACGAAAAAAATAAATACTGTATCAAAATGAAAGACTTGAATGCAACGATTTTTTTATTTGAAGCTTAGGAAACCATTTCGTTTGCGGGTTCATTTTCAAGCTCAAGAAACCAACGAGGAGCATTTTGGTAAAGTCGGAGCCCTATATAATGTGGACAGGGGTGTCCAGAATAATCCCCCCAAGGGATATGTATATCCAAGCCAAATTATATTCGGGAAGCAAAATTCAAACAAACTCCAAATATACACAACCTGGATATGTATATCCTGCTTCTTCTTATATCCCCTCCTATATCCTTCAAACAAAAGGCCCCCAAACACCCTGTTTGCCACAAAGACAATGAGAAATGTACGTGAGGGGGAAATGAGATATAGTAAGAGGGGGATACAAAGGTGGATATGGTTGAATAGGGTATTATTTTAGAAGGGGAGATTAAAATTTACTTGTTTGTTTTGTTGTTGTAGAAGGGTGATACAAGGGGCTGGAAACACCTCTCTCTCTCTCTCTCCGTGTGCAGGCAGTGGTGGTCCAGCGTGAGAGGCAGGCAGAGTAAAGGGAGCCCGATATGCAATGGATTTTTTTTTTGGTCAAACGATAGAAGAGAGATCAATTACATCACATATGAAGTACAAAGTATCAACCCGGGACACTACTTGAATTGTGAGAGTCCACGAGACAACCAAGCCCAACAAACTAATCAATACAAGAAATAAGCCCATTACAGGGTAGAAACAAAGAAAGGAAAAGCTGCGTGGCAGGGAGATTCGAACTCGTGACCTCTTAGTGAGATGCAAGAGCCCTGGCCAACTGAGCTAGCCCCCGTTGGTTATATGCAATGGATTGGGAGTGTGTCTAAAATATATCCCCTCCAAGAGGATATGTATATCCCCCATATTACATCCAACTTGTAAAAAAATTACCAAACGTCGGATATATCTCAAGCCGTATTTCTATATCTGGCCTCACCTTATCTGCCCACTATATCCTTCAAACAAACAAAGGCCTGATGTCCAAACATTTCAATAATACATCAATCAAGAATACAATGAGATATTGTAACAACAACAATTTTCCGGCCTGCCGAGCACCGCAAAATAGCAGATGGATCAAATTACTAATAGAGCACAACAAATGATCAGACACAGGCAAGAATGGGAAATCACTTTTCTGAGTGAATTTCTGAAATGGGACTCTGCATTGGGCTCTCGTCTTTGGATTCAATCGCGTCCTCCACATTCATTTCCTGAATGAAGATTTTCAATATTCAAATCTATCGCTCCGATAGAAAATTTGAATATGTCAAAACTAGAATTCTTGCTAGGGAGAGATTGAAATATGCAGACTTACCTCCGATTGTTCGTCCTTGATCGTCCTCCCCTGTTGCTTCTCTCGCAGAGATCGAATCGGGGTTCTCTGATTCAAATAATTGTCAAACAAATTAACACTAGTATAACAAAAACAGATGCTTTAACTTTGGTTATAATTTCATTTTTCTTATTTATTTTGTGGTATTTATAATAAGATTTAGAGTTTCGTCCCTTCAATATTTTCAGAATTTAATTTTAGCTCCTTCAAAATTAATTTGCTTTTATTATACTTCTTCCTCAATAATTTTACATTTGCCCTCTCCTTAAACAATTCAGCTGATGCGTCCCACTGAATCTAGAGCTATCTCCCGCCTTTACACAAACCGTTGACCCAATCTAAATTTAAAATTTTGAGTTAAACAAACAGCTACAGAATAATCCCTCGACTCCTTGACAGTTGACTCAAGCCTATATACAAATCAGGTTGATCGAATCCGTTTGATATGATTTCGGAACATACCAAGATTACAACAATGAATCGGACCAAAAACTCATTTGTCTCAAGACAAATACATTTTGAAATCATATCAACCGGTATGAGATCAACCTGATTTTTTTATTGTGGTCGATGTTCTCAACGAGCTCCAACGAACC
Organism: Vaccinium vitis-idaea; assembly: GCA_963854785.1. NCBI lineage: Eukaryota > Viridiplantae > Streptophyta > Magnoliopsida > Ericales > Ericaceae > Vaccinium > Vaccinium vitis-idaea. The sequence goes on from OY978218.1 coordinate 24,642,313, forward strand.
AACTGGACGAAAATGCACCCAAGAGGATCCTCCTCCATATAAAAGTGAATTTCACTGGTGGTTATTCAAATTTCAAAATTTCCAAGTATTTGTGGTTTTCTTTCCTTTTACTAAACTGTGAAAAAAAAATAAATGCTAAGCGTTTTCTGGGTAACTAAATAAAGAATGCAGAAATCTTACTACTAATTTACTCACCATACAAGAAGACTTGAGTTCCTTCAACCGAAACAATCGATCCACCTCGATTTCAAGCATCTTCTGTATCTCCCCTCTCTCAACCAGCTCCTTCATGCTCATCTCCAAAGCCAAATCCCTCTCTCTCAGCATCTTCTCCGTCTCCTCTTTGTCCAATTTCATCCGTTCGAGCTTCTGTCGAATCGCGCTGAGCTCCTCTGCCAGTGACACATCGATTGACTCGATCTTCATCGTCGGAGTAGCGGCGTAGCAGACCATATGAGGATTGTTGTTGTTATTCTCCTTGTTTGAATCGTCAATCACAGAGATCTCGATCCACTTCTCCGATTTGGGTTTGTTATTAGGTTTTAATTGGTGGTTGGTTGGAGCATTGACTGGGAAATTCCTGGGTTGGAGTGGTTTGCGGCCGCTTTTGGGATGGGTTTGAGTGCTGTTTTCGGGAGAGTGAGCTTTCAACATCTCTGCTTGTGTTTGTGTTTGTGTGTGTGTGTGTGTGTGAGAGAGAGAGAGAGAGAGAGAGAGAGAGAGAGAACGATAGCGATGGTGGCTGGGGGGGTTTGAATTTGAAAGGAGGAAGGCGGTATACGGCTCAATATACAAATGTCGTATTCGTTCAGAGATGATATGGCAGTCCGGACTACACCAGAAGAGCATAAATTTACTTTCCCAAGTTTGAAATTGTGAAGCAGAACCAAGGTTTGAAAGGATAAAAAGTTTTCGATGCTCTTCGGGTATGGTTGAGGCTGAATTTTCTAATTGATTTTATGAGATAAAATTAAGTATTGTTTGGAAGTGTGATAAAATCAAATTATTTTCCCAATTAATAAAATTTAGGTTTGATAAAGGTGTTTTTCAAATCTTAAATTAGTTGAGAATCTTAGATTTTATCAAAACCATATTTTATGAGATAAAATCAATTGACAAACTCAGCCTGAATTTTGGCCCACGCAAACGTGAGTAGTTTATAAATTTGGGAGTGGATTTCACATGTTTCGTCGTTTGAAAGGGGTGTTTGTTGAGAGGCTATTCGGTCCTACACCGCTCATTAGTGTGGATTCCAAACAATGTATGGTATGGTATGAAAGGCCCTTTGACCAACAAATAATTTTACTTGCTTGGGAACCCATTTTTTTGCCTTTTTGCATTTTGTAGATTTTCTTACTTTTCGGATTATGATCAAAACATTTTGAAATACAGTATTTGAGATAAATGTGCAAAATAATTTTTACAACAAGAGTCGTGTTTGGTACCCGCTCAACACCTAAATATTTTCCGAGAGAGAGGGAGGGAGAATCAATTTAGCTCACGTCCTATGGCCCTATGGTCCAATTCGGTCTAGTTTGGGCTTTTATGGTCCAACTCCATTGGAACCGTTGAGTTTATAAATTTTATTAAATGGATAATGCATGCAAAAGACTAGTTGATTAGATAGCGATAGCTTCATGAACAAAATAAATAAGTCCTAGGATAAATGATCTCTGCTAATTTTTCTTGCATAAATCCTTTTTTATGATTCTTTATGCGTCGTAAAAAAAAAAAGTACAGGTCTGATCATAATTGTGCACCAAGGTGGAGCCCAAAACACCTAAAATTTGCTGGACAAGATTATAGGACCACTGCAGTCTGCAAGGGATCTATGATCAAGTTGCCCAGTTTGGGTTTTTTTAGACCACTCGATGAGCATCAAAATTATTGCTTAAATTATGTACCAAATTTAACATCAAAAACATCTTTTATGCTTTAGCTAAGTTATTTTTTCAAAAACTCACAGAATCAAGCTCTTTAATCTAATTTTGTTGTATTAAACTATTTTTTCGTTCTACTCCTACTTTTCTATTCAAATACTATTTTTCTAAAAAAAAATTATTCTTATATTTTACTACATTCAAACAAATAAAAAAATTTAATACTTTACAAACTAATCATACAAATCGGACACATGTCTTGATCCGTCCAGTTGGATGGTGGAAGGCTCTCTAGATATGTCCGGTCCAACCAAACACATTACTGATCATACAATCGGACACATGGCATGACTTCAAAATCCGAAAGTGATTCGTCTGGTTGGATGGTGCAAGGCTCTTTGGATATGTCCAGTCCAACCAGAAAGATCATACAACCAGACACATGGCTTGACTTCAAATGCAGATTGAAACAATAAACACACACACACACACACACAGAAAGAAATAATAAAATAAGGAGAAGTGAGTGAACAGTAGCTCAATGATAGAAGTGAGTTACTGTAACAAAAACAAAGTAAAGAAAGGCTTTGTTAAGGTTGATGTGGCAATATATTTTGTGGTATTTGACTTGTTATAATAGCTACAGGTGGTTTTGTTCATCTGGATGAGGATGCTTAGAGGATTTTCAATGGTCTAACCAAAATTAGATAATCGAAAGTTGATACACCAGTTTTTGGTTATTCATTTAGAGGTTGCTAAAGTTAGTAATGTCAAGTCACACATTGGTTTGGCTAACTCCTTAGCTGGAGATGCAGCTGGTTTGGCTAACTTGGTGTAACTAAGCGTCTCGCGATGCAACTCGGTGGGGTGACTTAGTTTTCTATTGGGTTCATATCAGTTGTTTTTTCTTGTGTTTTGTTTATTTCTTTGGTTCTATCTTGTATCTAGTTTCTAGGAAGTGTTGATTTCATCTGGGCTTTCATTGTATTGGATTGAACCTTAGGATACTACTGAGCTTGGGTAGGACCCTATGCATCAACCCTCTTATGGATCTGCGTCTGCTCTGCAGTACGAGTCTTAGAGCCCCATGCCCGTCATGGTTCTTTGTGGTGTGCTCGTGTTCGAGCCTTAGTAGTATCGGTCCTTTCCGTTTTTGTATTGAAATCGTGTATGTGCCGTATGGCTTGACTTTTGGACCTTTATTAATGACATGTCTTCTAGTTAAAAAAAAAAAGAAAAAAGTCACATTGGGCTTTTTGTCCATAAACAAAAACTATGGACTCTATCACTTTTTTTAAACTTGGATAACTAAAACTTGTCCCATCACTTTTTCAAACTACAATAAATAGGTTTTGAAACTGATTTTTTTAAAAATAATATTTTGAACATAATTTTTAATACAAAACAATTTTTTTTATTTTTAAAAATAACTTTTGAGTAAAAACATTTTTTGTGAGTATAAAGGTTGCTAGTTTTGGTTAACCAAAAGCCAAAATTGAGTAGTTGCTAAGAGGTTGCTAAATTTAGTTATTCCAATGTGAGAACTTTTTTTGACAAAGATTGCTAATTTTAGCAACCTTTTTAGTTTAGGTTAACAATCTTTTAATTTTGGTTAGGCCATTGAAGATACTCTTACATTGATCAAAACAATTCATTTGGTTTGTTTCTCGTCTAGTGATTAATCAACAATTCGAAACAAGTAACCCCAAATGAGACATGATATAGAAAAGGCACCTGCAGTTCTAATAACTTGTTCACCTAATTTCTCATGCCAAGGCCTTTCTTTATCCCCTATAAGATGAATCTAATGTTCTTTGGGCCCTAGGCATCTTACTTTCAAAAAGTTTGGTGACAAGTGAAATAAGTATTAGTCGAGTGTGCGTACGGAGTGATTATTCAATACTTCTGAAGCATTTAATAATTATTTCTTCGTGTGTGAGAGGGAGGGAGAGGGATGAACAAAAAAAAAATTAGATAGATCAGTTATTTATAACGCAAATGTGATGAGTGCAATCAAAAACAAAATGCAAGACAAATACACATGGAGCCATGTAAGAAAAAACCATGACTTGAAAAATGTTAATCTAATTTCAAGTTATCTCGTAAGTACAATGTGTTTCTTTACAAGTTTATAGTAGCATGAAGATCATGTTCATAGATGAAAAATTAATGTAGAATGAAAAAGAATACCTAAATTTTTTGAGTACGTAGCATAAAAGGCCCAATCTATAAAGGATCCGGCTAACCAGTGCCATATAGCACCCCTTAACCTCGAAAGTGGGGCAATTGTTTATTACTTTTTGTACTTTTGTCCCTCTCCCTCCCACCCATTAACACCACATCTCTCTCTCCTCCCTGACATCTCTCTCTCCTCCGTCCCTTCCCGTTTCTCTCTCTCCCTTTAATTCTTTCTCTCTCTTCATACTTTTTACTATCTCACACATTTTATTTTTTACAAATTAAAATGTGAGAAAAAAATGGGTTGAGTAGTAGAGTAGAGAAAGAAAGTGATGAAAGAGAAAAAAGTCAGAGAGAGAGAGAGAGAGAGAGTGTGTGATAGGAGACGGAAGAGAGTGAGAGGGAATCTGCATAGGTACCAGTATTTGCCCATGGGGATCCATATAACCAGCGCTATGTAGCGCTTGTCAGCATTTGCGATCTATAAATAAGAGAAATCCTTATAGTTTCCATATTGTTTTTTTTTTTTGGGTACTTCGGAAATAAGTTTCCATATTGTTGATCACCAACAAAGCTCTTATTTCAGAGACCTTTCTTTGAAAAAACAAAAAAGTAAAATCCTTCAACAAATGAAGAACATTCTTATATATAAGTTTTACACATTAAAACATTAACTACTCGTATATTGACACTCAATATTTTTGTGAACTCATACCATTGGAAAGGTTCATTATTCCTTTAAAATAAAACCAAATTTAAATATATTGAAGGCAAAATCATAAAAATAAAAATTCAAAGTGTTAGAAGGAAAATAAAATGTGGGAGAGAAATGAATTAGTTTTACAAAAGTATATATACAAATAGAAAATAGAAGAGAGGGTGAATAGTAAAATATTCTTATACAGACACTTTTCAAGGATACACGTCATTTTACCTAGTCTTTTTAGTTGTTTTTAGATTATTTTTGTCTTTATTCAAAAAAATATTGTTTAGATCATAATTTCTTACTTATCCAATTCTTCTAATTAAGATAAGCCAACATTTTGATTAAGCCAACCCTGCCGTAGTAGTATACTAGTTTTATGGCCTCGTGCGTAGCACTAGTGTGATGCCTGTGTGTCGTTTGGTTGTGTCAATTTACCTCGATTTGTAAAAGTTTATTAGTAGATGTAAAATTTGGTCTAAAGTTTAATGTGTGAACATATGAACAATTTGTTAAGAGTAATATTTAGTTAAAAAGTTAAGTGAAATTTGGAAGGCAGAGATGTTTGTCTACATAATGCATCGAAGCTAAGGTAAATAGAGTTTGTCTAACCCAATGAATTGATGTAATAGCTACGTAAAGCATATATGTGAAATATGTCACCGGAAAAATCCAAATAAAGCAAACATAAAGCAATCAATTTGTTGAATGCATAAATAAAAATAGTAGTATATATGAAGCATGTGACAGAGAGAATACAAATAATTTATGCAGCTAAATCTTTTTTTCCCCCTATTAGATGCTCTTTCTAATCAACAATCGAAGGTGTAATACAAGACATCTCCATCCCTCCTTTTTTTTTTATTATCATTAATTCAAAAAATATGATTTCTTTATTTCTTGCGTTATATCCAAACTGCAAATCAGGAATATATCGAAAACTAAAGGCCAAAGTATCTACTATTTAGCAGTAGCATTGAGCTATTAACACCCTAGCAAATTGCAAAGGATCCTAATCAATACACCAGCCAGAAAAAATAGACATGCATCCAGAAAACAGCAGCAGTTGGGTATATCAATATTAGAAGCATTTCTGAGCTTTGTTGCAGCAACAAAATGTGCAGCTGCGGCAAGCAAAATTAACAACATTCATAAGCATTGTAGCAGTAAAAAAATTTGCAACAGCAGCAACCGCAATATAGAAAGATCATAAAATTCCAGAATCAACAGAATCCTTCAGAGTGATGAAGTTAGGAGTAGGTACTGATAGCCTATCACCTTGCACTAAAATAGCTTCCTCCCTTACAGATTCTCGACAATAGTATTTCCAAAATACTCCATATTAAAAAGATTCAGTATTGGCAGTAGCCTTCAAAGGTTGTATCATAACATCAACCTATCTGATGAATCAGTAGCAGCAAAACAATTATGAAATAGTGGCAAAGGTACTCCACCATTACAAAAGAAAGGACCCCAAAAGATTGACAATCCACAACCAATTTAGCCATGTCTGAAGAATTGAAAATTGTTCTCGCACAAATGTTGAATGAATAATATAATTCTAAACACCACAGCTTGAGTATGCTTCCAAGACATGCATAGATTGAATCTCAAACTATGGTTTGGAGCAGCTAACTTCGGATACATATGAACGTGAGGATTTGATTGAGCCGCGTCCATATATTCTTTTTCCACATCTCAACTTAACTCCTTCAATTTCTTGAAAAGCTTCCTTTTTTTTCCTTCAACAATGTTAGTCACAATCCTTTTTGCTTTAGGACAAGAAACTCCACATCATTTGTTTAATTTCTTTGACATGTAATAAAATGTCATGCAAATGTAAATGAAGGACCAGAACTCTCACAAGCAAGAATTGGACATAAAAGCAATAAATGCAAGTGGAATGAAAGAACTTTAATAAGCAGTTGAAAAGGACAGATGATGCTTTCTCAATTTGCACATCTAGTGGGAAAAACTGAGAAAATATAATCTCTTATATCTCCTGCATCTTTTCATGAAGCGACAGTTTTTTCCATGAAAAAGATGGAAATACGTCTTTGGGAAATTCGATCCCAAGTAGTTGTGACGATATTTTTGAGGGGCATAACTAATAGATAAATTAAGACTTGTCAACATATCGGGATCTCGCTATTGCTCTCGGACCTACTGTCAATTACAACGTGTTCGTGTTATTAACATGATTCCGATTTGAACCATCTAAAAGGATCCAGATGCCATCATACCTTTCTTAGTCGCATTAAAAGAAGCTTGCCACAATTATCGCAAACTGGATATCTTACTCCTAAAAGTTCCTACAATAAAAAAAACTGCCTACAATCAAAATAATAATTTTTTTTTCCAGATTTTCAACTATGGTTCATATGAAACCCCAGTCATAATAATAGCATTTCAGTTGTTCGGGACACCATGTTCTCAGTCAAGGAAATGAATTAAGAGCACTAATGGATGTTATTAGTTAAAACTCTTCAACTCGGTATAAGTCCAAAAGCCTATTTTTTAACCCCAAGGGATTGGCCTAGTGGTCAAGGCTTGAGACTCAGGGGTTTGCTCCCTCTTAAGGTCTCAGGTTCAAAACCTCATAGGTGCTATCAACTCCTTCGGGGCCAGTCCATACAGAGCTTTGCTCTGGCTTTAAATGGGGCCCCCGCTAGTGGACGGTGGGATTGGTCTCCCAAGATTAGTCGAGGTGCGCGAAAGCTTGCCCAGACACCTGGTTATAAAAAAAAAAAGCCTATTTTTTTTAATGTCTCTCAAACTTTTTTTCCCTTTATGTTCATTTGTATTTGTTGTCCTTTCTGCATCAATTACTCCCATTGATCTGAACTCACAAGTTTGTCAAGAAAGTGACCCCATGAAAATAAATATTTTAACTTATGCTTAAACTTCAACTTAAATCCAAAATGCAACTATTTTCGCACAGTTGATTTCCTAAATCCAAAAATACCATCACATATTGCCTCTCTAAACTGCTAAACCCAGGTGAAAGAATGCATATTCAGTGGAAAAATAAGATTATTACGGAGAAACAAAAAATCTATGTCACCTAGAAAATAAGACGTCATAAAATGGAATTAACAGTAGCACACATAGCTCTATCAAAAAAACCTGTATTTTTCCCTGCCATCTCGAGAAACCGACGTGGCGGATGGATCCGGAATAGACCAAAACCTTAGCGAGAACTAAACCACAACTTACCAAAACCTCAAGGGTGCAATTGCAGTAAACAAAAACTTCAAGGGGAAAATAGTGATTTACCTTTGCTTCTTCTTCCTTCTACTCGTTATCATCCAAACCCTTAAAAAGGGGATCTGACGTGCTATCCCATTCATACACCCCTCCTTTGAAAACCGCGCGCGTGTATCCCACCCTGTGGTCGGATGGCGAGCCGAAAACTACCACTCAGGTTGTCTCTTCAAGGCTGACGATACCCACTACTCAAAACAGCTTCTTGAGCAGCCGAATCCCACTGCATGTAAATCAAAAACTAAGACACCGAAATCTATTACTGCAAGTAAATCAAATACTGGAAATCCAGAATCAAGTAAAAACCCTAAACTATGAATATAAGTAAATAATTGTAAACTAAAAACAAGGATCGAACCACTCACGAAAACCTAGAAAATTGAAAAATAAGTAAAATATACTCACGGAAAACACTCTCATATAAGGGCTCTTTCGGTCAAGAAGGAATCAAATGGAAGATTCCTGAGAGCAAAGCCAATGCAATTGTTAAAATAGCTATAGCTATTGCTATATTTTGGCACCAAAAAGTGGTTTTTGGTGCTAAAATAGAACCCAGTCTCCAGTGCTTGGTTCTATTTTAGCACCAAACAGTTTCAAATTTAACTAACTTTCCCACCACCTCATTTTTAATTACGCTTTCAACCCCAATTCAACTATGTACGTTATTTTCAACCCCGCTTTTTAACCCCCTTTCTGAATTAATTTTTAATTACTTTTTTTTTCCTGTCCTCCACTATTTCAACCACCATTCTACCCAGATATTTTCTCACCTAACTTTCTTATCTAACTTTCTCACCTAATTTTCTCGCCTAACTTTTTCATCTAACATTCTACCCAAAATTTTCTATAAATACACAATTAAACTTGTATATTTGTCACACCATTCTCATCTGTAATATATTTCCTATATTTCCTTTCCAAACTAATATCATGAGCAACTTAAGCAAAAGGGTACTGCGGGGAGATTTCGATGGAGATTCCTCCGATGAAGATGGAGTTGCGATGCTGCAGATGGTAATGGCGAGCAGCTATCAACAAATGCAAATGCAGCATAACCAACAAAGGGGTTATGTTGGTTCTGTCAGTGGCCGGTCTTTCATCCGCCATGATAGGGCTGCCGCCAACGAAAGAATCCATTCAGATTACTTTTCTGAAGATCCCCTTTTCAATGAAAAAATTTTCCGCCAACGTTTTCGGATGGCTAAACCCCTGTTTGAGAGGATCTTAACTCAACTCCAGCAACACGACGATTATTTCGTCCAAAAGTCCAACGATGTTGGTGCTGCTGGTCTATCTGGTATCCAAAAGATGACTGCAACACTGAGGATGCTTGCGCACGGGATGCCAGCTGATAGCGTTGATGAGTATGTCAAAATCGGAAAAAGTACTGCTATAGAATCGCTCAAGAGATTCTGTAGAGGAGTTGTGGAGATCTTCAAACCAGAGTACCTGAGGGCTCCAAATGAAGCCGATATTGCAAGGCTCCTACGTGTGGCCAAGGATCGTGGATTCCCTGGGATGCTAGGCAACTTGGACTGTATGCACTGGCAATGGGACAAATGTCCAACTGCTTACCACGGTATGTACACTGGACACGTTGAAAAGCCCACCATACTTGAAGCTGTTGCCTCACATGATTTGTGGATTTGGCATGCTTTCTTTGGGATGCCTGGTTCATTTAACGATATCAACGTGCTTGATCAGTCTCCTCTCTTTGATCAACTTCGATCCGATCGTGCCCCTCCTGCCCAATTTATCATCAATGGCCGGCATTACGACATGGGGTATTACCTTGCTAACGGTATCTACCCAAAATGGCCGACTATTGTTCAACCATTAGAGAGCCCAGTGACAGAAAGAAGGCTCACTTTGCAAGAATGTAGGAGGCACGTCGCAAAGATGTTGAAAGGGCATTTGGCGTGCTACAAGCACGCTTTGCAATTGTGAAAGGGCCAGCCCGTTTTTAGGACCAGGAAGATCTATAGTACATCATGAAAACATGTGTTATCTTGCATAACATGATAATTGAGTACCAACGTGGTGAAGAAGATGTTGAAGCTGCTGAACTACTTCGTGAGAGGCCACTTCGAGTCTCACGAGAGCAAACATCCACATTCGCTGAGTTCCTCACTAAAAACAGGAAGATACGATCTACTGAGACATATCACCAGCTTCGCAATGATCTTATTGAACACCTCTGGGCCCGTCGAGGAGAGGAAGCATGAGCTTAGATTAATTGTACTTTTAATGTTGTAATACGTTTCCCGTGTTGTGGAAATTAGCTAAATAAATTTAGTTTGAGTGTTGTAATACGTTTCCCGTGTTGTGGAAATTAGTTAAATATTATCATTAACCAATTTGAAAGCATTACATTAGTAGATTTTTTATAATAAAAAAAACCTACAAGAGAGGGTAATTTAGCCGTTTGGAACACTGATGGGGCTTTGACTCACTGGATAATTTCCCCATTACTTTACTCACTTTACCCTTTCTTCTTCCAAATCACGTCTCTCTCTATCTTCTCCAGTTCACTGTAAATCCAAAAGGGGGAACCTAGGGCCGGCCGGCCAACCCAGCCGATTCACCCACGAAACTCTCTCTCTCTCTCTCTCTCTCTCTCTCTCTCTCACAAACACTCTCTTTGACCATCAACAACCGATCAAACCGAAGGAAAAGAACGATGAAACCCAACCTCTGATCAACGTGTTTATCTTTTTCCGGCGTGTTTTCTTTTCCGACGGTTGATGGCAACGATCAAACCACCACCGGCGTCTTCGTCTTTGTCAGTAATGGCAACAATTCCGGCATATTTAATTTTCCGGCAACTTTCCGATTATTTTCCGGCAATAATGTGGTAAGTTCCGATGTCCATTTCCCTCCCTTTTTCAGTTGGATGATGAGTTGTCAAGCATGGCTACAGCCATCTTTGGTTCTATATTTAGCACCAACTATCCATCTTTGCTATTTTCCATCTGGATTTGACACTGCGTTGGATTGCTTAGTTCTAAAATTGGTTTCATATTATGACTATAGCACCATGGATAGCACTGCATTGGATTTGCTCTGATGAACCCAAATTGTTTGATATCTCTCTTTGAGAGAGTTACTCTCACCTGCCATTACGAAACCATCCCATCCGAATTTATCGCATTGCAGTGAACCCGACGACAATATCTCTTAACACCTGGTCTGCGTATGGCGCGAGAATCGAGAGACTTAAAGTCTCTAAAAGTTTATTTTCTCGCCCAAACCCCTCCTAATGAGGACAAATCCAAGAGCAAAAAACATAACAAAAGGGGATATGCTTGGAAAGTTTAGTACGGTCGGGAAAGTCAATTTAGTCTTTTACACAAAACCAGTGAAAAGACAAAGAAGCCCATCCAATGGCACCTAATTCTCAACCAAACCAACAGACATCCTACCAAATTGAAGGATAAAATTGGGATAAATTGCCAAATGACCCCACCATTTAAAATTGAGAAAACCCTCTCTTATAAGAGCTCCTTCGGTATGGATTAAAGTGAACACGAGTAAAATGGTAAATGTATTGTCCTAACTCATTACATACTCTTACTTACGGGGTATGGGGTGTGATTTTGAAAAACACAGGGCATACAAGTATGATTTCACTGAAATAGAGGTGGTGTTTGTGAAATTTATCCTTGCATATTTTTAGAAATTTGTAGTGACAAATATGTACAATTTTTTAACGTGTTAGGAATAGTGAATGTGGACTAACAAACATGGACGGAGGGAGTATTTCTATTATATTTTGTAAAAATATTCAAATTGTTCAGATACCCGCAAATGCCTAATTCACTTTTTTTAGTTTATAATTATTTTGTTTTAAAACCGAAGATGACATGTGTCACACCCCTCTCTGTACAGTGTCCGTACCAACCTCAATCGCTCATTTCATGAACCCGCGGCCACTCAAAATAGCCCTTCGCTTCACTTTCCTTTTTCTTTTTTTTCTCTCTTCGAAAAAAAAAAGTTTATGTTTGGATGGATTTTGGAAAGAAAATTTTGAGAAGAATTTTTAAGATAGTGTTTGGTTGAGTTTTTGAAAATGATAATAATGAAGTACTGTAGTAATTAGAGAGAGATAGAGAGAGAAATGAAATAATAAAGGTAATGATTGGATAGAGAATCTTTTTGAAAAGAAAGAATATTTTTGGAATTTTTTTTTTGAAAATGGAGAAAAAAGGGAAGGGAACAAGGCGAAATTCCTCTTCTTTTTTTTTTTGTTGTTGAAGGTTTTGGGGTTACAATTTGTAATATTTAAAATATACAGGGTCCAATTTCTGAAACTAATACTCCTATATTAGGGTGTGTCTGTTTGCGCCCTAAATTACAAGAGAGGGCGGTGCGAATTTGGACAGATTTTTCTTTGTAATCCCTCTGAGTCCAAACACAGGCAGATCGAAGAGGAGAAAAAGAGCAGAGAGGGGAAATAGCATGCGTCAGGAAAAAACCCCCAAACCTTTATCTTCAATCGAACTGAGATCCACAGCTCTAGCGTCGATTGGCGACGACCAAACAGGTACCCGTCTCCCTCTCTCTCTTTCTCTACCCTCTGTTCGTTTCTCTCTCTTATGTTCGTTTCTGTTTTTTTTTTTCTCTGTCTAGGTTAGAGTTTGCGGTTGCTGAACTTTGGGTTAGGATTTCCTAGTTCTAGGGTTTTGCTAGGGGTGATTTCTTGCCTACTTTGGGGTTTACGATGGCTGCTCTGAAGGAGCTTCTTCCACCTGCAAAATCATCTGCTGCGACTCACTACGACCACTCCAACGACCCATGGTTCAAACAACGGTACACAGCAGCCGAGGCCGAGCGATCCATTATAATCAAATCAAACCCGGTTCCTCCTTATTTACATCGAAAAGGGTTTCGGCCCAATAAGCCCGAAGATTTCGGAGATGGCGGCGCGTTTCCCGAGATTCATTTTGCTCAGTACCCTTTAGGTATGGGTAGAAAAACTAATGCTAATAAACCTGGGCAGAAGACTTTGCCTGTTACTGTTGATGAGCATGGGAATGTCACCTTTGATGCTATTGTGAAGCAAAATGAAAATGCGTCGAAGATAGTTTATTCGCAGCATAGGGACCTTGTGCCTAAGATATTGAAAGACGCAATGGAGGAGGGAGAAGACGAGGACGAGGAGGAGGTACAGAAAGAGATTGAGGAGACTATGATGCAGACGAAAGCGGAGCTAGAGAAGATTGTGAATAGGAGGCTGAGTGCAGCTCAGCCGAAGAATGTACCGACGCAGTCAAATGATTCGAAGTTTATTAAATACAAGCCAAGCCAGCAGTCTGCTGCGTTTAATTCGGGTGCGAAGGAGAGGATTATTAGGATGGTTGAGATGCCTGTGGACCCATTGGAGCCACCGAAGTTTAAGCACAAGAGGGTTCCGAAAGCCTCTGGTTCACCACCTGTGCCAGTTATGCACTCTCCGCCTCGTCCTGTTACTGTTAAGGACCAGCAGGATTGGAAAATCCCGCCTTGTATTTCAAATTGGAAGAACCCAAAAGGGTATACGATCCCGCTTGATAAAAGACTGGCAGCTGATGGTAGGGGGCTTCAGGAGGTTCAGATTAATGATAATTTTGCGAAGTTGTCGGAGGCGTTGTATGTTGCGGAACAGAAGGCTAGGGAGGCTGTGGCAATGAGGTCCAAGGTTCAGAAGGAAATGATGATGAAGGAGAAGGAGAGGAAAGAGCAGGAATTGCGAGCTTTAGCTCAGAAGGCAAGGTCTGAGAGGACAGGGGCGGCACCACCTCCTGCTGCCGTTCCGTTGCCTTCTGACAAGAGAATGGTAGATGATGCTGATATGAGGGGCGATTTTGAGCGTGTGAAAGAGAAGGATATTCCAAGAGAGTCAAAGGAGGAGAGAGAAGAGCGGTTGCAGAGGGAGAAGATAAGGGAGGAGAGGCGGAGAGAGAGGGAGAGGGAGAGACGGTTGGAGGCCAAGGATGCAGCAGTGGGGAAGAAGAGTAAGATTACTAGAGATAGAGACCGCGACATCAGTGAAAAGGTCGCCCTCGGGATGGCTTCTACTGGTCAAGGAAGAGGGGGTGAGGTTATGTATGATCAGAGACTGTTCAACCAAGAGAAAGGGATGGATTCAGGGTTTGCTACCGATGATCAGTACAATGTGTACGATAAGGGTCTTTTCACTGCTCAGCCCACTCTTTCAACCCTTTACAGGCCCAAGAAAGATGCAGATGATGAGATGTATGGAGGTGCAGATGAACAACTGGATAAGATTATGAAGACTGAGCGATTCAAACCTGATAAGGCATTCGCGGGCACTTCAGAAAAGACCGGTCCGAGGGACAGGCCTGTTGAATTTGAGAAAGAAGCAGAAGAAGCTGATCCGTTTGGTTTGGACCAGTTCTTGACGGAGGTGAAGAAGGGCAAGAAGGCCATGGATAAAGTTGGCAGCGGAGGGACTATGAAAGCGAGTGCCGGAGGATCTATGCGAGATGGGTATGAAGGCTCTAGTCGAAGTCGAATTGCTTTTGAAAGGGGGCGTTAAACAGCCCTCAGTCATAGTTATGGGGTTATTTGTGTCATGGTTTTAAGTGTCTCTGGTTTAATTATGCCTTTCTTGCTAGAATTGTGCCCCCTGACTTCATGGGTGGCAAAATGTTGGACTCTTTTGTTTGGTAAGTGAGATTCCACTTACTTCTTAAAGTTTATTTGTAATTTCTACAGCTCTTTTAATGGTGCTGGCCTTCAGGCGATATTATTAGTTTTGTGATGCAAATTTATGGTTTATCTGTTGTGGTTGTATTGTTGCTAGGTCATAGATTTGTATCAGAGAGAGGGAGAGGTACATAAATTGCATGCTTATGTTTCTTTTATGTCCAATAGGCCAATATAGCCTTCCAAACATATGCAGATAATATTTCTAGGCTCAAAAGAGACTCCCCGAATGAAACACCAAAACAGTTGATATCTCATCAGAATTTAATAGCTCTGAAAATCACAATCCAATGTCGTACCTGATAAAGATGGGGCTGGTTTGAAAATTGAAACTGATGGGATCATTCCCAGCAATTCAAACACCCAAACTAGCAATGAGCAGCAACTGAATGTTGAGAATGATGGTTCCATTCCAACCTCTTATATATCTGAGTCAGTCTTGAGTGAAGACGTGAAAGACAATGCTCTTCACGAGGATCTTCCAGCTATTGTTCCCAATGTACAAGCAATTGCATCAACTTCAAAGGGGGAGCTTGTAAATGGGGACTCTTCAGATGTTCTTGAGAGGGTTTCTTCTTCACAACTTGCTATCAAAATTCAAAGGTGTTGAGACTTGAGATAGCCCATGAAGATCCTCCAGTTGACACCAGTCAAGATTTTAGAATTTGGGATGCAGGAATCTCTACAAAAATTGAGCAGGAGGAACATCACTCTGTAAGTATGGATACACCTAGTTAGTTGATACGCCTCGGAAAGATGCTGGTCTCAAGGTTGAATCTCATTCCGATCAAAGATCGCTACAAGAGCACAAAGCTGATGCTTCTCCGACAAAAGAACAAGATCAACTTGAGGAGGTAAAGCATGTACTGTAGGGCAAAAAAAAAGCCTAAAAGCCTATGTTGAGGAAATATAAGCTTAGGTTGTGTTTCCTCAACAATAAGTCTCAAGTTCGAGTCTCCTTAACTTACCTCCAAATAAGCCTTATGTTCCCATAGTTAAACATTTGCCACTTAAAGGTTTTACTGAATTTCAGGCTCAAGGTCTGCTTAAGAGAGCAATTTCCA
Organism: Vaccinium vitis-idaea; assembly: GCA_963854785.1. Classification (NCBI taxonomy): domain Eukaryota; kingdom Viridiplantae; phylum Streptophyta; class Magnoliopsida; order Ericales; family Ericaceae; genus Vaccinium; species Vaccinium vitis-idaea. The sequence goes on from OY978218.1 coordinate 24,658,110, forward strand.
CTGGTCAGTCAAAGAGACAAGGTTAGCTCGGGTAAGAATCGATTGCCCTCTGTTCTCTGGTATTTAGTACTCAGGCTATTACTATTGGCACTTAATTTCACCTATGCATGAAGTCACCTTTTTATGGTTATGTAAACAGATCTATAAATGGAGAATCCACCTATTTTGTGTCCTCTCTTTGCGAAGCTATCTTACTATATCTTTACTGCCAAACTAGACCCTACAAAACTCTTTTCAGTTTTGGACTCTACAACTTCCAGAATTTAACTTGGAATTTGGACTCATATTGACCCAAAAGCTATTGCCTATGTTTATAATAATTTACATTGAATTTCATCATATGCACCGTGGGAATTATTGCATCTGAACCGATTAGTCTGCTATTCAAGTCTTCTCCGTAATCCCGCTTATCTAGTTACCTGCTCTTTCATCAAGATTAGCGAATTACGGTATAGGAAGATCTAATAGAATCTGGTTCGAGGAAATGGAATTCTTTGATATTAGTTAAAAAAATCTACTGCTTTTGTGCCAACCGTCTAAGGAAGAACTCTGGGGAAGGCAGGAACTTCCGGATTTCCTGATTTAGGAGTTTTTCACGCACCAATCTCGGGCACGGGCTAATGAACAGACTTTTCACCCTATACTAGCCGCCCGAACGGAACAATAAACTTGTTAGGCAAAGGTAAGAGGGTTAGGTATTCAATAAGTCGACTATAATGGATAGGGTAGAGAACTTCTGCTCCATCATACTTGGATTTCCGGGCTAAAAACCTTTTATGGTAGCCTGTTTCTGACTGAAGCTTGGCATTATGCTTGATTTGCCTACGGCACGAGTGCGCAAGTCATTTAGATGTCCTAGCGACATTCATCTTGGACAAAACTACCTATTCACGTTTTTTTCCATATTTATAATACTGTATAAGAGTTATTATGGTAAAGCGAACTAGTTACACATACACTTGTTTATTTGCATATTACCTTTCTATTGGTGTAAAATAGTTAAGGATTTCAAAGTTTTAGGTTTTTTTTTTCTCTTATCTTGTTCCAAGAACCAGAGCTTGATTTACCTTATCTTCACTGCAAAATTTTGACATGTACTCCTTACACTTAGGACCAGTCATAACTTTTTCCTTCCTTTTGTATGTTTATTAGCTTTCTGTTAATGATTTCCAGGTTTGTTATGGACTTTCATCACGTCTTCAAGAGTACAAATCTGAATATGCTCAGTTAGAAGGGCTTCTTATTGCAGAGGTGAAACCCATTTTGTTTTTTCCTGATATTATTCCTAAATGATCTTCTAACTTTCATGTGTCATAGGTTTGCTGCAAAGGAAATTCTTTATCAATGACTAATTACAAAGGGAAAGGAAATGCTACTATATTTGTTAATGTTTACCATGACAGAGAGAGCTAAGTCATCTGAGGCTCGTGTCAAGCAGCTACAGAGAGATATAGCTGCAGCCAAAATTGAAGTGACCAAAGTGGTGTCAAATATGGCAGATGCTTTGGCCACAAAGATCTCTGAAATTGAGGCACCTGTTAGTTCTTTGGATGCACTTAAGAAGCAAGCTGCTTATCAGAAGGAAATCTGGCATCGCTGCAGGTTCTTTATGGTGCATTGTTCTGTAATGTGGCATGACATATTGTAACTTTGTCTGCTAAATTTTTCTCATCCTGCAGCTTTTCTTTTTTATAAAATGAACATCTCAATCGGTTGGCTTCACTTTTTCCTCTTTGGTGTATGGCTTAGTTTACCTTCCATTTTAGTATTGCTCTCTTATATAACTTGCATCTTAGCCACCATCTCTTGTGATCCATGACAAACGCATCGGAGTTTCTTGCTACATGAATCACTGAGAAGAAGTTGTGACCCCTCACTCCCACTCTCTCTGACCCGAAGGAAACAATCATCCTCGGAAAATCCTGGACCATCCATGTCAAGAAAGGATGAGTTTTGACTCGGAGTTGGCAGCTTCCTTTCTTCTACCCACATTGATCAGTTCTTTAGGGCCACATATCATTTCACTGCTCCAACTTTAATCATCGAGCTTGCCATTTGCAATACACTTGGTTAAAAAAGGACCTTTACAAAATTACAAACCACCGGAAGGAATAAAATACTGAATTGTATCTTACACGAATTTCAAAGTTCATATGAATTCAAACTCCTCTCGTCCGGAGAGTTCTGAAACAGTTCTATAACTTATCAGCATGGATAATTTCAACTATCAGGGGGGAATGGCCTACTGGCGAGAAGGATCCCCATTGGCTAGTAGGTACTCTAGGAGGATTTTATGCCTTTTGTGCTTGGAAGATCTTCCAGCCCATTTGAGAAGCACTTATGTAGGGTACAAGGTCTTTGAATAGCTTTCAAATTCAACAGTAATCCAGATTGGTGAAAGGAAGTCAATGGAAGGCTACGGAGAGAATCTTAGCAGTGTCCACACCATGCTTGACTTTCTAATTTTTCTTCTGCGTTGGATGTGAAATTTCCTCTGTAAAGAGATTGCGAGACATCCAGAACATGTAATTGTTGTCTTGCATTTCCAAGCTGTTGGTTCTGGCTTCTTATGGAGAGTTAGACATATGTTGTGGAGTGTTGTCAAAGTGCCTGATACTATGTATTTTTGTCTAATTTATGAAACATGTCAAACAAGCATGTGAAATTTTCCTTGGAGCTTGAAAAGCTCAAAAAAGAGTCACTTTTCGCCTATAGAGATGTGTTGAACATGGACAGTTAATTCGTAAAAGTGCTTGTGATTCGTATGACTTAGCTACATTGTATACTTCATCAAAATAATATTTACGCAATTGGTTGTTATGGTTCTAAGTTCTGACATAGAGTTCAGCATATATCATTGGCATTCTATAATGGTGCCCCATTGCATTTCATTGTGCAAACATGGAGTCTATCGTGAGAAATAGAGAACCGACTGAGACTAGAATGATGCAAGTATTTAAGTTCACCTTTCGGAATGTATCATACATTTGAAGTCTTGAAGCTATGTTGCTATGAAGGATTGGAACGTCAATAATCATTTGTTTAAATTACCGCCACCCAGGCTCTCAGAGAGGAGTTGACTTCTGTGGAACGGAGAGCAGAAGAAGAGCTTGCGGTACACAATTCTATGAAAATGGTTTATCTACGAATCTCTGCTAATTTATTCTTTTGTTTTTTCAGTTTTTGCACAAGTCTCTTTTTTTTTTTTTTTTTGCTTGATTGTTATTTTTTTCTTTTCATTTTGTAACATCAATTTGTCTTATTAAATAGGCTGCTTTGGAGTTTGAAAAGGCATCCACTGCCCTAGCCAGGATCCAGTATAGTGGGAACCATCATTATTTTGATTCATTGTCTGAGGTGTTTGCTCATCTGTATTCTCAGATACTCTCTTGTGTACGTTATCTTGCAGGAAACTTGAATACGACATTGACAAGAAGCATTCTCCGCGAAGAGAGAACTCCCATATTTCCATTAGTAACTCATTAAATCACGTTGGAACTAGATTACAATATTTCAAGTTCGGATCAGAATCTAAAAACGTATGGAATATCACGCATGAAGATGTTTACGGTAAAACCTTAAGACAGTACGTACAAGAAATTTACCGGTAACAGCAGTTTGCATTTTCTAGGAAACGAGGTTCCAGATGTTTTCAGAACTTCACGATAATTTACAGGGATAAAGTTCAAGATATTTTAAAACTTTTTCATGGAGAAGTCGTTGTCCAACAAGACTCACAAACAGGGCAAAAACGTGACACAACAGAATCAGTCCGAAGCTGCCACAGTTTACAAAGCACCCAATCCATGGAGATCAGACCGTTGAAACTGGGTGATTCAAGTTGGAGATGATGGCTAATTCATTTACCTAAATTCCTGTAAAGTTCCTGTAAAATTTCACCGTAAGATAATGTCTCAAACGTTCTAGGGATGTCCGGGAATAAGCTGCTAAAAACAGTCACTGTGACAGTTCATATTTGCTCAGTTTTTGGCTTCGAATGGAGTTTTCTCGTCTTCTATCAATCCGGGAAGAACTCCTTCCATACAAAAACTATATTATGGTGTTATCTATACAACTCTTACTAGTCCAATCAGGCAATGGGTCACTAAAACGTGATCTAATGTGTGACGAAGGGAAAAAGACTAGGTTTTCAATATTTTACCTTCCCTCTGGAGATTACTACGTGGCTTGTGAACTTCAAGAGCACTCTGAAATGGCAATGTAGAGCTTGAAAAGGAGGGTGGATGGGCCGGTTTAGAGCTCGGTGGAATGTGGTTAGTTTTAAGACTTGGGCTTGAACTGGTTGTTAATGGACGTTGAATGCTTGAGGGAGATGGAGTGGGAGACTATGGGTGTGTTTACTAACTTGGAGAGAGAGAGAGAGAGATGGAGTGGGAGACTATGGGTGTGTTACTAACTTAGAGAGAGAGAGAGAGAGAGAGAGAGAGAGAGAGAGAGAGAGAGAGAGAGAGATTTCGTGGGTAAGCGGGGTTGTTTGGGAGCCCACTTTTTCATATTTTCATTTTCAACTCTTTGGCTTTTTAAATTATGGTCAGAATGTGTTTTGAATTTGGAAGGAGTGTTTGAGAGAAATGTGCAGAATGTATTTTGCAAGTGGAGAATGTGAAAAGTAACTCAGCACCTCATTTTAACTCCTATTCTCTAAAATGAAAAATAGAGAACTCATTCTACAAGAATGTGTTTTACTGAACACCAAAAAGGTGATAAATAGTAGAAAATGCGAAAAATGGGGCGGCCAAAATGCGAAAAATGGGCGGCCCTCAGATTTCAGGGCCAGGGCGCCCAATCTTAAATATGGATCGTCAATAATTTATTATAACATTGTTATATTTTGAATGAGATCATGTAATGGTCACAAAATAAAAACTTGCTAAGAGTGCGGAAAAAAAAAGCTTTCTATAATTACATTTATAACCGAAGTATCAAAAATATCCATATACTCTTAAAAGCAAGGATGTTCACAACTTATTACGGAGAATGATCACTCCACTTTTTTATAATGATAATGATACTCTAGAAATCGTCTTTTACTACGTCTGTTGTGCATAATTTTTGCATTAAAAGACAAATTTTAGCTAGCAATTAAAGTGCCAAAATCGTTACACAATACTTATTGAAATTAAAAATAAGAACTTCTCTCTCTAGAGAAAAAGAATAACCCCTTTTACCCTTCCCCTACCCCCCTAGAGTTTCTGCTCCCTTGTGGTGGCGGAAGGGGAGGACACCTTCTGGTTTGCGATCTCCTCTCCTCTCTCGCTCTCTCTATCAATCTCCAGTCACACTCCGTTTCTTTCCCTCGGATCACTTTTTTCCATGAGCTTTAAGAGAACAGATCTGTCGATTCCCTGCTCTTTAGGCCTTGCTTCTGCTCCAGCAACTTCGGCAGCTTCGGGTTAGGGCGTTGATCAGCTCCTAAACACTGGAAGTGCACTATACCTTCTCTATCCGGCTTCGTGAGGTACTCGATCTTTGCCTCTTTGCCACTACGTTTGCGTCTGCGTGATCGTGTAGCTTGTTCTTGGTGGTGGACGTAAGGCGATGTTGTGACTGTGAAGGGTGGCAGCTGCGTGTTTGGTCATTTTTCTGTTTTTTTCCAGGTGTTTTGTAGCTCTAGTTATGGAGTTTCATATTCCCTGCCAGGAAATTAAGTTCAAAAGAAATCAAATTGAAGGGATTCAAGTGAATGCTCGAGTTTTCACAAACTTAACCCCAAATCTAATTCAACTAGAAATTGAACTATTCGATACAAAATATTCAATTAGATAACATAAAATTCATAGTCTAAACACATGCGAATATATCTAACTAAGCTTCAATTCTAGTCCAGGGCCGGCCCAGGCCCAAGGCCCACAAGGCCTGGGCCTAGGGCACTCCAAAAATGGTCACTTTTTGGGACACTCTACCATTTTATACTAATGGGCTTGACTAGAACACTTTTTTGGACCAAAATAAAGAAGAAGAAAAATACATTATAAGTTACAAAAGAGCTCAACCATTGTGGCCCAATATTTAAAAAAAAACCCAAAAACTATTGTGGCCCAAAATTTAAAAAAAGGCCCAAAGCTAAAACTGATTTAAAAGAAAATCATTTTCTGCTTGTTACAGTTTTTATTTCTGGTTTTGTAAAAAATCAAGGCAGTTCTAAACAAAATGATTAAGTTTAGTTTATTATTTGCTTAAAGACGAAGTAATTAGGTAGTAATTTTCTAATCTTCTTGTTAGAATTTCGAGTGAGTTTGTATTTGGATTTCTAAATTGACACAAGTTCTTGAGTTTTCCCAAGTAACCAAAAAGTTGATCAAATCTCATTGTTTTTCCAACAAATAAAGTCATAATATTAATTCCAGCAGATCAAATTTCTTACTTATTATAAGTAGTTAAATGAACTATTTTGACCGAAATTTTTTAGAGGAAACTTGAAGAACAACAGATTTGGGTAAAACTAGGGTTCGGCATTTGCATAGCAAAGGAGTTTTGACTCAAATTTTGTTTCAAAAAAGGCACAGAATCTCTAGATGCTCTACATCGTTGTTAAATTTAGCTTGTATTAATACCCTTTTGACAGGGATATTGTAGTAACAAAAACGTAGAAAGTTTGGTTGAGGAACACGGAAGTTTTTAGGGCACAATTTTTTTAATTAGGCCTAGGGCACCCAAATACCTTGGGCCGGCCCTGTTCTAGTCAAGCAAGGTACCTCCCGTGGACTGAAAGTAAAAACCGAGAGCTTCTCTCTCTAGAGAAAAAGAATGCCCCCTCTTCCCTTTCACCTTCCCCTTCCCTCTAGGGTTTCTACTCCCCTGTGGTGGAGGAAGGGGAGGACACCTTCCGGCTTGCGATCTACTCTCCCCTCTCGCTCTCTCTATAAATCTCCAGCCACACTTTGTTTCTCTCCCCCCTGTCACTTTCTTCCACGAACTTTGAGCGAACAGATCTGTAGGTTCCCTGCTCTTTGGTGCCTTGCTTCTGATTTGGAAACTTTGGTGGCTTTGGGTTAGGGCGTGGATCAGCTCTTGGACTCTGTAAGTGCACTCAACCTTCTCTATCCGGCTTCGTAAGGTACTTGTGGGGGTCTCTTCGCCGGAGTGAACTCTTTGGACCTCTTGGGGTGAGAGGGGCGCCGGTGGAAAGGGCAATGCTCGCCGGATTCGGTAACCTGCACACGTAGACAACCACGTCAGTGCCTAGCCCGGACGGTGGTGGTCCGGGAAGGCACTCCGATGATCAAGTTAGTCACCGGAGGGGAGAAATGCACCAGAAATCTCAGAGAAAGAAGTAAAGAAGAAGAGTTATGAGGGTAGTGAATGAGGAGAGAGGAATACCCCTTGTGGTAGTTGTGGCTGGGTATTTATAGGCTGAGGGGCGTGCGTCCCACGCGCTCGGCGCCCCTCACGTGCCTGTCATTCACGCTCGGAATGACAGGTGATATGACCTTCACACCAGCCCCAGACGCCATGTCTGGGCTGACGTCGCGGCACGTGGGTTTGAGTAGTCAAATCAGCTTGAGACATTCCCCATCACCCACGTGCTGCTGCAGGCGGCGGTGGCAGAGTAGGTGACTGCCGCATTTAATGCCTCATCATGGACTGTGTGGCGTGCCCGACACACTTCCACCAAACCGGATATATCCGAGCCCCGCGTTACCGAGGTCAACCGACTCGGCAAGCGTGCGGGACAGCCCCACAGGCGCTCGGCGCGTCGCTCGGCGGAGCTCCCGAGGGTCGTCTGGGAACCAATCTGTGAGTGCCATGTCCTCGGCACCGAGCCGTTCGGCAAACATCGTTCAAACCTATATTCGTCCAGGACCCTGTGTCCGCACTGTCCGCCGTGGGCACCGTTCGCTCGGCACCATTGAGGCGGATCGACCTGCATTCGATTTTGCAGGTTCTGAGATAGTGACCTTCTTGTCTCTTCGTGATGTGGAGGTGTGGGTGGCCCTTGCGACCCCTATTGATCCGGCCGCTACAATAGCCCCATCAACTTCCCATGACGAGGGACGAAGAATGTGGGAGTTGATTCAGAAGGGGTAGGCTCGGCGGAGCTTGCCGGGGGTCGGCATATCGTGCTCGGCAGATTGCCCCGTCGGCTGATCTGCTGAAACTCCGAAACCTTTCATCCGAACGTGAGTGGGGCGCTCGGAACGTCACATCGAACAGTAACGTGAAGAGACGTCTGACGCATTGGCTCAGAGATATGTGACGCGTGGTGACGTTCGTGCCACGTGCTGCTGCCCAATTGGTCTAAGCGCCGACGTCTGGATTCGCGCCCAAACGATTTGAACGAGTGTGGACAGGTGTCGCGATCTGGGAGTGGCGACCCTTGGCCTTCCGAGCCGGTGCTGCACTGGCACCTAACCCTACTCCTATAAATACGAAGGAGGGAGGAGAGAGAGAGAGGGCACCGTTATTCTCTCTCTCTTACTCCAGTGCTGCGCCGCCCTCGACCACCGACGTGCCCCTCCGTCTTCTTCGCGAAAAGCTCGTTTTCAAGCCAAGATCCCCGCCAAAAACTCAGGTATTTGTGTTTTTCCTTATCTTTTCTATGCTTCTCTGCTATTTTCGTGAAGTTTTGTACACATTTTGTTGCATTTCGGGGGGTTTTGGTCGTTTCTTTTTTCTCGCCCTTTTTGGCCCTGTTTTCGTTTGAGTTTTCCGGCGGTTTGTGCGGCGGAGCACGGCCGCCGGATTCTGGGCTTGAAGAACATTCAACGTGTTCTTCCGAGCGCTCATCATTCGAGCGCGCTACCTTCTGCCGAGGACTAGTGAGAGATCCGAGCGAGTATTTTTTCTTTAGGTCTTGCCGAGAGATCGAAAGCGGGTGGGGCTGTCGGTAGAACTTACACCTTGCGGGGAGCTCGGCGGGGGCCGAAGCTCAACCCTTCGTATATTTTTTAGCTCAAACCTGTGCATATCGCTAATGGTTGTCTCACCCGTGCACTGTAGGTTCTCCACCTGGATGAGCTCAGACTCTGCGGATTCATCCCCAGACGACGTTCTCGCCGACTACAGGTTCGGCACTTTCATCCAAGACATCCTCTTCCGCGAGGAACTAAGGAGTCTCGGGAGGGACTACAGAAGCCGAGCGCACCCTGTCCCCCCACAAGTCGGAGTAGCACCTCTGGACATCACCCCCCTCCAAACGATAACTCCCGACCGTTGGATGGAAATCGAGGAGGAAACCAGGCGAGCCGAGAGCGGCGCTCAAGCCTCCATCTCCGGGCAGGGGCGGACACCTGACACCTCTGTTGAACACGAGATCCCGCCCCCACAATCTCCCGCCGTCGATCCAACCGAACTCCCCGACCTATCCGGGGGGTTCTCCTCAGGTTCAGACGTCATAGAGATCGGCAGATCCGAGGCCGGGTTTAAGGAGCCCGTGGATGCGGAGGTCCTGGAGGTGGAATCGTTCCTGGCCCATGGGATGGACGTCGGGGAATCTGGACCGTGCTCCGAGGGCGAGGGCTCGAGGGAGGAGCCCATAGCCGAGGACGAGCCTGACGGGAGGCTGGCCGAGACAGAGGAAGGAACCTCCGAGGCCACTGCCGTGCCAGAAGGGCAGGTCCTGGAGCCCGCCGAGCAAGTGGCGGATGAAGATGTCTATGCGGACGGGGAGGTGGAATACGGCCCTGATTGGGAGTCGATTCCACCGAGGAACCCAAAACACGGCGTCTGTAAGTACGTCACGGACTACTTCGACGGGACTGCCGAGAAGCTGGCCTTGTTCCGTAGAGATTATCGCATCCCCGAGGACGTGGATATCTCTCGGCCAACTGACGGCCGAATCCATTACCGCCGGGGACAGATCACAGTGCCGCTGATGGCAATCTGTGAGGGCGGGCTGACCTTTCCGATGCCCGGGCTCCTTCGGCGGTTTCTGGACCTCTACCAGCTGGCTCCGCACCAGCTCGTCACCAACGTGTACCGAATCATCAACTCGGTGGTGAGGCTGTCGGAGCAGCACAACATCCCCTTCCGCCTTAATGATCTCATGGCCGTCTACGTCGTCCAACGGAGCCCCGCCTACGGGAGGTATTACTTCGCAAGGCGGCCTGAGTACCCTCCCCTCGTCGGGAACCTGTCCGATTCGGAAAGGCATGCCTGCGAGCTGGTCATCGTTCGGGGCAATTACGAGAAAGCTCTTGGGGATGAATCATCGTCGTCCATCCCCTGGCGCCGGGGGAAGCCTAGTAAGTCCGATGGCGTATACTTGCACATTTACTTTTCCTTCCTGTTTATATGTTGGTCTTCATTCGTGCGCTATTGATACCGCCGAGCACTGACATTGTTTTTTCTTCATCGCAGGGTGCGGAGAGGTGACAAAATATCTGGCCAAGGACGCCGACGACGACGTAATAGATAGTATTTTCAAGATCCCGAACCGCACAGCCCCCGGCATCCTCGGATACGTGCCCTCCTACAGGGGCTTTTTAAAGAAGGGGAAGGATCCGGTACCGAGGACAGGTCTCCGCCGAGTGCGCCTCTTTGACACCGACATCTCCCGGGCCGACCTTGTAGGACGCGAGCGCGTGCCGAGGATCTCCAACCGCCCTCCTCAGTCCTTCATAGCCGGGAGCGGATCCGAGAGCTCAATGGCTGGTCCCTCGGCGCTGAAAGAGGCTCAGAGGAAAGAGAGGGCCGAGAGGAAGCGGAAAGAGGCTGAGAAGGCGGCCGCCACCCAGCCTGGCCATATTCCCGAGGGTGATGCCCCTCAAAAGAAGCCCCGGACCTCCGAGCCCACTGTTGTCGGCAAGGAGGCTCCTAAAAAGGCTCCAACGGGCCCGCCACCTTCCCCCGCCGGTGCACCTGCCGATGCTCCTCCGAAGGAGGCTGCTCCTAAGGACAAGCAGGTCCCCCCCGAGGTTAGGCTCTCCCAAATCGATAAGGACGAGCCGTGGGTCCCAGTGATCCAGACCTCTCGGGGCGAGCCCATGAAGAAGCTTGCTAGCGTCCGGGAGAACAAGAAAACGGCCATGACCCTGCTCAAGGCCCTTGCTCTCCCAAGAGACATGCAGGCCGTGTCAAAGAACACGGCTGACAACTATGCCGACCTTTGCGCCCAAATCGTGAAGGTAAGAGCTCCCGGCTTGTGTTTATCAGTAATAATTTTTCCAAGTTTTCATTCTCAGATTTTGGCTCTTGTACTAATCAAATTTTTCTCTTTGCAGGCCGGTCAATCCGCCCTGGCTCTCGGCGACAAAGTCTACAACCTCGGGGAGGAGAAGGCCGTCGTCGAGAAGAAGCTCGACGCCGAGCGCAAGGCTCGGGCGGATCTGAAGAAGAAGGCCGAGGCTCTTGCTGCCGACGGGCAAGAGCTTGAAAAACAGCTGGCCGAGGCGCGCCGCCTTCAGAAGGAGGCTGAAGAGAGGGCCATGACGGCCGAAAGCAAGATAACGGCCGCCGAGGAGAGGGCCATTCAAGCCGAGAGGGATCTTCAGCATGCCCGTACCGAGCATGAAGAGATGATGGCTGCTGCTGACTCCAACGGCTACCAGAGGGGGTCGCGGGACACGCTGCAAAAGTTCGCCAAGGAGGCCAACGAGAATGAAGAGAAAGCCTTCGGAAAAGGGTACCTCCTTGGTCGTGCTCAGTGTTGGCCCCAAGCCTTTGCTCAGGCCTTCGACATCATCTCTGTGCCGGCGGACTCCGCTCTTCGGTCCTCCATTCCTCCTGTGCCCGAGACCGAGGTCCCGGAGATGCCCTCTGACGATGATGAGGAGGACGCTCCTGAAGGGGACGGAACCGAAGGCGAGGACGCCGCCGACGCCACTGCCAGTAATCAGGGCCAAACTGCTGACGGCACCAACACGGAGGCCATCCTCCCGTAGCCCCCCCTTTTTTTTTTTTTTTTTTTTGTTTTGTTTTAAGTACTTGTACCCGGGGCCGAGCCCCTGCACTATTGTAATGAATGAATGTTTGTTTTGACATTTTTGTACCCTCATCTGCATGATTTCATATCTTTGTCCGAGTAATTCTACAAGTCATAGCTCTCGTGGGTAATATCATTGTATGAGCCGAATCGTGATCGCCGAACCGCGTCGTAATCACTGGAATTGGAAATAACTAACAGTTAACCGCTGGAAGTACATAACAGCCCCTGCTTCGGCGGGGGGTCAATGCAATAATGGCGCCCTGCCGAAGCGAGTGAGTAGGCCCAACCGAACGCTAACGTATCGTTTCGGCCAAGTAGAGACTTTTGTTCAATCGAACATAAGCGATCATTTCACCGAACGGGGTCGGGTCATTCCACCGAACGGCGGTGATCTTGATATGGTCTTCATGCCGAAGGTAGTTGTAGGAAAGTAAAAGTCGAGACATAATGGCACGCAGCCGAATCAAATACAATAACATTGTAGAGATTCTCTTTTTTTAAATTCGCGCCGAGCGATAATCACATACAATAGCCCGCGACTAGTGTGATAAGGCGGTCCTGAGACCTTGGGCATATCCCCGAACGCTTGTACATATCAGCGCCGTTCTATCCGTCACAACCAGACGTTCCACCGAACGATTTAATGATTGTCTTACCGAACAGAAATTTTTGTTCGACCGAACATAAGTGATCCAGAGGCGGCCCCGTTGCTGAGGGCGATTACTTTATAAAAAATGAGAATCGAAGGGTAACAAAGAAAGGATCTTATCATTAACATTTCGCCCCTCAGGCATTACAAAAGGCTGCCGAGGGCACCAGAAAGTAAAAAATGATAAACACAAGATCCTAACCATAGAATTTTCTTAACTTTGATGCGTTCCATGGATTGCTCACGGCCGTGCCGTCCATTTCAGCAAGCTTGTAGGCCCCATAACCAGCTTTGGCTAGGATTCGGTAGGGACCCTCCCAATTGGGCATGAACTTCTTTTTGTTTTTCTTTTGCACGACCGCTCGGAGGACGAGATCATCAACATTAAAGGGGCGGAGGCGAACGTGCTTGTTATAACCCCGAGCCACCTCCTGCTGGTAGGCCGCGTACTTGATGTGAGCTTCATCACGGAGATCCTCAATTTGATCAAGCTCGGAGGCCAGGTGCTCGTCGTTCGTGGCTGGATGGAACGCTTCGGTTCGGGCGGAGGGAACAACAGCTGCAAGTGGAAGGACGGCCTCCATCCCGTAAGCCATTGAGAACGGTGTTCGGCCAGTTCCTCGCCGGGGGGTCGTTCGGTAACCCCAGAGGACCTTGGGGAGTTCCTCTACCCACTTCCCGCGCTTGTTAGTCAGCCGACGCTTGAGGCCGGCCGAGATCGACTTGTTCGATGCCTCGGCTTGGCCATTCCCTTGAGGGTAAGCCACAGTTGAATTAAAAACTCGGATATTTTTCCTCTTGCATAGTGTTTTAACGGCCTCGGCGACGAACTGAGTGCCGTTGTCGGAAATGATAGCATAGGGCACGCCGAACCGAGAGATGATGTTCTTCCAAATGAACTGCTCGACCTCGGAGGCCGTGATGTGGATTAGCGGTTCGGCCTCCACCCACTTGGTAAAGTAGTCCGTGGCCGTAATTAGGTGCCGAAACCCGCCGGGGGCCGTAGGAAGAACTCCGACAATATCAAGCCCCCACTGGGCGAACGGCCATGGGCTTGTGACGGGCTGCAGGGACATGGTGGGCTGGTGAAGGACGGGGGAGTGTCTTTGGCATGCCTCACACTTTTTGACGTAATCCTCAGCGCTCTTCTTCATTCTCGGCCACCAGTAGCCCTGGGTGACAGCCCGCTCGGAGAGAGAGCGACTTCCCGAGTGGCTACCGCAGCTTCCTTCATGGAGCTCACGGAGGACGTGAGGTACCTCGGCGCTGTGCAGCACGCGGAGGTCCGGACCGACGTAGGTGCGGCGGTATAGCTGTCCAGTCGGGGAGAGGAAGTAGGACGCGGACTGGCAGCGGATCCGGTGTGCTTCTTTCTTATCTGAAGGGAGGGCCTGGTCTCGGAGGTAGGAGATCAGGGGATCCATCCAGCTCGAGCTAGAAGCAGCGATTGTCATAACGTCTTCGGCGCCCGGCTCGAAGCTTGGGAGCGCGATTTCTCCGAGCGTGATCGTCCGCGTGCCTCCGAGCTCGTTACAGGCCGACCCAAGAGCAGCAAGGGCGTCGGCATGAGCGTTTTTGGCTCGGCCGATGTGGGAAAAGTGGACGGTCTTGAAGCCTTTTTGCAGCTCCAGGACATGGCTGAGGTATTTCAGCATCCGAGCATCCCCAGAGCCATAATCGCTATTCAGCTGGTTCACGACCAGCATGGAATCGCTATAAACCTGCAGTTCATCCACCCCGAGAGCAAGAGCAAGGCGGAGTCCAGCAATTAAGGCCTCGTATTCGGCCTCGTTGTTTGTGGCTGGGAAACCGATGCTCATTGCACACTCGTGGATGGTCCCTTCAGGAGAAATAAGCACAATACCAGCCCCCGCCCCTCGGCTGTTTGATGCACCGTCAACGTGCATCCGCCAGGACTCGCCCATATAAATTGTAGCCGTGCGGGGAGGGGAGCGCTTGAGGACGAACCCAGATTGCTCGGGGGCGGTGGTGCTTTCGGCCCCCTCGGCACCCCCGTCTCCGGTTATCACTTCCTTCTTGAAATCAATTTCCAGCTTTGGTGTGAGCTCGGCGACGAAGTCGGCCAATGCCTGACCCTTAATCGCCGTCCGGGGCTCGTACCGGATGTCGAAGTTGGCCAATTCCAAGGACCACTTACAGATCCGATCCGAGAGATCTGCCTTGCGCATGACGGTTTTCAGAGGGTACGCTGTGATTACCACGATCGTGTGGCTCTGGAAATAGGGTAGGAGTTTCCTCTTCGCCGTAACCAGCGAAAGTGCCAACTTCTCGATTGGCAAGTACCTGGTTTCGGCTGGGAGCATTGTTTTGCTCGAGTAATAGATCGGGAACTGCTCCAAACCCTCTTGCCGAACCAGTGCCGAGCTTAGAGCATGTTCGGACACTGCCAGGTAAAGGTAGAGATCTTCGTCTTCCCTCGGCATGACTAGCAGGGGTGCTCGGGACATGTAGTCTTTAAGCCCGGCGAACGCAGCGTCGCACTCGGGATTCCAGACAAAGGCTCTCTTACTGGTTTTGATGGATTGGAAGAAGGGTCGGCAAGCATCGGACGACCTGCTTATAAATCGGTTGAGGGCAGCAGCCATCCCTGTCAACCGCTGAACCTCCTTAATTGTTGACGGCGCTCGGAGCTTCTGTATTGCTTCAAGCTGGTTGGGGTCGGCCTCGATCCCTCGGCGGGTGACGAGGTACCCCAAGAATTTCCCGGAACCGACCCCGAACGCACACTTTTCTGCGTTAAGCTTCAAACTGTGCTTCCTGAGTATAGAGAAGACCCTTCCGAGGTGGGAGAGATGGTCTTCCGCGAATTTGCTTTTGATCACCATATCGTCAATGTAAGCTTCCATAATGTCGCCGAGCTCCCTAGCGAACATCTTGGAAACCATTCTTTGGTAGGTGGCCCCAGCGTTTTTCAATCCGAACGGCATGACCTGGTAGCAATAGGTACCCCTCGGCGTGATGAATGCGGTTTTCTCGACGTCCATGCTATGCATCGCAATCTGGTGGTACCCACGGTAGGCGTCCATAAAGCTGAGCCTAGCATGGCCAGCCGTGGCATCGACCAGCTGATCTATCCGAGGGAGGGGGAAGCAGTCCTTGGGGCATGCGTCATTGAGGTTAGTGTAATCTACACATACCCTCCACTTCCCGTTCTTCTTTTTTACTACCACGGTGTTTGCCAGCCACGTGGGGTACATCACTTCTCGGATCGCTTCCGCCTCGATCAGGCGGTCAACCTCTTCCAAGACGGCGTCGGAGTGGATGGCCGAGGACCGTCTCGGTTTCTGCACTACCGGCCTCCTAGCCGGATCAACATTGAGGGCGTGCGTGATGAAATCAGGGCTGACACCCGGCATTTCATAAGGAGTCCACGCAAAGACCTCGATGTTATCCTTGAGGAAGCATACCAAGTCGTTGCGCTCGGGATTAGAGAGGTCCGAACCGAGCATGAAGTACCTGGTGCCTTCTTCGTTGATGGGCACCTTAATCAATTCTTCCACCGACTTGTCTTCAGCCTTTGAGCCAACGTCTTCGAGGACCGGGGTGCATTCGGGCACCTCTATCCAGTGCACCTGCTTTGGCGGTCTGCCCTCCCTCCTGTCCTTCTGGCGGACGGCATTGACAAAGCACCTCTTGGAGGCCATCTGGTTGCCCCGGATGGTCTCCTGTTTCCCAGACGTGCCAATGAACCGGACGCACTGGTGGAGGGTCGACGCGATAGCTCCCATTGCGTGGAGCCAGCCTCGTCCCAGAATGGCGTTGTATGGGCTCGGGGAGTCCACCACAGTGAACTCTATCTCCAAACGCATCGACCCCGCCCAGACTGGGAGGGTGATGCTGCCGAGCGGGTACACCGGGCACCCGGAGAACCCGACAAGGGGGGTGTCGGCAGGGGTAAGCTCATCACGCGTTCGTCCAATGGCTTTGTATGCCGAGTAGTAAAGGACGTCGGCGGAGCTCCCCTGGTCCACCAAGATCCGCCTGACCTCTACGTGGTCGATACTCACCTCGATCACTAGGGCGTCGTCATGCGGGAGCTGCAGCCCATCCAGATCCTGCTCGGAAAAGGAAATAGTGTACGGGTCAAAGGGCTCCAAATACTTCCGCTTTGGCGCTCTGCCGAGCGTCATTACTTGCATAGCAGCTTCCATCTTTTGCAGCTCTTCATGCATCGCCTCGGCTCGGGCCTTCCCAACCGGGCCGTGGATCGTAACGACCACCCCCGGGCGCACTCTGTCCCCTTGCGCCAGCTGCCCTTGCGGCTGAGGTACGATAGCCTGCTGGTTGGGCTGGGGGGCAGCCCCTCTGAGCACGGTCGGTGTGCGGCTGCGGTCTATCCAATCCTCCATGCGTCCCTCGGCGACTAATCGCTCGAGGTGCGCTTTAAACGGCCGGCAACCAGTCGTGTAGTGGCCCATCTCATTGTGGTATGTGCACTTTCCTTTTTGGGTGGGATCTGACCCCATTTTCTCCTCCGGCCAGTAGAACCACCGTTTCCTGCCGATTTCCATCAGCAACCTGTAGATTGGCATGGTAAAGACTGTGGTTTCGGCGACATAATCGTTGTCATTTCGGGGGGGCTTGTCCCATCCCCCTCTGCCGTTGTTGCTCCCTCCGGCATCCCGGGGGCCCCTGCTCCCGTCTGCCCCGCCCTGATCGTTTCTCCCCTTCCTCAGGTTGTTAACTTGTTTCTTCGCCTCCTTCGGCATGCTCTTGCCGGAGGCTCCTTTTGACGCTCGGTCGAAGAGCAACTCTTCAAGCTCTCGGAAACGGTTCACCGTTTCCATCAGTTCCACCATGTTCTTTGGAGGTCGCACCATGAGCTCCCTGAAAAGGTCGGAGCGGTCATCGAGCCCATTTTTAAATGAAGTGGAAGCGATCCTTTGATCACAACCTTCCACGAGGCTGTACACCTCCCAGTATCGTGCAATGTACTCTTTCAGGGTCTCGTCCGAGCCTCTCTTCATGTTGACAAGCGCGTCGAGCGTCTTCGGCTGTGTGTTGCTAGTCACAAACCGAGACGTGAACGCGCGCTCGAGCTCATCGAAGCCATTTATGGACCCCGGAGCGAGCTGGCTGTACCAAAGGAGGGCCGTGGTTCCCAAGCTCATGGAGAACGTCCGGCACATGATGGAATCGCTATGGCCGTAGAGCTCGGAGACCAGGCGGTACTGCTGGACGTGCGTAATCGCGTCCGTCTTGGGCTCATATTTATCGAATTTGGGTATTTTGAACCCGCGCGGTGGCGCTGCCTCGGCTATTGTTCGTGAGAAAGGGGATTGTTTTGCTTTTTCTAACCTGGAGTCGGCGGGGTAAGGGCGGTTGAGGTCCACCGCTCGGTATTCCTCATGGGCGCGTTTTGCTGGCCCAGCGGCTCGGCGCTCCGTATCGTGCCCGTCTGCGTGCACATTGCTCCTCTCGGAGGACAGCCTTTTGTTGCGCCCCTCCCGGGCCCCTGCCAACTCTTCCCGGTGGCGACGGTCCCTGGTGTCGGGCTCGGCGTGGTAAACCTTAGTTTCGCCCGTCTGTGCGTTAACAAGAACGATGCTGCCACCGTCATTCCGCAGCGTGTATCTGTCCCCGGGTCTGAGACCGTTGTTTTCGTTCCGGCCATGACCTGCCGAGACTTCGACAGGGTCGGTGACCACGTTGCCTCGCGGGCAATTACCCCGAACGTTGGGTGCCCCGCTTCCAACGCCATGCCTATCCACCGATCGGCTATGACGCCGGTCACGGTCCCGGCCCCCCGACTGGTTATCGTTACGGTTATCCCCCCGTTGTTCGTGTGATCGGTCCTGGCCGTTGTGGTTCTGAGGAGCGTCCGCCGGGCCCTTTCCCTTATGTTGTTGATTTTCCACCTCCCGAGCGTATTCCACATCTCTTCGGACGTTTGGTGTCCGAGCGCTCGATGCCGTGGCGCTATCCTCGGCGTGGTCAGTCCGCTGAGAATTCCAGCCGCGTGTATGCTGCTGGTGCGAACGCGCCGCATCCGACCGGATGACAAGTGCGCTGCCTCGGCGGTCTACCTCCACGACCTGTCCGAGACGTGAAAATACTGGGGCACGTCCCTCGTTGTCGGGCCTCGTGCTCGGCGGTGGCCTCCGAGTCCTCGTCCGCCCGCCAGACCTTGATCTTGTGGGCTGATGCCTGGCCTCCTTCATGGCCAGTACTTCTTTCCTTAATAGCGCTAGTTCGGCCTCTATAGTGAGAGGAGGGGGTGGGGGAAGAACTTCTGTGAGCGCTGGAGTCGTGAGGTTGTCGAGAGAGAGAACGTTTCCATCCATGCTGAAAAGAATGTTGCTGGCTCCGGCGTTGCTGGGGCCGGCGCCGTTAGTTGTCATGGTGACCGTTCCGTCTCTGTTGATGACGGGAGACAGGGTGAGGCCTAAGTCACTCCTGACCCGATGGTACCGGTGCCGGTCGGAGGAGCTGCGGAACTCTCCGGTGGGACCAAACGCGTCAAGGCCCAGAGTGAGGTCGGCCATTTGGAGCAATATTCGAAGAGGTTTTTAGGAGTTTCTGGGAGAAGGGGAAGATACACCACCAATGTGTTCAGAGAGGCTGGGAGGAGTGGCTTTTCTCTTGTCCCCAGCGGAGTCGCCAATTGTGGGGGTCTCTTCGCCGGAGTGAACTCTTTGGACCTCTTGGGGTGAGAGGGGCGCCGGTGGAAAGGGCAATGCTCGCCGGATTCGGTAACCTGCACACGTAGACAACCACGTCAGTGCCTAGCCCGGACGGTGGTGGTCCGGGAAGGCACTCCGATGATCAAGTTAGTCACCGGAGGGGAGAAATGCACCAGAAATCTCAGAGAAAGAAGTAAAGAAGAAGAGTTATGAGGGTAGTGAATGAGGAGAGAGGAATACCCCTTGTGGTAGTTGTGGCTGGGTATTTATAGGCTGAGGGGCGTGCGTCCCACGCGCTCGGCGCCCCTCACGTGCCTGTCATTCACGCTCGGAATGACAGGTGATATGACCTTCACACCAGCCCCAGACGCCATGTCTGGGCTGACGTCGCGGCACGTGGGTTTGAGTAGTCAAATCAGCTTGAGACATTCCCCATCACCCACGTGCTGCTGCAGGCGGCGGTGGCAGAGTAGGTGACTGCCGCATTTAATGCCTCATCATGGACTGTGTGGCGTGCCCGACACACTTCCACCAAACCGGATATATCCGAGCCCCGCGTTACCGAGGTCAACCGACTCGGCAAGCGTGCGGGACAGCCCCACAGGCGCTCGGCGCGTCGCTCGGCGGAGCTCCCGAGGGTCGTCTGGGAACCAATCTGTGAGTGCCATGTCCTCGGCACCGAGCCGTTCGGCAAACATCGTTCAAACCTATATTCGTCCAGGACCCTGTGTCCGCACCGTCCGCCGTGGGCACCGTTCGCTCGGCACCATTGAGGCGGATCGACCTGCATTCGATTTTGCAGGTTCTGAGATAGTGACCTTCTTGTCTCTTCGTGATGTGGAGGTGTGGGTGGCCCTTGCGACCCCTATTGATCCGGCCGCTACAGTACTCAATCTTTAGCTCTTTGCTGCTACGCTTGCGTTTGCGTGATCGTGTAGCTTGTGCTTGTTGGTGGATGTAAGGCGGCGTTGTGACAGTGAAGGGTTGCAGCTACGTGTTTGGGCATTTTTCTATTTTTTTTTGGGTGTTTTGTAGCTCCAGTTATGGAGTTTCTTATTCTCTACGTGGAATTTCTTAAGCCTTTTGTGGTTTTTTTTTTTTTTTTGTACTTAATTTCTTTCTCATCCATCCATGGTTTGTTCCGCTACTAAGGGTCTGGATTGGCGTTTTTAGCCCTTTAGGGCAAATTTGAATAATAAAAAAAAGGTACCTCTCTTATTTTCCCTCTTTTTTTTTTTTTTTTTGTGCCCTTTTTCCTCCTCTTATTCTCCTAGCCGAACTCCCTCTGTCTCCCTCTCTCTCGGTGGTGATAAGAATGAGAGAAGAGGAGTGCGAAACTCTTTCTTTTGTTTTTTTAGGCTAAGGAAAATTATTCGATGTGGCCATATCATGTACCCTATATGTTGTATACTAACTCAGCCAATCACATAGAGGCACATACACAAATCAATAGTACAACTTAGCTAAACTAGTAATTGACCCGATAACCCGCACGATTAGTTAAAACCCGACACGTAACCAAATTATGAGCTCAATTACATGTCAGGGGTATTACAGCGAGAGTGGATTTATTAGTATGATTAATTAGGTTTTATAGGGAAATGGGTATAAGGGTATTGTTGGGTTTTTTCAAAATTTCTGGATGAGAACACAATAAGTTAAATCAACTAGGATGAGGACACCTCTATGGCTGAGGACCAATATTGTTTCCCACAGAAGAATGAGTAGAAACATTGTAAGAAATTTTGATTAATATTCAAGAGTACCCTTTTAATTTTTATGAAATAAATTCACCCCTCGTAACTTCATCGAATATATGTTATATTTCAAAATATAAAAAATTAAGAAACAAAAGAGACGGAAATTACACTTTTGAGGAAGCTATATCCTAAACTCCATCTGCCAACACATAATATAAAAAGCCTTAAAATCATATGCATTGGCCATTGGGCAGGTGGGGTCACAAAATAACGGAGTAATTTAGCAAAGGGTATACTAGGTATAACGAATATTGATTATTGTCATAACAAATGCAAGTGGTTGATTATTTGTGAACTCGTAACATTACAAGGAAAACAATGTTTATTGACTTTCTAACTAATTTAATATCCTCAATCAGGGGCACCGTTAATTAACATTTTCTTTTGAATATTACCTCAGTTAACCATTTAGTGATGATTAGCCATTTGACCTAACAACCATCTAATTAGATTCTATGGTTAAAGCGTGAGGGAAAAAATAAGAAGGTGTAAATTTCAATGCACATATTGCAGGTTTTAATTCACCTTGTAACACACAAATTCGCTGCAAGCTTTCTCATTTTGGGGATACTTGCATCGCGCAAGACCCTAATTTTAATGCTCTGGTTCTTCTCTCTTCAACTCATGATTACTTTGATGCTCCTGATCGTTTCACACTTCTTGGTCATCGAATTCGTGCTAGAGAAGGGTAATGGAATACTTTAAAAGGAATTGGTAAGCTTCCATTTGTTGCGGGGTATTGGGAATGGACTGAAGACATTTTGAGTTGCCACGACACCTCTCTAAAAGGGATGAGAATGTATGATGCTGTGTTTGCTTCTTTATTCACTTATGATCGCCATCCTAGCGTGCTTAGAGCCTTCTTGAAGTGCTAGTGTTCTTCAACGAATTCCATGCTTACTTCAATTGGAGAAGTTTTTATTTCTTTATGGGATTTGCAAAATATTGGCGGACTTCCGATTGCTGGGCAATTTTACGACAAGGTTGTCCCTTCTGCTAAAGAGTTTTCTACCAATAACCCGGACGGAAGTCCTGCACTTCCGCCAACCGGCCAATATTTATTTCTCGCATATTATCGTTTGTGCAAGGGGAGCAAGGGGGTACCTACAGTGAAGATTTCTGTATGGGTAGATTTTTTGGTTTGAAGGTGCTTTAAAGTATGAGAAGCCTGTGAAGAAAGCGAAATGGAATAAAACAATGAGACTGGAGGATACATACAACCCTTCAGGAATAATTCCTCCAATTCAAACTCGGAAAGCAAGTGAAGAAGAGGTCTTTGATTGCCTTGGGATCGAAAAGACTATGCAAGTGAACACCTACTTGGCTGCATTCCTTGCGACTTGCTTGTGTAAATTCATGATCCCAGTTGAGAATGAAACATTGATGCCACCTGGTGCGTTTAGAATCGCAAGCAAAATGGCTAAAGGTGATGTATTTTGTCTTGCAGCTCCAATTTTTGCTAGCATTTATCGAGGTTTGAATGAGACCATCTCATCTCTTGATCCTGCAACTTGCAACGTGGTTTTTCCCACCCACTACTTGTATGGTTGGTTGGCTGAGTACTTTCGAACCCACTTTTGTGCACCTAGTGAGTTGAATCATCCTCTTATGGTCAAATACTCTGGGCAAGGAGGAGCCCGACGTTTTGATGATTTGGAAGCACAAGCTTTGTTTAAGTCTTGCAGGGGAGTAGTGTTGCATCATTTGGCCCTGAAGTTACCACAGTGCGAGCGTAGGGTTGATGATTCTTCTAGTCCAAATGTCCATAATTTGGAATATTTCATCAGCATCCGATCTTGTTATTTGACCTTGAGATGTGAGGGGTACCTTGTTATTGAGCCTTATGCACCTCACAGATTCAACAGGCAATTTGGGTTCCACAACACCTTCCACGAAAATTAAAGGAAGACGTCCGCGATGGGACACTATCTGATGTAATTAACCATTGGCAATCATACAAGTGGCACAACACTGGTGCTGTAGTGACACTACCAAGTCGTGACAATCTTAGAAATTTTCAATCACGAAAGCCTATGATGATTGGTGGCTTCAAGTTTACAGTGATCCTTTTTCCAATGATAGTAGTGCTTTGAAAAGCAAAAAGCGTGCTTCTTTTCCAAGAGACAATTCTTCGAAGGTCCAAAGGCGCAAGCCTAATTCACATGATTCAGGTACTTAACCTTTGTTTTTTAATGCCTCCTGAGTAGCCTGCTAAAACTTTGAATAATGATTTTGCTCATCCCATCCCATTATTGATTCACACAATTTTGTTGTCAGGTATCCCTCATCGTCCTCAACAGCTAGAGACGCCGAAAGGGGCAGAGGTTGAAAGGAATAGTGATCGTTGCTAGAGTCATATTGCCCATGACAAATATAGGAGTTTACCTCTAGGAAATCCTCTAACTATTGTAGGGCCTTCCTTGGATGTTTTCACAGTTCTTCCCAACCACGTCTACGTGAGGTAGATCAATAAACCAATTGAAATCGTTTTCATATTTTGTCTTGCTTTCTACTCTCTCTCTCTCTCTCTCTCTCTCTCTCTCTCTCTCTCTCTCTCTCTCTCTCTCTATAACAAGGAATCAACATTTCATTTTTAGCAACAGAAGTTTTCGAATCTTGAAGTTATGGATGAGCCCCAAGGTAGTTATGATTCCATCCAAGGACCGAGCATCCTTGACTTGGCTGTCAAGATGGGCCAGCAGAAAAACATGGTTGAAGTCACGCCTACAGTCCCTCATTTGAGTGCTAGTGATGGGCCTTCTCACCTTCCTCATTCATCTTTTGGTAAAGAGCATTAACTCCACCTTCAAACCCTCATATGTCAGGACAGGTTGTGCCATCGACTGTTACCATGTTTGATACAGGAAGTACGATCCTCAGCGCTTGTCGTATTCCTGCTTTGATTCTTGATATCAAAATTAAGAGTGTCTTAGTCAAGACTCCTGTTGAGAAGCTGTCATCCTTAAGATTGAAGCTTCAACTTGATTACTCTCTACTCCAAACCCAGATAGAGAAATACATACAGCATGTTGCCGATTATGCTTCTATGAAAACTGGCTTTGCTAGTGGGATGACCATGGATGAGAAGGCACGACGATTGGCAGATGTAGATCAACGCCTTACTAACGCTCAGGCTCTTGATGGGAAAGCATCGGAGGACGCTCAGGACTTTCGTTTGAATTAAATGGCATTGATGCTAAGAGAGCTAAATTGAAGAAGGAGCTCGGGCTACCAGATTTGCAGGCAAAAAAGCTCAGAGAATCAATTGATGGGGTTGATGCAGAGAGGGTTCAGAATGAGCATGCCATCTCAACTTTGCAAGCGGAGCGGGCTACTGTATAAGCTGTTGAGGTGGAGCCGGCGGATATGGAGGTGACTAACAATTTGGAGCATCTTCTCAAGTCCAAGCAGGAAGATATCCAAAATTTGGCTTGGCTACCTTAGTGCTTGTTCTACTTTCCTTTGATGTATTTTCTTTTTATTTAGACTTGTTTAGTTTATTGGATAGATGTTTCATTTTTGCAGCAAACTATGTCTTTCATTTAATATAAGACGATTACTTTATGTATTTCAATAAAGTTTTTTCTTATACTTTTAGTCGTTCACAGTTTATCCTCTTGCGGGCCAAGAGCAGCGTAACTTTGGTTGAATTTTTTTTTTTTTTGGATGGATTCGCAAGCTGCCTATGTACCCTTGGAAGGCATCAAGTCAAAACGTAGTTCGATGGTAAGAACACCTTCTCTTTTATTTTTGGCCATGCCATGCACAGTTTTAGCTCATGTGTGCCAGGAGCATCATGCAGTTTAGACTCATGCAATTAGGAGTTAGCAGTCTCATGGGTAGTAGCGCTTCAAGAAATTTTCATTGATTGGGCCAATTCTGAAACCTTTTTCATCAGCTATCTATCTTGTATGCTCCGCCGGTGTAGACTTCTACTACCACATATGGACCATCCTATTTTGACGTAAATTTGTTGCCGACTCGAGATTTGGTTGTGACAATGGGCTTTCGAAGTGCAAGCACGAAGTCTCCAATTGTTTTGAGGCTTAACCTTTTTGTCGAAAGCTTTAGAGATTCGAGCTTGGTAACACTTCAATTGTTGTTGGGCTTCCAGTCTCTTCTCATCCAATGCTTCTAACTCAGCGAGGCGAAGTTTTGCATTTTCTTCATCAGTCAAACCTTCCTAGATGGTTATCCTTAGTGACGGAATTTGTCGCTCTAATGGAAGAAAAGCATCAACACCGTAGACAAGAGAGTATGGAGTTGCTTGAGTAAGAGTCCTATGCGTCGTTCGGTATACCCAAAGAGCTTCTTAAATTCTTTCATGCCAATCTCGCTTGGACTTCATGACCACTTTCTTCAAGAGGTCCTCTAGTGTCTTGTTAAATGCTTCTGCAAGCCCATTAGTTGGTGCATTATATATCGAGGAAGTTCGTTGCATGAAGTCAAACTTTTCACAAAGCTTATCCATTAGCTTATTGACAAAGGGCGTTCCATTGTCAGTGATGATGTGATGCGGCATGCGATTTGATGAAGTTGACAACAGTTTCCTTCTTCACTCCCTTGACCGGAATAGCTTCGGCCCATTTTGAGAAGTAGTTTGTTGCAACCAGAATGTGCAAGTGGCCAACGAAGGACTTGTTAATCAGTCCTACTGCATCCAATCCCCATGCATGAAATGGCCACGAGGCAACTGTAGGGTGCAAAGGTTCCCGCAGCTGGTGGATGAAGTTTGAGTGGAATTGGTAAGCTTGACACCTCTTCTCATAATCCATGCAATCTTTTACCATAGTGGGTCAATAGTATCCCATTCTTTTTACTCGAAAGAGAAGTTTTGGTCCAGATTGATGAGCTCCACAGATTCCAGAGTGGGATTCCTCCATTGCTTTTTGGGATTCCTCTTTTTCGAGGCAGCGGAGAAAGAGCTCTTCGAATGAGCATCGATAGAGGGTATCTTTGAAGAAGATGAAACGAGAAGCTCGTCGTCTTATTTCTACCCTATGTCGGCGATCATTTGGAAGTTTTCCTTGCTGGAGGTAGTCGATTAAGGGCACCCTCCAATTGTCATCTTCAATGGACAAGACCGTGATCGCATTTGCTTCTTCAAGGCGACAGTCCAACAATTGGGGAAATACCCATCACTCGCATACAGGGACGTTGATACTCTCTCCTTCTAGTAATGTCAAAGTTGTTGCTAAGTTAGCTAGTGCATCCGCTATGCGATTCTCCTTTCGTGGCACATGCTCAAGTGTCACTCCTTAAAGGTTTTTAGCAAGTGACTTGCATATTGGAAATATGGGATCAAGTCATCTTTCTTCAGTTCATAGTCTCTGCAAAGCTGATTGATTATTAGCTTGGAATCTCTAAAGACCTTGAGGTCTTGAATCTTTATTTCATCAACAATTTGGAGACCAAGAATCAGAGCTTGATACTCAACGTCTAATAATCCAAATTTTTAAACAAAAATTAGTATTATTTTTAATTTTTTATGGGGTAATTTTTTATAATCTCATTAATTACTTTTTAAACCTAATCCTAAACCCCATATAGACATCCATTGTATACACCCTAACACATACACACACATATACATATAGATATACATCCTCTCTCCACTCCCACACTCCACCTATTACCTCCACCCACCAAAACCAACACCACACACCACCCCAAACTCTGAAAAATCAGACCTCTCCTCCCTCCTCTTTCTGCCATTACCCATTTCCATCACAGCTCCCATCAACCCCTTACACCCCCATGTAGTTTACACCACCATTACAATCCATCTCACTCCCTCCTACACTCCACCACCTCTATACAAACCCCAATCCGGCTCAACCTCTCCCACTCCTCATTCACACACCTCCATTAGAAATTGAAAGAGAGAGAGAGAGAGAGAGAGAGAGAGAGAGAGAGAGAGAGAGAGAGATGATGGAAAAAGAAGAAAGGTAGATCAAGAATAGCACCACCACATTTTCCATTCGCATACATATCACGTACTTCTTTAAACAGCCGATTAACTCATAGTTAAAGTCGTTTTTAGGCTTAGGTTTCTTCAGAGAATTTTAGAGGACGTCTAGACCTTCGATTTCCACACAAGAACCATCCAAATCGGTTGAGTTTTGAGTGTGCTATAGCCATCCAAAGTTCAGTAAAAATCTCGGCTACATTTTCCAGACAGCTCATCGACCTTTCGCAAATCGCCAATTTTCTCCTAGTTAAATTGGTTTTCGAGTTTTGAATCCTTCTTCAAGGTTGCAGAGCACTCCGAGAGCTTCGACTTAGACACAAGAATCATCCAAAACAGTCAAGCTTTGGTCGCATTATTCCAGTCTGAAGTTGTTGTTCGAAATAAGGGTCTTATCACCAAACGAAACACCAATGGACTCCACCACTGAGCTTTTCGTCCGAATTGAAGGTAAAAACCTCTTATCTATTAACCCTATGTATATTTAGTAGCCTTAGACTTGATATTGGGGCTTGCAATGAGCCCGAATGAAACGATACCGATGAATCAAATTTATATCTCTTTCATAAGTAATGATGTGCATGACCATAGTGTTGGCTGTTAACGCGTATCAATGTGATATGTTTTCTTTTTATTTACTTATTTGTTTTTTCAATGGTTGGGTGCTTGTATTTTTTAAGAGTAATCAAATCAAGAGGATAGGCTAAATTATCTTTATAATCTAGCACTTCAGCTTAATGTTTAGTTGTGGACGCCCCTCCGAGGTACTATCGATTTGGAGTCGCCACCCGGGTTTTAGCGGATTGTCCCCAAGGAACCGAACTCGATTGACTCAATGGATAAGGATTACTGGCCCATCATCACCATACTATCTTAGGTTCGGGAGCTCAGTTAAGGGGGGTTTTACGACACCCCCCTCCCCCGGTTCGAAGACCGGTCTCTACTTGACTTTTGTGGGATTACGTGAAATGAATGCAATTCAACCATGAACAAATACAGGGGATGAGGGATGGGAAGCCAAATAATGATGATAAACATATCAACAAACTACAGTGCATGCATATGACATATGATCTACACGAGTGATGATGGAATGCAAATACGAACTATTAAAGACACAAAATATCAAACAACAATGTTAGTGTATGATTAACAATAATGAAATGGCTAGAAGTCACACAACCAGCAAACAAAAAGCGAAGACCAATCTGATCCCTTGATAGGAGCTTGAGCGCTCAAGGTGTGAGTTTGAGCGCTCAATCCCCTCTCACCCACACATGCTTGTGATGTTTCTGATGATTCTGGTTTTGATGAAAACATGTTTGATGCACTTTAAACTGCTTGAAAATGATACTTTGATGACTAAGCAGAAATGTATGACCATGTTAACATAAACTTAAAGCTTGTTGATGAACCAAACAAGGCAGTAAAGACATAAGAAGTGAGAATAAAATACTGTGAGACATTCTAGAATGCCCAAAACCCTGTTAGACAGCTCATATGATGAAAACATTTGATGAATATGAAGACAGTTTGAGCGCTCAAAGCATGGAGTTTGAGCGCTCAAACCATCTTCATGGTTTGAGCCTTCTGGACCCTATTGCCTCTGTTTGACTCATCAACAACATCAAAACAATACACAATGATACAAATGACTATGATATTCCAGAAACATCAATAAATAAGCTTGAAAGACTTGTTGCATGTGTAAGAAATGAGTATTGGGTCATGCGTAAGCATGATTAGAGAGAGAGAGAGAGAGAGAGAGAGAGAGAGAGAGAGGATCAGGTTGGCTTAGCCAAAACAACACACACGCACACAACAATGAACTTAGAACATTATATAGAGTCTATATAAGCAACAAACAAAGACAAATCGGGAGAGTGTTTGAGCGCTCAATGCATAAGGTTTGAGCGCTCGAACCATTTCGAACTCAGATTTTTGAAATCAGTTTTTCTTGATATCTAAGACCTTGTGAGCTCATAGAAGGTATGTAGAACCTCCATGAACTCACTGGTCTCCCTCAGGATGAACAAAACGTGATTTTTCACATGCTTTTCTACCTTTTCGGCTATGATCAAGGCTTGAACTTGGGGTTTTGATGGATGATTGAGTAGTGGCTTGGTTATAGGCTATAGATGAAGTATTTTGGACAGAGGAGTGTGAGTGTAGAGCTGATTGAGTGGTTATTTGATGAATGGGTTGTATTCGGGCTTAAAATTGTGATTTTGAGTGTTTGAGTAGATTTGGTTTTCACCAAGTTTGGTGAGAATTAGGGATGGGCATGGGGAGGGTAGGGGGTGGATACCACTATCTCCATCCCTGATCCCCGAACCTATATCAATCCTCATCCCCTCCCCGATCCCCACTGAAGATTTTTTTTAACCTCCATCCCCGCCCCAATGCGGGGAACGGGGATCTGCATGGGGAATCGGGGATCTAAACCTTAACTACACTTTTCAAATTTTCTCTGTTGTAATTTTCAAGTAGCATACGACATGATCAAAAGCTGAAGCTTTCAAAAGGTAAATCCAAATTCCAAATGCATATAAAAGCAATTCGAGTCACGTGCAATTTGAAGTGGTTTAAATGGCCTGTACAAATCAGTAATAAGATTAAAGGTAAGTAAAGCAAACAAATTAATCTTTAAATTTACATCGATTTGTACAAAAAAAATTCGGGAGAAACTTACACTGACGATCGAAGCTCTAATATTCTCTATGGAGTATGGAGCTCTGTTCGGTTGAGAGAGAGAGAGAGATAGATGGAAGAATAGTATTTCATGCGGGTGGAAGAATAGTAAAAGTGAATACTAAAGTGGATGTTTTCCGACATAAGGCAAATCATGTCTTTTTATGTTCCCAAGTCGACAGCCCTTTGAGGTTTTTTAATACGGGGTTTTATTATATTATACCTATAAATATATATATGCATGAATGGGGATGCGGGGAGGGGAGGAGAACGGGGAGGGGCGGGGATCGGGGAGGGGATCGGGTAGGAGACTAACAATACCATCCCCGACCCGATCCCCGATTTTTTTTAAAAATAATCCCCATCCCTTACCCGATCCCCGAAAAAATCTCCCAATCCCCTACCCATTCGGGGAGGGGACGGGTTGGATCGGGGCGGGTCGGCCGAGATGGCCATCCCTAGTGAGAATTTGAGTAATATCAAATTTGGTGAAGGAGTGAAGTGAGATTTTTGGTGATTTTTTCTCAAATTTGAGTTTGATGTAAGATTTGGGTAATGGGTGGAGATGCTTTAATAAGGCAAAAGCTACGAACCTCTCTGGGTGGTCAAGGGTGATGTCTACACGCTTAACAAAGAGAGTCTTGGCTGTCCTTCCTCTGAGATCTGAAAGGACAGGGCCTAGCTGCTCTTTCTTTAACTACTACAAGTACCCAGTACCCACACACTTCAAATACTTTAATTACTAGAGTATTTTTACCCAAAAATAGGACTTTTAGTTTTAATACTCCTTTTATTGCTTGTTTTCTAGTAAAATGAGGCATTTAATAAAATCAATTATGGGATTTCCTATTTTATCCCATGTGCGTTTATAAGAAATTAACTAGTTGATTTTATGGAATTCCCATTTTAGCACATGAGAAAGAATGTCTTAGTTAAGTTTAGTTAAATTGTCTGCCCTCTGCGAAAAGATGTGTAATTTTCTGACCAAAAATTAAAGTACATGATAGGTTCTTTAATATAGTGCAGAGAAATTTCAAAAATCATGTACGGAAGTATTTTTTTAATCTCAAAATTGCACAACTTTTCATAAGGGTTTAACAATTTGGGATGAGAGAGTACTTTTTATTTTCAAATTTACACACTTATTGTCAACCGAAAAAAATGAAGGTAAAAAATTCTAAGGGAACCGATGGGTTGGGTACTTATGGGCTACAGATGGCGTGCGAGGCCCTCTTGCGGTCTCATACAAATGATCCAAACCGTTCAAAAGTTTTAAAATATTTTTTCGAGTGGCCCCGTGATAAATTAGCTCAAACGGATACCTGCAACTAGTTAATATGATGTACCCATTCCACTTGAAAAATATTTTAAATTTTTTTAACAATTTGGATCATTTATCTATATCCCATCTGTACCTCTAGCAAAGTTGGGGATCGAAAATACTTCATTTTTATGGGAGTAGTAAAGATACTCCATAAAGAAGAAAACGATTAATCGAGGGGTACCGGTGAATTTAATATGGATATTTTTTAATAGTTTTCAATGAATTTTATTAAACAAAATTTTCAAAATGGTAAAAAAAATCATAGATTGGAAGATATAAGCAATTGAAAATTGACACACATGCACGTAAATAGACAAAAAATTCGAGACGGAGGGAGTATTTCAAAATTTGTTTATGGAAGGCGAATTTGTGCAATTAGCTATGCTAATGAGGAAGGATTTGTTCTGGCTTATTAAATTACTATAAATTAAATAAATTAGATCACTAAAAAAAAAATTACGTTGTCAGTGCTCCAGCTAGCCTCAAGATTTATATCAACTTTTTTCCGGCACATAAAAGGGAAGTGATCTCAAGCCTTGTGGTGAAAGGATTAGGGAGCATGTAGTCAGTAAGCTCACTAATCCCTGTAGTGAGCAATCATTGTCCTTCATTTGACAATCAATGGTTCCGATTAAATGTAATTATCCTACGACTGTGTTTGGAGTTGTGGAAGAGAAGAGAAAGAGAAGAAAAAATAAAAAAGAAGAAATGGGAAAGAAACACGAAGGAAACCTCTTTTTTTCTTTTGTTTGGTTTGTGAAAGATTAGAGAAAATTTTGAAATCATGGACGAGAGAAGAAGAGAAAAAAAAAGTAGTTAATTTTCTCTTCATTTTCCTTTCTCTTCCTTTTCCTTTCTCCTTCTATTTGGAAACCAAACAAATGAGAGGATTTTTTTTTTTTTAATTTTCTCTTCTTTTCCATTTCTTTCCTCAACTTCCAAACATAGCTTACATGTAAGACACTTATCTTTTATATAAGATAATTCATATCGTTGATTATCGAATAAACGGCCGTGATTGTTTATTACTGGACTCCCGATTCTGTGGTGAAAACCGTGAAAAGGTTGTTTTTTTACTCTCGAGAGTAGTACTGTGAAAAATTGTCAACAATAGATGGTAAAATTGTACAATAATTAAGAAGGCAAAGTACAATAATGAATATTTGGCAGGTGTACAGTTGAAAATTAATTTCAAGGATGTGACAATTGCATTGATTGAAGAGAAAGGTGACTCTTATTCATCATTTGAAACACCCAATGGGTCGTAAGTCGTAACCAGCAAAACCCAACTTACACGTGAGGGTAAAAAGAATGAATCCTTCTACCTGCACAGATGTGTGTGCACAGATGGGTCTCGAGGACCCACTTTTGGGTCCCACACAGTCGATCCGAGCCGTTCATTCATCTCAAAATCAAATTCCGAGGGGCCCACGCGGAGATCAAATCGATCGAACGTCCCTAAGTGCTCGATCCAAAATCACCCCATTTCGTTCAAAACACCATCTGTGTACACACATCTATCCTCGTCGTTTTACCGAAAAGAATTGAAGATGAGACCACACCCAATCCAAACCAATTGGCTAGTAGTTGGACATCACCTCTGCCGCCGGTTGCCTTTCCTTGTTACGCACAGTGCACCGGGTAGCTCTCAACTGTCAAACAGTTTAGAAGCCTATTTTTCAATTTTCATTTTTCACTTTTTGACTTTTTGATTTTTTAAATTATGGTTAGAATATGTTTTAAATTTGAGATGAGTGTTTGGAAAAAATTGTGCAGAATACATTATGCAATAAGATTGTAGTCAAAATAAGAAGTAGAAATGAAAAAAGAGCTCCCCACCTTTCTTTGGTTTCTACCCTAGAAAGTTGAAAATGGAAAAGGAGTTATGAGAGAATGAGTTCTGGGTATTGTCTCCCAAACACTCAGAATTGGAAAAGGAGAATGGGGGAAAAGCAAAAAAAAAAAGGTGGTCAAAACACCCCTTTCATATTTTCTTTTCCCGTTCCAAACACTTTCAAACATTTCGATCTTGTTTGATTTGGGTTTTGAGTTTTGATTTTTTGGTAACGACTAGAAGGAGAAATGAATGTAATAATTAAAAATAAGTGATAATAATTGGAGATAGATAGAAAAAAATGATAATAATAATTAAAATTAAATATAATAATTGAAAAAAATATATAAGTAATAGCAAAATGAGAAAATCCGTCACAAAATCCAAAATGAACAAGGCCGTTACCGTTCCGTTGTTTACCGTTCCACAAGGTTTCGCAGTCAACAACGTTGGAATGTAATCCACTCCAATCAAAGAAAATATTAAAAATAAAGATCACAAAACTCACAGACAGTCTCCTCCCCAACCCACATGATTTCTTGGGTTTGATCCCAAAATGTTTCGATCCAAACTGATTGTTTCACTCTTGATCATCATCTTATATTAGAGGACATCTCGGCACAATCACAGCAAGAGGACATTACGGCACATTCATAGCAATTGGAAATATCCCGTTAAGGAGATTGGCATTATCTTCGGTTAGGAAATATTGGGATTGTGATTAGGATTTAATTTGTTTCCTTATTTTAAGGACCTAGTTTCTATCTTTACATTGTAGTGCTTCCCTATATATGTAACCGAATGATCAATTGATGAATTCAAGAAACAGAGAATGATTCTACTCTACCAATTGCCTTTTAACATGGTATCAGAGCCGTGTTCTCATCCTTTTTCTTCATCTTCTCCACAAAATTAAACCAACCACAAACCTGGAAAACTTAGATAGTTTTTATCTCAAACTCCTCTTTACCGACATGGTAGAGGCTCAAGAAAAGGTTCAGAAACTCATCTCTGACCTTTCCTCTCCTTACTTTCTCCATTCCGCTGACCACCCTCGCACTCCTCTTGTTGATGTCGTCCTAACCCATACCAACTATGGGTCTTGGAGCCGTTCCATCGATATGGCTCTATGTGCAAAAAATAAACAATGCTTTATTGACAACACTTTACCTTGTCCCACCGATCCAGATATTATACCTCTATGGAAACGAGTTTCCACGATGGTCCTCTCATGGTTGTTGAACAGCATCAGCAACACCATCACTCCAAGCTTAGCCAGTTGTCGCACGCCGTATGAATTATGGCGTGACCTCGAGTCCAGATTCACTCAAGGTAATAATGCTACCATCTTCAAAATTCAAAGGGAGAGTTCCAATCTTACACAAGGCAGCCTTGATATTACCCATTATTATAACTCATTCAAAACCCTTTGGGACCAACTTGATGGGATCAACCCCCTTCCGATTTGCACCTGCACCCATTGTACATGCAATACCGCTTCCGTATTGCAAAATCGGATGTCTAATGAACGGGTCTATCAACTCTTGATGGGCCTCAATGAACCCTACTTTGTCCTTCGCTCTCAAATCCTTGCCACAGATCCACTTCCCGATATTGGAAAAGTATATGGCCTCTTGATCTCTGAAGAGAAAACCAAAGTCACTACCACCACTGTCCAAACCATTCAAGAAGACTCAGCCATGTTTAGCCAAAAATATCAATATCCACAACCTTCCAATGGGCAGCAACGCTATCCACATATGTCTCGTCCTTCTGCCGGTTCACAGCCCCGACAACCACAGAGTGCAACTCGCAACCATCAGTCACGACAGCCACAAAACACCCGCCACCATCAGTCCGGCACACTCAAAGATCCACATGCTTTCTGTGAGCATTGCAAAGTTTCGGGCCATTATAAGTCGGGGTGTTTTAAGATCATTGGGTACCCGGATTGGTTCTTCAATCGTCGCTCCAACCAGTCCAACTATGCCGGCGACGCACCAGTCATGAATTCAACTCCTCTCTTGAGTTTACCTGAAGCATCCCAAACGCGTGATTTTTTCGATAATCCATCTGCTCTCTTTTCTGGTAATACAGGCTTTATCTCACATGATTGGATTATTGATAGTGGGGCTACTTCTCACATGACGCCTCATTTATCTCTTTTTAATTCATATACAGTCACGAATAAAATTTTACCAGTTCGGTCTGCTTCGGGTTCCACTCATCCTGTCTCTCATACCGGCCATATAAAAGTTACTCCATCCATCACTCTTTTTGGCGTCTCCCATGTCCCCACTTTCCGTTTTAATTTATTGTCTGTACAAAAATTATGCCGTGATCTCCGGTGTGTTGTATTTTTTTTTTCTAATTTTTGCATCTTTCAGGACCTGAAGTCGAAGACAGTGATTGGAGCGGGTGAAGCACGCAATGGCTTATATTACCTTCGCACATCATCTTCCACAGCCCTCGCCACACCTGTTGCTCAACCCAATATATGGCACCTCAGACTAGGCCACCCCTCCTCCGCCAATTTACCCAAATCTCTTGTTCGACCCACCACCAATAATACTTGTCCGTGTGATGCATGTTTGCGTGGCAAACACACTAGACTCCCTTTTGCTTCTGTTCTCAATAAAAGTAATATTCCATTTTCTCGCATATTTGTTGATATTTGGGGTGGCTATCATACGCCTTCTACCTGTGGGGCTCGATATTTCCTTACCATAGTGGATGATTCCACACGCACTACGTGGGTCTATTTGTTGAAATATAAGTCAGATGCTTTTTCCAAAATCCAATTTTTCCTTAACATGGTCAAAACCCAATTTAATACCAAGGTTAAAACCTTCCATTCGGACAATGGTACTGAATTCTTGTCTAATGCAATTTTAAAACTCTTTCATGACCATGGCATTTTACAAGAACTCACTTGTACTGATACACCACAACAAAATGGTGTAGCTGAACGTAAACATCGTCATATTTTAAATGTGGCTCGCTGTTTACGTTTTCATGCCCACCTCCCTCTCAAATTTTGGGGTGAGTGCATTCTCACAGCAGTTTATCTTATTAACCGAACTCCTTCTCAAACATTAAAAAATGTTTCGCCTTATGAACGGCTTTTTCGTCGCCTCCCCAATTACAACTATTTGCGTGTATTTGGATGCTTATGCTATGCACAAACATCCCGTATTGGTCGAGATAAATTTCAACCTCGCGGTGTTCCCTGTGTGTTTTTGGGATATCCTCCTCGCCACAGCGGATATCGTCTTTTTAATCTTGACACAAACACTTTTTTCATATCTCGGGATGTCACTTTTTTTGAGGATATTTTTCCCTTCCATGATCAAAGTCCTCACCACATTCGGCCACCCCCCAACCCATTGCCTAGCCACACTGACCTCTACCCAGCCGAACCTCTATGCCCTATCGACCAGACCTCCACACCATCTGAACATTCCCCAACTTCAACTTCTCCTACCATTCCACCTCCAAATCCCACACTTACTTCCACTTCCTCATCTACACCCAACCCTACCTCGGCTACAGAACCTTCTCCACTCTCGGCCCCAGAACCACCTCCCCCTTCTCGACCGTCCCGAACTCGCCAACCACCCCGCCACCTTCAGGACTACATATGCCCCACTATACCCGGCCCTACCGCCACGGCTGCTTCCACCCCTGCTCCATCACCGTCTTCTGGTACGGTCCACCCCCTCAGTGAGTATGTTTCTTATTCTCTTTTCTCTTCCTCTCATTTTGCTTTTCTATCTCAATTATCTGCTTCTCATGATCCATCTTCTTATAGTCACGCCATCAAACACCAACACTGGCGTGACGCTATTTCTCAAGAACTCCATGCCCTTGATGCAAATCACACTTGGACTCTAACTTCTCTTCCCGCTGGTAAAAAACCAATTGGCTGTAAATGGATTTTTAAAACCAAACTGAAAGCAGATGGCTCTATCGAGCGATATAAAGCGCGCTTGGTTGCTAAAGGTTACACTCAAGTCGAAGGTTTAGATTTTCATGAAACTTTTGCACCTGTTGCAAAGTTAGTTTCTGTTCGGTGTGTTCTTGCTATTGCCGCCTCTCGGAATTGGCATCTTTACCAATTGGATGTTAACAATGCCTTTTTACATGGCGACCTCCACGAAGAAGTTTACATGTCCCTTCCCCCTGGATATGGCAGCAAGGGGGAGACCCGTGTTTGCAAATTGCAAAAATCTCTCTATGGCCTCAAACAAGCATCCCGCAGTTGGTATTCTAAACTCTCCACCGTGCTTCTCTCCGCTGCTTTTCTACAATCCAAAGCTGATCCCTCTCTCTTCACCCGCCAGGCTGGCTCCACCATTCTTGTTGTTCTCGTATATGTTGATGATTTACTTGTTACAGGAAATGATTTAGCTTCCATCCAACAACTACAACAGTTCTTGTCTCGAAAATTCCAGCTTAAGGACCTTGGGAAACTCAAATATTTTCTGGGCATCGAAGTGGCTCGCTCTGCCAAAGGAATTTTCATCAATCAGCGCAAATATATTCTGGACATCCTCACTGATGCTGGCCAAACTGGCTGCCGCCCTGCCTCCACTCCGATGGAACAACATCTTAAACTCACTGCAGATTCTGGTGAGCTCATCTCGGATCCGAGTTTATATCGTCGTCTTATTGGGCGCTTGATATATCTCACAATTTCCCGGCCCGACATTACATTTGCTGTCAATCTCCTTAGTCAGTTCATGCAAACCCCACGCCTGCCTCATTTGAATGCTGCTACTCGCATCCTCCGTTACTTGAAAGGTACTGTCTCCCATGGATTATTTTTCTCTGCCAACACTGCCCTCAATCTCACAGCTTATACTGACTCGGACTGGGCCAGCTGTCCAATGAGTCGCCGCTCGACTACCGGCTACTTTGTTCAACTTGGTGGCAGCCCCATTTCTTGGCGCACCAAGAAGCAAAGTGTTGTCTCCCGCTCCTCTGCTGAAGCCGAATATCGCGCCATGGCTTCCACAACTTGCGAACTATTATGGCTCCGTCAATTACTTCTTGATTTGATGGTTCCCCTTTCATCCCCCATCCCTCTTCACTGTGACAATCAAGCCGCTATGCATATTGCCCGCAACCCAGTTTTCCATGAAAGGTCCAAACACATTGAAATTGATTGCCATCTCGTCCGTGACCGAGTTCAACAAGGTTTCCTTCACCTTACTTACATTCCTTCTCCTGACCAACTTGCCGATGTCTTCACTAAGGCCTTGGGCGTTGACCACTTTCACCGTCTCACTACCAAGCTGGGCATTACGTCCCTCCATGCTCCATCTTGAGGGGGAGTATTAGAGGACATCTCGGCACAATCACAGCAAGAGGACATTACGGCACATTCATAGCAATTGGAAATATCCCGTTAAGGAGATTGGCATTATCTTCAGTTAGGAAATATTGGGATTGTGATTAGGATTTAATTTGTTTCCTTATTTTAAGGACCTAGTTTCTATCTTTACATTGTAGTGCTTCCCTATATATGTAACCGAATGATCAATTGATGAATTCAAGAAACAGAGAATGATTCTACTCTACCAATTGCCTTTTAACATCTTAGTACCCAGTTTAACAACTGTCGAATCCCAGTGTTCCAAGGGCTGTCACTTGGCTTTAGGATCCTACTACGCTAGGCCCGAAGTGGATGTCCCTTCAATTTCCCGAGTATTCAACAATCCAGTCAATGATATCATGAGCTACAATCCTAACATAACCAATCCCTACTTCGTCCTAACGGGAACTAGAATCAACGTCCCCTTCACCTGCGACTGCATCAACGGCGAGTTCTTGGGCCACGTGTTCCCTTACTCGGTTAAGTCAGGCGACACGTACGCCAAGATCGCGGAAACGGACTTCGCGAGACTGACTACGGTCGCCATGTTGGCGCGGTTCAACAGCTACCAACCGCCCCTTACGGCGAATGCGGTGTTGAACGTGACGGTGAATTGTTCGTGTGGAAACGCGTCGGTGTCGGAGGCGTACGGGTTGTTCATCACGTACCCTCTTCGGGTTGAGGATAGCCTGGAGTCAATTGCGGCTGCTGAGGGAGTTAGTGGAGATTTACTGCAGAGGTTCAACCCGGGTGCGAATTTTAGTGCGGGGAGTGGTCTGGTGTACATTCCCGGTAGAGGTGATGATTTATTTATTCTTTCTTTTTTGAGTAACTCCGGCTAGTATGCACGCACCTCGATTATTTTGGGTATAGTCTCATCATTCACTAGAAGGGACTCAATTAATGCCGGGTAAATTTACAAAAAAAGTCACTTTTTTAAATTTGGGCCGTCCAAACTCGGATGCGCCTGACGGGCATCGCTTGGCGGTACCCATTCGACATACAAGTTTTTCTTGTGCAATTGAATGATCTGAAAGAGGGGAGAAAGATATGTTACACACTGGGTGTACATAGAATGCTATGTATTTTTTAAGTGTATGTTATGAGTAATTTTAGTAAATGCTACACATGTTTTTGTTTAGTTACGGAAGGGGTTTAGTCCAGTGGCGGCAGTGGCGGCTCCAGAAATTTTTATGAGGGTGTTCATAAATACTTACACTAGTATATTATCTCTAGAATCTACGATGATATATAAACTAAAATTGGTAAATTATCTCTAGAATCTACAATCATATCAATGATGTTGTCCAAAAATAGCAAAGAATGAATACCTATTACAATAGCCCTCGACAAGTTTTCATGTTTTGAAATCGTTGCATAATAGCCTTATTATCGCCGGTATTAAATACATCGCTCTCAATGTAAGGAACCAAACAATCATTCATCCACTGATCTCTCAGTCGATTGCGTAGATTGCTCTTTACGTACTTCGTTGCCGAAAAACTTCTTTCAACTGTGGTAGTTGCGACAAGAAGAGTCAACACCAATGTCACAAGTAAATACACCGAACAACCAAATCTTCACTTTGGGCCACCGAACAACCAAATCTTCACTCAGAGAATGCAGACTAGTGAATAGAGAATCAGAGATCCATTTTTTCTTTTTGAGAATCAAACCTAGCTCTATTTACTCGAAAGAGAGAAGACAAGAACAGAGAACCTTTGTTCTCTTTTTCCTCTGAGTCGGCAAAATGTAAAGTAAAGTAAAGATATATTACTTTGTTTAGTTAGTTTATTACACTTTATCCCCTTTTCTCTTATTGGTTATTGGGACATTTACCATCAGGTCACCCTTGGATCCCATAATTACCATCAGGTCAAGCCCAACTCTGAAAAATTCTCATCAACTCCCCATCCCGTATAAAAATGCCTAAATCATAGGGTATCGTTTGAAAGTGCCTAAAATCCTAGGGTACCTTATGAAAGTGCCTAAACCACTAAACCCTATAATAGGAAAGTGCACCCTAAACCTAAACTCTAGGGTACCCTACGACTAGGGTACCCTTATGACTAGGGTACCCTACGACTAGAGTACCCTATGAAAGTGCCTAAACCACTAAACCCTATAATAGGAAAGTGCACCCGAAACCTAAACTCTAGGGTACCCTACGACTAGGGTACCCTACGACTAGAGTACCCTATGAAAATGCCTAAAATCCTAAGATACCCTACGACTAGGGTACCATATGAAAGTGCCTAAAATCCTAGGGTACCCCACAACTAGGGTACCCTACGACTAGGGGACCATATGAAAGTGCCTAAAATCCTAGGGTACCCCACAACTTGGGTACCCTACGACTAGGGTACCCTATGAAAGTGCCTAAAATCCTAGGATATCCTACGAATAGGGTACCCCATGAAAGTGCCTAAAATCCTAGGGTACTTTATGAAAGTGTCTAAACCACTAAAACCCTATAATAGGAAAGTGCACCCTAAACCTAAACTCTAGGGTACCCCTATGACTAGGGTACCCTACGACTAGGGTACCCTATGAAAGTGCCTAAAATTCTATGGTACTCTATGAAAGTGCCTAAACCACTAAAACCATATAATAGGAAAGTGCACCCTAAACCTAAACTCCAAAAAAGAGTGACTTACCTTAGTGGTAATTAAAAAAAATGACTTACCTTATTGGTAATTAAACTTCTCTTTTCTAGACCTAGAGGTAGTAATCCCTTGGTTATTTAGTATTTTAGTTTGTTATGGGCTATTGGGTTGATTTGCACTTTGTGGGCTAATTTTTTGGGTGACTGGTCATTAATTTTGGACTGGGTGTTCATTCATATTTAGAATAGGACTAGGTGTTCATCCATATTTCGCTTGGGTGTTCAAAAGAGGACTAACCTTAATTTTTTGACATGTATTCTCGGTAAAAAAAAATTTAATGGGTTGTCAAGTGACCATCCTCTTCCTAGTTGAGCCGCCAGTGGGGTTTACCTTGGAAAGTATATCGAACGAATAGTTTTGAAGGATGACACATGTATTTTTTGTGCTTGTAATGTGAGATATGCATATCTTTTGACTTATTAGTTACACATTTTTATGGTATCAGTTATCGATAAGAGTCTCTGAGTAAATTCGAACTTGTCAGTTGTCAAGATTTGTACTGTCATGTTATCTTAACATAAGATCTCTTATTCTTTGCAGATAAAAGCGGACGTTATCCACCTCTGAATCCCAGGTAAATATTTTCTACTTTGATGTTCTTATAAAATGGACCAATGATTCTTGTTAGTACATTGATTACGCTTTCAATAAATTGGTAACACCTAACAACAGCTTATTGGTTTCTCTTTTGCAGCACAGGTTCTCTGACCTTCTTTGCTACCGGTTCAATGTACTCTAAAACTATAACAAATATGGATGATTACTTGAGCTTTTCTGCTACTTTAAGTGCTTGTTTTGCTTTTTGTTTAAGCAGGATTGTCAGTTGGAGTCATAGCTGGGATATCTTTAGGAGCAGGGATAGGAGCACTACTAGTGGCTTTTAGCATATATTGTGGGTACTACAAAAAGAAAAAAGTGCAGAAAATATTGCTTTCAACAAGATATGAAGATCTATCTCTTCAAGCTGGAAGGGGTATTTCTCCCCTTTTTCTTTTCTATTCCTTTTATTTTAGAATTTTCTAAACATTCATGTTTGAAAGGGTGCTTCATGGATCCATCTGGGTAGAAATTCCCCTTTTCCCTCGTTTTACTCTTTGGCAAACTGGGAAACTTTGTGCACACACGACCCCCATCCCGACCACACGCATCAAGACCTCACTTTGTGGGCTCCACAAGGCCCATTGTCTAACCGTTGACCTTGTAAACCTCGATGAGACAAACTGATATGCAGAAAGTAAACTTGATCGGTTATAGATAGGGATAGTAATTACTCATGTCTTGTGTTACAAATTGGACCATCAGTTTTTAATTTATGTTTATTGTGTATTTTATAAAACAAGACAGGATTAGTTACTCTTTCTATCGATATCCGATGAAATTAATTTTTTGCATGTCACTTCATCTCATCGAGGTTTACGAGCTAAATGGTTCGACTGTCGTGGGCTTTGTGGAGTCCACAAAGTGGGGTCTTTGAGGGTATGGGGTCTTGGGGGAGCTACTCCTATTGGGGTCTGGAATTCTTAACACCCATGGTTACAAGTACTCTTACATTTCGCACAATCGATGTTGGAAAGCGTAAGGATACTTTTCAAATCTGTCAAAAAATTGTGTTGATTTGATTTGGTGGCATGCGGTAACCCGTATTTTTTAAGGAGTATCCTAAAGCTCCATAAACATTGCAAGTCATTACTCTTGTCCGTGCCTTTTTTTTTTTAAATGTGCTACAATCTCCTTTTCTTAGGGCCATGAAAACATTTGGTTGATGGGAAATTTCCTTGGCATTGTCCTAGACTGAAGTTACTTTATGTTGTTCTATGTGTTGAAACATATTCATATCGAGTTTCTATGTTTTGCCTGCTTCTCATGCTGCAAAAAATGAACTAGTCAATATGCTGACATTGCCCGACACTGATGTGTTTTCCTCTTGCTTCTTCATGTGGCATAGGCGTCAGTGTGGACAAATCGGTGGAGTTCTCCTACGAAGAGCTTGCAAGGGCAACTAATGACTTCAGTATTGGTCATAAGATTGGTCAAGGTGGCTTCGGATCTGTCTACTATGCTGAGTTGCGAGGCGAGGTTTGTAGCTACTAATCATCATGGTGATAAACACCAAAGAGAAAAAAAACAACCACATTAGAAACTACGTTTGATCCCGCGAATTACTAGCTTTGTTTCTTGATTGGCTTCTTATCCATGATTACGACATATACATGCTCATACAGAGCGAAATGCTGTTCTTATTTCTGCATTGTACTCCATGTATGCAAGTGGAAAGAATGTTTAAAAGGGGATGAATTAGTAACAAACTCTAGTTAGAGAAGCTGGAACATCA
This sequence comes from Vaccinium vitis-idaea, assembly GCA_963854785.1. Lineage (NCBI taxonomy): Eukaryota > Viridiplantae > Streptophyta > Magnoliopsida > Ericales > Ericaceae > Vaccinium > Vaccinium vitis-idaea. Next base: position 24,701,242 of record OY978218.1, read on the forward strand.
ATTTGCCATACAACCTAGCCTGATGTGGAAAGCTGGTCTGGAGTCGCTTTCGAGGATGATACTTGATTTGTTTTTAATGTTATATATGAATCAAATTTTAATATGATCTATAACCCCTTTTCTAAGACATCAGAGTGTGCTCGCCCAGAATCCTCAGTGGTGCTTTGGTTCTGACCCTAAGAAAGTAAACTGGGTTCTCAATTCTCATAAATTCCAGCATGGACTTTGATCTTTGTGTCGTCCTGTTGAAGGGTTGAAGCATCCAACTCAAAAGTCAAAACCAATTGGCAATGAGTGGAGAGGCCTACAAGCTCATATACTAGCTTTGGAGGTTATAATTAACCGATGTGGGACAAACTCTAACACTCCCCCGCACGTGCGACCCATGACCCGCATGTGAGAGGTAAACAACAGATCAATAAAATTAGGATCAAAACAAACGATGTAACAAGGTGCACTTGTGGTACTAACAAGGGGGCAAACAATCAAGAGAGTCATGTCCAGAATCCTCTGAAAGGCTTGCTCTGATACCATGTTAAAAGCAACCCACTCAAAACCAATTGACAATAAATGGGGAGGCCACCCAGGGTCATATACTAGCTTTAGAGGTTATAATTAACCAATGTGGGACAAGCTCTAACACGTCCAATTCCCAATGTAGAAGAGTTGGGAATTATGGGCTGTCTATTTTGATCGGGGGGGGGGGGGGGGCATTTAGCTGTGGACTTCAAATGGATGTGGGGATTGACATATTCCTGTTGTAAGCCTAAGGCAGATGGGATAATGCTTTGTGGAGTAGAGATTGGTGTCAATCTGGCGGGAGAATGGTATGGGTAGCAAGATATTAGGTTCGAGCTGAACCAAGCTACTTAAGGACTGGCTTAGGCTCATTTGAGATTTCTCATTAGGTGCATGAGCCAAACTCGGCTATGCTTCAGAAGCCTTCCAAATTTTAAGCTCAACTTGAAAACGAACTCAGTATGCTAAATAATATTGAAAGTTAAGCTGGTTGAGCATTCTTAATGACTTGAGTTGATTATGTAGTTATATCCTTTCTGATTGAATAACCAACCTCTCTTAGATTTTAGAGCTAGTTGTGGACCCAAAGCTGAGAACCCACAGACCAATCAATGACATCGGTTATAATTTAGGAACGATTTGAATGAAAAGAGGAGTGATGCTTCCTAGAGCAGGATAAAAAGTAAGGCCACTGTTGTAGTAGTAGTAGTAATGTAAATGTCAAAACACATACTGTAATAGTAGTTACAGAAATGTAAAAACATTGAATATGAATGATCATTGAAGAGATTATTGTCAAAAACAATCAATCCCAGATCCATCAATTTAGGGAGGGTCAAGTTCCTTCCTCTTGTAACAGCTTAGATGTATTCAAGAACTCCTTTACATCTGGGAATAGGGCTATCAAATGGTGAATTATGAAGCCTATGAGAGCCAATTGAGGGGTAAAATGCTGTATTCAGCTTTAAAGTTTAGTAAATAGACGGGATGAAAAAGCTGGATTGGTGGCTCAGTAGCTGGCCATTTGATTCCTATTAACATCAATCTCTCACTGTCTTCGGTAATTAATCTCATAACCTTCTTCCCTAAAAGTTTTTCCGTCTACTAAGGTTTCTGCCCTCGGTTTGTATATTGATTTAGCTTGCTATTTGAGTGGTGGTCTGTTTATTCTGATGCATAATATGCGTATCAACTTTCCCAATTTGTCATGGTGAAACTCTGTGCAGAAAGCTGCAATCAAGAAAATGGATATGCAGGCTACAAAGGAATTCCTTGCTGAACTGAAGGTTTTGACACATGTTCATCACCTGAACCTGGTAATAGTTGTATCTTTACCAGGGATGATGTGTTTTTGCGTACGTTGTCTTTCCATAATGTTGGCAGTTATATCGGGGAATTATCTCTGGTTAATTGTTCATGTTTCCATGAAATCCCTTACCTCTGAGCATGGCCGAAAAAGTAGCGTGCTTTATTCAGCTTGTATGACCAAAAATGATGTCGTTAAAGGTAGAATAAACTGGTATGGTAAACTAAAATACTGAACATTAATCCTCCAGAATTAACATTACAGGATGGAAATTTCAATAGCTTAGTCTGCTATGATGGGACCATATGGCATTGAATTTGGTTATTGCTAATGGAAATTTAAGGGTTCAATTTTCTTCTAGTATTTGTTTTGGGATTATTGGTGAGTACTTATTGCCTTTGAGAGAATGATCTTTTAAAGATATGGATCAGTTTCAAGAATACACAAGCGATTCAATTTACTATTTGAGGCATGGTAACTTATATAGGCACCTAATGCAGGTGCGCTTGATAGGCTATTGTGTTGAGGACTCTCTTTTTCTAGTTTATGAATACATTAAGAATGGCAATTTAAGCCAGCATCTACGTGGGACAGGTGATAAGATCTCCATGGCAAGACCTCATCTAGTGGTAGTGCTTTGAAACAATACTACTGATAGGTACATTGTCTTTTCCAGGATGGGATCCCCTCTCTTGGTCTACCAGGATGCAAATTGCTCTTGATTCAGCTAGAGGGCTTGAATATATTCATGAGCATACTATTCCTGTCTATATTCATCGGGATATCAAATCACCAAATATACTGATAGACAAAAACTTTCATGGGAAGGTGATGCACATTCCTTTTTGTAGTGCAATTGTCGTTTGGTGACCGTGTGAAAGGGAATTCATCATCATTGTATTGAATGCTTCTTTTGCAGGTTGCAGATTTTGGTTTAACAAAGCTGATTGAGGTCGGGGGTTCGTCACTCCCCACAGGTCGTCTTGCGGGTACATTTGGATACATGGCACCAGAGTAAGATAAATTGTTTCTTGAAAACTTGGCAGTAGATAACTCTCCATCGATTGATTCCTTTAGTTTTGGAAGGAGTAGGTTCTTAATATGTGCATTAGAAAAGTCTACAGACACTAAATAAGATACCAAGGTACGAAATGTGCATGTGAGATGTGGCACTCTTTTAGTGGATATGTGCATCAATGTATTGCGTAATTTATTAATGTGGTAGTGCCATGTGTATATTTGGTGTAATAACTAGTTAATGTCTATAGCATTTCTCTGTGTGACTGTGTGTATCTGTTTGGTTCCATTTTCACACACACACAAACAAAACAAAAAAGTTGATTGGTTCAATTTTGTTACCATCCTTGGATGCAGATGTGCACATTATGGCTATGTTTCTCCTAAAGTAGATGTCTATGCGTTCGGGGTTGTCCTCTATGAACTAATTTCAGCCAAAGAAGCTATAGTCAAGTCAAATGGTTCCACGGCTGAATCAAAGACCCTTGTTACTTTGGTAAGTTGTTTCCCCAGTTTTCTGATTATTTATTAAGAGCTCTTAACATGTTAGACACGATAAGCCACCCTAACGAGGCTTCTCTAAAAGTACTTATCCATATGCTCTAATTAGTCCTTTGTGAGCTAATTATTGTTGCGTCTCTAATGCGGTTCAGTTTGGGGAAGCTCTTGATAAAGCTGATCCAAGGGATAACCTTTGCAACTTGGTTGACCCTAGGCTCGGAGATAACTACCCCCTTGACTCCGTTCGTAAGGTGATTTTTTCCCCACCCTTTGGAAAAACATGTATAGTTATCGGTGTAGTTTTCATGGAGGTTTGGTGTCTGATATGCTTGCAGATGGCTCAGCTTGCTAAAGCATGCATACAAGAGAATGCACAACTTCGGCCTAGCATGCGGTCTGTTGTTGTGACGCTAATGACTCTTTCGTCCCCTGCGGAAGATTGAGATAGTGGTTCTTTCTATGAAAACCATGCTTTAGTCAGTCTAATGTCTGGGAGGTAGTAGCTGCAAAGAGCAAGTCTGTCGCATTAGCTGAAATACACAGATCAAGTGGACGATTTTCAGAGATACAAAAATCAGTTGTAATTGTGCAAGTGTTGTATTTGTCGTGTGAAATTCTAAAAACCTGCCTTGTACTTCTAGTACTGTTTTAATATGATTGATGTTCATATTTTGCCAAAAAAAAAAAAATTACTTCTAAAACTAGGTTTAACAGGAGTTAAAAATCGGGAAAATTAGTCATAAATGCACTATATTTTGCCTTTATTAAAGGGAAGGACAAGATACTTTTGCAATCAAACATAAAGACAAGGTACTTTTGCAATCAAACATAAAGACATGGTTTTTATTATTCATTTAACAAAAGGACTAAACACACGCTCTCTCTTTATTTTTGACATAAACACCCTTTATGGATTCAAATACATCTAAAACTCTTCGTATCCGATATCTCTTGAGGCTAACGATTATATGGGGCTGTAAAAGTCGGATCGGGATCCTCTATGAGGATTTCTCTGTGAGGATCTTGTGAGGGTTTTGGTGTGGGTTTGACAACACACCAAAAAGGAGATCCAATGGCTCACAACTCCTTTCCTTTTGTTTCTAGTACTTCCCGGATTTATTCTTTTGCCAATTTTCAATTGTCTTAATTTTTTTTCCCTTTATTCAATTTTCCCCAAATTGTTAGATTCTCTGTTAACTCAATTTTTTCTTGTTTAATTTTTTTCAATTGGCTTAAAGAATCACAATGGAAACTCAATTTTTTCAAAGGATAAAAATTTGTCCGTTGGATTTATTTTTTTGAAGAAAAAATAATAATATTATTATATATTAACCTTTGATAAAGGTACAAAGATCAAATCTCGCTAATACAACCAATACTACTGACTTTTGCCTACCAAAAAGGATAATTTTAATCCAAAATTGTCCAAATTACATCTTTCATGAGAATTTGTCTTTAAAAATAAGCATCAACAGATTTTGAGTTTTCTAAGAATTATGTGTTTTTTAGACTGAATTTAAATACTAATGTGAAATCAATTTTTAAATTTTTATCGCAAACACAGTCATTTAATTTGGTAGCAGTTTAAGAAAACAAAAAACAAAGAAGTAAATGGCCATTTGTGGTGTCTTCCCAGTTTCCGTCAAATTGTCAATTTTTTCCCTATGAAACGGCGCCGTTTTGATACAAACGCAAGGAAGGGAGTTGTGAGCCATTGGATCTCCTTTTTGGTGTGTTGTTAAGCCCACAACAAAACCCTCACAAGATCCTCACAGAGAAATCCTCATAGAGGATCCGGATACGTAAAAGTCCTGTTTTCGTGTATTTCATTGTTGGAAAATTTAAAAGACTTATTCGTTATTGTTACTTTTCATAATAAAAAATGGCAACATTACTAATTTCTGTTGGCACGAATTTCGCAAATTTTGCTTCGTCATGCACACCTTGAAAGCATGCCAAAATGACACCAAAATATACCAACGCAATAATATTATAGTTTTTTCTTAAGAAAAAAATATTGACAGCATCAAAAAAAAAATGTAAATTGCTTAGATCTATGGGTGTCAGTGACCAATGAACTTAATCATGCAATAATATTACAGTTTTTAAAAGGAACGAAATCATGCTCTTGAAATGATTATTCCAACTTTTGGTTTGCAATAATTTTTTTTTCTATAACGCGGGATATCAGGGTCAGTTTACGTGCACCTTAACTAAGCTTGTGAAGTTGATTTTGATTACGAGGTCGATTTTGATTACGTGCACCTCAACTTTTGGTTTGCCGGAGGTGGAGTGGTGATTTTTTTGAATTTTCTGTTCGAAATTTGAATTTTTAAAAATTAGTGACACTTCACTAATTTTTTTGGTCGCCGGAAGTGCTCGGGCAAAGGTGGGGTGGTGGTCGGTCGGAGGTGGGGTGTTGATTTTTTTGAATTTTATGTTCGAAATTTGAATTTTTAAAAATTAGTGACACTTCACTAATCTTTTTGGTCGCCAAAAGTGGTTGGCCAAAGGTGGGGTGGTGGTCGGCCGGAGGTGGGATGTTGATTTTTTTGAATTTTATGTTCGAAACTTGAATTTTTAAAAATTAGTGACACTTCACTAATTTTTTTGGTCGCCGAAATTGCTCGACTAGAGGTGGGGTGGTGGTCGGCCGGAGGTGGAGTGGTGATTTTTTTGAATTTTATGTTCGAAATTTGAATTTTTAAAAATTAGTGATACTTCACTAATTTTTTTGGTCGCCGGAAGTGCTCGGGCAGAGGTGGGGTGGTGGTCGGCCGGAGGTAGAGTGGTGATTTTTTTTTAATTTTATGTACAAAATTTGAATTTTTAAAAATTAGTGACACGTTGCTAATTTTTTTGGTCGCCGGAAGTGGTCGGCCAGAGGTGGGGTGGTGATTTTTTTTAATTTTATGTTCAAAATTTAAATTTTAAAAAATTAGTAACACTTCACTAATTTTTTTTTTTTGTCTTTATGTTCGATTGCAAAAGTTCCTAGTCCTTCCTTTTAAATATGGCAAATGTTTTTTGTTTTTATGTTCGATTGCAAAAGTTCCTTGTCCTTCCTTTTAAAATTGCCAAATGTTTTGGATTTTTGGCTAAGTGACCCTTAAAAATCCGAACAAATAATTACCAAAACACGGCATTTATAAAAAATAAAAATTATGCAGAAATTTCGTGAAGAAATATGTCACAATTAGTTTCGCCGACTACTAAAATACATAACTATAATTACCAAACATCCTCCGAAATTATATCCCACTCATTGCCATCAACTCTTTCCCTGTCGTTTGGTCTATTCTCCATCTCTCTCTCTCTCTCTCTCTCTCTCTCTCTCTCTCTCTCTCTCTCTCTCTCTCTCTCTTCACTGATGAATTGCTAGAATCCTGTCTAAACATTGACGATTGATAAAACATCAAAAGTGCAGATTTACGGGACCGATTCAGATGGCATTCAGAGCCAGTAGAGTCTTTGTGGGTCCAGAACGGCCCCATGTGATTCCTGAGGGCGGTTTGTCATGCTGAAGGAGAATAGGCATTCGCCGAGTTGTTGCTGTCCATCAAAAGACTAAGCCAGAAGTTTCTTTTTGGCTTTTGTCTTCTTCTGAGAGTTTTTGTGGAGCTTGTTCACAAGGTTTGTTGCTAAAAACATCACAAGCCTGCTACAACATGTTTTGATCTCAATCTGATTGTTCTAGCACTGGCATATTGTTTCATGAACTATTAGCTAGGACATTTGCATCTATGAAAGCAGAATAAAAGGGTCCATAAAAAAATCAGTGGTTTTAGATTTTTGTTGTTAATGAAGTTGCTCGTATCCCAAATCGCTCGCACGTTCATGTACATACGTTAAGAAACATATTCACTGCCATTGGATACCGGTAGTTATTTCCGGTTGATGATGAGGTTGGAGACCACATTTGTAATATGGGAGTGATAAATGCGATCTTACATGTCTTTTTCATTCATTTTGGTGACTTTTTGCAAATCTGGTGTAGTAGTATAGTTGATTAGTCATGTGACTACTGGGTGCCGTTAGGAAATTACCAATTTACATAGTTGTATGGTTAAGAACTCCAACTGTTTGATTTCAGGATTGGATGGGGGAACTACGGGGTGTGAGTGTGACTAAGGAGATGGACCCGCACATTCCCCCTCTTTCCTTAGTTCAGCCTTTGTTTAAGGGGCGATTACAGGCTCTTTAGATGGTGAGAGAAGAAAGGAGAAGAAAGGGGAGGGCTCTCCCTTACTAGTAAGAAAAGAAAAGAAAGGGGAAGGGTTTCCCCTGTCTCATCCAAACAACCGTGAGAAATCACTCTCTCTCCTTCCCATTCCGATCATCTCTCTCATCTCCGGTGACTCTCTGGTGACTTTTCGGCGACCTTGAAACTGAGTTTTGATCACAGATCTGGCTTCTCCTCGACGAGACGAAGACAACGCTGAAAGGAAGTGGGGGGGGGGGGGGTGGGCTGTGCTGCAAAACGACGTCGTTTTGATGTTTTTTTGGTTCCCCTCAACTGCTCTGCAAGGGCTCTGTTTGGCACTTTTATTTCTCCATTTTTCTCATCCTGCCGAAATAGCAAAATGAGGTATTTCCCAACAGAATGGGGTTCATGTAAAAGGATCCCAAAACGAATTTGTTGCTGACAAGAGTGAGAGAACGTTGTCCTGTTCACCCTGTAATTCTGCACTTCCTAATAAACTCGTTCGACAAATTTACATGCTGATTCCATAAGCTTCGTACCTCTGGGAAACCGATCTCGAACAATGGCTTTGCAGGTCCACTGAAATGTAGGACAGCTGCAGTTTGCAGTATCTGGGGAGGTACTAGGGGAAACTGATAACCTATTAATCCACTCAAATGCCATGAAGGATCAATGGGATGCACATGACCCTCAAATGCAATCAAGGCCGGCGGAAGGGAAGTGCTCCTGGACGCCATAATGCCAACCCGGAAGTGAGGCTCTGAAATTATACGAGTACATTCAAGTAAAAAGAGTTATAGATTTTCGCATCAAACACTGCAAGGGGAATGCAAGAGACTGTTGTGAGATGTCTAATGTTATAACTGTACACTCTCGGGTTAGGACAGAACCAGTGACCGAGTAACCCAAACAGAGCCCTTGCAGAGCAGTTGAGGGGAACCAAAAAAGCATCAAAACGACGTCATTTCGCCGCGCAGCATGCTGCACAGCAGCTGCGTGCACAGCGTCCCCCCCGCTTCCACGGTGGAAGTACGACGACGAGGTGGACTGCACGTGCCACCGACATTCTGTTTCTCACGGAATCTCGCCACTTTTGGTGAAAAACAAAAACGAGGGAGGAGGGGTTCTGGATTCTCACCATTTCTCTTCCTCTCCCACCACTTTGGTCATCCAAACAAGGGAGGGAGTTCACTCCCCTTTCTTCCTTTCTTTTCTCGTTGTTCCCCTCGATCCAAAGGAGCTGTTAAGGACGAATTGGATAAGAATGGATTATTTTTTATTTTGTACACCATGTGGGATTAGCTAATACCAAGGGGAGCAGTAGTAATAATCAGGGCCGACCCTGGTGTCAGCCCAACAAGACTCCGGGCTTGGGCAACCCCCCATTATGGGGTAATCCAAAAAAAAAATTAACTAGGTATATAATAAGTATTTCAGGAAATTCCAAGCCGCCCCCACTTTTTGTGAGGGCTTTCGTCCAAATCTCATTTTATCTTTCACTCATAAACAAACCTTGTGCGCGTGGGACCTTGGGGGGGGGGGGGTGTTGTGCAGCCATGGCGCGGCTACGCCAGCCTCGTTCCGACGATCGGAGAAGTTCACCGCGTAGAGTTCGTCGAGTACTGCAAGTGCACCAAAAATCAACTCGATCGGATATCTTTAAGTACCTCATCATAACACAAATAACTTGAAAAGAAATGGAACACAAATGGACACAAACACCAGATCAAAACCACTTTTTCAAGTTATTTGTGTTCCGATGAGGCACTTAAAGATATTCGATAGAGTTGATTTTTGGAACACTTGTAGTGCTCGACGAGATCTACGTGGTGAACGTTTCCGATTGTCGGAAAGATGCCAGCGCGGCAGCGCCATGAGGCTGCACAGCACGATGCTGTGCATTAGGGTGCACAACACCCCCCCCCCCCCCCCTTTTCCGTGCGCGCCTGGTACGGTATTTCCATTTGACACAGGCGGCGTGTCACAAAATGGGGCCGGCCAGTCACTTCTCCATTCATATGATCACTTTTTTTACTCATTCATATGATCAATTTTTTTTTTTTTTTTACTTGGGTGGAGTGTGTTTGACTTGCTCATACTAACAGTCACAATTGCATCATGGCATATATTTATTTCCTATCTGAATTTTTACTAATACACATCAAATCTTTTTCTCTTTATATTTACAGACATTTATTGGGTTATTTCGGAATAAAAATGTTACCCAGAAACTTTATTGAGGAAATCATGTCATTATATGTCAATAGTCTAATTTAGAGACAAAAATTTATATCCACCCAGAGGCGTACCAGGGGTGGCCAGGGCCCTGCATGATTTCAAACATGTCTTTAATTATACACGTCTTTAGGTTAGTATGGAAAAATTCTATTAGATTGGCCCTTGCAGGTTCCTTTGATGTAAAATTTTTCTTAAAATTAGTGCAAATGTGTGGGAAAAACTCTTCTATGACCCTAAGTTATCTACCAATTATTTGGTCACGACTATAAAACACAAACATAGACAAACGATCACTACTTATATACTCTCAAATTTAGACTTTCCAATTAGCAATAAATTAGTATAGAATATAATTTTTGCTATAATTGTAAAAATACACGTAGCTAAGCCCCTGCTATGGATAAATTCTGCGTCTACTATTGTATCCAGCTGTAGGCAATAATAGTATACTTCTACAAGGAAATATCAATTTATTATGATGTAAATATACTTGGAGTGTGAAGCAATTTTAGAATATACTATTACAACTTATGTGTGAACTTTTAACGGGAAATCCTAATCTTGCTACCAAAGCATTAGAATAAGCAAAAGCTATATTCAATATTCTATTTGCGCATAATAAGCATAAGCAAAGTATATAGGAGTATTTTTCTTAATTTCTTTCATCACCAGCTTGCCAACCTTATCCTCGTCCATACCAAGTACGAAGTGTTGCATAGAGTTGGGATATCGCAAATAGTTTCTCATGTCTGCCCCACTTAGAATCACTTGGGATATTGAAGTTTTTTTGGATAATTAAAAAAAAAAAGGAGAAAAAATAAATTAAACGAATGATACATGAAATAAGACAAAAACAAAAAATATATTTTCCAGACGCACAAGATAAATTAAAAAATATCTTTTCTTGAAGTTGTCAAGAAAAAAAGGAGAAAAAATAAATTAAACGAATGTTACAGGAAATAAGACAAAAACAAAAAATATCTTTTCCAGACGCACAAAATTCTTTACTCAACTTCTTTTCAGTAGAGGGAATTGTGGAATCACAAAAAAGAACTCATGCAATTGCGTTTTCTTGAATTGAAAGAAATTCGTTACTTTAATTCACCCTATGATGCTATCGGTCTAGACATTAATCATCGAATGAAATGTGAAGGTAGCTAGTTGATTTGGGCATCTTCATTTATAGAGGACAACTACCGAAGACAAGCACCAATCTAAAGGATCCGGGGGTGCTGGAGTGCACCAATCTAAAGTAGTTACCATAAAATCTATGTTACATGGACACAGGTGTCAGGCCCATCCCTGTAGGTCTTTGTCGTGACAAAGTGTCGGTGAAATCATCATTAAGCCAAACCACTCAAAGCTGTGTCTAGTATAATTAAAACCTTCCAAACCAACTATATATGTAAAGCAGTCAAAAGTATAGTTAGAGTAAAGCCTTCCTATTTACAACAACCATAAAAGTCTTCACATATGCCGCATATCCAAAAAATAACCCACTTCACCACTTTATCCTTTGTTTCTTGGAAGGTATAATATTTCATAGGCCAAAACTCGTACGAATGATCGATACGTGAATTATACGCTTTCCGTGGAAATCTATGTATACTTTTTACAAAAGGAGGAAGTGTTAGTCTACCTTTTATAATCCCCAAAATACCCTTTCTGAATTTTTTTGACAAACAAATTCCACCTAACCTGCAAATATCACGTACATAACCTCTACATATGCACTCACAAACGTCAACATGTGCTGGTGAAATATGGAAATGGCATACAATCGCAAAGTCAATTGAAATAACACAAACAACCCTCAACAGAATCATCTCTCCCCACGATCTGCAAATTAGAAGGGGCATCTACCTTTGTCTACCCATCGCGAGCTCCCCTTCTTTCAAATCGTTTGTCGCTGGACAACCGATTATTGATTTCCTAAGGTTATCAGGAATGTAGTTTCAGCAAATCACCTCTAAGGATAGAAAACTGAACTTAATTCCCTTAAGGATGCACTCACTTTTTGTTTAACTCTAAGGCCATGATGAAGATTACCATTTTACCCTTCAAACACAAATTTACTAAGGTTGTACATGATCTGGATTGGAACCAAACCATATCTAACGGCTCCAAATAATTGAGAACCATAACCAAACTGTTATACATATGGAACCAAACCACAATCAATTCATTAGCTCGGTCCAGTTTGATTTGGTTTCCGATTGTAAACCATGTTAGCATAAAAAAATAACAAAAAATCTATAGATTTTAATAACATACCACTAGTTCTTTAAAATACTAGCAAACAACATCTTTAATTAGTATTGAAAACTGAATTTGTCCACGTAACTTCTTTATAAAACTACTACCATTAAACCAACCCTCAAAATAAATCTAGAAGCCCTACAAAATCACTAAAAAATTACTAAGTAATATGAAACAAAACCTTGAACAAAAATAGGAAATAGCAGTAATAAAGCAAGCAATAACATACATATATTGACACAATACCCACACACACACATACATAAACGGTCTGGTTCGGTTCGTAACACGGTTTCCAATTATGGAACCATAGACCAAACCAAAATACTCGGTTCTCATTTTTTTTTTTAAACCATAACCAATCCATTAAACCATAAAACCAATCCAAATAGATTCGGTTCGGTTTGGTCGGTCCGGTTTACCAGTTTTTTTGGTTTTCTTGGACACCCCTAAAATTTACACTTTACTCCTCTCACACCTGCCACTTTCCACCACCACTTAACATCCACCTCTAGCTGGTGAAATTTCACAAGCTTCGAGCTCTAGAAATTTACGATCTCGTGAAATTCAATTTTTACTAGATTTCAAAACACAACTACATTAAACCACCTCGTTAATTTCACTAGCTTAGAAGGCACTACCTATATTCGAACTACGCAAAACAACCTAGTGAAATTTATGAGCTTCGAGCTTGTGAAATTCATTAGCTTAAAAGCTCGTGAATTTCGTTATTTTTTATTTTTGAGCACGAGAATTTCACTAGCTTGAACCTCATAAATTTCACTATTTTAGCACGTGAATTTTAACAATTTCAATTTCATCGTCCCTAGTCAAACTAGACCCAGTGAGAGCGAAAGAAACAAATAACCCACAAATCGAATTAGACTAAGGATGCCGATGGGGGCATTTGGTAACGTTGTTATTTACTATTTTTTTTTTAAAAAAAAACTAAAAGTAGAATTATGTTTATTGTTTATAAAAAAAAAACATGTTTGGTAAAAAAAATTTAAACGACCATGTTTTAAAAACAAGACATATCACCTTTTTTGTGTTTTGAAAATTTTCAGAAATTTTGAAAGCGTTTTTAATAAACAGAACATAAATAAATTACCAAACACGTTTTTGTTTTTAGTTTTCGAAAAAAATTGAAAACAAAAACAGGAAACAAAAACGTTACCAAATGCCCCCCAGTAACCAATGAATTTATAATTTCCAATCATCTCATATGAAACTCCAAAACCACAAAATTCACGAGTTTCAAGCTTGTGAATTTCACTAGCTTAAAAAGCACTACCTGTTTCCGAAATACGTAGAACAACCTAGTGAAGTTCACAAGCTCAAAAATTTCACTAACTTTACAACTCGTGACTTTCACTAGTTCAAAGAACACAAAGACGTAAAACAATCTAGCAAAACATTGGATTTCACCGGATCACAACCACCCCGCAACTCCTACCAAACAGGGTCGATCGAAAGGACCAAAACATTTTACCCAAATGAGCCCTAAAACAGATTACAACCAACAACCTACAAATGATTCGATACACGGATCACATCAAACACAAAACTCAAGTCGGTACAATATTGGAAAAAACCCGTTCTATATGTACCGACCAAAGGGTACCGATCACGCACAGACGGCTCCGGCGACCCCCTTGTGGGTCCCAAACGGTCAATCCGAACCGTTGATTCAATCATAATCGAATTCCGAGTGGGCCCACGCGGAAATTGTTTCAATCGGACAGCCCTATGAGCTCGATCCAAAATCACTCCATTTCATCCAAAAACATTTGAATGAAATGAGGTGATTTTGGATCGACCTCAAAGGGCCGTCCGATTGAAACGATTCTCTCGTAAGCCCACTCGGAAGTCGATTCTGAGATGAATCAACAGTTCGGATTGACCGTTTGGGACCCACAATGGCGTCACCGGAGCCGTCTGTCCATTGTCGGTACATGGGGGTCGGTACCCCTTCTATTTTTTATTCTTTTTACCCTCACGTGTAAGTGGGTTTTGCTAGTTACCACCCGTTGGGGGTTCCCAAAGGAGAACACCTTTAATCAATGCATTTGTCACATCTTTTAAACTAATTTTCGGACTAAAAACCGGCCAATTAATATTCATTCGTGTACTTTGCCTTCTCAATTATGTACAATTTTACCATCTATTGTTGATAATTTTTCGCAGTACTACTCTCGAGAGTAAAAAAATCAACCTTTTCACGGTTTTCACCACTGAATCGCCTTATTTAATTTGTTTAATTTATAGTAATTTAATAAGCCAGAAAAAATCCTTTCTTATTAGCATAGCTAATTGCACGAATTCGCCTTCCATAAACAAATTTTGAAATACTCCATCCGTCCGAATTTTTTGTCCATTTACGTGCATGTGTATTAATTTTCAATTGCTTATATCTTCCAATCTATTATGTGTTTTACCATTTTGAAAATTTTGTTTAACAAAATTCATTGAGAACTATTAAAAAAGATCCATATTAAATTCATCGGTACGCCTAGATTAATCGTTTTCTTCCTTATGGAGTATCTTTACTACCATACAAATGAAGTATTTTCGATCTCCAACTTTGCTAGAGGTACCGACCACATGGGTACCAATGGGATATAGATAAATGATCCAAATTGTTCAAAAATTTAAAAATATTTTTTCAAGTGGAATGGGTACATTAAATGTATTTTAAAAATATTTTAAAACTTTTGAACGGTTTGGATCATTTGTATGGAACCGCAAAAGGGCCTCGCACGCCATCTGTAGCCCATCAGTACCCAACCCATCGGTTCGCTTAGGATTTTCGACCTTCATGTTTTTCGGTTGACAATAAATGTGTAAATTTGAAAATAAAAACTACTCTCTCTATCCCAAATTGTTGAACCCTTATGAAAAGTTGTGCAATTTTGAGATTAAAAAATACTTTCGTACATGACTTTTGAAATTTCACTGCACTATGTTAAAAAAACCCATCAAATACTTTAATTTGGTGTAAAAAAATTTCAGAAAAATAATGCAATGAGTATTTTTTTTTTTGTCAGAAAATTATACATCTTTTCGTAGAGGGCAGACAATTTAACTAAACTTAACTAAGGCATTTTTTCTCATGTGCTAAAATGGGAATTCCAGAAAATCAACTAGTTAATTTTTATAAACACACATGGGATAAAATAGGAAATCCCCTTATTGATTTTATTAAACTTCTCATTTTAGAAAACAAGCAATAAGAGGAGTATTAAAACTAAAAGTCCTTTTTTTTTTAACTTTACCGAAGAAGTACTCCTATAGTCCTTATTTGAAGTGTGTGGGTATTTGTAGGGGGTCGATCGATACCCTGGATTTACCGATACTCAAAGCATTGTCAAGAAAAAGTTAAAAAGAAGAGTAGCTAGGTCCTGTCCTTTCAGATATCAGAGGAAGGACAACCAAGACTCTCTTTGGTAAGTGGACATCACCCTTGACCACACAAGGAGTGGTTCCTAGCTTTTGCCTTAAAAAATGGTACGTATTTTCCCAACAAAAAAATTGTAGAAAGTTATTTGAGACACGTAGTAGGCCCAAGACAACTTGCAGAGTTGAGGTTGACTTGCTAACATGAATGATTATTACAGGCTGCTTCACATTTGGAGAGAAAAATTTAGGTGCGCTGAATAACATGTGGTGATACTTATTGTCCATTTTAGCTGTTTTACCTATCTAAGTATTTTGTACTATGTCTCATATTTTTCCACCCGCTCTTTTCCTTCTCTCTTGTTCCTCTCTTTAAAATTCTCTCACACAAGTTACATGTGTGCAACTACCGCAGGACAAAATTATCCATCCCTCCTTGCAGGTTGCGAATCTGCTCTCCCAAAAATTCTATCTCAACTTCGTGTCTCGTTCATCCAAGTTGTCCATGTAAGCAATCAACAACTCAGATTTGTAGATGAACATGTTTGGCTCAGATTTGTTTGGGGTGAGATGGAATCCAAGCCGTTGATTGCACGGATAGACGGCTCGGATGGACAGGACAGGGAGTTGGAACAGGGGGGTTGGGACAGCGGATTCGCTTGCTCGCCGACACACATTCAACGGGTGCTCCACTGCAGCAGCGCATTTTAACTCTCTCGCCAGTGAAGGTAAGATTCCGACCGACATCAGTCACCGGAGAAAAAATGGCGATTTTGTCTACTGAAGTCCTATTGATTTCAACAGGGGTAGTATCAATAGCTTTGATGATGAATTTCTCTGTTCCACTAATAACCCACTTCGTCCTCCACCAAACCCTACCATATGGTCCACTTTGATTTTGTTATTAAGGCCTCCGTACCTCTACTTCATCGTCAACGGCATCATCACACGATCTATGGCAACGTCGAAGCCCTTGGTGGTTGAGTTGAAGCCTCCGCCGATCGGATCGACAGCACTCGGGTAACGACGCCGTGTCGAATTTGCCGGATATCACCAATTGGCCAGTAGTTGGACATCCGAGTCAAGCCCAGATATCACCAATTGGCCAGTAGTTGGACATCCGAGTCAAGCCCAGATATCACCTCCACCGCCGGTTGCCTTTTCTTGTTGCGCACAGTGCTCCGGGTGGTTCTTGGCTGTCACTATCGTTTCTTGTCCCATTTCATATTTTCTTTTCCTGTTCCTGATATTTTCTTATTTTCCTGTTCCTGATATTTTCTTTTCCTGTTCCTGTTCCAAACACTCTCGAAATGCTCCAAACACTATCCACTAATTTTCTCACCATTCAACCACTCACCATGGGACCGTATTCTCCTCCCAATCAAAGAAAATATGGGAGTAAAATAAAGATAACAAAACTCCAGTCTCCTCCCCAACCCACATGATTTCTTGGGTTTGATCCCAACATGTTTCGATCCAAACTTATTGTTTCACTCTTGATCATCATCTTAGTACCTAGTTTAACAACTGTCGAATCCCAGTGTTCCAAGGGCTGTGACTTGGCTTTAGGCTCCTACCACAGCAGGCTCGGTCTGGACGTCCCTTCAGTTTCCCGGGTATTCAACAATTCTGTCAATGATATCATGAGTTACAACCCTAACATAACCAATCCGTACTTCATCAGAACAAAAATTAGAATCAACGTCCCCTTCACTTGCGACTGCATCGACGGCGAGTTCTTGGGCCACGTGTTCCCTTACTCGGTTCATTCAGGCGACACATACGACAAGATCGCGGAAACGGTCTTCGCGAGCCTGACTACGGCCGCCATGTTGGCGCAGTTCAACAGCTACCAACCGCCCCTTATGGAGAATACTGTGGTGAACGTGACGGTGAATTGTTCGTGTGGAAACGCGTTGGTGTCGGAGGCGTACGGATTGTTCATCACGTACCCTCTTCGGGTTAAGGATAGCCTGGAGTCAATTGCGGCTGCTGAGGGAGTTAGTGGAGATTTGCTGCAGAGGTTCAACCCGGGTGCGAATTTTAGTGCGGGGAGTGGTCTGGTGTATATTCCCGGTAGAGGTGAGGATTTATTTATTCTTTCTTTTTTGGGTAACTCCCGGCTAGTAAGCACGCTCCTCTATCATTTCGCATCTAGTCCCGTAATTCACTAGGAGGGACGCAATTAACGCCGGGCAAATTTACAAAAAAAGTCACTCTTAAATTTGGGCCGTCCAAAACATGTTTGGATCACTCGGATGCGCCTGACGTGTATCGCTTGGTGGTACCCATTCGACAAACAAGTTTTTCTCGTGCAATAATGCAAATGAATGATCTGGAAGAGGGGAGAAAGTTATGTTACACATTGGGTGTACATAGAATGTTACGTATTTTTTAAGTGTATGTTATGCGTAATTTTAGTAAATGCTACACATGTTTTTTGTTAGTTACGGAAGGGGTTTACCTTTGAAAGTATATGGTATGAATAGTTTCGAAGGATGACATATATATTTTTTGTGCTTGTTATGTGAGATATGCATATTTTTGACTTATTAGTTATGCATTTTTATGGCATCAGTTATCGATAAGAGTTTCTGAGCAAATCCGAACCGGTCAAGATTTGAACTGTCATGTTATCTTTAACATAAGATCTCTTAATTCTTTGCAGATAAAAGCGGACGTTATCCACCTCTGAATCCCAGGTAAATATTTTCTACTTTGATGTTCTTATAAAATGGACCAATGTTTCTTGTTAGTACATTGATTACGATTTCAATATATTGGTAACCCCTGACAACTGCTTATTGGTTTCTCTTTTGCAGCACAGGTTCTCTGGCCTTCCTTGCTACCGGTTCAATGTACTCTAAAACTATAACAAATATGGATGATTACTTGGAGCTTTTCTGCTACTTTAAGTACTTGTTTTGCTTTTTGTTTAAGCAGGATTGTCAGTTGGAGTCATAGCTGGGATATCTTTAGGAGCAGTGATAGGAGCACTACTAGTGGCTTTTAGCATATATTGTGGGTACTACAAAAGGAAGAAAGTGCAAAAAAGATTGCTTTCAACAAGATATGAAGATCTATCTCTTCAAGCTGGAAGGGGTATTCTCCCGTTTTTCTTTTTTGTTCCTTTTATTTTAGTAGAATTTTCTTAACATTCATGTTTGAAAGGGTGCTTCATGGCTCCATCTGGGTAGAAATTCCCCTTTTCACTCGTTTCAGGCTTTGGCAAACTGGGAAACTTTGTGCCCACACGACTCCCATCCCGACCATATGCATCAAAACCTCACTTTGTGGGCTCCACAAGGCCCACTGTCGAACTGTTCACCTCATAAACCTCAATGAGACAAACTGATATGCAGAAAATAAACTAATCGGATATAGATAGGGATAGCAATTACTCATGTCTTGTGTTACAAATTGGACCATCAGTTTTTAATTTATATTTATTGTGTATTTTATAAAACAAGATACGATTAGTTACTCTTTCTATCAATATCCGATGAAATTGATTTTTTGCATGTCACTTCATCTCATGGAGGTTTACGAGGTGAATGGTTCGATTGTCGTGGGCTTTGTGGAGTCCACAAAGTGGGGTCTTTAAGGCTACGGGGGTCTTGGGGGAGCTACTCCTATTGGGGTGAAATTGATTTTTTGCATGTCACTTCATCTCATCAAGGTTTACGAGGTGAATGGTTCAATTGTCGTGGGCTTTGTGGAGTCCACAAAATGGGGTCTTTAAGGCTACGGGGTCTTGGGGGAGCTACCTTATTGGGGTCTGGAATTCTTAACACCCATGGTTACAAGTACGCTTACATTTCACATAATCGATGTTGGAAAGCATAAGGATACTTTTCAAATCTGTCAAAAAATTGTGATGATTTGATTTGGAGGAATGCGCTAACCCGGATTTTTTAAGGAGTACCCTAATGCTCCATAAACATTGCAAGTCATTACTCTTGTCTGTGCCCTTTTTTTTAAAAATGTGCTACAATTTCTCCTTTTCTTAGGGCCATGAAAACATTTGGTTGATCGGAAATTTCCTTGGCATTGTCCTAAACTGAAGTTACTTTATGTTCTTCTATGTGTTGAAACATATTCATATCGAGTTTCTATGTTTTGCATGCTTCTCATGCTGCAAAAAATGAACTAGCCTGCTTCTCATGCTGCAAAAATTGAACTAGTCAATATGCTGACTTTGCCTGACGCTGATGTGTTTTCCTCTTGCTTCTTCATGTGGCATAGGCGTCAGTGTGCACAAATCGGTGGAGTTCTCCAACGAAGAGCTTACAAGGGCAACCAATGACTTCAGTATTGGTCATAAGATTGGTCAAGGTGGCTTCGGATCTGTCTACTATGCTGAGTTGCGAGGCGAGGTTTGTAGCTACTAATCATCATGGTTATAATTTAGGGTTTCCAATTGTTAGGTTTCAATTAATTTGTTATTTATCTTTTATGTTTGGGGTAACTTAGTCCTTTTACGTTATTAGGGTCTTGCTAGGATTTTTAGGCTTAACCTATATAACCCCTTGATTAGTCTTGTAATCTTTAAGCTTTGCAATGCTATAAGAAAGTACGTTTGTTTGTTTGGTAGTTCCTTCGAGTTTCTCTTTCTTTGAAAGCTCACACTAACAAGGGGGCAAACAATCAAGAGAGTCATGTCCAAAATCCTCTGGAAGCTTTGCTCTGATACCATGTTAAAAGCATTCCACTCAAAACCAATTGACAATAAGTTGGGAGGCCGTCCAGGCTCATATACTAGATTTAGAGGTTATAATTAACCAATATGGGACAAGCTCTAACACATCCAATTCCCAATGTAGAAGAGTTGGGAATTACGGGCTGTCTATTTTGATGGGGGGCATTTAGCTTTGGACTTCAAATGGATGTGGGGATCGACATGTTCCTGTTATAAGCCTAAGGCAGATGGGATAATGCTTTGTGGAGTAGAGATTTGTGTCATTCTGGCGGGAGAATGGTATGGGCAGCAAGCTATTAGGTTCGAGCTGAACCAAGCTACTTAAGGATTGGCTTAGGCTTATTTGAGATTTCTCATTAGGTGGATGAGACAAACTCGGCTATGCTTCAGAAGCCTTCCAAATTTTAAGCTCAACTTGAAAACGGACTCAGTATGCTAAATAATATTGAAAGTCAAGCTGGTTGAGCATTCTTAATGACTTGAGTTGATTCTGTTGTTATATCCTTTGTGATTGAATAACCAACCTCTCTTAGATTTTAGAGCTAGTTGTGGACCCAAAGCTGAGAACCCACAAACCAATCAATGACATCGATTATAATTTAGGAACGATTTGAATGAAAAGAGGAGTGATGCTTCCTAGAGCAGGATAAAAAGTAAGGCCACTGTTGTAGTAGTAGTAGTCATGTAAACGTCAAAACACATACTGTAGTAGTAGTTACAGAAATGTAAAAACATTGAGTATGAATGATCATTGAAGAGGTTATTGACAAAAACAGTCAATCCCAGATCCATCAATTTAGGGAAGGTCAAGTTCCTTCCTCTTGTAACAGCTTAGATGTATTCAAGAACTCCTTTACATCTGGGAATAGGGCTATCAAATGGTGAATTATGAAGCCTATAAGAGCTAATTGTGGGGTAAAATGTTGTATTCAGCTTTAGAGTTTAGTTAATAGACGGGATGAAAAAGCTGGATTGGTGGCTCAATAGTTGGCCATTTGATTCCTATTCACATCAATCTCTCACCGTCTTCGGTAATTAATCTCATAACCTTCTTCCCTTAAAGCTTTTTCCATCTACTAAGGTTTCTGCCCTCTGGTTTGTGCAATACAAGTAGTTGTGGGGAATGTTTTGTATATTGATTTAGCTTGCTTGAGCTTGCTATTTGAGTGGTGGTCTGTTTATTCTGATGCATAATATGCGTATCAACATTCCCAATTTGTCATGGCGAAACTCTGTGCAGAAAGCTGCAATCAAGAAAATGGATATGCAGGCTACAAAGGAATTCCTTGCTGAACTGAAGGTTTTGACACATGTTCATCACCTGAACTTGGTAATAGTTGTATCTTTACTAGGGATGATGTGTTTTTGCATACGTTGTCTTTCCATAATGTTGGCAGTTATATCGAGGAATTATCTCTGGCTAATTGTTCATGTTTTCATGAAATCCCTTACCTCTGAGCATGTCCAAAAAAGCAGCGTGCTTTATTCAGCTTGTATGACCAGAAATAATGTCGTTAAAGGTAGAATAAACTGGTATGCTAAACTAAAATACAGAACATTAATCCTCCAGAATTAACATTACAGGATGGAAATTTCAATAGCTTAGTCTGCTATGATGGGACCATATGGCATTGAATTTGGTTATTGCTAATGGAAATTTAAGGGTTCAATTATCTTCTAGTCTTTGTTTTGGGATTATTGGTGACTACTTATTGCCTTTGACTGAATGATCTTTTAAAGATATGGATCAGTTTCAAGAATCACTTGTGACTGAATGATCTTTTAAAGATATGGATCAGTTTCAAGAATACACAAGCGATTCCATTTACTATTTGAGGCATGGTAACTTATATAGGCACCTAATGCAGGTGCGCTTGATAGGCTTTTGTGTTGAGGGCTCTCTTTTTCTAGTTTATGAATACATCGAGAATGGCAATTTAAGCCAGCATCTACGTGGGACAGGTGATAAGATCTCCATGGCAAGACCTCATCTAGTGGTTGTGCTTTGAAACAATGCTACTGATAGGTACATTGTCTTTTCCAGGATGGGATCCCCTCTCTTGGTCTACCAGGATGCAAATTGCTCTTGATTCAGCTAGAGGGCTTGAATATATTCATGAGCATACTGTGCCTGTCTATATTCATCGGGATATCAAATCACCAAATATACTGATAGACAAAAACTTTTGTGGGAAGGTGATGCTCATTCCTTTTTGTAGTGCTATTGTCATTTGGTGACCGTGTGAAAGGGAATTCATCATCATTGTATTGAATGCTTCTTTTGCAGGTTGCAGATTTTGGTTTAACAAAGCTGATTGAGGTTGGGGGTTCGTCACTGCCCACAGGTCGTCTTGTCGGTACATTTGGATACATGGCACCAGAGTAAGATAACTTGTTTCTTGAAAACTTGGTTGAAGATAAGTCTCCATTGATTGATTCCTTCAGTTTTGGAAGGAGTAGGTTCTTAATATGTGTATTGGAAAAGTCTACAGACACTAAATAAGATACTAAGGTACAAAATGTGCGTGTCGGCTGTGGCACTCTTTTAATGGATATGTGCATCAATGTATTGCATCATTTATTAATGTGGTAGTGCCATCTGTATATTTGGTGTAATAACTTAGTGTCTGTAGCATTTCTCTGTGTGTATCTGTTTGGTTCCATTCACACACACACATAAACAAAACAAAAAAGTTGTTTGGTTCAATTTTGTTACCATCCTTGGATGCAGATTTGCACAATATGGCTATGTTTCTCCTAAAGTCGATGTCTATGCATTTGGGGTTGTCCTCTATGAACTAATTTCAGCCAAAGAAGCTATAGTCAAGGCAGATGGTTCCACGGCTGAACCAAAGACCCTTGTTACTTTGGTAAGTTGTTTCCCCATTTTTCTGATTATTTGTTAAGAGCTCTTAACATGTTAGACACGATATGTCCTAATGAGGCTTCTCTAAAAGTACTTATCCATATGCTCTAATTAGTCCTTGTGAGCTAATTATCGTTGCGTCTCTAATGCGGTTTAGTTTGAGGAAGCTCTTGGTAAAGCTGATCCAAGGGACAACCTTTGCAATTTGGTTGACCCTAGCCTCGGAGATAACTACCCCCTTGACTCCGTTCGTAAGGTGATTTTTTTCCCACCCTTTGGAAAAACATATATAGTTATTGTGTAGTTTTCATGGAGGTTGTGAAGAATAAGGAATGATTAGCAGAATCTAAGGAATAAAGAATGATTTAGCAGAATCTTAGGGTTTTCTTGTTTTATGATTTAGTAGAATCTTAGGGTTTCCTTGTTTTGTTATTTCCGTATTTGTCATCTCCTATTTAAACACTTGTAATAACGTAGGTTTATATATTCAGAAATATACATTCAGTAATAATGCCTTGGTTTGTTTCTCTCCCCTTTGGTTTCTATCATGGTATCAGAGCGGGTTTCGATCATGTATCAATTCTTCTCCCTCCTCTATTTTCGGCATCAGCCTCTCTCTTTGCATTTTTGGCAAACCCTCAGTCGTCTCTCTCCCTCTCCAATAGCAGCAAGCAGCACTAAGACATCAGCAGTAGCATCCAGTACCCAACAACTTCAGCATCAGTAGCAGCAACTCATGTCCCCGACAATGTTCCGACCACCCCAACTGCTGACGGACCTTCGCCTGACTCCGACAACCCTCGCCGGAGGTTCGTCTGACTCCGGCGACCCTCGCCTGAGCTCCGACAGCTTCCGATGATTCTATTTTGAGCAGTTCTTGCCCATATTCCGACTTTGAACCTCTGTTTTGTTCTTTTTGGCACCCCTCTAACTCCGGCAACCTCGCCGGAGCTCCGCCAGCACTCCGGCAGCCTCACCGGAGATCCGGCAGCCTCCGACAACCTCTGAAATTTGTTCTTCGGTCTCCCTCTAAAGAAAAAAAAACTGAATATTTCTTCTCTGAACACTGGGTTTGTTCACTCCCTCCCCACTCAGTCTGTAGTTGTCCTCTCTTCTCTGAACACTGGGTCTGTTCTCTCCCCCAGTCTATAGTTTTTTTCTGAAATCGGAAGCCGATTTCTGTTCGGCATCTGTTCCTTCCTCCTAACTGTAGCCGAAATCTTTCGGCATCGGTTTCTCCTCCCATCTGCAGCCTTTTGGAATTGGTTCTTATTTGCATCTGTTCTGTTCTGGTTCTTATTTGCATCGGTTCAACATTTGGCATTTTCAGCATCAATGGAAGCACTTTGGTTGGAATTGGCTTACATCCTTGTCAAACTCACGATGCTCTCTGGGCTCGCATCATGAGTTTGAGGGGGGGGGGGGGGGGGGGTGAAGAATAATGAATGATTAGCATAATCTAAGGAATAAATAATGATTTAGCAGAATCTTAGGGTTTCCTTGTTTTATGATTTAGTAGAATCTTAGGGTTTCCTTGTTTTGTTATTTCCGTATTTATCATCTCATATTTAAACACTTGTAATAACGTAGGTTTATATATTCAGAAATATACATTCAGTAATAATGCCCTGGTTTGTTTCTTTGGTGTACGATATGCTTGCAGATGGCTCAACTTGCTAAAGCATGCACACAAGAGAATGCACAACTTCGGCCTAGCATGAGGTCTATTGTTGTGACGCTAATGACTCTTTCATCCCCTGCGGAAGATTGAGATAGTGGTTCTTTCTATGAAAACTATGCTTTAGTCAGTCTAATGTCTAGCTGCCAAGAGCAAGTCTGTCGCATTAGCTGAAATACGCAGATCAAGTTGAAGATTTTCTGAGATGCAAAGATTAGTTGTAATTGTGCAAGTTTTGTATATGTTGATTGTTTTACAAGAGGGCTTTTAAGAAATGCACAGTGTAGGCCTTGATTTGTCGTGTGAAATTCTAAAAACTTGCCTTGTACTTCTGGTACTGTTTTAATATGATTGATGTTTCATATTTTGCCCAAAAAAAATTACTTCTAAAAGTAGGTTTAACAGGAGTTAAAAATCCGAACAAATAATTACCAAAACATGGCATTTATAAAAATAAAAAAAAAAGGAAAAATTATGCAGAAATTTCGTGAAGAAATATGTCACAAGTAGTTTTGCCGACTACTAAAAAAACATAACCATAATTACCAAACTTCCTCCAAAATTCTATCCCACTTATTGCCATCAACACTTTCCTCGTCGTGTTGTCTACTCTCTCTCTCTCTCTCTCTCTCTCTCTCTCTCTCTCTCTCTCTCTCTCTCTCTCTCTCTCTCTCTCTCTCTCTCTCTCTCTCTCCACTAATGATTGCTATACTGCTCTCTAAACATTAACGATTAGAAAACATCAGAAGTGCAGATGTACGGGACCGATTCAGATGGCATTTGGAGCCAGTAGAGTCTTTGTGGGTCCAGAATGGCCCAATGTGATTCTTGAGGGCGATCTGTCATGCTGAAGGAGATGGGCATTCACGAAGTTCCTGTTGTCCATCAAAAGGACTAAGCCAGAAGTTTCTTTTCGGCTTTTGTCTTCTTCTGAGAGTTTTTGTGGAGCTTGTTCTCAAGGTTTGTTGCTAAAAACATCACAAGCCTACTACAACATGTTCTGATCTCAATCTAATTGTTCTAGCACTGGCATATTGTTTCATGAACTATTAGCTAGGACATTTGCATCTATGAAGCAGAATAAAAGGGTCCATCAGAACATTAGTGGTTTTGGATTTCTGTTGTTAATGAAGTTGCTCGTATCCCAAATCGCTCGTACGTTCATGTAAATACGTTTAGCAACATATTCACTACCATTGGATACCGGTAGTTATTTCCGGTTGATGATGAGGTTGGAGACCACATTTGTAATCTGGGAGTGATAAATGCGATCTTACATGTCTTCTTCATTCATTTTGGTGACTTTTTGCAAATCTGGTGTAGTAGTATAGTTGATTAGTCATGTGACTACTGGGTGCCGTTAGGAAATTACCAATTTACATTGTTGTATGGATTAAGAACTCCAACTGTTTGATTTCAGGATAAGAGGGGGAACTACGGGGTGTGAGTGTGACTAAGGAGATGGACCCGAATGTTCCCCCTCTCTATGTGTATATACACATTGAATTTCTCTCTCTCTCTCTATGTGTGTATATATATATATATAATTGTCCTTCTCTCTCTCTCTCTCTCTCTCTCTCCCTTTTTTTTATTTTAGATTAGATTTAAAATAAAATAATTTTTATTATACACATTTTTTTTTATAACATAATAACTCAACCTCAACTCTGCAGGTTGTTATGGGCCTACTTACACGTATCTCAAATAAATTTCTACATTTTTTGGCAAATACTATTTTTTAAGAGCATCTCCACCCACTTACTCAGATTTTTTACCCAAATTTGAGTAAAAACTTGATTTGGTATGGAGCACTCCAATGAAAAAAAGAAAATCTAGGCATAAATTTGAGTAAAAGCCCCATTAATGGCATTGTTGTAAATTTGAGGGGAAGAAAATGGCTTTCAAAATTTGATGAGCTTAAAGTGAGATGATCAGTGAAGAACAAGGACTGACTTAAGTGGGTTTATGGATTTGAGGAAGGTTTGAGGGCAGTAGGCTTGGTGAGAGATGATTTCTTCAAAGACCCATAGAGTTTAGGCCTTTTAAAGAAGGTTTTTGGGTGTTTTGGAGGTTGAAGATGATGGAAATGGATGAGAGGGTGTAAAACGTGGTTGAAGGATGAGAGAGAGTGGGTTTGATCTGATGAAGGGTGTGAGAGTATAAGAGATCAGCCAAAGGTTCTTAAACAATGGGTGGAGGGTGGTTTATATAGAGAGAAATGGGGGGGGGGGGGGGGAATGGAATTTGCAATTCAAGTTGGAGAGGGAATGTTATTAGAGGGATTTTGGCATGAAAACGAAGCTTTAGAAACCAGGGGGAGCCCATAGTTTAGGTGGAAAACCAGCTGAAAAATGCCTTGAAAATTTTTGGTTCGCGCATGGTTTGAGCGCTCAAAGTGTGGGTTTGAGCGCTCAAAGGGCCTGCAGGCCAAACTTTGCGGGGCTGCCCCGAGTGCTACCGAACTCCATTTTGTGCGTGGTTTGAAGCGTTGGAAAGCTTGTCAAGTCTAATTTCTAACCCAAGTGGTTTGAACCCAAGATAATTTGTACATCCAAGTGTGACCATTTTACCCTCAAAAGGTCGGGAAATCAAGTCATTTTGGTAAAACGTGCACATCTCCCTCATTTCAAAACGGATTGAGAGATATTATATATCAATATAGAGGGTTTTGAATGTACTAGAAGATGGTGTAGGCTTGGGTTTATTTTGAAGAGCATTTTGGATGGTTTGAAGGGTATTTTGGTCATTTTGGTTGGTTTAAGGTTGTTCTAGGAGGGTTTAGAATGGTTTAGGGTGGTTTAGTGAGTTCAAGCCTTGTTCTTTGCCTCAAGGTATGCACGATTGGTCTATTTCATCATCGGGAATGCTTGATAAGTTTCTCGGGTCAAAATCGGGGTGTCTACATTAGTATAGTGTTATTATTTCGGAAAAATGCTAACTAGTACATTATCTGACTCTACGTATGATTTTTTAAGAGAAACTATGTTATATATAAACTATAGATATATGACTTACAGCGAGTTTTATAAATAACCATCTTATAAGTTAAGATACAAGGTATCGAATTATTTCTTTAAGAAGGAAGTTATATATATATATATATATATATATATATATATATATGTATACCTATTGACTTTTTACAAAATTATAAACTAAATTACACTATAAAACTTTTTCTCCTTAAATCCCTATTACTTATGAATTGTGGATATATGGGTGAACGTCCGGAGAGTCATATGGACATTGTGAATTATTTTGTAAACATGTGCACCTTCAAATTTCCCTTTGCTTTGATTATTGTGTTGCGTTTATATGAAATTATTGAATTGTTAGATTGGACAATAGGTTCCTGGGTTGGTACTTACGTACTAGATCACATAGACGTTTCTAAGTTAAAGAAAACCAGAAAGTAAGGAGAATATGTGGTCAGTGGAGCCAAAGCCTAGTCAGCCGAAAGGTCCAAATTATCGAGTCAGCAGAACTAGAGCCTCACCAGTCAAAAAGTCCACCAGGAATTGAGTGTGGTCAGCGGAGCCAAAGCCTAGTCAGCTGATAGGTCCCAATTATCGGGTCAGCGGAACCAGAGCCTCGCCATCCGAAATGTCCACCAGGAATTAAGTCATGGTCAGCGGAGCCAAAGCCTAATTAACTAAAAGGTCCCAATTATTGGGTCAGCAGAACCATAGCCTCGCCAGCTGAAAAGTCCACTAGGAATCATGTATATCAATTTTGAATTGGAGGGACGATCCTAAGGTTGAGAATCTATGAGAACACTTAAGTTAAAAAGAAGATAAAGAAACCTCATGTTTGTTACTTATTTATGAACTCCAAGATATGAACTGTTGATGATTTGTAATATAAGGGTTAGTGAGTAGGAGTTAACTACTGAGTAGGGCTGGAAAAAAATTCAAAAACCGAACCGAACCGGAAAACCGAACTGAACCGGGTTTTTTCTGTTTTTTTCTTCACCCGGTTCAGTTCGGTTCAGAAAAATTAAAAAATTTGAGATTTGGTTCTCAGTTTTCAGAAAATTTAGGTCGAAACGAACCGGTTCTATTATAATATATATATTAAATATTTAAAAAATACAAAAATATAAATAGGAAGCAAATATGCCCTACTAGTCCGGCTAACCCTAAAACTTTTCCTGTCTCACTTAGGTAACACTGTAACAGGTTAAATCGGCCATTGAAGAAGGTGTCAAGGTGAAACCGTGATGGGTAACGGTGGTGACTAGTGTGGTGAGTCTCTCTCTCTCTCTCTCTCTCTCTCTCTCTCTCTCTCATCTCTCTCTCTCTCTCTCTCTCTCTCTATGGTCGAGATCTGGCTATCTCTCCTCTCTATATGACTACTGACTATCTCTCCTCTCTCTGTATTGAGTATCTGGGTAGTGTAGTAATGTGTATTCTTCTGTTGTAGGAAATAGGAATTTCATATACGAATTTGGCAATTTCGCACTCTGAATCGACACAACAAAGGTATAAAATCTGTTATCCCTTCTGAGTTCTGCCAGTTAGCACTTGTGTAATGCAATAATGATTCAATTGGTGGTTTAATTATGTGAAGTTCGGATGGCTTGTTGTTGGCTTGTTGCTCTGCATGTGGTGTTGATTTGTTGGCTTGTTGTTAGTTTTAACTACAAATTACTACGAAATTTTAAAATTGACTAAAGTAAAGTAACATTTGCCTTTGTAGATGGATGTATCTGGGTCTGGGGTAACTCACATTGGATCTAATAAGGTTGATTCGGTTGATATTGATGATGGGAATGAACCCATCTTAGTGGATGAGAATGATGAAATTGAACCCAAGAAGAAAAAACAACCAAATAAGAATGCATCTTTAGTATGGGATCATTTTTCAAAAGCAGAAAAGGTGGGTGACAAGATGAAGTCTACTTGTAACTATTGTGGAACCGACTTTACTTGTAATAGCGGTGTTAATGGGACATCGTCAATGAGAACCCATCTTCTCATTAGACGTAAAGTTTATGAGCTTAATGACTTTAATCAAAAGAAGAGGAAAAGGGAAGGGACCCAAAGTCCCAAACAACCCTAGGTTTTGAACCCGTTGGTGCAGGGGGTAGTAGTACGGTTCCAAAGCTTACAGTTGTAAGCTTTAGTGTGGATGCATGTAGAAAGGCCTTGGCAGAAATGATTATTCTTGATGAATTGCCCTTTCGGTTTGTTGAAGGTCTAGGTTTTAGAAAGTTCATGCATGTGGTGCAACCAAAGTGGACCAAAATCCCATTTGGAATAACGGTCGCAAAAGTTGTTCTTGAATTGTTCAAAGATGGGAAGAAAGCGTTGAAGAAAGTATTTAAGAACCAACGAATTTGCCTTACCACAGGCACTTGGACTTCTCTTCAAAATCTTAACTATATGTGTCTTACGGGCCACTACATTGATAGTGATTTGAAACTAAATAAAAAATTATTAACTTTTGTTTAGTTCCAAATCACAAAGGTGAGACACTTGGTAAGGAGGTTGAAAGATGTTTGGTGAAGTGGGGGATAGACAACATCTTGACAATCACAATTGATAATGCAAGCTCCAATAATAGCATAATTGATTTCATGAAGAAGAAGACCATGAAAAGAGACTCCACTATTCTAGGCCACGAGTTTTTGCATGTTAGGTGTTGTGCTCATATATTGAATTTGATTGTCCGTGAGGGGTTGAAAGATATTGATTCATCAATTTCAAGGGTGCACAATATTGTTAGGTATGTGAGATCCTCACCTCAAAGGTACCTTAAGTTTCAACATTGTGCTATTACCGACAAAATTGGTTCTAAACTTAAGCCTTGTTTAGACGTGCCAACTCGTTGGAACTCAACTTTTTTTATGTTGGAAAGAGCTTTGATATATCAAAAGGCTTTTGAGAGGTTGGAAGAGGAAGATAATCTCAATGTTGTTGTTGGTGTTAGAGAGGATGAGTTGGGTGTAGACAATGCAAATGATATTGGATTGGAAGTAGATGGGCCAAGTGACATTATGGAGAGTGGGATAGGCCAAGGGAGAGGCAAACAACCAATAATTGGTACTCCTGCTATTGATGATTGGAATGTTGTAGAGTTGTATGTTGAAATCCTTAGATTGTTTTACATTGTAACCGAGAAATTTTTGGGTTCTTTATATGTGACTTGCAATTCATTCTTCAAAGAGGTCATGACCATTAAAATTGCAATTGCCAAATTGGAAGTGAGTGATGATGTTAACTTGGTACTTTTGGCAAGGGGTATGAACAAAAAGTATGACAAATATTGGGGTAACTTTGCAAAAATAAACCCTTTGTTGTTGTATGCTAATGTACTTGATCCTCGTTATAAATTTGTCTATGTGAGATGGAGCTTGGGCAAATACAATGACAAAAGAGAGGTTGAAAGCAAGGTTGTTGAGATGAAGGTTGGGATGAAAAGGCTTTTTAATTGGTATGAGAAGAGGAGTATTGATGAAGGGCAAGCACCAAATGTTATTGAGTCCTCTAGAAACAAAGACAAAAAGGGAAAGCGGGGTATGGATTTATGTGAGGCAATGGATTCGGAATTCTTGCAACACATGGAAGAGGAGACTAATATGGTGAGCAAATCGGAGTTAGAGAGGTATTGGTTGGAGAGTAATGAAGATCCTAAAGTTGAAAGCTTTGATCTCTTGCATTGGTGGTCCATTAATTCTTCCATGTATCCCATTCTCTCTCAAATGGCACGAGATATTCTAGCTATTTCGGTATCTACCGTTGCATCCGAATCTGCTTTTAGACCGGGGGACGTGTTCTTGACCCATACCGGACCTCTCTTTCTCCCAAAATGGCGGAGGCCCTTATTTGTGCACAAAATTGGTTGAGGTACCCAAGTGAAATCTCTCTTCGAGATCAACTAGATGAGGTGGAAGATCTTGAATCGGGTACTTACTACTCTTTAACTATAATATGTTTGTTGAGTTTTGTTTCAAGTATTTCATGGTTTAACATGATTCATGTTCTATGTTTTTGTTACTTTGTAGTGGTTTCGGAAGCATTTGAGGAATCATGTGTCACCGAATTATAGTTGTTTCGGAAGCTAATTAGGTACCTTTAAATTTTGTTTTATTCCTTTTAATATTTTTAGTCTTTACAAGCACTAATTTTGTATTTTTTTTTTTTGACCGATTGAGGGGCTGTTGGAAAATGGATGGAATGGAAGTATGGAGTTGTTGTTGCCTGCTGGAATGGAAGTATTAAGGTTGCTCTTGCTGCCTGCTGGAAGTATAGAATGGAACTATGGAAGATTGGAAGTATAAAATGGTAGAATGCTAATGTATCAAACTTGGCAGTTGACATGTTTTATCAAACTTGTTTTTGTGATATGTCTATTATGTCATTATGTTGTAATTTGAATTAGACTAACTTGTGTATTTGGGTTGGCATGTTTTTATCAAACTTGGCAGTTGGCATGTAATGTGTACGGTGTACACATGTAGTAAGATAGTAAGACTAGTCTTAGTCTGTAGTTTGTAATTGTTAACTTGTTATACTTTTTTTTTTTTGTACTAGCTGCTCTGTTTTTTTTTTAAATTTTTGGGCTTTAAATTTGTGTAAACTTTTGAATGGGCTGGAAATTTGCTTCTATGGGCTGATAATGAGCTTTCATGGGCTGAAAATGAGTTTCCATGGGCTAGAAATGATTTATTATGGGCTGGTATTTAATTAAATGGGTTAAGATTCTCTGGGCTTGGCCCATATCGAAGCCCGTCTACCCGAATCGACCGAACCGCCCAAACCGAACCCGAACCGAACCGATGTTTACAAAGTCGATTTCGATTCACCCTAGCTCCCTAACCGATTTTCTTCGGTTCACCCTACTACTGAGTGTTAAAACTCATGATGCTATGTGCCCTGGCGCTTCATGCCAGGTACCAAAGAGGGAAGAGGAGAACATTGCAATGAGTATCAAGACCCTGCCACCAATCAGGGAACTTAAGGGGAGTAGGACCTCAACTTAGAACTATAGAAGGCTAGCTCTGTAATCGCCTTATTTTTGTTTGGACAAATGAAATTCAACTTTCTGACAAGTATTGTTTCTTATTGTATCAGACTAAAGTTCTTTTCTATTATGTTATTCCACTGCTTACTAAGAAAAACCTTTTATTAAGTGAACCTTTTTAGACCTCATGTTTTAATTAACGTGTCCGAAAATCGGGGCGTTACACAACGACATTGTTTGAACATTTTTCGCTAAGTGTGAATGCATAAGGTAGACTTTGCCCTTATAGAGAGACAAAGACGATACCAGCTCCAGCCCCTTCCAATCTAGCAGCTATAGAAGCTTGTAGTAGGATTGAACCGGTTGGTAGTTCTTTCAAATCTTCAAGTTGAGAAGCTTGAAGAACAAACTTGAATGAGGGCTTGAACAGCTTTATCTCGAACAAACGGTGAATTTGAGGCGTGATCTTCGCTAGCTGACGCGTAGACCGTTGTTATAGATGAACTGACACGCAGCTTGGGTGCTTGTTAATTCTCCACAAGAACTTAAGAGATTTGAGAAGAACTTGGAGAGAAGCCTTGAGAAATGTTGGAGAATACTTTTGAATTTCCTTAGCGGAAGATCTCCCTTTCTTCTTAATGAGAGCTTCTACTAATAGGCTCAAGGAGAGGGGCCTCTAATTTGGAAATTCTCCTTTGATTGATTTGCTTTCCAAATAAGAGTATATTAACCTCCCCTTATGGAAGCAGATTAGGTAAAATATATATACATGTATATATTGTCCTTGATTGATTTTCTTTCCATAAGATTGACCTCTCATTGTGGAAATAAATCAGGTCAAATATATACAAGTATATATATTAATTGTCTTTGATTAATTTTCTTTCCATAAGAGTAAATTGACATTTTGTTATTGAAATAAATCATATCAATTTTTTTTTTTTTTGAACCCAGGATAATTTGGTTGGGCCTAGGTTCATGGATTTGCCCAATTTCATGGTCCGTTTGACCAATTTGAGTAGGCCCATCTTCTTTTGTCTAGCCCACATCTTTTAAACTCATACTTTGCCAAGCCTAATAATTATTTACAGGCTTTCGACCAACTTTGACTTTAATTAATTAAGATTATTTATTAATTAACTGGACAGCAATTATGCCATGACGAAATTTAAGTGTCAACACAGCTCAAGACATTTTTATATCATATACTTTATAATAGAAGACAGTTTTGCATCGCGTGATGAGATTGATTAATATTATTAAATCCAATTATGCATTTATAACTTGAAGCGGGTAATTTTGACTCTCTCTATTTTCATGACCACAAGCCTTTTTTTTTTTTTTTTTGTCTTTTCATGAGTAAAGTTAAAAGTTACGTACATGATTAGCTTAAAAAAAGAGATTGCGAAAATTAATTTACATAAAATTATTCATTTGTCGGTAAAATAATAATGTTTTATTATTATTGTTATTATCTACAATCCTTTATTCTCGTTGTGAAAAATAAAAAATAAAACAAACTCCAAACATGAGAAATTCATTTCATTATCCTCGTTTTTGTTTGACAAAATACAAAAGTAAACAATATAAAAACTTGTTAACATAACATGCCAGCGTGCCACTGTCTCATCTGCTGTTGTAAAATAGAATCTTGTTCAAAATTTCTACTACTTATTAAAACTGCATCACATGAGAATATTGTCACAATAACATTTTTTTTTTTTTGAACTGTTGTCACAATAACATTGATAGTAATAGTAATATAATCCCTTCATCTTAATATGATAGTCCGGTTGGCCAAATAACTAGTTAAAAAGTAACGCATTCATTCAAGAAAAACTTAAATGATTTTTAACAATTTACTATTTATCAATAGGTTCTTTAAATTCGTGATAAAAATTTGAATTCTCTTTTCAAAAAAAAAGAAACATAATTTTTAATTTGTCGTTTTGTGAATCGGAATAATATTTTGGAACGGATGGAGTATGCAGCGACAAAACTCTCTCTCCCTGGGGAGGGAAAAAAGAAGATTTTTTCTTATCCAAAAAAGGGTTTATGCGGATATGCGTCCTTTCGGTTGCATGAAATGTATCCAATGAGGCATATTCCAAGGTTGGGCACAATATCCGAACCTATGCTAGCGGAGTACTTCAATTCGGTAATCAGAACCTCTCCAATCAACCACTAGAATCTCACCACGTGTTCGGCCTTTATGTTAAGCATAGATTTCAAGCATAGAGTATTACTACTTTTTCCAGCCTGTTTTCTCCGATACATATACGACTGGCAACCCCCGCAGCCTTCGTTTACAGGATTCCGTCAAAACTCCACCACCCAGTCCCAAGAAATCAAAACTTCTTTGCTCCACCTTCGCTCTCTCTCTCTCTCTCTCTCTCTCTCTCTCTCTCTACCTCTTCCCAAGGTAAGCATTCTAATTTCTCCACCTTCTCATCTAGTACTATCTCTTTCTTTGTGCTTTTCGTTTCTATTTTTTATGGATTATTGTTTGGTTTATTAAGGAAAAGGGAAATTTAAATGTGAAATTTGAGATTTTGTTTTGGTGAATTTGTGTTTTGAGGAGTTTTCTGCGGGAAAAAGCGAGCTGCTTTCTATTCGGTTGCTGGATTGATTGCGAATCTAGTGATTGGCGTGAATAGATTTGAGTTTAATTGCCTCGTGGTAAAATGTTTTATTTGAGAGATCTGAATTTTTTTTTTATACGTTTTGTGGATCAAATTTACTTGTTCAAAAATTGGCCTTGAAATTCGTACGAATGGGATTTCAAGTTTGTCTCTTTTATAGGGTTCGCCTATGGTAGTTAGTTCGATTAAGCATTCAGAATCCTTCACCTTTTGATCGATCTTTCGTTACGCTGTTTGTTTTCTGTTTTTGTGGTTTGTATTGTTGTTGATGTCTTGGAACGCTTATGTGTTGGTTTGATAAATGTTTGGTGAAGAGGAAAAAGGAAAAAGTGAAATTTTGGTTGTTTTTCTTGTCAATCTGGGTTTTGAGAGTTGTTCTGGGCACAAAGCGAGCTGCTTTCTATTTGGTTTCTGGATTTATTACGGATCTATTGATTGACTAGGGTTGGAATTATGTTTATTATCGCTGTTATTATGGTTCCAGTTCATTTGTTCTCAAAATTGGCCTTGAGATTTGTCCGAATAGCAGAGTAGGACTTCAAGTTTTCGCTTTTGGGGTTTGTCTCTGTTAATTAGTTTTTAAGCATTCAATTTCAAGTTTTTTGCAATTATTGTTAGTGTCTCCGTGATTTCATTCTGGAATTGCTAAATTGAGCTGAAACAAATTTGGTCTTTGATCTGATTTTATAATATAAAAGTGCGTCAAAATGACGCCGTTTTGAGAACCCCCCCCCCCCCCCCGTGTCCGGTTTTTGAATATATTTGTGCGTGCTGGTTTTCTAATTCTTTGTATTTTTGGTGATTATTCAACTTTTTAAAAGGAAAGTTTGTTCATTGTTTTTGGGTTTTGTAACTTCGTCCTCTGGTGATTATAAAACATTTTCTTGAAACATTATCATAAACGTTTTTTTTACTGGAGTTTCTGTTTTTCTGTTCTAACTGCCGATTTTTCTTCATACAAAAGAGATTTGGTGAGAAAAGCAGAATTACAGTTTCCTAGCAGTCCCTACATCTGTCCATGTTTGGTGCGAAAAGATGACAAACATAATAGACCTCGTGTCACCATTTCTCACCTCTTTTAGTAATCCAAATAATGGATTGGATTCTCGTTTGTTTTCCTTTCTCATCAAATCCCTCCATCCAACAGGGCTGTAGTTAAAAACTTTATCCCAAATCTCTTAAACGCTTCCCCCCTTCTCTCCCCGTGCTTGAGTGTTTAGTGTGGGTAAACTTTACCGTAACCCTATCTGGTTATAATCCTATTTCCTTTTGCCTGACCGACAATATAACCAGCTAAACAAGATTTTACCCATTGAATTGTGTTGGACTTTGGAAATTATGTACGTCAGTCTGCTTTCTAGGGTTCCATGTCTTCTGTTCCCGTTTTATCGCTCTCATCGTTGCCCTTCCTGGAAGATGAATTGAATCACTCAGTGTTAACGTCAATCAGGTCTCGCATATCCTTCAGCCATCTTTCTTGACCATGGAAAAATTACTTCTGCTCTGTGCAATTTTTTTGTTGGTTTTTGAAGATTGTACTAGATATTGGGAATTTATGCCAATGCAATCTCTCAAAGATCTCTTAGTACTTCAAAGCATAGTTGTCAGAACCGCACGATTCACGATTCGATTCGCAATTCGATTCACGATTCAAATAAAAACAATACGAATCTATAGGTGAATCAAGATTTATCTAGAATCGGTAGTGAATCATACGATTCACTGTTCGATTCGCGATTCGATTTACGATTCATGCAAAAACGATACGAATCTATATGAGAATCAAGGTTTCCCACAATTATTACATTCGACTAATATGAAATCACTTTAGTGGTTTTACCTAAATTTTGCCATATAAACTAGTTTTGTACCTAAACCTTTATTGTTATTGGTTGTAAGGCTAATCTTTCATTTTTATAATGAATATTTATATTTATATGCATATATCCATTTTATTATAGTATTTAGTTTCATGTACAATTATCTACTCTTTCCTATTAGACCATGTAATCATCAGTTTATGTTAGAAAAAAAAAACTTCAATACTGATTTAAGCTTAAATTTGTCAATTTTACAATGTATAAATGCAAGTGCATAGACACATTTTCCAAGTATTTTTGAAACTTAGACTGAATCATTACGATTCACGATTCGATTCCATTCACGATTCGGAAAAGGGTTATTCCGATTCTCAATTCGATTCGCGATTTGACAACTATACTTCAAAGTTATCACTCCAGCGACATAGGACCATAGTCATTCATTAGAGGTGGAAAACATTTATGTAGACCAAATAAATGCTGAATCTGCCTGGATGAGCAAATAAAAGGAGTATAGTCTCCACTATTAGCACCCCAGGCAATCAGTCCATGATTCTAACGCATGTGATTCTGTTTGCCAGTGTACGGTAAGCAAAAGTGGCTATTCTATCATCGCCGCTCTTCATTGACTAAACTGTGTAGGCTTTAATCGTAAATGGTGATGCCTCACGATTTGCACTTTTAATTTCACCATTGTATCGTACTTCTTTGATATGCCTCCCCTTGTCTTTACTTTAAACAAACACAGCTTGGGTAGGTAAATACCTAATATGTTGCGCTACTTACTCGGTTACTCCGGGTTAAATGTCACTGACATCGACAAGCTTATGCCTTTAATGTTTCCCCTGCAACACAAGTATTGTTGCTCAGTTTGTAATCTAGAAAACTTGTCAGGAGCTAATACAATCATTTCTAAAGTATTTTTCTGTGGAGTCTAACTTTTGCATCGGTTGGATAACAGATTGATAACTGGATCTTGATGAATTCAACAAGCACTGTGGCATCTGTCGTTTCCTGTAAATCGGGAAACAAGAACGACGTTATTTTCTGGATTTTGGTCTTCTTACTGTCAACATTCTTCACGATTCCCACTGCATCCTTGAATTTCCTGTTGATTAAGGGCATCGATAGGACTCCTTTAGCATTACGCTACTTGGGGCCTTTTGGGCTTCATCCTTAGAAGCACACCTGATATCTGGCCATCTGCATCCCTTGTGAATAGTCACCATCTCCATCCCTCGGTCAATATTTGGCAGCATGGTTTCTTCTCAATTACCTGGTCTCACCAAAACTCGCATGTGTAACTCCTTCCAAAACCAGCTATTATCAGTGAGCATTCCTGACATTGTTCCCTCCGATGATGTTGAGTTGGACTTCTCTGATGTATTCGGTCCTTTACCAGCTCAGGTCTCGCTTGAAGTTACTGAGGACCCTGAATTTCCTGTGCCTATAGCAGATGTAACTGAGCTTTTCTATGATGATCCCGTGGTCATTTGCAACCGATCACATTCTTTGGTTGGTCCCTCTGCTTGTGTCAGTCAATCTTTGAAACTGAGCATGCTCACAATACATGAGACGGAGGATTCAATGGAACATGCAAAGAGTATCAGTCATGATACAGTCAAAGAAATCAGGGAACTTATGGTTGATGATTATATTGATGAGGGATCTCTGAAGGTTGCTGATGACAAGTACGGTAGGGCCCAGAGTGTAGGCCTTGAAGATTTTGAGGTTATGAAGGTTGTTGGTCAAGGTGCATTTGGAAAAGTATTTCAGGTGAGAAAGAAGGGTACATCAGAAGTATATGCAATGAAAGTCATGAGGAAGGATAAGATAATGGAGAAGAATCATGCTGAATACATGAAAGCGGAGAGGGATATTTTGACAAAGATAGAGCATCCCTTTATTGTCCAGCTTAGATACTCATTCCAAGTAATTCTCCCCATCTACAAATTTATTTTACCTTTCTTCATCATAATTTTGTCAATCCAAAAATTGTCCAATTCAAACTATCAGAGGCATACATTTACACTGTGTATAATTATGATTTTCATTCCATATTTGGAGTTTTTGAACCTATGTAATATTTATTTTGAGTTCATGTCCTGCAGACCAAATATAGACTATATCTTGTGCTGGATTTTGTGAATGGGGGACATCTATTTTTTCAGCTCTACCACCATGGACTTTTTAGGTATATCGTCATTCTACTTTGGTGGTTTCTTTGCATTGCTGAAGATGTACATTTGATTAATTCACGCTATTTGTTTCAGAGAGGATCTGGCGCGTATATATACAGCAGAGATTGCATTGGCGGTGTCCCATCTTCATACAAATGGCATAATGCATAGGGATCTGAAACCTGAAAATATACTACTGGATGCAGATGGCCATGTACTCTCTCTCTCTCTCTCTCTCTCTCTCTCTGACTACGAAAATTTGCTTCGTTCAAATTCTGATCATATTCTTATTTTAGGCCATGTTGACTGACTTTGGCCTGGCGAAGCAATTCGACGAGAATAAAAGATCAAACTCCATGTGTGGGACCATAGAATATATGTCACCTGAAATCGTCCTTGGGAAGGGGCATGATAAGGCTGCAGACTGGTGGAGCGTTGGAATTTTATTGTTCGAGATGCTCACTGGGAAGGTTAGCATCTCATATGAATATTTACTTCAATGGTACGTGGATCATACACTCTGTTTGGTTGGGTATTTGAGAAGATTAGTTAGTGGTTGGAATCAGCACCATATAATCATGGCTTGTGGAACTGAATTTAGAGTCTTAGACATATTGCCTACTCTTTTGAATCCCACAGGAATAGCAGTAAAAGAATTATGTCATTGAAGACATCAAATAGAATATTTGAAAGTTGTGAGTTCTTCAGTAAATGATAAAGACAAGACACACATCCTTGATTGAACTCTTCGTGTTGCTCACTGTGGATGAAGTTAAAGTTAGGAATCTCTATGGGTTCTCAACCGTCTTGCAAATCCCTGCTCTCCAGGCTATTTATTCACTTTTTCAGTGTTGCACTTTGAAATTCATGTGTGTAATTCCTTTTCCCTTTCTCTTGAATGGACGTGGAGGTTCTTTATGAGGACCCTAAACAACAAAAAGAGGGTTTTTTTTTGTGTTTGAGAAACAACAAAAAGAGGGTTCAGAAGGATTAATTTGAAGCTTCCATTTGCATGGTTCTTACTTGCATCACTTTACTGGCTAACTCATTATTTTGCTTTCTGTTGGTGCAGCCTCCATTTATTGGTGGAAATCGTCAGAAAATTCAACAGAAAATAGTGAAGGACAAAATGAAGCTCCCAGCATTTTTGTCTAGTGATGCACATTCCTTGTTGAAAGGGGTAAATCTGTACATCCTTGGCTTGAATCGCCTGTATTTCTTCCTAGCATTATATTGCATTGACATGTTCTTGGTTTTTTTGGGTTCAATGGTGATGGCCTCTGGGCTCGCCATAGTGGAACAGTTGTAGTGGAGTTTCTCTATAGATCCTTCTCCACATTCTGCACGTATATGCACATGTATTTTACATTCCTGTTCCATATGGTTGAATGTAAATTCAATCCAAGGATTGGCTACTCTGCTATGAAACTTTGTCAGCTACACTAGCTATCACCTTCTTAAATTCATGTTAGATATCTTGATGAATAGTTTTTATTATGTTACATTTATATGTCAAACTCATAATAATTGGGTTCACATTTGATTTGGTATATTTCAGCTGCTACAAAAAGACCCAAGCAAGCGCCTAGGCAATGGACCAAACGGGAGCGATGATGTAAAGAATCATAAATGGTTCAAACCTATAAACTGGAAGAAGCTGGAGGCCAGGGAAATCCACCCTAATTTTTGTCCTGAAGTTGCTGGAAAACACTGCATTGCAAATTTTGATAAGCGCTGGACCGACATGCCACTTCAGGATTCTCCAGCTTCCAGCCCAAACGCCAGCGGCAACCTGTTCCAGGGCTTTACTTATGTCAGGCCTGCTGCCTCGTTTCTTCAGAGTAATAGTCCAGCTTTCTAGCTTGGATCGTGCAATCTAGGTTTTCCAGAAGGGATTGCATTGCCTTATTTAAGTACCTTTGTAATTCTGGGGATCTATTTAAGGACCTGTGATGGTAAGGGCTTGTTAGTCTTCATATGGGTCGTGTTTCCAGACAAAGCAAATTCTGTTGCTTACTCGACAATCGACATCTTCTGGTGTATTGTTATTGTCATGCGGAGTGGTGGTTTCGTATTATTTATTTCCGTATTTGGCTTGATTACTGTGTTTTATCTTACAATATCAGTTGTTTCTCTTTAAACATTTCAATGTGTGACTTTTATTATAAGGGAAGCATTTGAAGATCCAGTTTTTCTCCCCCCTTTTCTTTTCTATTTTCCTTGATGTTCATGCAATTATTCTACAACCGCACATATTTACACATACTCACGTTCCCATTGGGATCAACATACACCCCTCCTGTGTGTGTGGGACCCATACATTACTGTGTGCGTGTGTGAAGTGCTCTTGTACCCAATTTTGTGGTAGGGGGAAAAAGGCAGTCTTTTCAAGTTCTCTGGATTGAAAAACTGGAGTGTGGAGTTCCCTGTGTTATTATTATTTTTTTTTTTTTTGGAGCAAACACAAACATATATTCATAATAAAAACTAGTACAAAGGACACTACCGGTCCGAAATACAAAACAAAAAGAAAGCAAAAAACCAAAAAACAACGAAACAAAACAAAACAGAAAAGCTGCTCAGCAACGATGTTAGACCCAACCTCCTCTCGTGGAGGTGGGTGGCTGAAGGACCGCCTCCTCTGCGCCTTCACCGCCCGCTGCAGGATCGCCACCGGAGTTCCCTGTGTTATTGTTTGGACTTATATTCTTGTTCTGTGAAAACACTGAACCTTGCTTTAACAACTGAGGATCCCATTACTAAATGTTTGAGATTATCCCTGAGAGTTATTTCTAGTGACTAGTAATCGGAGAAGGAAGGCTCACTGTAATTAATGCATAAGACCATTGATGCTGCTCCTGATTTGTGAAGTTTTGAAGGCTCATGTTTTCTCTTTGTGAAGATGTTTATTGTAATTCACGGAGTAAACTCTATAGCGATATACAGAAAATACACATTTGATGGGATTAATAGCGAAGGAATATATTGCCTAGCCAAAAAAAAAAAAGGTAATATACAATCTCACAAGATATGTACGGGTTTGGAATGATGAATTATAATAATACCACTCTCTCATAGTATTGTGTATCCCACACTTTGTGGAATAATATATCCGATGAACGTCTAATCAAACCATAACAATTTTTACCACTGACCGGATATATGGTCCCTTAAAGATATATATAGTTTAATTGCATCCTAATATCTCTTGTTGGGGATTTAACACCCCAATCTCACCCGCAATGGAAGCGCAAAAAAATAAAAAATAAAAAAATGACGACGACGAGAACAAAAGTAACACACAATATTTTACGTGGTTCGGTCTCAATGCCTACCTCCACGGGAGAGAGATATACTTCATTATGTTTGGAAATATAGAGATACAATGTGATGCGAAAAAACCCACCCAAAGAGCACCTAACACTTGGCCTATACAATGTTTTGCACTCACCTCCACACTCTAATTTTCCTCGCCATTTTCTCCTCACAAATACCCAACCGGAGCGCACGGCAAACTCGCCACGGGCTGCCTTCCCTTGTGCCCTACTCCGGTTGCTCTCCTCTCTCACTGTCTCTTCTCAAAACCACATACAAGCAAGCCATATATACACATGTAGTAAGGTTCCAGATGAGGCCTTGAGAAAGGCACACGGCTACTTTCCACCAAACCCAATTAAAGCATTTAACTCATTTAATTCCCTTCCTCCTTTTCCAAGTCCAGAGCACAAAAACGAACCTTCTCTTGTTCTATTTCCCACGCATGCCAACAAAGGGAATACCAATTGGATTCTCTTTGCCTGCCTCTTTTCATTTCCAGAGCATCCCACCCCTCTCCATTTTCTTTCATTTCCATTTCTCTACTTTGATGCAGTACACACATCTGCTAATAACTTTTCCTTCTACTTCACTGCTTTTGAGCAGTATCACCATTCACCACTCATATATATATAACAAATGACAAAAAAAAGTTAAAAAATCAACCTATTTAAAAGAAGGGTTCTCATAATCTAGACTTGAAGAGGCTAGCAGCTTAAAGCATCATATCAAATTACCATTCCCATTGAGTGATCAACATTAAAACAGTACGGTTTAACAAGCAGTAACACATCCATTCTTGCATAATACCATAATTTTGAGAATAGTCTCCAAAGGATCAATTAAGTAGTATCAACTAAGTAGTGCTTAAAGCTCATCATGGTAGAGAACAGTCTCCAAAGGATGCTTCTTGCAAACCCAATGGCATCTCCAGGAACACAGGGAGTTGAAGGTCTTGAGTCTGGTGGACTGAAGAGATATGATGCTTGACGTTGAAGGGGACTTTGAAAGAACGATCGCATACCCATCGTCCATGGAATCTGTCCCCTCAGGAAATAGCTGCCACAGAACACTTCCGCTGCCGCTCCCTCCCTCCTTGGTGGAGTTTATGAGGGTGTCGTACACTGCACTGATGAAGCTGTCCCGAAAAGATGAATTGTAGCCAGGGATTTTTGCAGAGATACCAAACTCACCAAAGACAACTGGCATGTTGAGGGGGTTTTCGGCATCCTCTATGTGGGCTTGCATCCATGACTTGACAAATGGGATGTCAGCATCGGAAATCTTCCACGGCGAAAGCCTGCATTGTAGGTTTCATGTTCAAATCAGAAGCCGGTATGCGCATTTAGAAACAAATTAAAAAAGGACATAATAAAAAAGAAAGAAGGTATACAAACAAAAACCTACTGTGGGGGTGGCGTTTTGTAACTTTGGGAGCTTCGTGTTCTGTTTTGAAATGATGGAATCCGAAGAAGCCACTGGGTTGTGAGTAGAAATTTTTTGTAACCTAATGAATATGCTTTAGTTGGTGCACAAGGTGACACTGACAGATAAGATGCGTTTCATGTTCTAACAAGAAGTTGCTACCCCCATTTAGGAAAACAAGAGAAAGGGCATCTAATAGCTGTGCACAAATAGAAAATGGTGAATAAAAATAATTTTTCGTGTAGATATCGCTGCTATGTTTGGCTGTGATGGAATCATAATCAGCCAATCCACTTTATCTAGAATGTTTTCGCACCAAATATATTCTCCGTAATATTATACCAATTGGAATTTCTTTTTGCTCATACAAACATGCATTGGCTAATGCAAGTAGTTTTATTGTTTCTAAAATGCCGACAAGGTCATGCAAAGAGAAGAGACTGCATCTCGATCTGCAGATACTTTTTTTTTTGGAAGGGCAGATATTCAAATACTCCGTGCACTTAGCACTACGTTACATATGAATTAAGTACTGAATACTGATACCCTCCAAAATTAGAATTAAGATTCAATTGCAATCGAACTATCAAGAAGAATACTTACCAAGCATCTGCATAAATGTGAACTGAAGCAAAATCAACACCAAGAACTTGATGGTTCCTGATAAAGTCAGTTCCAATTAGTTGAGCATATCTACTTGGGTTAAATTGGAG
The DNA here is from genome assembly GCA_963854785.1 of Vaccinium vitis-idaea. Taxonomy (NCBI): domain Eukaryota; kingdom Viridiplantae; phylum Streptophyta; class Magnoliopsida; order Ericales; family Ericaceae; genus Vaccinium; species Vaccinium vitis-idaea. The sequence goes on from OY978218.1 coordinate 24,745,985, forward strand.
CCTATTAGGTGTTGAGGGACCATAAAATCCTTCCAATCCAATCTCAAGTAAATGCTTTGGATCAATGCTTTTTGCATAGACTGCCATTTCTTCAATCCATGCCTAGAAAAAAGGATAATATTCATTAAAAGTAAGAGAATAATCGCCCTTGAGCATACGTTTCCAAGTCCCAACCAATACAACTTACCAAGTATAAGCACAACGCCTGGTTTTTAAGTTGTGTTAACCTGTCTTTTTCTTGTCTAAATGTGATATTTTAGAAAATTCCACCAACGTTGTGCCTTAAAACATTGCAAGTCTCTGTAAAATCCTAGATGATGAAGGAAACCAACCTGCAACTTATCCCCAGAAGGATCTGTGTCGCACCGCGGCTCATTCATTAGTTCCCAGGCAAAAATTGTAGGGTCATCCTTGTAAGCAATGTTGGTGAGTGTGTTCACTCTACTAAGCACCGTCTGCGCAGTTGAAGAGTAATGGGAGAGTGGAAAAAACAATTAGACTTCATATAGAAAACACACATGCGGATTTTTAATGATCTAACTATTTCCACTTAACAAGAACTAATTGCAAGTGCTACCCGCGTGAAACACATTTGTGACAAGCTAAAATTTTAAGACCAGATATTGACTTTGTTAATTGGGCATAACAACTTAAAGATGAGTATAAAAGCAGAAATGAACGTGCCTTAAGATTGGCCTTGTAGTAGCTTCTGAGAGTCGGATCTGTGTAGAAGTCATCAACTGAAGTAAAATTCAAGCCAGCAGCTTTACCCCATTGCACATATTGTGGTCTGCCACCATACCCTTCCCAGTTGTTGGTCAAACACAATATCAGCCTAATCTTGTACTTCATTGCTTCACTGACAACAAAGTCAAAGGCCTGGAATTCATCGAAAAGGAAATTAGGATACAGGGTAAATGCCTAATACATGGCTACATTTTACCATCATTGTTGATGTAGTTTTGAACTTACTAACCATAAAGAAAGCGAAATGCTAAGACTGATTGAGAAGCATATTAAAAGATTCTAGATTAACACCTCTAAACATAAGTCTTGAAACTTCTATGACAAAAACACTTTGCTTTTGAAGGAAATCCAGCATCTTTCTTCTAGTGAAAAACTACAAAATACTAATTTCTGGACGGCGAATCCGAAATCATGATGAGCAGCAGGCCCAATAAATTACTTTCATCTTCACCGGCTCTCACTCTTACCAAAGAAAGGATTCTATAATTACATGGACCATTCAAGTCATTTTCCCTCTATTAAGCTGCATTTTTAGTGAGTGCATAATAGACTTCAAAAGGTTTGCTACTTCCTTAAGTCATTGAACAACAGGCAATCAAGATGACATTCAATAATGATATGCATTGTTGAAATAGAGCACAAATCAGTGAGGTTATGCATGTCAGAGGCATGAAAATTGTTTGACATGAATCACCTTGAAAACTTCTTCATCATAGACAGACGGTGATACTTGAAGAGCTTGTGGCTGGCCGTCATTGAAAGCCCAAGTACGACACACCGTTAGGCCAACAGAGGAGGCTTGTTGAAACACCTCACTGACCTTTCCTCTAGTAGATTGATCAACAGCAAATACCATCAACCAGTAAGTGTTGAATCCATTAAAATAAAAAGGCTGCCCATTAACCACGAATTGGTTCCCCTTTTTCTGCACCATGGTCCATGCCTCATCTTCCATTTCACCCTCTTCATAAATCCTACATACAATACCAAAAATATCTTAACAAGTGTAAACATTTATACTTACGAATAAAACTAAGAAAAATACTCTGATCAACATAAGATGAAGTTTTTCATGAATACCGATAGTTCATGTCAGAAAATGCCAATTGGTTGTCTGATTTCCCCACCATTGGCTTCATAGTTTCATCTCCATTGGCACCCAAAACATTGTAGCTCAAATTTGTGGCAAAAAACACGAGAACAGCAACCCAGAAAATTCCTTTGAATCCAAACTTTTTCCCAAGGGATTCCATGCTGTTCTAGCCCACAGCTATACTTCATAACATTATACTTGAATACTATCTTATATATACAAAACCACAGCATGTTGTGGAGAGATAAGAGAGAGAAATTCGCCTTAACTTCCAAGGTAGTGACAGGATCCTCTCATTAACACTTCTCTTGGGATCACAGTGATGTTGCCAATAAGGATAAACACAATTGAAGTTGCCTATTCTTCTTTCCTTTCTTGCCTTGTTTTTCAGTAATTGAGGTAGTTGTAAAGTTGCAAATTACCCTATTCAAGTTGGGGGCTCAAATAATGACCTGTGCTTTCTGTTGGAGGCCAGAGAAAAACAAGACCCAAATGAAGTCTTCACCCTAATCTTCATATCCGTCTTCAATTTGTGAGGGGATCACAGTGATGTTGCCAATAAGGATAAACACAATTGAAGTTGCCTATTCTTCTTTCCTTTCTTGCCTTGTTTTCCAGTAATTGAGGTAGTTGTAAAGCTGCAAATTACCCTATTCAAGTTGGGGGCTCCAATAATGACCTGGGCTTTCTGCTGGAGGCCAGAAAAACAAGAGCCAAATGAACTCTTTGCCCTAATCTTCATGGGATGTCTTCAATTTGAGCATTTTCAGTGTCAGAGCTCTAGTTCAGATGTCATATTCACCCCCATTCAATGGCAAATATCAAAGGAAAACCGTAATCACTTGTGGGTATGTAAATATAACAAGAACAGGATTATATACCCGTTTATAAGCATAGGCAAGTCCTTGACTTGAAAGCATATAATACTCTTGAATCTGACGGAGACCCTTCAGTAAGATGAGAACCACCAGTAAGTATAGGGGCATTGCTAATGCCTTTCCAAGAATTCAGGTTAACTTTACGTCCTAAATAACCACCTGCAAACCAGTATTACATCATCTGGTGGTGTGTAGAGAGAGAGAGAGAGTCACCAGCCACTATGGAAGTTCACAAGTAAAATCATCATGTATGGTGGGAATTAAATAAGGGCAAATTGACTTAAAGGGACCCTGCTATGGGTACCGAAGGTGAGGGACAGAAATGGTACAGAGCGCTCTTGGGGACCCACTTTTGGGTCCCACACGAGTGATCCGAACCGTTCATTGTTCTTAAAACATTTTTCCGAGGGGCCCCACAAAAAATCAGCTCAATCGGACGGTTATAGGTGCGTGAATCAAAGTCTCACCGTTCCAAATCAAAACTTCCCTCGGAAAAATGTTTTAAGAACAATGAATGGTTCGGATCACTCGTGTGGGACCCAAAAGTGGGTCCCCGAGAGCGCTCTGTACATTTTCTGTACCCCCAGGTTTATCCGACTTAAAGTAGGTCAGGAACGGCTTAGATGAGGTTTTTAATTTGATGGGTTGTGGTAGAATGATATGTCTTGTGAAGCACAATAAATGAATTTTTATTTCAGTTTGAGAATAAGTCAATTTTTGAAATAACTAGATAAGTTGGCATGAACGTGACCTATTTTTTTAAATTAATTTTAAAATCATAGTCGTCAATTTCTTATTGCAAGAAAATTAAGTTTGTTCATATTACGATGGATATCCATCAATATCAATTTGGCATAAGAATTGAAAGCATTAAAATCATTTCAGTCGATCATAATGAAAATAGTTCTTAATTAGACAATCGATTTGAATAAATAAACCTAATATTCTACATAACAAAATTACTTGAACTGCTTCATATTCTCCCTAGATGGTTTTTAATTAGTCATGGAGATGGCAATGAACACGCCCGAAGTTGAAGAAAGAATAGATCCTCTCTTCCTCCTTGTGTTTCTCTCTTTAGGGTTGCCTCTCAATAGTGTACAATGATTTCACAACCCAAAAAACATACACAACAATCTCTATATTTATACCCTAGCCCTAAGATTTACATAAGCCCCGACGGTCTCGACGGATTTGATAACCGTCCAAACAGAACTTACAGTTTCTTATGGTTGCTTTCTTGTGTTACTCTTGATCGCTGTTAAGGCCTCCAGCTTCACTTCAACACTTCTTAAGACCTTCCAAACTGCACTTTCTTGCGCTTATTGGTCTCCAAGGCCCACAAACACTGGCGGAGTCATAAGGTAGAAGTCTGACTTTAATTTCCCACAACGATTTTTGATAGTTTCAAGCTAAATATTACAAATTTTAGCCAAACAAAAATTTCATAAATTGTCTCAACTTGCTTAAAATGTATAGAATTCTCAAATTTTTTTGTGATAACCCAAGTTTATCGTGAGGTGGAATTTAATTGGAATATACGAAACTCCCACCAGCTACTATTAACTTGAGGTTAACTTTTTGAGCCACATGATTAGACTAAGAGTTCCCAGGTCAGTTGGGGCAGGTCGTTACATGTGGTATCAGAACACAATCCCGGTCTATATGGTGGGGGCCACCTCTTGAATCCCGGAGTTGGAGCAAAGTGTTATGCAGAACTAAGTATTACACCATGGCCACCGGGGGAAGGTTGCTAGGCCAATGCAACGATGACGTTGCATCATAAGGTGAAAAGATTGTGATAATCCAAGTTTATCCCACATCGGTGGGTGATGTGGAATTTAATTAAAATATAAGGAAACACCCACTAGCTACTGTTAAATTGAGGTTAACCTTTTGAGTCACGTACTCAGGTTAAAAGTTAGCAGGTCAGCTGGGACGGATCGTTACATTTTTTTTTCTTTTTCAAGAGTTGATAGTTTTACAAATGACTCTCTCGTACATTATTTTTCAAAATATAATAAATCATTAGGACCAAATATAAATCAAAATTACATGTATCACTTTATATTTACATTATATAGTTAACTTCTTAATTTAGTTATTTCTTTGCATGACCAAATAGAAAAAAAATAACTTGCATATAGATTTTATGAAATGCGGCAAATAAAATAATAGATTAAAGAACAGTGTAAGGCTCCATTGATCGAATAGATGAATAAGGCTTAGAACTGATAGCAATTGAATCAGTTGTTGATGCAATAGAGTAGATTCTTTCTACCCCTGCTCTCGAACGTGCTCTTGTCACAATTGAATCTGAATACCAGATTTTCTGTTGTCAAAGGAACAATAATTTTTTAACCCCACTTTAAAATCTTGACTCCGCCCTTGCCTACAAACACAACAAAATCATTAAAATTCACCGAGTAACACCATGAACGGACCACAAAAGCACAAATTAGAGGGACCAAATAGGTATTTTTCAGCACCTATCATATCACCTTCTCCACACCTGTCATATCACCTTCTCCGAAACGGAAAAAATAAAAAATAAAAAATAAAAAATTTACTTCATTCCTTTCCTAATACAAGGAAATTTCATATCAATCCCAAAACGGGCCAAATGGCCTTTGTTTTTAACGGACCTCTTCTTCATTTTTAAGTTTGAAAATAGTACCCCAACTCAAATAAAAAGACGGAACTTGATTTAAGACAGGAGCCTAGGATAATCTTTCACCTCCATTTTGAAACAGATGAGGTGTCAATCCAATGTATTAGTAATAAATAAAAATGAAAATCTTCATTCCACCGGTAAAATGGATAGGAAGTGAAACTTTGATTTAATTTTTTTTGTAGTAGTAATTTAAGAACAGATTACACAAAATGAAAATTTTGATTCATCGACGGAAAAGGAGCCATTAGGCCTACTCCTAGGCCCTGTTTGATGGGTGTTATAGGAATTGGGTTAGTAATGTAGCTATGGGCCCCATTTGGAGAATGACTCAAAAATGGAGATGGGCCTTTTTTTAAAGGGCCGACCCTTTAGTCCATCCTTCAAAATGGAGATGGGCCTTTTTTTAAAGGGCCGACCCTTTGGTCCAATTTGATTCAGTTTTATGCTGATATGGGCTATTTCCAGACTCATGACAACGAATAGAAAATTGTATTTTAGATCCCGCAGCATACACGCAGGGTAGACTGGGTAGTTCTACTTGCACTCCTCTTAGACACACCTCTCAAACACACTCACCAAATAGGGTGAGTTCCACTATACATTTTGACAATCGAAAACGTTCATTTTGTAGGTATTGCTAAAAATTAACTTTATTGACCATTGCTGACAATGTTAAAATTCTATGGTTTCTTTGAGAAAAATGAATCGTAAAAATTCTTTCTGAAGAATCGTAACAATCTTTAAATCAAACGTTTATTGATATTCGATCAATCTGATTTTTTACATGAATGATTTAGATGTCTAGAGAAAAAAATAAACAATCCGGATTGTCAAAATATTTTATGAGACCTCAAATTATTGGATTGTATGTTTGAAAATTGCATTCGAAATAGTATGTACGTAGCAACATTCGTATGTGTTTGTTATTATAAAAGATTAGCTCGAGGATCAAACAAAACCTAGGAGCATAAATAGTTTAGTGATCGATGTTTTATTAAGTTAATAATTTTTTAAGCAAGTAATTCTTCTCAAGATTTAGAATAGGAATAGTTCCGATCATTACTAATGACCTTCATCCATAATAAACCCCTAAGGATTGACAAAGTAGTCTTGCCTTATATTGTGGGTGTGGTGTTTACACTTACGATAATTTAGAATGTACAAGGCCATGCAGACCCGACCCTAACAACTTCAATATTAATACCTGCTCAGTACATAATTTCTTAGACTGAGTTTCTTGTTTGATAAAGATAAAATTAAGATTTGATAAAATTACCCATTGATTTTATCAAATGAGAAAGAAGGTTGATAAAATCTCAACTTTTTATCAAATTTTAATAAAATCTTTTGAAAAACTAGGGTTTAGCTATAATTTTCGTTTCACATGCTGCCAGTTTCTTTCAACCAAACAACACGTATCAAAAAATCGAATAAGAAATGTAGATGTCCAAATCACTTTTTGTGAGAAAGAGAAACTGCAGAAATTCTCCAGCTTTCCCTTGCTCCAAGGGGTCCCACCTCGAACGCGTTTCTCCTTGCTGTAATGAACGGACGATCAGGAGCTGGCTGTCCTCCATTTGAGTATTATTTTTTTTTTTTTTCCCCTACTTTTGCGCTTGATACTTTCTACTCCCTTATCGTTTGGTTCATATTGACTCGTAAAACCATCTCTACGTAAAATGACAGATTCGAATTTTATATGGTGATTGATTGATGATAGTAGATTCGAATTTTTTTTTTCTTTTATTAGGAAAAGGATAGTAGTGGTGGGATGGCAATAAGGATGGCAACGAGGCTGGTTTTGATGATCCCGGCCCCGATCCTAAAATTCTCTAACCCACCCCTAACCTGATCGGGTAATCTATGGGTACCTCCACCCCCGCCCCAGCCCTTGCCCCTATCGGGTATCGGATTAACCCGCCCCGCCCCTATTTTTTTCACATATTAGTAAAGTATATTTTAAAATTCAATTAGTGAGCACAAATGACAAAAGTTCACAAAATAACTGTTACAACTTAACCAAAATCTACTATCAAATGTTGTATTTTAGTTGTAAAACTAAAATTATAAGAGTAAAAATAAAATTTGATGCATATGAGTGAGAAAATATAATTTGATATATACATATAAGAGTATATAAATATAGTTATACATATATACGTATGTCGGGGCGGGTAATATCGGGGCGGGGTGACCATACCCCTGCCCCTACCCTAACCCTGACGGGTTTTTCAAAATCACCCCCTGCCCCTACCCGTTACCCAAAAAAATAGTAAAAAATCCTACCCTATCGGGGCAGGGTAGGGTAGGTTCGGGACGGGCGAGTTAAATTGTCATCCCTAGATGGCAATTACCTCCGCTCCGTCCCCACCTCCAACCTCCCCGCCCCGATCCAAGCAGGTAATCCCCGATCCGATAAGCAAATGGGGCGGGGATGATATTTGCTTCTCCCGGTCCGTTTTAACCCGTTCCGACTCCGATGATAGTTGTTACTAATTTTTATATGTATATATCTATATATATATTTCGTTATTTGGGTATTATAAGAGCAAAATACTTGATAATAAATCACTATTTTGTGTCTTTGTTTATTTTGTGATTTTTTTTAACTATCATTACTTATCAATATCTTTTTTTCTTGTCAAAACATTCTAAAGAATAAAGTTATCAAAAATTTATACAGTAAATGGGGATCCGATTTGTCCCCGAACCCGACACATCTCCGATTTCCCTCGCTCCCTCCGAAAGGAACAGGGCGGGTACGGAGAGAGGGAAAATCCGGCTCCGATCCGACCCATTGCCATCCCTAGTGGGGAGCTTTTAAATACACGCCGCATGGATCTCAGTACACCCCCTTTCTCTCTCATTGCACTTCCGTTCAAATGTAGGAGTAGAATAATGAGAGGAGTATTATTCTTTTCCTTCGCCACCACATCCAACCTCCCTAAAAAGTCATATCATACCCCTCCTTTGAGTCACGCACCCTTCATACCTCATTTCCTCTCTTGTTTGTTACGCATAGTATTCGTTCGACCGTATAATAATAGTCGGAAAACAATAATTGTCCGAGTTTGGTATAGTGCTCCGTCAATAATAGCCATGTTGAGAGTGAATGATCCGTCCAACTAAAACAGGACAAAAAAGGTTGTTATATTGGGATCGAAGGGAGTACGGGCACAACAATCTCGTCAAATAAGAAGCCTCTTTCCTTTCTCATCTCTAAACAAGGGAATGAGTTTGTGCAAATGTGTCCCTAATACCATAATTTACAACTGCAAATCTCACCAGAATGTCCAGCCTAGAAAATGATAATTAGATCTATCACTTCTACTTATGTCCTTAAGATATAGTCATTAATATTGAACATGGTATTGAATTATGAGAAGGGATGGGAATTCGTTTGCAAAGATGCTTGAGAGGGGGTAGTGACGAAAAAAAAGCCAGAGATGCTTCCAAAAAATAGTATTGATGAAAACATAGGCCAGCATATTCAGATGTACCTGAAAAAAATAGGCTAGGACAAATTATGATTTTACACTTTTCTTTGGGTAAATTTCACCTACCTCCCCTGAGGTTTAAGACAATTACAGGGACCTCCCCTAAGGTTTCTGAAATTCCACTGACCTCCCCTACTTTTGAAAATAAATGTCACATACCTCCCCTCCGTTAACTTCCGTTAGAAAAGCTAACGGAAAACGCTGATGTCACCCCCACCTCACTCTCCTCTTTTTATTTTAAATCTTAAAATGTTTATAACTTTTGTTTTATATATTCATTTTTTTTGAAATTTATATATTTAAAATCTACTCGAAAAGATCTATAAAATGAGATCCATATTCAATGTGAAATTATGAAAAAATAAAATCTTAATTTTTAATGTGAATTATCATGCTACATAATTTAAATTTTTCAATTTTTAACTCAAAACTTTAAACCTCAAAATTCTTACAACTTTTTTTGTAAGGTTCCAGGTTCGACTCCTATGGAGAGGAGGTCAACCCTTGTAGTTTAACAGCTAACTCTATTGATGAATATCGAATGACAAAAAAAAATGACAATATAATTAAAATTTGCATTGAAAACTTAAAATTTTATTGGGATAAAGTCACCATTAAATAGAAAAATGAACTTGCAAATTTACCATGTTCATTTAATTAAGAATATATTTGGAAAAAACAAAATTGTTAAACAAGAAGATTTTATGATGTTTCGTACTCCCTCTGTTCCAAATTGTTTGCCCCCTTTTGGGAGTGCGTGCATTTTGCTAAAAAAATAACGTGTTTATGAGAACTTTTTTTGAAAAAAAATTAAACCAATTTTTTCTTCTCAATAAGATCTTTAAATTGGTATAAAGTTTGTTGAAAAAAATTAATGCTTGCACATTATTTTTTGAATGTAAAATGCACGCATCCCCAAAATGGGCAAACAATTTGGAATGGAGGGAGTACAATTTTTGCGTAAAATTTTGACTTACACATTGAAAATAACTTAAATTATGTAATTAAAAATCACATTGAAAAAATAAGATTTTATTTTTTCATAATTTCACATTGAATATGGATCTCATTTTATAGATCTTTTCGACTAGATTTTAAATATATAAATTTCATAAAAAGTGAATATATAAAACAAAAGTTATAAACATTTTTAAGATTTAAAATAAAAAGAGGAGAGTGAGGTGAGGGTCACATCAACATTTTTCGTTAGCTTTTCTAACGGAAGTTAACAGAGGGGAGGTATGTGACATTTATTTTCAAAAGTATGGGAGGTCAGTGGAATTCCAAAAACCTTAAGGGAGGTCCTGTAATTGTCAGAAACCTCAGGGGAGGTAGGTGAAATTTACCCCTTTTCTTTTCTTTTCATGTTTTTATTCGAAACATAAAACTATGTAAGTGAACTCCCTTTAAAAAGCGTCACGCCAATCTAAATTCTGGTTCCACCACTGCATGGAGGATATGGTGGAAAACTAGTCGGTGAGCATAGGTGGTTGTACTAAAATTAAAAAATAATAATAATTTATGGTTCTCCAATTTTAGAAATTAGGCTTAGTTTTCCAAAAGATTTTAGCACCCAGGTGCTAAAATCATGATATTTTAAATCAAAAAATAAAGTGGTTCCGTGTGTCGTTTTTCGATTTTTTCGCACCAAATTAAAGTACTCCTCGTGTACTTTAGTTTGGTGGGAAAAAAAAAATCAAAAAACGATACACGGAACCACTTCACAAAGAGAATTTAGGAACACACCCACCACAAGTTCGTCAACTTGGGGATTTGTTAATTAATTAATTAAACTAATATCCTAACCACTCCGACCACAAAAACAGAGTATTTGCAGAGAATTCTTTTTTGGGGGGGAATGACGTTTCAGAGGGAAGGAGGGAAAACTATTTCATTCTCATGACACACTTATTGGGAATCACTTCATGAATGACAAGGAAAATAATAATTCCACATAAGTGGCACCAGGAGATTGATTGACGAAATTACCCTCAGGTTAAAAACTACCCCCCACTGGACTAATATGAGTGCAAGGATTTGGTTCGAAAGTGCAACACAATTGCATTAAAGGTGCAATAGAAATGGACCCAGGGTGCAATGCTGATAATATGGAGCAACATGCAATGTTTTTTTTTTTTTTTTTTTAGTGCAACACACTTACATGCAAGGTGCAATTGAAATAGACCAGGGTGCCCAAAAAAAAAATTTAAGTGCAACACAATTGCATTAAAGGTGCAATAGAAATGGACCCAAGGTGCAATGCTGGAAATTTATTTCTAAAAACTTTGGTTTGACAAAACACTAGCACCCTCATATGGACCAACACGAGTACAATGCTTTTTTTAAGTGCAACGCAATTGTGTTAAAGGTGCAATAGAAATGGACGCAGGGTGCAATGCGAAAAATCTATTTCCAGAATGAACATGGGTGCAATGTTTTTTTTTTAAGTGCAACATAATTGCATTTAAGGTGCAATATAAATAGACCCGGGGTGCAATGATGAGAATGTATTTCCAGAAAGTTTGGTTTGACCACAAACTGACAATTCCATATAGACCAACATGAGTGCAATGCTTTTGTTTTGGAGTGCAACACACTTACATTCAAGGTGCAATTGAAATGGACCCAGGGTGCAATTTTGAAAATCTATTTGCAATGCTTTTTTTTAATTTTATTTTAGTGCAACACAATTGCATTTAAGGTGCAATACAAATAGACCCGGGGAGCAATGATGATAATTTATTTTCAGAAAGTTTGGTTTGACAACACATTGGTAAACTTCAGAAGTTTAACAAACATATCTAAGTGAGAAATTGACGAAATAATCAGTTTTGATGCTTACTACGGGGTTGCAGGGAACAACCCACTACAACCCGTGGATCCCTCGTGAACCGGCCCAACCAACAGAGACTCAAGCTCCCATAAGCTCGAAATTGAAAAAATTGGGGCAAAAATTTAACATTTCCCACGAAATTAGTCATGTCCGACGCAACTCCAGAGAATCGGAATGGCGATTCGAGTGACGACCCAGCGTCGTTGTACTCGTAACCCCAGAGCCTCCGAGTGTGGCGGTGGAATCCGATGCCGACGCATCCACGACGGCATACGATGCGCCTCAACCCAACGCCACCACCATTGCTCTGTTATACCTCTGAGATCGGCTCTTGAGTTTCCATGGTCGCCGGCGCCGAGATCGGTGCGCCATCAGCAGTCACAGATCGATTAGTTCGGGGAAAGGAGATCTAACGTTTTACCCTAATTTGGTGGAAGAGGGTTTATCTGTGAAGGATTTTAAATCCGAGGGTATTTCTGTCCGAGAATTTTTCTTATGCCATGAAGTTGGAATTATTTTTCCTTCACCCATCAACTAATGATTTCCAAGAAGTGTGTCATGAAAATGACATTTTTTGCCCCCTTTCCTACTGAACAGTCATTTCCCCCTTTTTTTTTTATCAGAGGAGTGTGCAATTACAACCACCTTTTCCGTCTCTCTCTCTTTCTCTCTCTCTCTCTCTCTCACATCTTCTACTTTCGCCTGATTTTCAAACCCTAGTCTCGTTCTCCTCAGAAGATTAGCTCATTCACAAAGAGTTGACATTACGGATTCCTTGAGCTACGGTTATGTAAATTCACTGGCTTTAATTGGAATTTCTTCATTTCACTTGGATCTCTTCGTTTTTCTGCTCAAGGTAATTTATCTGCTCCATCTACTTTGCTCTTTACTCTAGTTCATCGATAATTTTCAGTTCATAGCCCTGAGAAATCGTACTAGATCTTTCGGTGGATTTCGGTAGCTACGACAATTTTGAAAACATAAAAGACTGCCCTTTTTGTGCATAGTTTTTTTTTATTTTGCTTAAGTTTTGAGATTTAAGCTGATTCATCTAGATTTAGATGTTAAATTTGACTGTTTAAGAGCATCAGATCTTCTTTTATTTTCCAATATCGATTCTTTCTTCTTCTGATGTTCCTTTTTTTTTTTGGATAATTAGATGTTCCTTTTTACTGGTTGAAGTTGATTGGATTTTGCAATTTCTCCAGTTTTTACGCATTTGAATATCGATATACACGCATCATTACACAGAGAGTTACCTATTGAAGTACTTTAATTCAACAAAGAACAAAACAATGATTTCTGGGCACAATTTTCAGGGAAATCACGGCATATACTCAACCAATGAGGAACGCGGATGAATACTATTGGTTCTCAATCTTTGGATATCTCTTCCTAGTCTATTCGCTGCATTTAGTCTCAGCTGCAAAATATGTACCAGCTGATAAAATTCTTCTAAGCTGTGGGGCTTCTTCGCAAGCTACTGGTACTGATAATCGCCAATGGATTCCAGATACTGGGTCACAGTTTTTATCTGCAACTGGAAGCTCGTCAGTTTCTACTGCTGCTACGCAAGACCCTTCTGTTCCTACAGTCCCTTACATGACTGCTAGGATTTTCCATTCCAGTTTTACCTATAGTTTTCCTTTAGCTTCTGGTCGTTATTTCGTCCGACTGTACTTTTACCCTGCTTCTTACTCGGGTCTAGAAGCGTCAAACGCCCTCTTCTCTGTTACCGTTGGGCCATATACCCTACTCAAGAACTTCAGTGCATACCAAACAACTCAAGCCCTAAACTATGCATTTATTGAGAAAGAGTATTCGATCAATGTGCCCAATCAAACCTTGAACATAACCTTCATCCCTTCCTCTAATGCTCCAAATTCCTATGCTTTTGTGAACGGGATCGAGATAGATTCGATGCCTGACATTTATAATACTGAAGCTGGGACTACCATGATCGTTGGGCAATCTGTGGCATTCGTCATAGACAACTCTACAGCTCTTGAAAATGTTTTCCGGCTGAATGTGGGTGGAAATGACATTTCTCCCTCTGCTGATACAGGCTTGTTTAGGTCCTGGAATGATGATTCACCGTACATATTTGGGGCAGCGTTCGGGGTTACCATAAGTCCAAACATTACAATTGTGTATCCTTCGGTTATGCCCACTTACATCGCACCAGTTGATGTCTATGCCACTGCAAGAACAATGGGTCCAGCCGTTTACAACGAGAACTATAATCTGACTTGGATCTTCACGGTGGACTCGGGATTTTTTTACCTTGTTAGACTGCACTTCTGTGAGCTTGATCCAAATATCACAAAAATTAACCAAAGGGTATTTAATATCTACCTTGGTAATCTAACTGCTCAGACAGGGGCAGATGTGATTGCCTGGACTCAACACAATGGAGTTGCAGATTATCAAGATTACGTGGTCCAGGTTCCCACTGGGGTCCCACAGCAAGATCTTTGGCTTGCTCTTAATCCAGACATATTTGCGAAGCCC